>CP136055.1:482311777-483511777 GCA_032464435.1 Aegilops umbellulata
GTGTGTTGCACAAGAATCTATACCCCTCCCTCAAAGTTACAAGACAGATACATCAATATTATCAACAAAACCTCTAGTTATATCCCACATGTTGATCTATGCTCTACTAAAACATTTCTGAACAATGAACATGGATACACCCGTCCTTGTGTTGGGAATAACAAAAGCATGATGCACACTAGATTTATAGAATAATAAGGCGAGACATAATCATACCAATGTGGCAAAGATCTAACTACGCTAGCATAGATCGGGTACACTATAAGGCTTACCAAGCATTGTGAATTGATTGAAATCTTGATGGATCTGAATATCAGACCTCTTCAAGGGGCATCCGTTTCAACGAAGAAGGCGAGAGTAGAGAATGATGTGATTTAGATGAAGGCCATCATGGTTTGTTGCAGCGGGGGCTCGAGGGACTTTGCAAGATTTGGTGTTTATAAAGGGGGTCAGAAACGGGAAAACCCCAGATCTTGAAAGGGGTGGGATTTGGGAGAAGAAAGGAAAGTCCAGTCTTAATATTTCGAGGCCCATCATCATCATCAAATGGAACAATATCAATCTCTCTAGGCCCAATTGTAGGCCCGCTAGTTTTTCCTTCACATGTCAATGGTAATACTTCTACCGAGGGTCTATTTTAGCGTAGCCTGTTGGTTGACGATGTTCCGTAGAGGGTCAATCTATAGTATTTTATTTAAAATCTTTAGGCCAAGCAAGTTGATCTATGTTCAGCTAGTATGTATTTTTAAATTTGGCCATTGGTTGCTAAACTGACTTGTATATCAAACCAATAGAAGTTTTTTGTATTTTTCCCACTGTTTTTTATTCTTGTGTAAAAAAGGAGGTCGATGAGAGTTATTTTTCCATATAATCAATATCTTGACATTATGATGTAGTATATAATACACTTTTCTGTGAAAGTGTTTTCATGTATAGTGTTGCCGAAAGGTTACATTGGTAATGATATTATAAATTTAAAAATAAAATAATACCAATTTTTATAGATAACGATGGCTTGCAAGTACACATGCTTTAGTTGTAGCCTTTACGAAGTAGAAGTATTGATCCCATAGGGAGCACTTGAATTGGACTTTTGTCCCTCGCAGATAGTCATGAAAATGTGCTTGCAAGTAAATTGTAAACTCAAAGAAAAATGAGGGCGGAAGTATAATGATTCTAAGTGCAGTGTGGATTAAACGTGAATGACACAAAAGAGTGGCACCCCGGCTTAGAGGAACTAGAATGCCCTGTATTCCAGCCCAGAGATCAAGTCTTCTCAAATACGACACTTCTTGCCATAGAATAGAACAACTCTTTATTACGGTACCAAGGTTCTGATGTTGCAGAGGTTACAGGGGCACGACGACTCTATGCCTGCTAAGGTAGCTCTATGCTAGTAGCAGAACAACTCGTAGCAGCAGAACAACAACAATGGTGATGAACTCCACTCCACAGGGACTCTGGCTGGGACACATACTAGGTTGAAAACTCGGGATCCTCGACAAGCAATCACTCACGACATCACTTGCAATCTGGCATGACACGCCAGGTGGGTATTTTGAATATACTCACAAGCTCACGTCAACCAAAGCAATCAAGATAAACAACAGCATGACATTTATAGGTTTATTATCAATGAGAAACATGATACTACTAGAACAATATGAGGACAAGCATGGCTTATACATGTTACGCATGATGTGAACTTGATGATGCTAGCACTGGCATGAGAGGGAGTCGATGTTTAAGGTCTCGTTGACCAACTTACTCATCGTGGAGGTTATCTCACAAACACCATATGTATCAATCGTACTTACCGCTGTGATCATTACATGATCACCTCCTAATCAACCAACATCGATGAGGGAGTCCTGGATTAGGGGGTATCCAGACAGCCGGACTATGACCTTTGGTCGAACTGTTGGACTATGAAGATACAAGATTGAAGACTTCGCCCCGTGTCCGGATGGGACTCTCCTTGGCGTGGAAGGCAAGCTTGGCAATACAGATATGTAGATCTTCTTCCTTGTAACCGACTCTGTGTAACCCTAGCCCCCTCCGGTGTCTATCTAAATCGGAGGGTTTAGTCCGTAGGGAAAACAACAATCATACCATAGGCTAGCTTCTAGGGTTTAGCCTCTCTGATCTCGTGGTAGATCAACTCTTGTAATACCCATATCATCGATATTAATCAAGCAGGAGTAGGGTTTTACCTCCATCGAGAGGGCCCGAACCTTGGTAAAAACATCGTGTCCCTTGTCTCCTGTTACCATCCGCCTAGACACACAGTTCGGGACCCACTACCCGAGATCCCCGGTTTTGACACCGACATTGGTGCTTTCATTGAGAGTTACGCCCCTGGCTACCAGGTCAGGTTTGGAAGCTTAAACTACACGGCCGACATCCGTGGAGACTTGATCTTCACCGGATTCGAGCCCCTGCCGAGTGCGCCGCACTGTCACAATGGGGATGATTTGGCTCTGCCGTCGGACAGTATTCAGGAGATCGCACCTACCACCGCTCCGACTTTCAATTCGGAGCCAATTGCACCATCCGTGGACGGGTGGCTAGACCCCGCACCGGAGGCTGCAGTCTCAGCGGCGATCGAGCCGAATACCGACCTTACCCTTCATGAGAGCCTTGAATCCAAGCTACCGGATTCTTCTCCAGCCACGGACTCTGAACTGCCTGCGCCCGTGCCAATCGAATCTGACTGAGCACCAATCATGGAGTTCACCTCCGCAGATATCTTTCAACACTCACCCTTTGGCGACATACTAAACTCACTAAGGTCTCTCTCCTTGTCAGGAGAGTCCTTGCCGGACTATGTCCGGCAGGATTGGGATGTGGATGGCGAAGAAATTTGCCGCCCACCCACCACCCACTTAGTATCCACTATCGATGATTTGACCGACATGCTCGACTTCGACTCCGAAGACATCGACGGTATGGACGACGATGCAGGAGACGAACAGGAACCACTGCCCACAGGGCACTGGACAGCCACCTCATCCCACGATGTATACATGGTGGACACACCCAAAGAAAACGACGATGAGGAACGGAAGGACACAGCCAAGGATTGTTCCCTCGAAAAGCAGTCAAAACGGCGGTGTAAGCGCCGCTCCAAACCCCGCCTCGATAGAAACAGCGGGCATACAGGCCCAGCAATAGAGCAAGGTGAGCCAGCGGACGACAGAAACGGCATTGAACAACCGTCCGACGATGGCAACACGGAGAATCGAACCGAACAACCCGTCTCCGGCGAAGATAACGGTCCAGAAGACATCATGCCGGATAAGCTGCTGGAGCAGAAGAGCCTCCATAAAAGGCTCGTCGCCACTGCGCGGAGCCTGAAAAAGCAGAAGCGGAAGCTCAAGACTGCGGAAGATGCACTCCGAATCATATGGAGTAAAGTACTCAACACCGCAGACAAGTATGGCGGCAGCCGCCACACAAAGAGCTACCCGAAGCGAAAACTACTACCTGAATTCGATGAGGAGGCCTTCGAGCCCCTGCAATCAAAAAACAAAACAACCATCCGGTCGAATAGACGACCTCACGGCCAACATAGAGCGGCAAACAACGCCGCACACAAGCTAGTACGCGATCCACGCGAGAACTCGCACCAAAAGGATGGCCCGACTAGATCCATCTACGGGCCAAGAAAGCGCGCTCAAACACGTAATGCAATACAACAAAATTCCTAACACCACGGCACACCCAAGTACAGGGGTGCCGCACACTCCCTATGTTTCACCGATGAGGTGCTGGACCATGAATTTCTAGAGGGATTCAAGCCCGTAAACATAGAGGCATACGACGGAACGACAGACCCTGGGGTCTGGATTGAGGACTATATCCTCCATATCCACATGGCTAGAGGAGATGATCTCCACGCCATCAAGTACTTACCGCTCAAGATCAAAGGGCCAGCCCGTCATTGGCTTAAAGGCCTTCCCGAAAACACCATTGGAAGTTGGGAAGAGCTCGAGGACGCTTTTCGGGCAAATTTTCAAGGGACTTATGTCCGACCACCGGATGCAGACGATTTAAGTCATATAACTCAACAGCCCGGAGAGTGAGCCGAAAGCTTTGGAACAGGTTTCTTACTAAAAAGAATCAAATAGTAGACTGTCCGGACGCCGAAGCCTTAGCAGCTTTGAAACACAGCGTTTGAGACGAATGGCTCGCCAGACACCTCGGCCAAGAAAAGCCGAGAACAATGGCTGCGTTAACAAGCCTCATGACCCGCTTTTGCGCGGGCGAGGACAACTGGTTAGCCCGATGTAGCACCAGCGACCCAAGTACATCCAAAGTCAGGGACGGAAATGGGAAGCCACGACGCAAAACAAACAAGCGCCGGAGTAAAGAAGACAGCCCGAAGAGCACGGCGGTAAACGCCGGATTCAAAAGCTCTCGGCGGGGTCAGCAAAAGCTGCCTCTCAAAGGCAATAGGGACGAACTGTCCAGCCTAAACAAGATTCTGGACAAGATATGTCAAATCCACAGCACCCCTGATAAACCTGCAAATCATAGCCATAGAGATTGTTGGGTCTTCAAGTAATCCGGCAAACTCAACGCCGAACACAAGGGGCTGGATACACCAAGTGAAGACGATGACGAACCCCGCAAACAAAGCAGTATGGAACAGAAGAAATTCCCACCAGAAGTCAAAACAGTAAACGTGTTACACGTGACAAAGGGGAGAAACAAAGTGGCGCCCATAGAGATACGTGCCCTAGGGCCTATCACAATGGAGTTCCGCCACTGGTCATCCAAACCGGTCACCTTCGACCATCGGGATTACTCTGCAAGTATCCGGCACGCAGGATGGGCTGCCTTGGTGTTAGACCCGATAATTGACGGATACCACTTTACACGGGTCCTGATGGACGGCGGCAATAGTTTAAACCTGATATATCAGGACACATTCCGCAAAATGGGGATGGACCCAACAAAAATTAGCCATAGCAATACTTCCTTTAAAGGAGTAACACCAGGCCCAGAAGCCCATTGCACGGGCTCCCTCCTACTAGAAGTTATGTTCGACTACCCCGATAACTTCTGTAGCGAAAAGCTAACCTTCCACATCACTCCGTTTAAAAGTGGTTATCAAGCACTACTGGGACGTGAAGCTTTCGCTCCTTTAACGCAATACCGCATTATGCGTCTCTCACGCTTAAGATGCCCGGCCCACGAGGCATCATTTCAGTAAAGGGAAATATTGAGCGCTCCTTGCGCGTGGAAGACTGTGCGGCTGCCTTGGCAGCCACACACTAAACGGCCTCACCAACCAGAGCATCTAACAGGTCGTCAAGACCACGGACACGGCTAGACGAGTCCGGCATCACCATATAATTGATAAAGGTTTGATGGCTATATACCCCTATAAATACAAGGGGCTCCACGCGTGTAAACAAGCGACAACAAGGCTCAATTTTACCCATCTTGAATTATACTTGGTTTATTTAGTATAACATACATTTTGCACGACTACTTATTCAACTAAGTTCCTCTCTTTTACAGATGACCATCATGCTACACCCGTCCAGTGGCACAACGGAGACACAGGCGCAGACGTGCAGCAGGGACCCGTTCCAAGGATTCTTTTTAGATTAAGACCCTGCGTAATGTCTCTTGTTGATACACATCCCCCGGATTCTTAGCACAACTGAGAAGGAGGCTGGCGTCTTGGCATGTGGCCACGTCAGAATATTGCACGTACCTGGACACCAGGGGTTTATTACAAAGGGCACTGTTCAGCCCGTTTAAAATCACAAAGACCGAATACCTTAGGGAGTGTTCGGCGTCGCGAGTTTGGCCTTATATGCATCAGCTCCGAATCATGTCTTTGGTCAAATGTTGGGTTTGCCCAGCTCCTGTGTTTTGCTGCCTTACGTTCCGCTCTATCAGCTAAGGTGCACCAGGAGAACTACTGCGATTGTGCCCCGGTTCAGCCAAGCGAGCACCTCAATAGAGAAAGCCGAAAACTGATTGTCACGATATAGCGTGAGACTGGTCAACCACTCAATGACCTAGCAGAATCTTTGTGATTCCTCCGCCTTAACGAAGGGCCGTTTCCCAGCCAGGCATATACGCGCCCCGAATTCGGATGAGCGCGGAGCCACCAGGGGCTATATAGTAGCCCCACTGTCAAACTCCTATGGCTAAGTGAAAGTGATAAAGCATTATAGTCCGATTGCCTAGTTCGCTCCGCTATCACCTCCTTAATGGACCAAGACGTTGGATCAAGTGTGAATATGCGTGTTTTGCGCACACCCCCGCATTATATGCGTGGGGGCTGAAGCCAACGACTGCCATCTTTCAGGTTATATACATATATACATAAACGGCCGCACAGGAGTTATTATAATTCTTGCAGGCACAAGTATAAAATAGCCTTTACATTTTAGCAAAACATTGTTTTCAATGGGAATACATGTCATTAGAACGTAATATTCTTCGGGCACTGCGCCTCTATTGAACGAGCGCCCTCAAGAACTTCTTGAAGGTAGTGCTCGGCAGGTACTCGGCTTTCGTCCGAATCTTGGGCTGCAACGACGGTGGCCTCTATCTCCGCCCAGTATGTCTTCATACGGGCAAGGGCCATCCGTGCACCCTCTACGCACGCCGACCTCTTCATCGCGTTGATATGCGGTACTGCACCAAGGAACTTGAGAGAGTCCTGGATTAGGGGGTGTCCGGGTAGCCGGACTATACCTTCGCCGGACTCCTGGACTATGAAGATACGAGATTGAAGACTTCGTCCCGTGTCTGGATGGGACTTTCCTTGGCGTGGAAGGCAAGCTTGGCGATGCAGATATTCAAGATCTCCTACCATTGTAACCGACTCTGTGTAACCCTAACCCTATCCAGTGTCTATATAAACTGGAGGGTTGTAGTCCGTAGGACAATCATCTTCATACACAATCATACCATAGGCTAGCTTCTAGGGTTTAGCCTCCTTGATCTCATGGTAGATCTACTCTTGTACTACCCATATCATCAATATTAATCAAGCAGGAGTAGGGTATTACCTCCATCGAGAGGGCCCGAACCTGGTTAAAAACATCATGTCCCTTGTCTCCTGTTACCATCCGGCCTTAACGCACGGTTCGGGACCCCCTACCCGAGATCCGCCGGTTTTGACACCGACATTGGTGCTTTCATTGAGAGTTCCTCTATGTCGTCGCCTTTTAGGCCCGATGGCTCCTTTGATCATCAACAACGATGAGGTCTAGGGTGAGACTTTTCTCCCCGGACAAATCTTCGTCTTCGGCGGCTTCGCTCTGCGGGCCAATTCGCTTGGTCACTTGGAGCAGATCGAAAGCTACGCCCCTGGCCGTCAAGTCAGGTTTGGAAGCTTAAACTACACGGCTGATATCCGCGGAGACTTGATCTTCGACGGGTTCGAGCCACAGCCAAGCGGGCCGCACTATCTCGAGGGGCATGATCTAGCTCTGCCTCCGAACGGTGTCCTGGAGGCCGCACACGCACCGGTTCCGACCCCTAACTCGGAGCCTATTGCGCCAATTGAGGATGGGCGGTTGGACGTCACCTCAGGGGCTGCAATCTCAAAGGCGATCGAGCCGAACGTCAGCCCCGCACTCCGCGTGACCCATGACTCTGAGGGCCTGGACTCTTCTCCGGACTCCGAAACACCCGCACCCCTGCCAATCGAATCCGATTGGGCGCCGATAATGGAGTTCACCGCCGTGGACATCTTTCAGCACTCGCCCTTTGGCGACATCCTGAATTCTCTCAAGTCTCTCTCTCTCTATCAGGAGAGCCCTGGCCGGACTACGGTCAGCAAGGATGGGATACGGACGATGAAGAAATTCAAAGCCCACCCACCACCCACTTTGTAGCCACTGTCGACGATTTAACCGACATGCTTGACTTTGGCTCCGAAGACTTCGACGGTATGGACGACGAGGTAGGAGACGAACAAGAACCAGCACCTATAGGGCGCTGGAAGGCCACCTCGTCATATGACATATATATGGTGGATACTCCAAAAGATGGAGATGGCGATGGAACAGCGGGGGATGACACCTCCAAGAAACAGCCAAAACGCCGGCGTCAGCGGCGCCGCTCTAAATCCCGCCAAAGCAAAAAATGGTGATTCCGGCACGGGAGATAATACTACCCCGGATAGCGCCGAAGAACACCCACCCCAGCAAGATTCGACGCAGGAAGATGGAGAAGCCAGCCCTCATGAGAGAGCGGCAGACCGAGAGGTTGAGGATGATAACTATATGCCTCCCTCCGAAGACGAGGCAAGCCTCGATGGCGACGAATTCGTCGTACCATCAGACCCCGCCGAACAAGAGCGTTTCAAACACAGGCTTCTAGCCATGGCAAACAGCCTTAAGAAAAAGCAGCAACAACTTAGAGCTGATCAAGATTTGCTAGTTGATAGATGGACTGAAGTCCTTGCGGCCGAAGAGTATGAACTCGAACGCCCCTCCAAGAGTTACCCAAAGCGCAGGCCGCTACCCCGATCAGAGGAGGAAGCGCCTACATCACCAGCGCACGACATGGCAGACCGACCATCTCACGGCCGCGACAGAGAGGCCCCTCGGCCCTCTACCCAAGCCATGCCCCAATGCCGCTCAACTAAGGCACGAGAAAATGCGCCAGACCTGCGAGATGTACTGGAGGATAAGGCAAGACAAACAAGATCGATCTACAGATCGCGCAGGCGCCCGACGACACATGACGATGATCTTCACTCCGGATACAACAAATCCGGCCGGGCCGAACACAACAGACATAGCTCTTCCGAGCTGCGTCGTGACATAGCCCAGTACAGGGGCGCCGCACACCCACTATGCTTCACAGATGAAGTAATGGATCACAAAATCCCAGAGGGTTTCAAACCCGTGAACATCGAATCACAGATCCGGCGGTATGGATCGAGGATTATCTCCTTCACATCCACATGGCACGTGGCGATGATCTACACGCCATCAAATACCTCCCGCTCAAACTCAAAGGACTGGCCCGGCATTGGCTTAACAGCTTGCCAGCGGACTCAATCGGTTCTTGGGAGGACCTGGAAGCCGCATTCCTCGACAACTTCCAGGGCACATATGTGCGACCACCGGACGCCGACGACTTAAGCCACATAATTCAGCAGCCAGAAGAATCGGCCAGGCAATTCTGGACATGGTTCCTAACAAAGAAAAACCAGATAGTCGACTGTCCGGACACCGAGGCCCTAGCGGCCTTCAAGCATAACATCCGCGACGAGTGGCTTGCTCGGCACCTAGGACAGGAAAAGCCGAAATCTATGGCAGCCCTCACGACACTCATGACCCTCTTTTGCGCGGGAGAAGATAGCTGGCTAGCTCGCAGCAACAACTTATCAAAGAACCCTGGTAATTCGGATACCAATGACAAAAGTGGCAGGACACGTCGAAATAAGCAAAAGCGCCGCGTAAGCATCGACAGCAATGAAGATACGACAGTTAATGCCGAATTCAGAGGCTATAAATCCGGTCAGAGGAAAAAGCCATTCAAAAAGAATACTCAGGGCCCGTCCAGTTTGGACCAAATACTCGACCGCTTGTGCCAGATCCATGGCACCCCCGAAAGACCAGCCAATCACACCAACAGGGATTGTTGGGTGTTCAAGCAGGCAGGCAAGTTAAGAGCCGAAAACAAAGACAAGGGGCTGCATAGCGATGACGAGGAGGAGCCCAGGCCGCCGAACAACAATGGACAGAAGGGGTTTCCCCCACAAGTGCGGACGTTGAACATGATATACGCAACCCACATTCCCAAGAGGGAGCAGAAGCGTGCGCTACGGGACGTATACACAATGGAGCCAGTCGCCCCAAAGTTCAACCCATGGTCCTCCTGCCCGATCACTTTTGATCGAAGGGACCACCCCACTAGCATCCGTCATGGCGGTTTTGCCGCATTGGTTCTCGACCCAATCATCGATGGATTTCATCTGATAAGAGTCCTAATGGATGGTGGCAGTAGCCTGAACCTGCTTTACCAGGATACAGTGCGAAAAATGGGCATAGGTCCCTCAAGGATTAAGCCCACAAAGACGACCTTTAAAGGCGTTATACCAGGTGTAGAGGCCAATTGCACGGGCTCAGTAACACTTGACGTGGTCTTCGGATCTCCGGATAATTTCCGAAGCGAAGAGTTAATCTTCGATATAGTCCCGTTCCGCAGTGGCTATCACGCCCTGCTCGGACGAACCGCATTCGCAAAATTCAATGCGGTGCCGCACTACGCATACCTCAAGCTCAAGATGCCAGGCCCTCGAGGAGTAATCACGATCAACGGGAACACCGAACGCTCCCTTCATACGGAGGAGCACACGGCGGCTCTCGCAGCAGAAGTACAAAGCAGCCTTCTTAGGCAATTCTCCAGTCCGGCCGTTAAAAAGCCAGACATAGCCAAGCGCGCCCGGAGTAACCTACAACAAGACCGCCCGGCACGTTCTGAGCAGGCGTAGCAATGCGGCCCCAACCCCAGCCCTCGCGATATAGCGAAACCAGTGCCTCGCGTACATAACTACGCCCTTGAAATACCATGGTCACAGGGGAAGGGGCACAATAACGACACGCCCAAAATACGGCTTAAAACGTACTAGGGGCTGCCGGATTCTTTTTTCTTACTTTCAGGACTCCACATTTCGGACGACCTGTTCGGCAATTTGACTGCTGAACAAACGATGCAAGATCCAGGGAAGCAAACAAAGCCATGCCGCATTATGGAACTCCCAGGTGGTCTCTGTTACGTGCGGTATACCTGTTTCAAATACAATTCCGCGGCCTGCCCCTGGTCAGGACATGTTAAATAGTCCAGTATATTTTTGCTTATCGCACTACTTGTATCATTCAGCTTTGATAAATACCCTCTCTATAAACAATGCATAGCTTTTTTTCTATTATTTGCATTATCCTATTTTCATATATATGTTTTAACATAATTGCACCCGTACACCATGGTACAGCCAACACGCCAGGGGCTTCAGTACCCCTTAATATGGTGTGAGAAGTCCATGCACTTTCACAAGTGCGGCACCCCGAACTTATAGCACTATATGCATTGGCTCCGAATCATGATTTGGGTCAATAGTTGGGTTTGCCCGGCTCCTATGTTTTGGTGCCTTACGTTCCGCTACATCGGCTAAGGTAGCACTAGGAGAACCACTGTGATTGTGCCCCGGTTCAGCTGGGTTAAGCACCTCAGTGGAGAAAGCTAAAACTGACTGTCATGATGGGGCGAGAGACCGGTCGCTGTTCGAGAGGTTTTTCGAGTCCCTAAAGACTTATGCCGCTTCGAGCGAGGGGCTGGCTTTGTCCGGCCAAAGGCGTGGATAGCGCCCCGAACTCGGTCTTCCGAACTAGGGGCTTCGCCGAAATTTTAAATTATAAAGTTCTATGGCTAAGTGAGAGTGTTCAAGCATTATAGTCCGATAGCCTGGTTCGTTGTGCTGAGCGCCTCCCTCGAAGGACCCAACCATGGGAAAAAGAGCGCTCAGGTTTATCCCGAACACCCCAGCACTAGTGTCACGGGGGCAGAAGCCGACGACTGGCCATCTCTCAATTTTTGATAAACGGCCGCACAAAAAATAATATTTTAAATTCAATAAGCATTGCTTAGCGCATATGAACAAGTTTTCAGCGCACAGGATAAACACGAGCGAGTTCATTTAAAGATTACATCCTTGGTACATTCATCCGCCACAAGGCGGGCACCTGCAAGAACATCCTTGTAGTAGTTCTCGGGCTTGCAATGCTCCTTCCCTGACGGCGGCCCGTCCCTCACAAGCTTCTCACTATCCAGCTTACCCCAGTGCACCTTTGCACGGGCAAGGGCCCTCCGGGCACCTTCAATGCATACGGAGCGCTTGACGACCTCGAGCCTTGGACAGGCCTCCACCAGCCGCCGCACCGGCCCGATATAGCTCCCTGTCAGGGCCTCTCCGGGCCACAGCCGAACTATGATGCCCTTCATGGCCTGTTAGGCCGCCTTGTGGAGCTCGACCAGCTGTTTCAGCTGGTCGCTCAAGGGCACAGGGTGTCCGGCCTCAGAATATTGAGATGAGAACACCTTCTCCGTCGAACTGCCCTCTTCAGCTCGGTAGAATGCGGCGGCGTCGGATACGCTGCGGGGAAGATCTGCGAATGCCCCTGGAGAACTCCGGATTCGGGTAAGTAACAAGTAGTTTACTTTTATATTTCTTCTTTGCATTAAGAATGCCTTACCCGCTGCTATCTTTTTCATCTCCTCCAACTCTTGGAGGGCCTTTTGGGCTTCGGCCTTGGCACCCTTGGCGGTCTCAAGGGCCAACGCGAGCTCGGATGCTTGCGCCTTTGACTCAAGCTCCAAGCTCTCATGTTTTTTCACGAGAGCCTGCAGCTCTTGCTGCACCTCGCCGACCTGAGCCCCAAGTCTCTCTCGCTCAGGGCGCTCCTTGGCCGTTTTCTTTTCGGCCTCAGATAGCGCCTGCTTGAGGGTCGCCACCTTAGTTGTGGCCCCTATAATAAGTAGTATGATCCTGTTATTTTTTGCAATCACGCCTCTCTATAGGCACCTTTTTCTGTAAGGTATTTCTTACCTTCTTTTTCCTCGAGCTGCCGCAAGGAAAAAGAATCAACTCAAATGGACTTATATTTTAAAAGTTATAGCCACTCAAAGTTCAGTCAAAATCTGTTTTTAATAAAAACCAGAAAAAGAAAACGGTTCGGGGAGAATACGTTTTCGAGGCAGAGGAGACGTACTCTGGGCTTTACGTCTCCACTTAAACCAGCGCGGGCCGGCTCGGGGTCACTGACAGTGGGTCCCTCGGGCCCACTGGTCAGGTTTGACCAGTCGCCCGCGCCCTCTTTCTTCTTTCTGGCCGAGCGGTGGCGGGGCTCCGGCAATGGCCGTCGGCGAACGACGGCTCCCCACGGGGTTCTGAGGGCGGGGATGGATCCGCCAGTCCAGGGCGGTCCTCCCGGTGGTCGCTAGGTTGGTGGGGGTGAAGGGGGTCGCCGGTGGCGAGCTTCGCGGCAGAGGTGGCTTCGGGAGGGATTGGGGGTTTGGGCTACGGTGGCTCCCGGTCGAGGCTGAGGTGATGGGAGGCTCCGCACGATCAAGGGGAGTCGGGTGGTGGCGCTGGATGGACGAGAGAGGCTCTGATTGTGACGCACGTCACTGGAACGTGGCGGCGGCCGCACTGATCAGAGACGAGGAAGAAGGCTTCCTCCGACGATTACTAGTTGTGGGGGCTCTATGGGGGTGGCCTGAGGTCGCCTGAGTGCTTGGACGAGCTCGGGGACTCCTACTTATAGCGTGACTAGGTCGGTTCCGCGACGGCCGGAGATAAGCTCGGCGAACCGCCGTTCTGTAGCCAAGGGGGCGCGTGGCGATGGCTGGCGGGGTCTGGCAGGGTGAGAGGATGGGCTCGAGCTGTTCCAGGGGCAGCTGGCGCGCGGCTGTGGCTCGGGCAGCGCCGTCCAAGGCAGGAGCCTGTGGCGGCCGAGGCGGCTTGCGGTGGCGGCGCTGTAGGGCGCCAGGAGGGGTCGTGGCGGATCTGCGATGTGGGAGGAGTCGGGGCGCGTCGGTTGCGAGTGGGGAAGGGCCAGAACGGGCGCGGGTAGGCGGCAGCGGGACGCGGCGACTCGTGCGCACGCACGTGCAAAACGCGCGCTCTGGCCTCGCCCAGAGCACGCACGCTAGGTGTTTGACGAAATGCCAGCGTGTGTTAGAGAGCTCAAGTGAGGCTGGCAATTAGTAGATCTAGGTTAGAAGTAGCTAGGAGCTTAGTGGACAAGCTTGATGGGTCAGAGGATCAAGTTCACAATGTAAACTAAAAATCATGCCAAATCTGGCTATGCACACAAGGTGCTTGACAGAATGCCAAGGGCATCTAGGCAACTCTTGGGGTGGCCAAAATCTCAAGATCAGTGTCTCTTTGGAAGATAAAGAGGGTGGCAAGGTTAGTTGGGCAAAACTAGAAACTTGATAGTGTAAGTTTTTGAGAAAACCAATTCTGGACAGAAAGTAAAGGGCATAATTGCATGGACTAAAAATATTCCAATGGACCCAATCTCCTGGACTTAGGGGTTTGGTAGGGTGTACTACAAGAAGTAAAAAGCTCATGGTCACTAGAGAAAAAATAATTAGGGTCGTAGTAGAAAATACCCAACTGGGCCAGAGAGCAAAAGAGGATGATTTGCTCAAATTTTTCAAAGAACACCAGTGGGTTTTTGCATAAAGTTGGATTATATGCATCTACTGACATCTCCAAATACTTGGTAGAATTTTTAAAGAAATATTTAAATAGGTTGTAGTGCAAAATCACAAACCAGACCAGTTTTGAAAACTTCGGGTAGAGTTAAAAATCTTCACTGACCAAAAGATATTTTTGCATAAAAGTGATGTGGGAACATCACATGACCTCCCCAAATTTTGGTGAGAATTATAAAGAATTTACTGAAAGGGTTGTAGTGCAAATAGAGCTCTGAAACTTATGAAAAATCATTTTTAAAGAAATAAAACTCAGGGGAGAGTAATTGTATAAATAATTCCACTGATAAAAGAAATGTTTCTTGAGAGGGTATACAAGTCCACTAATATATTTGGAAAGTTTTCACTTGGGGTAAAAACTCCATAATATCAAAGAAAGGAGTGGTTCTGAAATCAAAGAAAACCCTGAAAATGAAAGATTTAATTTCCTGGCAAAATTTTAATAACCAAATCATGTTTAAATTTTTGGGGTGTTACAGAACCTAGCCCTCTTCCTGACCACGAAGCCATTGTCGGTCTTGTGTCGATACTCCTGTTGTTGTTGCGCTGGTTCCAGCGCATCGTCATTGAATAAGTCGAGCACAACTCAAACATGCATAAATCGCATTTAACCTTGCCTGCCTATAGTCCAATCCAAGCTATCAGTCACTGCTCAATTGGCCTTATATTTTGCAGAAAAGTTACATATGTCCCTTTTATTTACAATCTATATGTTTTTGTAAATACAAAAGATATCAACTTTCATGAAGTAGTTTATATTTTGGATATGCTACCTCATTTATCCTTCTCAATGGCAGAAAACATTATATAGTCCATGTTTGAAACATATCAATCACTAATTGCACAAAGAATCAATTGGGTGAAATATACTATATATGTAACTCTATCAAATTAGAGAGCACCATTTCTAAAAGTGAACCACAATGGAAAAGATAACCTTCATAGAAATCCTGCAAAATATGGTAGGTAAAAATGAAACAGCTAAAATGATTTAGTCTCTTTGTTTATTGATATGATAAGAAAAGCTACCACATGTTCCATAAATGAATGGGATATAAACGGCCTAAAGAAGTGGGTGCTAATTTTTTTATCATTCTGGTCCTTCTCATCCGTTTTCTTCGACACTTCTTCCTATTTATCACTACTAGGGAAAACCTTATACATAGAATCTTAAAAGTAGCACTGGATAAAATGAGGTGCTACTGCTACTTAGTAGTAGCGCATTGTAGTAAAAGGCGCTACTGCTATTCTGTTAGCAGGAGCGCGTTTTAGCAAAATGCGCTGCTGCTATGTTTGAACTGGGCGCACATGGCTAGCCCCACTTAGCAGCAGCGCGTATACTTACACAACGCTACTGCTATGCTCCGTAGTAGTAGCGCTTTTCTTTGACCCGCGCTGCTACTAACCCTACATTATCGTCCCTGCACGGCCGACCCTCTCACTCTCCCTATCACTCACTCTCCCCCGCAACCCCCGTCGTCCGCCATCGCCGCCGTTCCCCGACCACTGTCGTCGCCCGCCGCCGCAGACGCTCCTGCTCCTCCGGAACTGAGGTAGTCCCTCTATCCCTCCTCCTTCCTCCTCCCCTCCCTCCTCCCACCGCGCCCTCCTCTTCCTCCGGCCGCCCCCTCCTCCCTCCTCCGATCCCACCGCCCTCCTCCCCCTCCTCCTCCCTCCTCCTTCTCCCTCCTCCAACCCCTCCTCCCTCCATCTCTATTTTTTTCTGTTTTTTTACTATAGTTTTTGTACTATTGTATAATGTAGTTTTTTTTACTATTTTTAGTCAGTGATTAATAGAATTAGTAAGAAAATAAATAGAACTAGTTGAACTAGTTTATTTTTAGTAACAAGTATTTTATTTTTATTTATAGTAAGTGCTTATTTGAACTAGTTGAATTAATAGAACTACTTTATTTTTAGTAAGAAAATTTAGGTATATGAGATTTGATGATCTAATTAAAAATTTACTATAGAACTAGTTTCTTTTTAGTAAGAAAATTAATAGAACTAGTTTATTTTAGGTGTATTTAAAAGAATTCTAGGTTGATTCATTTTCAAGTGGACATGCCATATTTTGAACATGTCACATTTGTTGTTATTTTTTAGTTAAAGCAATTATTCCCGCATCGACGTCGACGATGCCTATCCCGCATCCTCGTCATTGACTCGGTGGAGGAGGCCTGCTTGATCAGAGGGGCCATGTCCAGGACTGGGCTCCGTCGGGCTGGTACTGGGAGGTGCTACCTTTCGGGGCGCAGCTTGGTGAGGAGCTAGCCCGTCGTTGACCCGAACCTTCTTTGGTGGCAGTCGCGTGGGCCAGTGACGGTGCGGAGGCTTTCAGACCCCGCGGAGGTGGTACATCACCGTGTCAGCGAGGATGACGAGCATGTCTGTCGCTACATGGTTGCGTTGGAGGGCAGGTTCAACAATACCTGGCAGGTTCTTTAGGGATCTCACTGGAGCTATGATCCTGTGATGGTTCCTTCTCTTTGGGTGTCCACCGCATGCGCAGATACCCGTCATTCGCTAGGGTTTTAGCCGTATTAGTGATGTTATATGTATGATACTATCTGAGATGTATTAGTGATAATATTCGACGATGTATAGACACAAGAGACGATTTAGTATTGCTTATTGAATGCATGCTAATTTGAATATTAATTTATTTTATGATTTAGTTTTTGCTTATTAAATGCTCAAATTGGAGAACTACTCCTATTTTGAATGCTCAAATTGGAGAGCACTATGCAAGGCGTATGCATTTGATTAGTTGATAGCTTATAGGGTTTTTGTTTTTTCATAAATCAAGGAGCCCCTCCTTCATCCCCGCCGTCGTCCCCGTCACCGCCCCCCTCCGACCTTGAGGTGAGACCAGCCAAATCTCCATATCAATATGAGTCCGATAAGATATTTTGAAATGTTTTTGTTCATATTTCAACCATTGAATTGCAATGACCATCAAGTTTGAATGCTCATATATATGATGTAGATATAAACATGTATATCTTGTGTTGCTCAAATAGGATATGTGCTTGCCCAAGTGGCCGGCCATGTTTCCAGGTAACACCTCTGAGTGGCCTATGTTTTGCCGGAGAGTTGATTAATTTTCATTCTGGCAAATTTCAGGTGCTCGATATGTCCTTTTTTACCAAAGTTCATTGATACGTCTCCAACGTATCTATAATTTCCGATTGCTTCATACTATATTATATTCTGTTTTGGATGATTAATGGGCTTTGTTATACACTTTTATATTATTTTTGGGACTAACCAACTAACCGGAGGCCCAGCCCAGAATTGCTGTTTTTTGCCTATTTCAGAGTTTCGTAGAAAAATAATATCAAACGGAGTCCAGACGGAATGAAACCTTCGGGAACGTGATTTTCGGAACAAACGTGATCCAGAGGACTTGGACCCTACGTCAAGAAAGCAACCAGGAGGGCACGAGGTAGGGGGCCGCGCCTACCCCCCTGGGCGCGCCCTCCACCCTCATGGGGCCCACGTTGCTCCACCGGCGTACTTCTTCCTCCTATATATACCTACATACCCCCAAACCAACAGAAGCATCCACAAAAACCTAATTCCACCGCCGCAACCTTCTGTACCCATGAGATCCCATCTTGTGGCCTTTTCCGGCGTCCTGCCGAAAAAGGCCATTGATCATGGAGGGCTTCTACATCAACACCATAGCCTCTCCGATGATGTGTGAGTAGTTTACCTCAGACCTTCAGGTCCATAGTTATTAGCTAGATGTCTTCTTCTCTCTCTTTGGATCTCAATACAAAGTTCTCCATGATTCTCGTGGAGATCTATTCGATGTAATCTTCTTTTGCAATGTGTTTGTTGAGACCGATGAATTGTCGGTTTATGACCAAGTTTATCTACGAACAATATTTGAATCTTCTCTGAATTCTTTTATGTATGATTAACCATCTTTGCAAGTCTCTTCGAATTATTAGTTTGGTTTCTTCTACTAGATTGATCTTTCTTGCAATGGCAGAAGTGCATAGCTTTGGGTTCAATCTTGCGGTGTCCTTTCCCAGTAACAGTAGGGGCAGCAAGGCACGTATTGTATTGTTGCCATCGAGGATAACAAGATGGGGTTTATATCATATTGCATTAGTTTATCCCTCTACATCATGTCATCTTACTTAAAGCGTTACTCTGTTCTTTCGAACTTAATACTCTAGATGCATGTTGGATAGCGGTCGATGTGTGGAGTAATAGTAGTAGATGCAGGCAGGAGTCGGTCTACTTTTCGCGGACGTGATGCCTATATACATGATCATACCTAGATATTCTCATAACTTGCTCAATTCTATCAATTTCTCAACAGTAATTTGTTCACCCACCGTAATACTTATGCTCTTGAGAGAAGCCACTAGTGAAACCTATGGCCCCCGGGTCTATTTTCCATCATATTAATCTCCCGACAACAAGATATTTCTGGCGCCATTTATTTTGCAATCTTTACTTTTAATCTTTATCATAAAAATACCAAAAATATTATCTTACCATATCTATCAGATCTCACTTTCGTAAGTGACCGTGAAGGGATTGACAATCCCTTTATTGCATTGGTTGCGAGGTTTTTATTTGTTTGTGTAGGTGCGAGGGACTTGAGCGTGGCCTCCTACTGGATTGATACCTTGGTTCTCAAAAACTGAGGGAAATACTTATGCTACTTTATTGCATCACCCTTTCCTCTTCAAGGGAAAACCAACGCGGTGCTCAAGAGGTAGCAAGAAGGATTTCTGGCACCGTTGCCGGGGAGTCTACGCAAAAGTCAACATACCAAGTACCCATCACAAACTCTTATCCCCCGCATTGCATTATTTTCCATTTGCCTCTCGTTTTCCTCTCCCCCACTTCACCCTTGTCGTTTTATTCGCCTTTCTTCCGTTCAATCTTGTGTTACCATGTGCCTTATTTTTGCTTGCATCTTCGCTTGCTAAAAGTTTATGGATCCTCATCCCCTTGCTAATCTCTTTAAGAGATCCAATTATGATGAACCTATTGCTAGTGAGTTGAGTGCACTAGATTATCTTTATGAGGTTTTGCTTGAAATTCGTGGATCTAAAAATTGTGATGAAGTGCTTTATAAAGTGATTCATGATAGATCTTTGAATAAAAAGCATGATTGCAATGATGTTACTATAAATTCTATTGATGTCAATTGTGCTAATAATATGCAAAACCCTAAGCTTGGGGATGCTAGTTTTGCTATGTCTACTAGTTGCAATGATCATGATTGGGGTGATTCTTCTTATGATCTTGAAAATTTATATAAGCCCCATGATGAATATGAGATTTATAATAGTGTTTGCAATAATATTGAAAGTGGGTTTGGAAGAGTGTCAACTTTAAATCCCACATATTTGGAGAATGTTCAGTCTTATAGTATTTTTGATAAAAAGTGGGTTTGGATAGGTCATGACTTTAGTTAATGTTAATCCCACTATCTTGGAAGAGTGTTGTCGGTGTCAAAACCGGCGGATCTCGGGTAGGGGGTCCTGAACTGTGCGTCTAGGATCGATGGTAACAGGAGATGGGGGACACAATGTTTACCTAGGTTCGGGCCCTCTCTATGGAGGTAATATCCTACTTCCTGCTTGATTGATCTTGATGAATATGAGTGTTACAAGAGTTGATCTACCACGAGATCGTAATGGCTAAACCCTAGAAGTCTAGCCTATGAGTATATGGTAATGAATCTGTCCTATCCGGACTATGCTCTCCGGTTTATATAAACACCGGAGAGATCTAGGGTTACATGAGGTCGGTTACATAGGAGGAAATCTTCATAATAGCTCGCCTAGCTTGCCTTCCACGCCAAGTAGAGTCCAATCCGGACACGGGTATTGTCTTCGGCCTTCGTATCTTCACATCCCATTAGTTCGGCCCATGGATAACAGGCCGGACGCCCGAGGACCCCTTAGTCCAGGACTCCCTCAGTAGCCCCTAAACCTGGCTTCAATGACGAGGAGTCCGGCACGCAGATTGTTTTCGACATTGCAAGGCGGGTTCCCTTCTTCCAAACTCCAGGATAGTCTTTAGATGTGATTATTGTATCCGGACCTGTAACGCACTCCACACACAACCGCAGAGAGAATACAATATTTGCATGAGTCTGATCTGCTGACAGCTTTTTACAACACGACGTATAATTGTCCGGCCATAATCGAACCATTTTTTCCTGCCATCCCACGTTTCAAAATGCGGTTGCTACTGGCACGTCTTGTCGAAGTAGAGATTGTGTCCCCCTATCGCGGGATTCTCATCAACGCGGGCATGGGTAACCCAACCACGCCGTTTGCAGCTTCAGCTCCGCGCCATGGCTGAGCGCGTAGCCCTCTCGGGATCCGATGGATCCAGCTCCCTCCCGGGCGTCCCCCATGCTCTCTGCTGGTGCCGGTGGTGGGTTCCGCCTTGGGACCCCTGGGTCCTGGTGGACCGACGGTGCGGGCGGCCAGCGACGCGCCGTGGCAGACGAAGCGGGGGCGCCGGGAGCGTTGTCGCCGGCGCGCCCACGCACGGAGGGCGCGCGCACCCTTCCGGCCCCTAGGCCGCCGCCGCACTCGCGGCTGCCGGCGCGCTTCTTCGGCTGCTGCTACAACTGCGGAGAAGACGACCACATCTCGCGGGAGTGCACGAATCCAACCAAGTGCGTTCGCTGTGATGGCAATGGGCACAGCTCCAGGGACTGCCCGCTGCGGCGTGGCTCCTCGTCCGGTGGCAACTCCCCCAGGCCGCCTGCTCGTCGGCAGCGTATCTCCTCTCCGTCTCTATCGATGTCTAGGCCGTTGCTGGGAGCGGTCCCCCCGCCCCCGCCTCCCGGGGCTGTCCGGCTTGGGCGCTCTTGGAGCAACGTTGTCGGGTGGTTGGTGCGACATATGCCAACGGGTGGCTTATCTGTGTGGGAGCCAGTAAGACGTCGCCGGTGCCTGGAAGCGGGATAAAGCGAAGACATGCACGCTGGCGAATCTTACCCAGCTTCGGGGCTCTCCGTGGAGATAACACCCCTACTGCTGCTCTGCGGGGTCTCCGCATGGTCACTCAGTGAACAGGTAACTACAAAGCGCTCCTTGAGCTGTTTGGCGAGAGGAAGAAGAAGGGCAAGGCTAGCTCTACTCCCCTCTCTGCGTATGTGATAACCTAGATGAGATCAACCCTTTGCATGGGTGCCCCGGGGGGTTTATATAGGCCTACCCCCCAGGGGTACAATAGTAATCCGGCTGGGAGCGGGTCCCAGCCGTCAGCGTCTACGCTCGCCGGCTTCTGCGCCGACTGCCGGGGCCCGCCGACTGGTGGGTCCTGTTGGCTGCTGGCATCTTGGCCGACAGGCAGGCCCTACTACCTAGGGTCTTGTCGGCGGCCGATTACTGTTGCCTCAATCCGGATGATGAGGGCTTTATCGAGGTAAGCGTGGCTACAGTACCGCCGCCTGGCGGGCGATCACTGTAGCCTCACGTCGTCTTGTCTTCTTAATGGGGCGCTTCCTTCGAGGGAAGGAGCAAGCCAGCTTTGGGGAAGCCCGCCACGTCTTGGCCGATCGGGGGAAAGCCTGGTCGCCTTCGGGTGTCTCTCTGCCCAAAGGGGCCCACCGCCCGCGGGCTGCACTGACAGCCCGCCGTGGATGGCGCCATAGGCTGCATGGCAACAGTGCTGCGCCGGACGGGACAAGGCTACTCCGTACGGCGCACTGAGCGAGGCCTGCTCCGGGTTTCGGGGGTGGCAGGCTTCACTGTAGCCACGCCCCGTCCCATCGCCATTAAGTGGTTGCGGACCTCGAGGGTACGATCTTGACCGTGCCGTGGGAGCCGGCTTCTTGGAGTCGGCCTTCTCGAGGCCGGCTTCTCGGAGCCGGCCCTCCCGCGGCTTTCTTAATGAAGGTGAAGGCCGGGCCGCCTTCCGACAGTCGGCCTGAGAGGCAGTCGGCAAAGGGAAGGCGGCCCAACGTCTTGGTTCCTTGGAGGCCGGATTGGCTTGTAATTTTTTTCTGAAGTGCCAAAGGGAGCCGGCTAGGCTACCCTTGGTCGTTTACCCCGACAGTAGTCCCCGAAGCTGGTCGCGCTTCGAGGTCGGCAAGGGGAATGAGAAGCTTGGTCAGCTTCCAATCTTGAGGAGCCGGCAGCTGGGAGCGGGCTCGGCTTAAGCGCGCCGCCTTGGATGGGCGCCGTGGTCTCGTCAACGGGAAAGTGGACCAACTCGCACGCTGACCGCGTGCCTCCCCGTGTGTCACGTGGCAGCAAAGGCCTGCCAAGGCGCGTGCGCGACGGGACGGCGCCGCAGGCCCGGGCCCACCACGCCTGGCCTTGGCCCATGCGCGGATCTTCTGCGGCCCAGGGTGGACGGTTTGCCTTCCCGCGACGGTTTCACCACGCCGTCAAGGCGCAATAACAGCGGGACATGGGGGGAGTGGGCGCAGTTAATCCCACGTCCCCCACACCACGCCTCCTTGGCTCCGCCGCGAGAGCCTATAAGTAGGGGGAGGAGAGGGAGCAGCAGAGGCTCGCACGCTCTCCCTCGCTCCACCCTCCCTCGTCTTCTTTCTTCTCTTTCTATCCGCCGCCGCAGCACTTCTTCGCCGCGCCGCTCTGCCGCCACCGCGCCTTGCTTCTCGCTGCGCCTTGCTCCAATGGCGCTGTCGAGCTCGTGGGACGGCTCCAACGTCCTCGACGAGAACGTCGAGTTCCTCCGCCGGACGCGGCGTCTGCCCGGCGAGAACTACGTGCGGGTCCGGCGCGCACCGGAGGAGGAGATTTCGTCGGCGCCGGAGGAGGGCGAGCGGGTGATTTTCCGCTCGCACTGCATACGCGGCTTCGGCCTCCCGGCGAGCGGATTCCTCCGCTCGTTCCTCGAGTTCTACCATCTTCAGCCGCATCACCTCACCCCCAACACCGTGATGCTGCTGTCGGCCTTCGTCACCCTCTGCGAGGGTTTCCTTGGCGTCCTCCCCACCATAGAGCTCTGGGGGGAGTTCTTCCAGAGCAAGCTCGGCACCGTCGTCGCCGGCGTGCCCGCCCCCTGCAGGGCCTACATCGCCATGAGGCGGACAGGTGAGGTCAATCCGTTCCCCTCGATCCTGCTAATCCAGTTGGTGAAGCTTTGGCAGAAGTCGTACTTCTACGTGAAGAACGTCGCCCCGCAAGGCGACTTCGTCAATCTGCCGCCTTACGTAGCCGGCCCGCCGGCCTCGAGGCCGGCCTTGTGGAGCTACCGGGCCAGGACGTTGTCCCAGGCCGAGAACGCCATCGTTGCCTGACTCCGGGTGATGGTGCAGTCGGATGGCCTGGTCGGATCCGACCTCGTGGCCGCCTTCGTGGAGCGCCGGGTTCTCCCGCTCCAAGGCCGGCCGCACATGATCTGTCAAATGAGCGGCCGCTTCGACTCGTACCGGCTGAGCACCAGGGAGATGCCTCACGCCGAGGTGTCATACCTGGTGAACTTCATCACCAACTGCAAGCTCGCCGAGGACTGGCGATTCGGCAAGGAGCCGTACTCTCGCGCCAGACCTCCGCCTTCCGTAAGTATTTCTTCTTTCCTTTTCTTTTCGGTAGTTGGTCGCTTGGTAGCCGGCCTCTGACCAGCCGGCTTGTCTTCTGCAGAATCCTCTTCTTCCGCCGGCGGCCGGGACCGTAGGGGCGGAACGCCCGTTTCTCCCCGACCGCACGGTAGATGACGTCGACGACCCGGACCTCGGAGCGGCCGCCATGGAGGACGCCATCGAGGGGGAAGGCGGCGAGGCAGGCGGCGCCGGGCTTGGAGCCGGCCTCCAGGACTGGGGGGACGACGGCGAGGTCGAAACCGTCCCGCATCGCCAGCCGGTGCCGGATCCTCACGGCGTGGGCTCTTCTGCCGCGCCGGCCGCCCGTGGCGCCGCGCCGAAGCGCCGGGCCGCGTCGACCTACTTCGGCAGCCGGCCGAAGAAGCCCAGGGGCACCGCCGCCGCAACCAAGCGGGACGAGGCGGCCGTGAAGGCGGCCCGCTTCCAGAAGGTCGTGAAGCGGCCGCAGGCCGTTTCGGCGTAAGTGTCCATCGTCTTGCATTCTCGTCGTGCTTTTTGATTGAAGTTCTTTTATGAATCCTTTCTTGGTCGACCGACCAGGGCGCTGCTTTCCCTTGAACGGGGCCCTGCTGGCTCCGTGATTGACTCGACCGGAGGGTCTTCGAGCTCCCGCCGCGTGGACCCCCGCGCCGACCTCATGGAAGCCACGGCGCAGAACGCGCGGGAGGCGCGGGAGGAGCGGGAAGCGTCGGAGCGGAGAGCCGCCCAGGCGGCGAAGGAGCAGGCCGACGAGGTGGCCAAGGCCCAGGCGGAGGCGACGGCTGCAGAGAGGGAGGTGGAGGCCTCGCGCAACCGGCCTCCACAGCTTGTCATCCCCTGCGGAGTGTGGCTCCCAACATCCCCGTGCCCCCGCCTGAGGAAGCCGACCGTGGCCAGGCGGTGACAGAGCGGAGGGAGGATGATGTGGTCGTTTTGGAGGAGGTGCCGCGGACGGCACCGACTGGAGCGGGCCAGGGCGGCCAGCCGGCTGCGGCGCCGGTGCAGCCGGCCGGGAGCGAGCCGGCAGCGGGAGCCGGCCTGGTGGTGCAGCCGTCATCGCGCCCGCACGCAGGGGACGCTGCCCCCGTGCCGGAGCCAGACAGGGCTGCGACCGCCCGTCAGACGGCGGAGGCCTTGGAGGTGGCCAGCTCCGGCACGTCCGAGTGGGCGCCCAACGAGGAGACAGGCGAACTGGACACGTCAGCCCAGGAGGTCCGGAGCCGGCTTCAGGCCCATGCCACCGCGCTGCAGCGATACACTCGCGATTTCCTTGCGACGCGGGCCATCATTCGGGTGAGTCTTCTGGTCTTGGCTACTTTAGCTTTTGGATTTCCTCCGTGGGGGCGCGTCAGCGCACCCACTGGGTGTAGTCCCCGAGTTCCGAGTCGGCTGCTGAGCAGGCGGCTCGAAACTTACTAGGTCCTGATAGTTATCTTATTCTCACATCTTGTCTGGTCTTCCAGGAGTACCATAACCGGAGAGCTGCCGCCTTCGACTCCCAGGATCGGGAGCTGCGTTAGAAGAGCGAAGATCTGACCAACAGCCGGAGTACGTGCTTCGTTTCCTTCGTATCCTGTGGGGGCACGTCAGCGCACCCACTGGGTGTAGTCCCCGAGATCCGGGCCGACTGCAGAGTAGTCGGGTCGGATCTTCCCCGACGACTTCTTCCTTATTGATTCTTCCTTCATCTTCATGCCTGCAGGGGCCAACGCTGACTTGAGGGGGTAGCTCGGCGGGGCCCCGACCGCCCTTCGCGCCAAGGAGGCCGAGCTCAACGCCTTAGTCCAGGAGCGTGACCGCCTGGCCAAAAAGCTGGCCGACCAGGAGGAGGGCCACAAGGCGGCCCTGGCAAAGGCACAGGAGAGCGAGGCCGCCCTCAAAGCTGAGTTTGAGACCGAAGCGGCGAGCTGGGCTGAGGCGAAGCAGGCGCTCAGCGAGGGTTACAGGCGGATTGAGGACCTGATCGACGGTAAGCCGTCTCCCTTACTCCTTGCTTGCCCCCTTGCCCTATGATTCGTCTTCTGATTTGTGCTGCTTTTGTTCTTTGCGCAGACTACTTCCCCTGCCACTCCGTCGCGGCCACTCAGGCCATCGAGGACCACCGCGAGGCACGCCGTTAGGCAGGAGTTGAGATCACACCGGACGCGAGCCGGACACTCGAGGAGCAGCTTCTGGCGATCCAAGCCCGGGTGCGGCCGGCACACCGCATGCTCCGCCGCCTCCAGCGTGCCGGAGCGCAGGTGCTGGCCGCCCTCTGGCCAGACGAGGCGATTCCCCGCACCCCGAGCCGGACTGCCGACTGGCTGGAGGTGGCAGTCGGTCGCTTCGAGGCCTGGAAGGCCTCCGCTGCCCGATCTGGCGCCAGGCGGGCGCTGGAGTTCGTCCGGGCCTGGTACCCCGGGCTGAATTTGGAACAGCTGAGGACCTGGCGGGCGGAGGCTGACGAGGAGCTGGTGGAGGTGCGGCCGGCTATCATCCAGCGTGCCTCGGCTCTTGCCGAGTTTACCGACACCAACGTCTTCGCTCCTGCGGTGGACGACAATGGCGTCGCCCAGCCGGAGGAGTGGTTCGGGTTGGACCCGGCGGTTGGTGAAGACTCGGCGGAGGAGGTCGCCTCCAGCGATGAGGTTGAAGACGAAGAAGGGGAGGAGGGCGAAGACGTCGAGCCGGCCGGTGAAGCGACCAGCCCGCCTCAGCATGACCGTGCCTCCAGCAACGAGGCGCGGGTTAGCGCGCCCTCCGCGGGAGGCGGTGATCATGCCGAGGTTCATCAGCCGGCCACTCCTCCAGCCGGCGCTGCTGTCACCGCCGACCTGCCCGACACGCCAGTCGTTCCCTTGGCTTGATCTGCCGTCTTTGTTTTTCCTGTTTGTTACTCTTTGAACAATACTTATTAAGTTTGCGCAGTTCCACCCACTTGGGGTGTATTCAAACTATGTTGAATGTTGGCTTTTGCGAAGCCTTTTGTGTAAATATACTGATGCATGTGTTTGGCTTCCATTCTCGTATGCTTTTTATCCTTAGGCTGTTTCCTTTGCCGCCTTCCCCTGATTGCTGCCTTCCCAGCCGGCAGCTGCTCTGCAGTCTGTGGCTACGGAAGAACTCGGCTATCTTTTTTGGGGAAGGCAAGTACTCGAGCTTTCTTAGATTGTAGCGAAGTGAATGGAAACCGGCCGGCCGGCTACTCTTGTAGTCGGTCGGCGGTGGAAAAAAACCGGCTTTTGTTATATTAGTCCGTTGGTCCCTAGCCGTTTTTCGTGTGGGCGTCCTTTCCTGCCTTTGGCTCTTGCCAGCCGGACAGCCGATTCTTCGAACTGCGACTTTTGGCAAGAGAGGGCTTTGGAGCCGGCACACTACTTGTCTGACCACGGGTAGAACTTCTAATATAACTTAAGGCGGCCAGTCCCCGGGCCGACTGGTCGAACCCGGTGCCGGACGAGAGAAGTGAATGAAATGACATAATCATAAGCATGGTACTCTTCATTCATAGATGAAAGATGGCGGTCCCCGAGTTCTCCTCGGGGGGCCTATTGTCTCGTACTTAGTACAAAAGTTAGCGTGATACACTGCATTTCAACTGTAAAATCTTCGGAGGAGGTTGGCGTTCCATGGTCGTTCCGACTCCTTGCCGGAGTCGTCTCTCTTTCATGCCTTCGGCTTCTGTGCGTCGATCAGGTAGTAGGAGTCGTTTCCTAGCGCTCTACTGATGATGAAGGGGCCTTCCCAAGGGGCCGAGAGCTTGTGCTGGCTGGCTGTTCGCTGGATCAGCCGGAGCACAAGGTCACCCTCTTGGAAAGATCTTGGCATGACCTTCCGGCTGTGGTAGCAACGCAGACCCTGCTGGTAGATGGCGAACCGGCTGAGGGCTAACAGCCGGCTTTCTTCCAACAGGTCGACGCCATCTTCTCGTGCTTCCTTGGCCTCCGCCTCCGTGTACATGGTCACCCGAGGCGAGTCGAACTTGATGTCGGTTGGGATGACCGCCTCGGCACCATATACGAGGACGAAAGGAGTGAAGCCGGTTGACCTGTTTGGGGTAGTGCGCAGACTCCAGAGGACGGCCGGTAGCTCATCGAGCCAGCAGCCGGCCGAACGCTCCAGTGGCACGACCAGTCGGGGCTTGATATCGGAAAGGATGAGGCCGTTGGCTCGCTCGACTTGGCCGTTTGACTGCGGGTGGGCAACGGACGCTATGTCCAGTCGGATGCCCTGCGTCGCGCAGAAACGTGCCAAGGCTCCCTTGGCAAAATTTGTGCCGTTGTCGGTGATGATGCTATGCGGCACGCCGTACCGAGTTGTTATATCTGCAATGAATGTCACGGCAGTCGGCCCATTCATCTTCTTGATCGGCTTTGCTTCGATCGACTTGGTAAACTTGTCCACGGCGACAAGCAGATGTGTCATGCCGCCGCGCGCCGTCTTGAATGGGCCCACCATGTCCAGACCCCAAACGGCAAAGGGCCAAGTGAGGGGAATGGTCTTGAGTGCCGAAGCCGGCAGGTGTTGCTTGGAGCTGAAGACTTGGCACCCTTTGCAATGCTTGACTAGTTCCTTGGCGTCGTCCAAAGCAGTCGGCTAAAAGAATCCATGGCGGAAAGCTTTGGCGACTAGTGATCTTGAGGCCGCGTGGTGGCCGCATTCACCTTGGTGAATGTCTCTGAGGATTGCTATGCCCTTCTCTTGTTCAACGCATCGCTGGAAGACTCAAGTGACGCTGCGCCTGACGAGCTCTGTCGGGGATATACCCCGCGGTGTAAACCGGCCAGAAGTTAACCCGGCCGGACTTGGCGGTTTATCTGAAGACCCGCCCTGACCTTGGCGGTTTACAAGCAATCCGCTTGGTCGTTATGACTCACTGGTAAACCAACGGGCAGATCAGACGGATGACAAGACCCAAGGCCTAGAAGGCCGGTTCAACTATGGTGGGCCGGTTTAAGAGGAAAGGAATATTTATCTTACAAAGAGTTAAGACCAGGACTTGTATCCGGTTTGTATTAGAGATAGACTAGTCCTAATCCTAATAGTACTCCACATGTAAACCGCCCCTTCAACATATATAAGGAGGGGCAGGGCTCCCCAAAGAGGGACAAGTTAGAAGCTACAAGCTACCAGCAATCAATAATCTCTAGGGCTAGACACAAGAGCCGGCTTACGGCGTCTCCCTCGGGATGATAATGAGACCTAGCCTCAAACAGCATGTAGGGTTTTTACCGGATGATGTTTCCCGGGGCCCAAAGCTGTCTAAACCCTTGTCTTGCGTGTTGATCCGCCCTGCGTCTCTCGTCCCACTCAACCCCTCTCAAGCTACCACATGGATGCGTTGGCCTCGCGACTAAGTCCTGACACTAAGGACATCTGCCGTGACAAATCCACGACAGTTGGCGCCCACCGTGGGGCCTGCGCATGGTGGTGTTGAGTTCTTGAAGGGATTTCTTTAATGGATTGAGAAGTTTGCAATTTTTCGGATGAAGAAGAGCCGGTTTGAAAGGATCTACAACAGTTTTCAAGTTCATCAGAGAAATTACGAAGGCGGATCCAATGGCTGTTACGTCAACATCAGCTATCATCAAAGATCAAGTCTCCATATTCGTGGATCGGTCAACACTCCGGATCAGAATCAAATCCATCAAGGCCGTGACCCGCCGGACCCGTGAGCCGCCATCGCTCACCTCAGCTTGAGCCGCTTTGCGCCATGAGCCGCTGGCCAACCTCCGCTTCAACAAACAGCAGCGCCGAGTCACTTCAGACTGCGCCTGCGCCAACCCATTGCCAGCACGGCCGCGCCTCTCCAAC
This sequence comes from Aegilops umbellulata, assembly GCA_032464435.1. NCBI lineage: Eukaryota > Viridiplantae > Streptophyta > Magnoliopsida > Poales > Poaceae > Aegilops > Aegilops umbellulata. The sequence continues at coordinate 482,341,389 of CP136055.1, forward strand.
CCATCGCCGGTTCGGCCGCGCCTCGCCTCCTCTGGGTCGCCATCAACGACCCGCGGCCGCGCCTCTCCAACTCGTCGTCGGTTCAGCCACGCCACCAACCTGCTGATCTGCAAGTCACTACGTCCCGCAGTCCTGTTAAACCGCCGTCTGGGTTCGCCTCTGGACCGACTGCCCGCAAGCAGTGTGACGGGTCGCCAGTCACAACAGTCAAAGCGACGTATACAAGATTTAAAGACCAAAGGAGAAAATTAGGGTCGTGTTTATGCGCGAGCGCACATCACCAGATGATCCATCGGGGCCGTGATTAATTTCCAATCTTGCATCTGAAATCAATCGATACAACGTGCAACTCACCGAGACCGAAAGACTTTGACGTTTTTGTCGTCCGTGTCCAAACTTAACTCGGAGCATCACTATTGCATGGCGTGGCACCTTAGGCTTGCTGCCAATTTTTTAAACGGGACAAGTGCGACTAGTACAAGTTGGGTCTGAGAAACAATCATCCGGGCACTCGCATCAAGTCCCAAGGCGTATCAGTGTACGCTGTTGCTGCTACTTCCACGAGCGTGGAGCAAAGATCAAAGGAAAAGTACTACTGCAAGTAGTAGTGCACATGAAGCAGATACATCCATGGCAATCAACGTACCCAGATTCGATTCGAGTTCTGAAACTGTTGCCTTGCTGCTATTACTGCGCACTGTGTCAAAACATTAAATCAGATCAGGATAGAGCACTAACAGGCACAGGAAGGATTTGGTACACCAATCAATAGGGACCGCGATCTGGGGGAGGACCCGTTCGGTTCACACATCCACAACAGTTGACGACTTGGAGGAGGACTCTTACCGGGTTGGCATGCAATTGAATCAACCCCGGCCGGCTGCGCCCCGCGCTGCTACCTTGCATCGGTGCAGTCAGCCCCGCACCTCCACGGCCAAGTCGCCGCCGCCTCCAAGTTGTGGCTGGCTTTGAGCCGCGCCTCATGCCCTCGCATTGAATCAACACCTGCTGCCAGGAGTACATACATGTTCTTGGAGTAGTACAATACTACGACCGGTTCATGATCACATCAAGACAAGAGAAGACCACGTGGGGTTAGTGGAGTATATAAGATCATTTGAGCCAGACGCGGGCTATTTTGTTCGTCTCGCAACGTCCAGCATTATCGAGCACCAATATACCCATTGATCCGACAAAAAATGCCAGGCAACCGTTGCCCATGCGGTCTGGTTTACATCAATGCGCCGGCTGATTCGCCCGGCCGCCCTGGATACCGGTTCATGTGTCCGCGCCGGTTTATAACGCGGAGGACAACTTGCTCGTCCGCACCGGCTTACAACGTTGCGGCCGGTTCATCTATCTGCTCGCATGACCTACTTGCCCATAATTGATTTCAGCTTCAACATGGTGATCATTAATTCTGCGGTGGATATTTTTTGGCTAACATATCAGGTGAAAACCATCCACTATATTTTCATACTACATATTGCTTTCTTTAAAAAAGAGCAATTACTCTGGCTTGCAAGTTTTCCAATGCAGGACAAATTGTCTATTGCAAAGAGGGATTATTATATCGCTGAGCTATTGGAACCCGTGCCGGTTTATATCGTGATCCAGTCCGCGTCAACTCGTCAGGACCATGCGAATTACCCAATAGCGTGTGCACAGGCTGCCATCGTCCGCAGTCCGGTCTACATCAACATACCGGACCGCACCTGTCTGCATGAGCCATTTATTGAGTATGAACAAGTCACAGCTTGGGTAGCCCGGTTTTCTTTCAAATTGGAGGCAAATTATCATCAACCGCCGTCTGTACTGGATGGATCAATGGGCAGGCGGGCAAGTCGCCGCGGCTACAATTTGGTTAACTTCAAATCACCAGTTGAAAGGAACCATTGGCCGAGTTGCTGACACGGTTCATACGGGATCATTTACAACCCGCCGCTGTCACCTCAACCTTCTGTGGATTCACATCGTGTATACAAGTTATGCCGGTTTATATCGCGGTCAAATATGGAGAGTTTCGAGTCACCTTGAGACTTGGGGGCTACGATGACATCACTCAGCAAGTCTTGCTAGTTTCAGCCGGTTTAAGAACCCCAGGACGATGGAGGGAAAGATAACCCGTCCCGGAGGCTACTGTTATAGTGATGAAAATTTAAAGGCCGTCAGAAAATTTCCGGCTTAGAAAGTATATGACAGTTACAAAATCCCGACTCAATGAAGAAGATCCGGGTCATCAGAAAGGATTCCGGTTTAAAATCCGGCTCAAGGGAAGTCAGTCTCACTGAAGCTCTCAAATATCCGGTTTATAATCCGGTTCAAGAGAAATCTATTCTCCCACAAAGCTCTGAAGCGCTCAGATTTAGTTTAACAATGTCCGGTTCAAAAAGGAATTAACTTCTCGCAAGTTCGAGTTTAAAGGCCGTCAGAAAATTTCCGGCTGAAAATGAAGATTCCGGTTTAAGATCCGGTTCAAGGGAAAGATGTATCCCACAGCTTTGAAGCTTTCAATATCCGGTTCAAGATCCCGGTTCAAGAAGAATTTACCTCTTGCAAAAAAGTTAAAAATTACCGAAGAAGACCTGCTGCCATGATGCGCGGTTCAAACATGGGTATCCGGCCTTATTGGCTTGGCATATTATTTATCACATGGGGGCTCCCGCTTTGTAAAGCGGGGTATCTATTCTTTATATCATGCGTGGTTACACGGAGTTGATTCGCTTTAGGGCAACCTCCGGTTTACCCCTTGAGGTCGCTTCACAGAAGAGCAAAAAAGTCAGTTGGGGACCTAGTCGACTTGAACCGTAGCTACACCTCCTGGGAGCTTGGTCATGTCTTGACGACGGTAATGCCTTCTGGCTGGCACATTTGCCACTAAGTCAGTTGGGGACCTAATCGACTTGAACCGTAGTTACACCTTATGGGAGCTCGGTCATGTCTTGATGATGGTAATGCCTTCTGATCGGCTTTTAAACAGCCAATAAGTCATTTGGGGGCTTGGTCGTGTCCGAACCAATGCAATGCCACTTGATCGGCCCTAGGCCACTGAGTCACTTGGGGGCTTGGTCGAACCCGAACCATAGCAATGCCACTTGGCCGGCGTAACACCACGCGTCATTTTGGGGTCCTGGCTGACTGGCACCATCGCTACGCCTTCGGGGGGCTTGGTTGCGTCTGACCATGGTAATTCCATTTGACCAAGCTCAGTAGAGCTCTTCTTTTGCAAAAGTTGTTGCCATTGCTTTTCCTTCAATTGCCTTTCTTGAGGAGTTGTTTTTTATCTTGGTTGCATTTTTAAACCGACAATTCTTAAACCGGTTCGACTGTCAAGTTACAAATTGACGGAACACGGTCAAATCTTAATCCGGGGATTATCTGCCCGGTTTGATTTTCTGTTACCATCCTATTATGGAGTAAACCGGTGTTTATCAACCCGGCTCGGCTTTCAACTACAAGTTGTCAGTACACGATCAAGTTATAATCCGGAGACTATCAGCCCGGTCTGGTTTGACTACAAGTCACTAGTATTATATATGGTTAATCCGGTGTTTATCACAGCCCGGTACGGTTTTATCATAAACCAGCACAATATGGAAGGAGTTATCATTACTCAAGATTGGGGTTATCACTCTTACTACAAAAGGTTGGTAAACCAACGATGTGATTCAATGTCACAGGTATGATATATTTCATATTTTTTAGTGCAGCCTTGGTTATAAACCCAGGTTATATGTTGGGCATTATGACCCGTCCGGCGGTAAACCGCCAGGACACTTTAAACTTGTTGTATGCAGAAACAGGTTGAATAAAGCATGATTATAAATTATCCGGTGTTTGTTAAACCGGCCTGGCTTTCAGACGATAAGTCGCCGGTATGATGATAAATTATCCAGTGTTTATTAAACCGGTCTGGCTTTGGACTATAAGTCGCCAGTATATATTTGGATTGCGCCATTGGAATCATGCGCTTATAAATTATTGCATTATATTATTCAAATAGCCAAACTTGGCTGAATTTTCATTATGATATTGGATGAATAAGGTTTTCATACCAGATTATATTATCTTGAATAGCCAACATGGCTGGATTTTTATTATGGTTATTAATATTATGATTAAGGTTTTCAAAGTCGCTTTAGCGCAATGGTTATCATTTTCTACAATTGAAGGAATAGTCCCGAGTTGCTGCAGGCTTACAACCCGGCACTTGGGGGCTACATTATTCAAAGTTGAGATTATATCAAATATGCAAGTCTCATGTCGCTGCAAGCATGCACCATGACACTTGGGGGCTATCAATTGCTCCTGTCAACTATTCAAGGTACAAAGCTTTTTATCCATTATATTGAAGGGTCCACTACTCAGTTGGTAAAGCACAAGGCTCTTAACCTTGTGGACGTGGATTCAAGCCCCATGATGGGGGTTACATCATATGATGTTATTTTCATTGAAGTGTATATCAAAGTCCCAGCTCAATATTATCTTACTGAGTCGGCCCTTGGGGGCTACATGCTGCTGTTCAAAGTTTAAAAGATTATATTTACAAAGTCCCTACTGATTATTACATAATGAGCCGGCCCTTGGGGGCTACATTGGTTGAAGTTTTATGGGCATCAGTCAATTACAAGTCCCAGGTTGCTGCAAGCATGACAACCCGACACTTGGGGGCTACAGGTAATATGGATATAAGGGAGAAATATCTTCCAATTTTCTGTTTTGAGCCAATCATTATGACCCGGTGTCTACAACAATCATGAACCGACATTGGAAATAATCATGACCTGGAATTCAGTTCTTATAAACCGGCAATCTTGACAATGATAAACCGACGAGTCTACATTTTCAAACCGGCTGAATATCAGATGAGTATTACAAGACCAATATTTCTTAAACCGGCACTTTGGAAGCCAACTCAAGTGGATTATTCTTTACAATATTTTTCTATGAGAAACCAATGTTAGCAATTTGAGTATGAAGCTGGTTATTAACCTGGATTTTCTAGAAGGAGGAATGACAAGGACTTAAGGATGATCAGGTGCCGGTTTACAAGAATTCTTAACCCGGAGCGCAACCTGTCAAATTTGTTCTTATGTTTATTTTGCAGCATAAGTTTACCATGGATGAATCCAAGCTAAACTTGGGGGCTAATGTCGGGGATATACCCCGCGGTGTAAACCGGCCGGAAGTTAACCCGGCCGGACTTGGCGGTTTATCTGAAGACCCGCCCTGACCTTGGCGGTTTACAAGCAATCCGCTTGGTCGTTATGACTCACTGGTAAACCGACGGGCGGATCAGACGGATGACAAGACCCAAGGCCTAGAAGGCCGATTCAACTATGGTGGGCCGGTTTAAGAGGAAAGGAATATTTATCTTACAAAGAGTTAAGACCAGGACTTGTATCCGGTTTGTATTAGAGATAGACTAGTCCTAATCCTAATAGGACTCCACATGTAAACCGCCCCTTCAACATATATAAGGAGGGGCAGGGCTCCCCAAAGAGGGACAAGTTAGAAGCTACAAGCTACCAGCAATCAATAATCTCTAGGGCTAGACACAAGAGCCGGTTTACGGCGTCTCCCTCGGGATGATAATGAGACCTAGCCTCAAACAGCATGTAGGGTTTTTACCGGATGATGTTTCCCGGGGCCCGAAGCTGTCTAAACCCTTGTCTTGCGTGTTGATCCGCCCTGCGTCTCTCGTCCCACTCAACCCCTCTCAAGCTACCACATGGATGCGTTGGCCTCGCGACTAAGTCCTGACACTAAGGACATCTGCCGTGACAAATCCACGACAAGCTCTCTGTTGACGATGGTGTATGCTCCGGCTCGGCGCTGGACTTGTCTTGCCTCTGTCTCGTTAGCCGGCAGTTCTTGGTTTGTCAGGAAGTTGAGGATGGGCTAGGCCCATGATGGAGCTGTGACTTCTTCTATTGCCAACACGGCTACTGCAACCAGGGTGGGCGGGCTGGGTTGTGAAATGCTGGGGTCGGCCGCCGCCTGTGGTGCTGGTGCAGTCCCCGGGCCGACTGCCGCAGTCCCCGAGCCAGGTTCAGAAGTCCCCGGGTCGGGTGCGACTACGGAAGTCCTTGAGCCGCCTGCCGAAGTCCCCGCGCCGCCTACCGAAGTCCCCGGGCCGCCTGCTTGGCTCTTCAAGCCGGATCCGGCTGCATCGGGGCTAGGCGGCACGAAGATAGAATCGGACTCTGGAGATGGCTTGATAGACGGCTTGAGGAGGCGTTGCAGAGAGACGCCGGTTGGAATTGCCTGCCGGGTGGCGCCTAATCGGGCCAGGGCATCTGCTGGCCCGTTGTTGGCTCATGGTACGTGAAGGAACTCGCATCCTTCAAAGTACCCGCTGATCTGCTGGACGAGGAAGCGGTAGCTCGCCATGTTTGCGTCCTTGGCGTCCCAATCGCCGGATGACTATTGGACTATCAAGTCTGAGTCGCTGTAACACAGGATCCAGCGTATGCCAAGCTCTTTGGCAAGCCGGAGCCCGTGAACGAGCGCCTCGTACTCGGCCACGTTGTTGGAGGCGGCGAAGTGAATTTGCAGCGTGTATCTGAGCTTGTCGCCTTTGGGAGAGGTGAGGATGACGCCGGCTCCCAAGCCGGTGAGCATCTTGGACCCGTCGAAGTGCAGGCGCCAGTGAGTGGAGTCCGGAGCCGGCGGCAGGTACTGGGTCTCGGCCCAGTCGACGAGGAAGTCGGCCAGTGCTTGGGACTTGATGGCGGTGCGAGGCTGGTAGAAGATCGTGTAGGGGGCTAGCTCGATGGCCCATTTCGCCACCCGGCCGGATGCGTCCCGGCTGCCTATGATCTCGGCGAGCGGGGCGGTGCATACGACCGTGATGGGATGCTCCTGGAAGTAGGGCTTCAGTTTCTTGGCGGCAAAGTACACGCCGTAGCACATCTTCTGGTAGTGCGGGTAGTTCTGCTTCGAGGTAGACAGCACCTCGCTCAAGTAGTACACCGGCCTCTGGACCGGCTGGGCTCGGCCCTCCTCTGGGTGCTGGACTACGATGACGGTGCTGACCACCCGGCTGGTTGCAGCGATGTAGAGGAGCATGGGCTCCTTCTCAGTTGGCGCGGCCAAGACAGGCGGCGTGGTCAGCATCTTCTTCAGCTCGTGAAAAGCTTGGTCGGCTTGGTCGTTCCACTCGAAGTGAGTGGTCTTCTTCATGAGGCGGTATATGGGGAGAGCCTTCTCTCTGAGCCGGCTGATGAAGCGGTTCAGGGAAGCCAAGCATCCGGTGAACTTCTGGACGTCTCGCCGCTTGGTGGGAATCGCCATTCTCTCAATGGCCTTGATCTTCACTGGGTTGCACTCGATGCCGCGTTCGGAGACCAGGAAGCCTAGGAGCTGGCCGGCTGGTACTCCAAACACGCATTTCTCGGGGTTGAGCTTGATCCGGAACCGGCGCAGGTTCTCGAATGTTTCCTTGAGGTCTTCTAGCAAGGTGTCGTGCTTCTCCGTCTTCACCACGATGTCGTCTACGTAGACGTGGGCATTTCGGCCGATTTGCTTGAGGAGGCACTTCTGCATGCAACGCTGAAAAGTGGCACCGACATTTGTCAAGCCAAATGTCATAGTCAGGTAGCAGAAGGATCCGAATGGCGTGATGAAGGCGGTCTTCAGGCGGTCGGCCGGGTCCAACTTTATCTGATGGTACCTGGAGTAAGCATCCAAAAAACTCAGCAGTTCGCATCCGGCTGTGGAGTCTATCACTTGATCTATCCTTGGCAGGGCAAAAGGATCTTTGGGGCAGGCCTTGTTGAGGCTCGTGTAGTCTATGCACATGCTCCACTTGTTGTTCTTCTTCAGCATGAGGACCGGGTTGGAAAGCCACTCCGTAAAGAACACCTCCATGATGAAGCCGGCAGCCAGAAGCTGGGCTATCTCTTCTCCTACAATCCTTCTCTTTTCCTCCGACAGTCGGCGGAGGGGTTGCTTGACCGGCTTTGCACCTTCTCGGACATGTAATTTGTGCTCGGCGAAATCCTTTGGAACACCCGGCATGTCCTTGGGGGACCATGCGAAGATGTCCCGATTCTCACGGAGGAAATCGGCGAGCTCGCCTTCCTATTTGCTGTTTAGGTTTGCCCCAATGACGGCAAACCTCTCCGGGTGCTCGGGGTCAAGAGGTATCTTCTTTGTTTCCTTGGCCGGCTGGAAGGAACCTTGGGCATCACACTCTTTGGGATCGGGGGACAGGGCCGGCTGCTTGCCAGCCATGGCCACGATCCGGTCCAATTTCCTATTCTCTTCGGCAATCACCAGGACTCGGCCAGCCGGCTGCTGGCCGCCGCGCACTCGGCTGATTTCTTGTAGTCGCCGACTATGGTGATGATGCCCTTCGTGCTCGGCATCTTCATCTTGAGGTAAGCATAGTGGGGAACAGCCATGAACTTGGCCAAGGCAGGTCGGCCAAGTAGTGCATGGTAAGAGCTCTCAAGGTCCACCACTTCAAACCAGACGGCCTCCCTGCGGAAATGATCCTTGTCCCCAAAGAGGATGTCAATCTTGATCTTGCCGATGGGGGAGCAGGACAGGCCGGGTACGATGCCGTGGAGCACAGTCCAGGTAGGCGTGAGCTGCTTCGTCCTGACATTGAGCTTCTTCGGGGTGTCGAGGTACAGGATGTTGATGCTGCTCCCGCCGTCTATCAACACGCGGGAGAAACGGGCCGCGCGTCTGTCTGTTGCAAGGGTGGCATCCAGGACCAGCGCATAAGAGCCGGGAGATGGCATCACCTCTGGGTGGTCGGCCCGGCTCCAGCTGATGGGTTTTTCAGACCAGTGCATGTGCTCGGAGGGATTGGAGGCAACCACATTGACTTCTTGGTGCTCGCGGCGCCTGCTGCGCCGGTCTTCGGGCTGGCTGGTGAAGACGACATAGGCGGCATGCTCATCGGGGAATTCGTCGTGCACAGCTCCAACTACTGGCCGGGCGGCCGGCTGCTGCGGAGCCGGAGGCGGTGGTCCAGCAGGTGGAGGCGGCGCGAGCCCTTCGCCTTTGGAGATTCGGGTGAGCCAGTGGCACTTCCGGGTTGTGTGATTGGACGGCTTCGCACCGCTGTGGAACTTGCATGGGGCGTCGAGGGTTTGCCCATAGGAGAAGGCCGGCTGCCAAGCGGGCCGACCGCCTTTCTGCTTCTTGGGCGCGGGCCGCCCTTCGGGCTCCTCGCCCTCGACCGTGGCCACTTGCCGACTGGTGGAAGGCGGCATGGGGCCCTTGCACTTGTGGTCGTTTTGGTACGGGCGTCGGCCGAAGTCCCCAGCCGGCGTCTTGGGCGCCGGCTTGAGTACCTTTCCGGACGCGTCAACCCGAAGTTCAGTCTTCATTGAGGAGTCGGCGGTGGCGTACTTGTCTGCTATGACCACGAGCTCGTCGAGGGTAGTCGGTTCGTCGCAGAGGAGCTTGTGCTTGAGGAGGGTGCCCTCTCGGCACCCGGCTGTGAAGTATTCAATGGCTTGCACTTCGTGCACTCCTTCGCAAGAGTTGCGGAGCTCGTCCCAACGCGTGAGGTAGTCGCGAGTGGACTCGGCGGGGCCTTGTACGCACAAGGAGAGCTGTCTGGGCTTGGGAGCCCGCTTGTAGGTGCTGGTGAAGTTGCGGACGAAGGCTTCTGTGAAGTCTACCCAGCTGTTGACGCTGCATGGCTTGAGGCTGTTGAGCTAGGTCCGTGCCGTGCCTTGGAGCATGAGGGGCACGTACTTCATGGCAACACGCCGGTTGCCGTTCGCGATGCGTACTGCGGTGGAGTAGTCGATCAACCAATCTTCCGGCTTCATGGAGCCATTGTACTTGGGCGTGTCTCTTGGGAGCGAGAACCCTTTGGGGAAGGGCTCGTCGCGGATGCGGGGGCCAAAGCGAGGCGGGCCGACATCATCTTCTTCTTTTAGCGCCAGGGATCACGCTAGGCGGTCGATCCGATGGCGGGCGTCGTTCTCGCCGACTCCTTCGCGGCGACCCAGTCGGCCGCTGAGAGTCGGATGCGTGAGAGGCGGTGGGGTGGGATACCTTTCCCCACAAGGCGGAGGCGGAGGCGGGTTGCCCCACCGCTCCACGGCTCGAGGGAGGCCTTTTGCGTCTCGCTCGATGGAGAGCCGGGTTCGGCTTCGGCTGGCAGCCGGCTCCTTCTCGTGTCGCGCGCGGGTTCTACCCGCAGTCGGCGTCCGGGATGTCGCGCCGTGCTCTCGGCGCGGTGGGGGGATTTCCTCACGGACGTCGGCCTCGTGCCGCTGCGCGGCCGCATCGATTAACTGCTGGATGCGTCTGGTCATGTAGAGGAGCTCATCGGCCCCCAGTCCATCCAGCTCGTCTACGGCTGCCTTGGCGGCGCGCAGGTTCTCGAGTGGAGTGGCATAGACTGGGCGGTCGACCCCAAGCAAGTCGGCGATGATAGCGCCGCGCTGTCTGACGACACCGACTCGGCTTGGCCTACCAGGAGGTGGCGTGCCAAAGGCAACGCGGTCGACTTCGTGCTGGTGGGCCTCGATGAGGCATCTCACGGAAGCTAGCTTCCGGCCCTCCGCGATGAGGGCGAGGCGGCGAGCCTCCAGTGCTCCGGCGTCGGCATCGGCCGGGAGGGGGACGGACATATCGTGGATCGCCGCTTGCGGGACGTCGTGGGCGTTCTCTCCAGAAGCGCCGCCGTGGCTGATGACCATCACCTCGGCGGTGGCAATGTCATAGCCATCGGCTCGGGGAAGCGGGTCGTCGTAGATCACGACGTTGACGGGGAAGGCGTCGAGCGAGGCATTGTCGGAGTCGACATGCATCGGGTCGGTGGAGCCAACGGACTCCCGGTCCACAGCAAGCTCACTGGAGACGTGGAGCTGGCCGAGGAGGTCGACGAGGCGGCCGGTGCCCGCGTCGGAAGCGGGCTCGTCGGGGATGAGGGCCCCGCCAAGGGGATCGGCGAGGTTGCTTGCTGCGCAAGCGTTGGTGACGCCTTGCAGCGCGTTGTGGCAAGCGCCATCGGGCGTGCCGGGCTGGCTACGCTCGCTAGGGAGGAAGAGGGTTCCCGTCCAGAATAGGTCTCTGGATGACGGTGCACCTGGCCCCACGGTGGGCGCCAAATGTCGGGTGGTTGGTGCGACATATGCCAACGGGTGGCTTATCTGTGTGGGAGCCAGTAAGACGTCGCCGGTGCCTGGAAGCGGGATAAAGCGAAGACATGCACGCCGGCGAATCTTACCCAGCTTCGGGGCTCTCCGTGGAGATAACACCCCTACTGCTGCTCTGCGGGGTCTCCGCATGGTCACTCAGTGAACAGGTAACTACAAAGCGCTCCTTGAGCTGTTTGGCGAGAGGAAGAAGAAGGGCAAGGCTAGCTCTACTCCTCTCTCTGCGTATGTGATAACCTAGATGAGATCAACCCTTTGCATGGGTGCCCCGGGGGGTTTATATAGGCCTACCCCCCGAGGGTACAATGGTAATCCGGCTGGGAGCGGGTCCCAGCCGTCAGCGTCTACGCTCGCCGGCTTCTGCGCCGACTGCCGGGGCCCACCGGCTAGTGGGTCCTGTCGGCTGCTGGCATCTTGGCCGACAGGCAGGCCCTACTGCCTAGGGTCCTGTCGGCGGCCGATTACTGTTGCCTCAATCCTGATGATGAGGGCTTTATCGAGGTAAGCGTGGCTACAGTACCGCCGCCTGGCGGGCGATCACTGTAGCCTCACGTCATCTTGTCTTCTTAATGGGGCACTTCCTTCGAGTTAAGGAGCAAGCCGGCCACGTCTTGGTCGACTGGGGGGAAGCCTGGCCGCCTTCGGGATTCTCTCTACCCAAAGGGGTCCACCGCCCGCGGGCTGCGCTGACAGCCCGCCGTGGATGGCGCCATAGGCAGCATGGCAACAGTGCCACGCCGGACGGGACAAGGCTACTCCATACGGCGCACTATGCCAGGCGTGCTCCGGGTTTCGGGGGTGGCAGGCTTCACTGTAGCCACGCCCCGTCCCATCGCCATTAAGTGGTTGCGGACCTCGAGGGTACGATCTTGACCGCGCCGTGGGAGCCGGCTTCTTGGAGTCGGACTTCTCGAGGCCGGCTTCTCGGAGCCAGCCCTCCCGCGGCTTTCTTAATGAAGGTGAAGGCCGGGCCGCCTTCCGACAATCGGCCTGAGAGGCAGTCGGCAAAGGGAAGGCGGCCCAACGTCTTGGTTCCTTGGAGGCCGGATTGGCTTGTAATTTTTTTCTGAAGTGCCAAAGGGAGCCGGCTAGGCTACCCGTGGTCATTTACCCCGACAAACGTTGTGCGGGAGGGCTCCAGTGAGGGATCGGTGGATGGCCCGGCTTTCGTCGTCCCCTTCGCCGGGCTCCCCCCGGGTGGAGGTTGTAAGGCTGCCGCCGGCGCAGCGGGTGGATGAGCCATCCTATTGCTACCTTGAGCGCTCCGAGGAGATGGAGCGGCTGGAGGCGGAGCTCGCGCGCGCGGTTGTGGTTACCATCGTTGGAAACCGCCCGGCGGTGGATCTGGCCAGTGCGGTGGAGGCTCTTCATGCCGTGTTCGACGTTGGGCCGGCGTCCATGTCCATCCGGGCCTTCTTCCCCGAGGACTTCCTGGTGCTCTGCGACTCCATTCACCTCCGGCAGCGCATGGCGGATCGCGGTCGGGCGGACGGCCCGGGCTTCACACTAACGCTGAGGCCCTGGATTAGGCAGGCGCAGGCTACGGCGGTAAACCTCCCCTTCCTCGTTCCGCTTGACCTCGTCGGCGTGCCGGCCAATGCATGGACGCGGAGGACGGCGGACGTCATCTTGGACGGCTATGGGTACGTGGTGGACGTGGCGGAGGAAACGTCGAGCCGTAACGACATGTCTCACTTCCGCGTCTGGGTTCGCATGGCGAACCTCTGCCGCATTCCGTCCCGCAAGCTCCTCTTCGTGGAGGCGCCGGCCCTGCCGCCCACGCCGGCGGCGCGAGGCCGTCCGCGGGTCTTCTCCCGGGCTCGCGCTGGCACTCTGTGGTATCCCATCGAGATCCGTCGGGTGGGTGATCTCCCGGCGGTGCCTCGCCCGCCACAGCCTCCCTCCTCACCATAGCCGCCACCGCCTCCTTCCCCGCCTTCCGATGATGGCCATTGCCCCGGTGCTGGCTCGTCGGGCCGCTGGATCGAGGGTGGCTCGTCTGCGAGGCGCGTGGAGGAGCCCAGCGGCGGATATTTCCGGCGCTCCTACGCCGGGAAGGTGGACGCGGCGCCGGATCATCGCCGGCGGGCACCTGCCGTCCCTGCCGGCGCTGACAGTGGTGACGTCACGCCTTGTGGGGCTGGCTCTATGTGCACGCCTGTATGCGCTACGATGGGGCCCGCTGAGGCCATGCGGGCTTTGACCACGGTGGACTCTGGGACCTGGTCCCAGGAATCGCGGGTACGGACTGACCCCGGGCCCGCCTCGGGCTGTGCATCCGGAGTGGATATGGATCTGATGGATGTTGGCCGCTCCCCCTCTACATGCAGCGGCCCGTCTGTCCAATCCGCAGAGGTGGGCAGTATGATTGCTGCTCTACGTGGCAGTTCGGCAGGGGTGCGTGGGCGCTCTCGTGATGCTTCTGCTGCCTCCTGGTCGACCTCCTGGTCGGTCCGCAGCACCGGCGCGGGCGGGGTCTGCCACTCAGTTGACCTTGGCCCCGCCTTTGAGGCATCGGTTTCCCCGCTGCATGCGCGCTGCTCTCCCCAGGCGGACCCACGCGGGCTTTCACCAATAAGTACCCATGAAGCACTGGCCCACCCAGCTACACCCCCATGGAGCAGCCCATTTGATCTCGCTACGTCACCCCATATGCTGGCCACCCCCGCTCGAGATTCTGCAACCGGACCATCTACCCCGCCTACCGTGCTGGAGCAGGTCCTATCTCAGATCCGTGATCACATACAGGCCCCCCTCTTGCCGCTCCCCGATGTGCAGCATGGCCGGCGCAAGAGGCCAATTATTCCGGACGAGCTTTGCCGCCGCAGCGCGAGGTTGCAGCAAAGTGCCAAATCCCTGCCGTCGTCGTACATCAAACGGGCCCAACGGGTATTGATGTCCAAGATGGGCATTTGTGAGCTGGAGGATGAGCCACCGGTGGACTGCCTGCAGAAGTATGCAGAGCAGTTTTGGAGCCCGCTGCCTCAACACCGCATCGACGCCCTAGCGAGGCTTTTCTCCTTAGATGTCCCTCTTGAGGAGTCCTTGTTGTCTCTAGAATTCTAGAGGATCGGACTGGTGGACTGTAGGCCTTGTAATGGAGATTGCAAATCATAACATTATGGTGTGGAACGTGGGGGGTCTCAACAGCGCAGCTAGGGGGGCTGCCATGAGAAGCTTGGTGGAGGACGCCTCGGCATCGGTAGTGTGCCTTCTGGATTCAAAGCTCGAGAGGGTGGATCAGCGCCTGATCCACTCGCTGCTAGGGCTGAAATTTGACGCGTTCGTGGCTCTCCCTGCACAAGGCACGGCTGGCGGAATCATCATCGCACGGGACTCCACGGTGGCCATAGTGCCCGCATTCCGGATCGACTAGTTCTCTGCCACGGTGGATTTGATTTTTGGGGAGGGCAATCAGTGGATGTTTACCGCAGTTTATGGCCCAACCGACGACACGTTGAAACCTATGTTCCTTGATGAGCTCCGGGCAATCAGGGGGGCTTGTGCGGGGCCTTGGGCGGTAGCGTGAGATTTCAATCTCATTGTTGAAGCGGTGGACAAAAACAACAACTTGATCAACCAACGCATGATGGGGCGCTTTCGGCGCCTCCTAAATGATTTGGAGCTCAAGGAAGCATGCCTTATTGGACGGAGATATACGTGGAGCAATGAGAGGACTCTCCCTACCTTGGAAAAGATAGACCGTTGGTTCTCCACGGCAGATTGGGACACCGGGCACCCAGGGCACTTGTTGCAAGGCTTGTCCTCCTCCATCTCCGATCACTTCCCGCTTCTCATGTCAACCAACGTCTCGTTCCATCGCAAATCGCGATTCCATTTCCAGAGTTACTGGCCTTCTCTTCCCGGGTTCCATGATGTCGTCGCAACAAGTTGGAACTCGCTGCCCCCGAAAGCCGACCCCTTCGTGGATCTATTCCTACGGCTAAAGGCCACTGCTAAGGCGCTGACTAGGTGGAATCAGGCGAGCAGATGCTGCTGGCAAACAAGCTCATCCTGTGCTTTGATCAGGCGATGGACTCCCGACCTTTGTCGAGCAGAGAATCATGGCTCCGCAAGCAGCTCAAGCGGAAGGTGCTCGGGCTGGCGTCTCTGCAGCGGACCATAGCCCGGTAGAAGTCGCGCATCTCGTGGCTAAAGGCTGGGGAGGCAAGCGAGGCGTTTTTCAAGATCTATGCGAGCCAGCGGCGCCGGAAGAACCACATATTCAGGCTGAAGTGCGGTGCGACAGAGGCAACATCACGGGCGGACATGTGTGAGATGGCGGGGGACTTCTACGCGGGCCTCTTGGGCAGGCCGGTGCTGCGGCAACACATGCTCCGCCTGGCTGCTCTCGAGCTGCCGGCGTTCGACACTACGACGCTCGAGGCCCCCCTTTCTGAAACCCTAATCTGGAGCACTATAAAGGCCATGCAGCCTTAAGGCCCCGGGGCCTGATGGGTTCACCACGCGATTTTATCAGACATGTTGGGCCATTATCAAGGAGGCGGTGATGAAGGCAGTGCAGGCCTTCGATGGTGCGGATGGCAGGGGGCTGGAAAGGCTTAACGAGGCCTTCATCGTTCTGCTTCCTAAAGCAGAGGGCGCCATTGACATCAAAGACTTCAGGCCCATAAGCCTTATTCACAGTTTCGCCAGAATCCTCGCAAAAGCATTGTCGACTGAGCTCGCCCCGCTAATCCCAAAGCTGGTTGACCGCAATCAGAGTGCCTTCATCTCCGGTAGGTCTATCCTGGACAACTTCATGCTCGTGCAATAGTCCAACCGCACCCTCCACCGCAAGCGTGCGCCAGCTATCATCTTCAAAATCGACATCGCCAAAGCTTTTGACAGCGTCTCATGGCCGTTCCTCCTTGAGGTACTATAGCATCATGGAGTTGGCCCAAGGTGGATCGGACGGATCTCCACTCTCCTCTCGACGGCAAGCACCCATGTGCTCGTCAACGGCTCGGCCAGCACTAGTTTCTGGCACGGAAAGGGGCTGCGCCAAGGGGATCCTATCTCTCCAATGCTATTCATCATCGTCATGGATGTTCTCACTGCCATGTTCAGAAAAGCGGAGGAGGCGGGCGTCTTCTCCTCGATCCATGCGCTAGGGTGCGCCATCGCCTATCGCTATACGCAGACGACGCCATCCTCCTGCTCAGGCCTTCGGCCGCCGAGATGGACGCGGCAAAGGGAATCCTAGAATGCTTCGGCGAGGCCACGGGACTTCGCTGCAACTTCGCCAAGAGCTCCATCTCCTTGATCTGCTGCAGTGTGGACGACGTGCAGGGCATTGTTCAGGTGGCGGGCTGCGCCGTCAAGGAGTCGCCAATCACCTACCTTGGCCTTCCCCTATCGCTGCGTGCCCTGACCCGTACAGAGCTCCAACCCCTTGTGGACAGGATTGCAGCCCAGCTGCCTACATGGAAGGCCGGCCTCCTCCGTCGGGCAGGCAGACTGACGCTGGTGAACTGCAAACTCACAGCGATGCCTATCTTTCACATGATGGCACTGGACCTCCCACCATGGTTCTTCAAATGCATCGATAAGCTGCGTAGGGGCTTCTTCTGGCGCGGGATCGAGGACGCTAGGGGCGGGTGTTGTCTCGTGGCTTGGCATATTGTATGCTCCCCAAAACCTTTGGGTGGACTGGGCGTGCTCAATCTGCGGCTTCTGAACCAAGCACTGCGGTTGCGCTGGCTTTGGTTTCAGAAAACGGTGATGGATAAGCCTTGGGCAGGCCTGCAAGTGGGCATCTCGAACATGGCCATGCCTCTTGGCCAGGCGGCGCTCAGGTGCACCATCGGGAGCGGGCGCGGAGCTAGCTTTTGGCACGACGCTTGGCTCGACGGCCGCGCTCTAGCTCTAAGGGCTCCTCATCTCCTTCATTTCGTCCAGCCGGCCGGCAAAAGGATGAGCGTCGCGGAGGCCTTGCATGATCATGCCTGGGTTCATGCAATTCGTGGGGCACCAACAGTGTCGGCCATCGCCGAGTTCCTCGACATCTGGGAGGACGTGCGGCATGTCACTCTTTCGGAGGCGCCAGACGTGTTCTCCTGGCGGCTTGGAGTGTTCGGCAAGTACTCCTCCCTGGACACTTATGCCGCCTTCTTCCTGGGAAGGGAGCTCGCGCCATGCGCGGACCTCATGTGGCGATCTTGGGCGCCGCTCGAAGTTAAGATCTTTGCATGGCTTGCGGTCAGAGCTAGGTTGTGGACGGCCGATCGTCTGGCTCGCAGAAACATGCCGCACACTAGACTGTGCCAGCTGTGCTACCAATAGGACGAGGATGTCAACCACATGCTCATGGGTTGTGTGTTCACGCGCGAGGTCTGGTACCGCGTTCTGCTCCCGCTGAGGCTGCACAGATTCACTTCGGACGGTACGAAGCCGCTAGTAGAATGGTGGCCAAACATGGTGGAGACCGCACCGGCGAGCCAACGAAGACATCTCAACACCACTACCCTCGCCACTTTACGTTTCATCTGGCTCGAGCGTAACAGCCGCGTCTTCGAACGCAAGGCCTCTTCGGCCGCCGCCACAGTAGAGCTCATTAGGGCGGAGCTCCGGCTTTGGATTAGCGCTAGGGTTGACGGTGGATACCCTTTTCAGGTTCACTAGTACTTGAAGTGGCCTGAACCTAGGCGGAATTGCCATGTAATGATCCTCTGACTTGGCTCCTCTCTTTCTATCTTAATGGAAAAGACATGCAGCACTCTTGCATGTTCTTGAAGAAAAAAAACGCCGTTTGCACAAAGATTTCTTTGGCTTCTTTTATTATAAATCTGAATTTCCTCTTGATCAAAGAGGATAGATTCTATGGGAGGACGACCAGCGTCTACCCTATAATGCGCAAAGATCTCTTTGGCTTCTTTTATTATAAATCTGAATTCATGAGCTAAAAAGATAGTAGCGGCACGCTTAACAGAAGAATGCTCGATATTAGAAAATTCTAGGAAAATTCTTTGTATAGATGGGTGCATATGCATAAATTGCCTTTCAAGTTCAACGATAAGCATGGGAATAGCGTCCGCAAGACTACTAGTTCTATGGAGAATAGAACCGCCCATAGAGGGCAAAGCACCGGCACAAGTAAAGAAATCTTGAGTAACTCCTTTTCCAAGAATATTACCACTACCAATTCGAAATCTTTTTGTATGATAGGTAGGGGGTTCTTCAGCAGGAGCATCAGAATTTTCTATGACATTGTTATCGCCCATCTCGGCGATAACTTCCCCAATTTCAAACATAGCGACAAGCAAGCGAGAAAAAGGCAAACAGAGAAAGAGAAGGAGAAGGAGATTGGGAAAGAGAGGGCGAATAAAACGGCAAGGGTGAAGTGGGGGAGAGGAAAACGAGAGGCAAATGGCAACTAACATAATGCGAGAGATAGGGATTGTGATGGGTACTTGGTATGTTGACTTTTTGCGTAGACTCCCCGGCAACGGTGCCAGAAATTCTTCTTGCTACCTCTTGAGCTTGCGTTGGTTTTCCCCGAAGAGGAGAGGATGATGCAGCAGAGTAGCGTAAGTATTTCCCTCAGTTTTTGAGAACCAAGGTATCAATCCAGTAGGAGGCCACACTCAAGTCCCTCGTACCTGCACAAAACGATAGCTACTTGCAACCAACGCGATTAGGGGTTGTCAATCCCTTCCCGGTCACTTACGAGAGTGAGATTTGGTAGATAGTATTTTTGGTATTTTTGATATAGAGATGCAAAGTGAAAAGTAAAAGGCAAAGTAAAAAAGCAAAGCAAGATTAAAGTGATGGAGATTGATATGATGAGAATAGACCCGGGGGCCATAGGTTTCACTAGTGGCTTCTCTCAAGAGCATAAGTATACTACGGTGGGTGAACAAATTACAGTTGAGCAATTGATAGAATTGAGCATAGTTATGAGAATATCTAGGCATGATCATGTATATAGGCATCACGTCCATGAAAAGTAGACCGAAACGATTCTGCATCCACTACTATTACTCCACTCATCAACCGCTATCCAGCATGCATCTAGAGTATTAAGTTAAGAACAGAGTGACGCTTTAAGCAAGATGACATGATGTAGAGAGATAAATTCATGCAATATGAAATAAACCCCATCTTGTTATCCTCGATGGCAACGATACAATACGTGCCTTGCTGCCCCTTCTGTCACTGGGAAAGGACACCGCAAGATCGAACCCAAAGCTAAGCACTTCTCCCATGGCAAAGAACTACCAATCTAGTTGGCCAAACCAAACGGATAATTCGAAGAGACTTGCAAAGATAACCAATCATACATAAAAGAATTCTGAGAAGATTCAAATATTATTCATAGATAGACTTGATCATAAAACCACAATTCATCGATCTCAACAAACACACCACAAAAATAAGATTACATCGAATAGATCTCCACGAGAGAGGGGGAGAACTTTGTATTGAGATCCAAAAAGAGAGAAGAAGCCATCTAGCTACTAACTATGGACCCGAAGGTCTGAGGTAAACTACTCACACTTCATCGGAGAGGCTATGATGATGTAGAAGCCCTCCGTGATGACGGCCCTCTCCGGCGGAGCTCCAGAACAGGCCCCAAGATGGGATCTCGTGGATACAGAAAGTTACGGTGGTGGAATTAGGTTTTTGGCTCCGTATCTGTTCGTTTGGGGGTATGTAGGTATATATAGGAGGAAGAAGTACGTTGGTGGAGCTTCGAGGGGCCCACGAGGCAGGGGGCGCGCCCTAAGGGGGGGGCACCCTCGTGACCGCCTCTCTGATGCCTTGGCGTAGGGTCCAAGTCTCTTGGGTCATATTCGGGAAGAAAATAATGTTCCAGAAAGGTTTATTCCGTTTGGACTCCGTTTGATATTCCGTTTCTTCGAAACACTGAAATAGGCAAAAAAACAGCAATTCTGGGATGGGCCTCCGGTTAATAGGTTAGTCCCAAAAATAATATAAAAGTGGAAAATAAAGCCCAATATAGTCCAAAACAGTAGATAATATAGCATGGAGCAATCAAAAATTATAGATACGTTGGAGACGTATCAGGCATCCCCAAGCTTAATTCCTGCTCGTCCTCGAGTAGGTAAATGATAAAAAGAGAAATTTTGATGCGGAGTGCCACTTGGCATAATTTCAATGCAAATCTTCTTAATTGTGTTATGAATATTCAGATTCGAAAGATTCAAGACAAAATTTCATATTGACATAAAAAATAATAATACTTCAAGCATACTAATAAAGCAATAATGTCTTCTCAAAATAACATGGCCAAAGAAAGTTATCCCTACAAAATCATATAGTCTGGCTATGCTCTATCTTCACCACACAAAGTATTTAAATCACGCACGACCCCGATGAAAAGCCACGCAATTGTTTCATACTCTACCTTTTTAAAAAAAAATCGATCTTCACGCAATACATGAGCGTGAGCCATGGATATAGCACTATAGGTGGAATAGAAGGGTGGTTGTGGAGAAGACAAAAAGAGGGGAAGATAGTCTCACATCAACTAGGCGTATCAACGGGCTATGGAGATGCCCATCAATAGATATCAATGTGAGTGAGTAGGGATTGCCATGCAACGGATGCACTTAGAGCTATAAGTATATGAAAGCTCATAAAAAGAAACTAAGTGGGTGTGCATCCAACTCGCTTGATCACGAAGACCTAGGCGTTTTGAGGAAGCCCATCATTGGAATATACAATCCAAGTTCTATAATGAAAAATTCCCACAAGTATATGAAAGTGACATAACGAGAGACTCTCTATCATGAAGATCATGGTGCTACTTTGAAGCACAAGTGTGGTAAACGGGTAGTAACATTGTCCCTTCTCTCTTTTTCTCTCATTTTTTGGGGCCTTTTTTCTCTTTCTTTTTGGCCACTTTTTTTCATCCGGAGTCTCATCCTGACTTATAGGGGAATCATAGTCTCCATCATTCTTTCCTCACTTGGGACAATGCTCTAAAAATGATGATCATCACACTTTTATTTTCCTTACAACTCAACAATTACAACTCGGTACTTAGAACAAATATGACTATATGAATGCCTCCGGCGGTGTACCGGGATATGTAATGAATCAAGAATGACATGTATGAAAGAATTATGAACGGTGGCTTTGCCAAAAATACGATGTCAACTACATGATCATGCTAGCAATATGACAATGATGGAGCGTGTCATAATAAACGGAACGGTGGAAAGTTGCATGGCAATATATCTCGGAATGGCTATGGAAATGCCATGATAGGTAGGTATGGTGGCTGATTTGAGGAAGGTATATGGTGGGTGTATGATACCGGTGAAAGGTGCGCGGTATTAGAGAGGCTAGCAATGGTGGAAGGATGAGAAAAAGTGCGTATAATCCAAGGACTCAACATTAGTCATAAAGAACTCATATACTTATTGCAAAAATCTAGAAGTTATCAAAGCAAAGTATTACGTGCATGCTCCTAGGGGGATAGATTGGTAGGAAAAGACCATCGCTCGTCCCCGACCGCCACTCATAAGAAAGACAATCAATAAATAAATCATGCTCCGACTTCATCACATAATGGTTCACCATACGTGCATGCTACGGGAATCACAAACTTTAACACAAGTATTCTTTAAATTCACAACTACTCAGCTAGCATGACTCTAATATTATCACCTCCATATCTCAAAACAATTATCAAGTATCAATCTTTTCTTAGTATTCAACGCACTCAAAAGAAAGTTTCATAAATCTTGAATACCAAGCATATTAATATTAAGCAAATTACCATGCTATTAAGACTCTCAAAATAATCTAAGTGAAGCATGAGAGATCAATAGTTTCTTTAAAACAAATCCACCACCGTGCTCTGAAATATCTAAGTGAAGCACATAGAGCAAAATTATAACGCTCAAAAGATATAAGTGAAGCACATAGAGCAAAACTACATAGCTCAAAAGATATAAGTGAAGCACATAGAGTATTCTATCAAATTCCAATTCATGTATGGCTCTATCAAAACGTGTGTACAGCAAGGATGATTGTGGCACACTAAAAAACAAAGACCCAAATAATACAAGACGCTCCAAGCAAAACACATATCATGTTGGTGAATAAAAATATAGCTCCAAGTAAATTACCGATGGAAGTGGACGAAAGAGGGGATGCCTTCCGGGGCATCCCCAAGCTTTGACTTTTTGGTGTCCTTGGATTATCTTGGGGGTTCCATGGGCATCCCCAAGCTTAGGCTCTTGCCACGCCTTGTTCCATAATCCATCAAAAGAATTCACCCAAAACTTGAAAACTTCACAACACAAAACTCAATAGAAATCTCGTGAGCTCCGTTAGAGAAAGAAAACAAAAGACCACTTCAAGGTACTGTAATGAACTCATTATTTATTTATATTGGTGTTAAACCTACTGTATTCCAACTTCTCTATGGATTATAAACTATTTTACTAACCATAGATTCATCAAAATAAGCAAACAACACACGCAAAACAGAATTTGTCAAAAATAGAACAGTCTGTAGTAATCTGTAACTAACGCAAACTTCTGGAACCCAAAAAATTCTACCAAACATAGAAGACCTAGACAATTTGTTTATTGATCAGCAGAAATTGGAATCAGTATTTTATCACGTTCTGATGATTTTTAATAATTCGGGCACTGAACGCAAAGTTTCTGGAAATTACAGCAAGATCAAATAACTATCATCCAAGAAGATCCAATAGGTCTAACTTGGCACAAAAACTAATTAAAACACAAAACCACATCCAAACAGAAGGTAGATGGGTTATTTATTACCTAACAGAAGAAAAACACAAAAAACTAAAAATTAAATTGGGTTGCCTCCCAACAAGCGCCATCGTTTAACGCCCCTAGCAAGGCATAAAAGCGAGGATAGATCTAAGTTGTGCCGTAGTAATAAGATAAATCAGTGAAACTCATTTCATATTCTCTACGTTCGGCAGCAAGTTTCCTTTGAGGCAAACAAAAGTAATCAAAAGGGCTAAATTTAATAGGACAAAAGTCCCCAAGATCAATTTTAGGAGGTATAGGTTCCTCTTTCGGCCCTTCGTATTGCACAACCAATTCATCATTATAAGCATTCTTTTGACAGAACCTTGTGAGCCTAAACTCAAGAGAGCATCCTAGCTCATTATTTCGAATAGCCAAATCATCATTAAGTTCAGAGATTCTATCAATTAAAATATTGGTAGGCACCTTTTTTCTAAGGTTTTCATTGAAAGCAACATAGTCAAGAGATTGAAGGCACATAATTTCCTCTTGATCAAAGAGGATAGATTCTATGGGAGGACGACCAGCGTCTACCCTATAATGTGCAAAGATTTCTTTGGCTTCTTTTATTATAAATCTGAATTCATGAGCCAAAAAGATAGTAGCGGCACACTTAACAGAAGAATGCTCGATATTAGAAAATTCTAGGAAAATTCTTTGTATAGATGGGTGCATATGCAAAAATGGCCTTTCAAGTTCAACGATAAGCATGGCAATAACGTCCGCAAGACTACTAGTTCTATGGATAATAGAACCGCCCATAGAGGGCAGAGCACCGGCACAAGTAAAGAAATCTTGAATAACTCCTTTTCCAATAATATTACCACTACCGATTCGAAATCTTTTTGTATGATAGGTAGGGCGTTCTTCAGCAGGAGCATCAGAATTTTCTATGACATTGTTATCGGCGATAACTTCCCCAATTTCAGACATAGCGACAAGCAAGCGAGAAAAAGGCAAATGGAGAAAGAGAAGGAGAAGGAGATTGGGAAAGAGAGGGCGAATAAAACGGCAAGGGTGAAGTGGGGGACAGGAAAACGAGAGGCAAATGGCAACTAATGTAATGCGAGAAATAGGAATTGTGATGGGTACTTGGTATGTTGACTTTTTGCGTAGACTCCCCGGCAACGGCGCCAGAAATTCTTCTTGCTACCTCTTGAGCTTGCGTTGGTTTTCCCCGAAGAGGAGAGGATGATGCAGCAGAGTAGCGTAAGTATTTCCCTCAGTTTTTGAGAACCAAGGTATCAATCCAGTAGGAGGCCACGCTCAAGTCCCTCGTACCTGCACAAAACGATAGCTACTCGCAACCAACGCGATTAGGGGTTGTCAATCCCTTCACGGTCACTTACGAGAGTGAGATCTGATAGATAGTATTTTTGGTATTTTGGATTTAGAGATGCAAAGTGCAAAGTAAAAGGCAAAGTAAAAAAGCAAAGCAAGATTAAAGTAATGGATATTGATATTATGAGAATAGACCCGGGGGCCATAGGTTTCACTAGTGGCTTCTCTCAAGAGCATAAGTATTCTATGGTGGGTGAACAAATTACTGTTGAGCAATTGACAGAATTGAGCATAGTTATGAGAATATCTAGGCATGATCATGTATATAGGCATCACGTCCATGACAAGTAGACCGAAACGATTCTGCATCTACTACTATTACTCCACTCATCAACCGCTATCCAGCATGCATCTAGAGTATTAAGTTAAGAATAGAGTAACGCTTTAAGCAAGATGACATGATGTAGAGAGATAAACTCATGCAATATGAAATAAACCCCATCTTGTTATCCTCGATGGCAACGATACAATACGTGCCTTGCTGCCCCTTCTGTCACTGGGAAAGGACACCGCAAGATCAAACCCAAAGCTAAGCACTTCTCCCATGGCAAGAACTACCAATCTAGTTGGCCAAACCAAACGGATAATTCGAAGAGACCTGCAAAGATAACCAATCATACATAAAATAATTCAGAGAAGATTCAAATATTATTCATAGATAGACTTGATCATAAACCCACAATTCATCGGTCTCAACAAACACACCGCAAAAGAAGATTACATCGAATAGATCTCCACGAGAGAGGGGGAGAACTTTGTATTGAGATCCAAAAAGAGAGAAGAAGCCATCTAGCTACTAACTATGGACCCGAAGGTCTGAGGTAAACTACTCACACTTCATCGGAGAGGCTATGATGATGTAGAAGCCCTCCGTGATGACGGCCCTCTCCGGCGGAGCTCCAGAACAGGCCCCAAGATGGGATCTTGTGGATACAGAAAGTTTCGGCAATGGAATTAGGTTTTTGGCTCCGCATCTATTCGTTTGGGGGTACGTAGGTATATATAGGAGGAAGAAGTACGTCGGTGGAGCTTCGAGGGGCCCACGAGGCAGGGGGCGCGCCCTAAGGGGGGCGCCCCCACCCTCGTGACCGCCTCTCTGATGCCTTGGCGTAGGGTCCAAGTCTCCTGGGTCATATTTCGGAAGAAAATCACGTTCCAGAAAGGTTTATTCCGTTTGGACTCCGTTTGATATTCCGTTTCTTCGAAACACTGAAATAGGCAAAAAACAACAATTCTGGGCTAGGTCTCCGGTTAATAGGTTAGTCCCAAAAATAATATAAAAGTGGAAAATAAAGCCGAATATAGTCCAAAAAAGTAAATAATATAGCATGGAGCAATCAAAAATTATAGATACGTTGGAGATGTATCAATTCCCTTCTTCCACCCACGCCCTTTCTCTTCCTCAGCCCTTCCATCCTTGAGTTCCAGCGCCCAAGCTTTAGCTTTTCCCTCGTTCGAGAAAGTACTTCGAAGGTGTCCGGATCCGGAGCTAGAGGTAAGTGCATGGCCTCTTCTGTCAACAAGAAGGATATCAAGGAGCTCCGGGAGGCCGGATATCTGGCCAAAGAGATCGCTCATCGACTCCCGGCCAAGGGACAGATCATCCCCACTCCCGAGCCCCACGAGTGGGTTGTGTTTCTTACACATTTCGTCTGCAGGCTGATGTTTTACTATGGGTTGGATTTTCATGACCTAGCCCCTAACTTCATCCTCAACATTTCGGCGTTTATCGTCATCTGTGAGGCTTTTCCCCGCATCCCACCTCACTTCGGCCTGTGGCTGAAGACCTTCAATGTGAGGCCGAAAGTAGTGCGCGGTCAACAAGCAGAGTGTGGAGGCGCTATGGTGGGAAAGATTCCCAACGTCACCTGGCCTGAAGGTTCGTTTGCGGAGACGGTGAAGGGGTGGCAATCGGGGTGGTTCTACATCACCGAGTCGCGCGACGCTGACTAGTTGGCAGCCCCCGAATTCTGATCCGGAATCCCGATGCGGCTCACCTCCTGGCAAGAGAGGGGCCTAACCTGGGGTCCCTCGGACGAGTTGACTGGGCTCCAGACCTGCATCCAAAACAAAATAGAAAGGAAAATCAAGCTCGTCAACATGGTCCAGGTCATGCTTGTGCATCGGGTCCTTCCGTGCCAACGCCGAACTTGTAATTTGTGGGAGTTCGAGCCGGCCAAGCACCAGACGCTACTGGAGCTCTTCGGCACAACGCACAAAGAAATCTGGAAGGTGCTCTTCAAGGCCGGCGAGACGCCACCGCCTACGACCGAAGACCGTGGACTTAGCCTAAAGCACCAGCCCAACCCGGTCAGTTCCTTTAATGTTTTCAAGGAGTATACCCTACTAGCATATTTTGAGAGGAAATTTAAGCTTCCTTCCCCTACTTTCAGGCCTGGATTAAGTTGGCCAAGGAGATTAACTGTCCGGCTCCGCTGCCCGAGGACCAAGAATTTCCATTATTGGAGAAGATGTCGTTCCCTACACCTTATGAGGTGTCGGAGAAGACGGCTGAGAAGGCCTTCGCCGGAGAAACACTCCGGACGAGACGTCCGGAAGAGAGACTTCCTCTTCGTCCGCTGACAACGGCGATGAAGAGGAAGAAGAAAACGACTCCCCACCTGAAGCGGGGAGGAAGAAGAGAGCGGCCCCCACAAGACCGGAGGCGAAAGCGCCTAAGAGGGTTAAAGGCTCCCTCACCGATAACTCTGCGTGGGATGTTGACAGCAGTCCGGAACGACCTTGCCGGACCAAGCCTCGGGCCGCTTCATAAGTACCAGAATTCGCAAATGTCTGGCTTTTCCGGTTTGCAATATTGACATATTGTAAACTTTGTCCTTGCAGTCCGGCGCGCGATGGCTCTCCGCGATCCTCGATAGAGGATTCGCTAGACACGGAGGAGATGGCTAGCATGTCTCTGCCACCTGCTCATTCCATCTCACCCAAGGGTGATGACGAGGCAGTGTCCAAAAAGACTTTCCCGGACCGGGGGAAGGTTCCGGAGATCATCGGGGTGACGCCCCAGGATGACTCCTCGGACGCCGTGCACATGGGGGAAAAAGCCCCCATAGGGACTGGTGATGAGGCCCGAGTTCCTTTCGCCCCTCAGCCGGATACCATTCCGGAAATCTATATGGCTCCGGGGTCCAGCGAACGGCATTCCCCACCAAGAGGGGGTGTGCCTGTTCCACCGGTGACCTCTGTCCAACCAAAGGCACCGGATAATCTGCTGGAGGCGCTACTACGCGCCTCTATCATGGATGAACATCGTGTCCTTATGGACACGGTAATAGAGAAGGTTCACTCCGTTAAAAGCGGACTAACCGAAGCCGGCACTAGCCTTTTAATGGGCTTTGAGGTAAGTAATGTGATTATAAGAAAAATATCACAGTATAGACAGTAGCCACTGATACTTTGTTTGTTGTTCGGGAAGAAAAGCCGAACAAAGGATCAAAAAATCGCAGGAGTCTAACATGAGTTGTGTATGTGAATAAGCAGGTATCGCTGTAAGCTGCCACTTCTCATGCTGCGGAGGTCTCCGGACTGAAGCAGAAATTGGAGCGGGCCGAGGAGGAGCTCGGCCGCGTGAAAAAGCAGTTGGAGGATAGCCAAGGTATGCAGTAACCTATGGGTACATTTCGAAAAGACATGAATAGTCCAACTGGGCTAAAGTGTCATAAACTTTATTAGGGGCCACGGCCGAGGTGGCAACCCTGAAGAAGGCGCTAGCCTAGGCCGAGGACAAAGCGGCCAAAGAGCATGTCTCGTGCGAGAAGCACGAGGTCCAGGTTGGCGAGGCGCAGCAACAGCTCCAGGGCGCGATAGAAAGATTTGAGGCCCTGGAGCGCGATTGTAAGGCGCAAGAGTCCGAATTGGTGAAGGCTCGCCAGAGCGCTCAGGATGCGCGAGCTGAAGCCTAGAGTGCCCTCCAGGAAATCGAGAAGGCCAAGAAGATTGCGGCGGGTAAGTTCTTCACCGTGCAGAGCAAGCGTGTAGAAGCAACGTCCCTTGTACTTATCCTGAATTTTGGTTTTCCAGGGGCATTTACAGGTCTGCCGCACAGTGTGTGGGATGCGGCCGAGCATTATAGAGCCGAGGAAGGGATGTCTACGGAGAAGCTGTTCTGGTCCCAATATCTAGGATACGAACATACGGTGCCCTTCAGCGACCAGCTCAAGCAGTTGGTCGAGCTGCACAGGTTGGCAGAGTTAGCCATGAAGAACTTTATAGTCCGGCTGTGGCCTGCCGATCCTATACCGAGCAGCTACTTCAGACTTGTGCAGCGGCTTGTGAGTGCATGTCCGCGGCTCTAAGCCGTGAAGCGGTTGGTCTGTATTGAAGGTGCGTGTATGGCCTTTGCCCACGTCAAGATGCATTGGGCGAAGCTGGATGCCAAGAAGCTGATGACTGAGGGACCGCCGGAGGGCAAGGAACATCATCGACCCGAACACTATTTTGATGGTGTCCTGGAGGGGTCCCGTCTTGTGGCGGAGCAATGTTCGAAGGATATTATATTCCCATAAGAACATGTGTACTATCTTGCCCTTTAATATGGAACAAATTTTTATGTAGTATTGTGTTTATGATTTTAAATTTTACCTCCTGTGCAGCCGTTTATTAAATAAGAGGGATGACCAGTCGTCGGCTTCTGCCCCCACGTAGATAGTACGGGGGTGTTCGGTATAAATCTAAACACTCTTTACTCCACATTCTGGTCCCTAAAGGAGGCGTTTAGTGCAACGAACGAGGCAAACAGACTATGCGGCCTTTACCGCCCCCACTTAGCCATAGGAGTTTGACAATTAATAAGGTTGGTGAAGTCCCTGGTGTTCGGAAGGCAGAATTAGGGGCGCTATACACGCCTAATCGGAAGAACCGATTCTTCGCAGGAAGCGGGGAAAATCTCCAACGATTTAGAACCTCACGAACAGCTGACCGGCTCTCGCCACATCATGACAGTCAGTTTTCGGCTTTCTCTATTGAGGTGCTCGTCCGGAAGAACCGGGACACAATCACAGTAGTTCTCCCTTTACTACCCTAGCCGATATAGCGGAACATAAGGTAGTAAGCACAGGAGCCGGGCAACCCAACTATTGACCAAAGACATGATTAGGAGCTGATGCATATAATGCTATAAGTTCGGGGTGCCGAACTATACTGTAAAAGTGTTCAGACTTTTATTGCCGTGATGCGGGGTGTTATTAAGCCCCTGGCCTATTAGTACGTACCATGGTGTACGTGTGCAATGAGTAATAAATACTGAGGTGAGGAAACGGAAAAAATGAAGTAATGGGCTGACGCCACCATTTATTCACCGTTGTGGTGTAATCAGTACGTCAAGGCGTACTTTGTACAAGTAATGCGATAAGCAAGTAAGGCTATTAAAAATGCCGTAACCAAGGGCGAGCTGCGTGCGAGTATGTTAAACAAGTATAGTAATCGTTTATTAGAAACCACCTGGGGGTTCCCTTGTACGCCAGAGCTCCTTGCCTCCTTGGTGTGTTCTGCCAGCAGGTTGTCCGTGTGGCCCTTGAAAAGAGAGGAAGACAAGTACAAAGAAAAAGAAGAAACGTGCGAATCCCAGGGTCTATCAAGCCGTACTATGGATTGCGAGCGAGTTGTGCCTCCGTCAGCACCCATGAGTGCGTAGTTTAAATGCGCGAGGTACTAATACCATTGCCTCGTCGGGGCTGGGACGGAGGCCGAATTTGCTAGACTGGCTCGTGGCGAGCCGAGCTATCCTGCTGCAGTGCTATCCAACTTGCTATATGATGTCTCATTGATGAAAATGATGATCATGAGGAGGTGTTATATGACAATGATGTACTATGATGATAAGTTGTTAATGATGTGATGATGATGATGATTTATTATATCATTGGGTGAAAGAACCACAGATTAGTTTCAAGTGGATGGATCCATCCACTTGAAACTAGTCCACGGTTCTTTCACCCGGTGATGTAATTGTTGGGGGGAACGTAGTATTTCAAAAAAAATACGTACGATCATGCAAGATCTATCTAGGAGAAGCATAGCAACGAGCGGGGAGAGTGTGTCCATGTACCCTCGTAGACCGAAAGCGGAAGCGTTTAGTAACGCGGTTGATGTAGTCGAACATCTTCGCGATCCAACCGATCCAAGCACCAAACGTACGGCACCTCCGCATTCAGCACACGTTCAGCTCGATGACGTCCCTCAAACTCTTCATTCAGTTGAGACCGAGGGAGAGTTCCGACAGCACAACAGCGTCGCGACGGTGATGATGAAGTTACCGGCACATGGCTTCGCCTAAGCACTACGACGATATGACGGATGTGTGTAACTTTGGAGGGGGGCACCGCACACAGTTAAGAGAAACTTGTGTGTCCTTTGGGGTGCCTCCCTCCCACGTATATAAAGAAGGGGGGAGGAGGAGGTCGGCCAAGGTGTGGCGCGCCAAGGGGGGAGTTCTACTTGGACTCTTGGTCCAAGTAGGATTCTCCCCCCTTTCCTATTCCAATAAGGAGAAGGGGGAAAGAGAAGGAGGAGAAGAAGGAAAGAGGGGCCGCCCCCTCCCCAACCCTAGTCCAATTCGGTTTGGGCTTGGGGGGAGCGCACCTCCACCTCGCCGCCTACCTCCTCTCTCCTCAAGGGCCCACGAAGGCCCATTAACCCCCCGGGGGGTTCCGGTAACCCCCTCGTACTCCGGAAAATGTCCGAACCTTTCCAAAACTATTCCGGTGTCCAAACATAACCTTCCAATATATCAATCTTTATGTCTCTACCATTTCGAGACTCCTCGTCATGTCTGTGATCTCATCCGGGACTCCGAACAAACTTCGGTACATCAAATCACATAACTCATAATACAAATCGTCATCGAACGTTAAGCGTGCGGAGCCTACGGGTTCGAGAACTATGTAGACATGACCGAGATACATCTTCGCTCAATAACCAATAGCAGATCATGGATGCTCATATTGGCTCCTACATATTCTACGAAGATCTTTATCGGTCAAAACGCATAACAACGTACGTTGTTCCCTTTGTCATCGGTATGTTACTTGCCCGAGATTCGATCGTCGGTATCACCATACCTAGTTCAATCTCGTTACTGGCAAGTCTCTTTACTCGTTCTGTAATGCATCATCTCGCAACTAACTCATTAGTCACATTGCTTGCAGGGCTTATAGCGATGAGCATTACCGAGAGGGCCCAGAGATACCTCTCCGATACACGGAGTGACAAATTCTAATCTCGATCTATGCCAACTCAACAAACACCATCGGAGACACCTGTAGAGCATCTTTATAATCACCCAATTACGTTGTGACGTTTGATAGCACACAAGGTGTTCCTCCGGTATTTGGGAGTTGCATAATCTCATAGTCAGAGGAACATGTATAAGTCATGATGAAAGCAATAGCAATAAAACTAAACGAACATTTATGCTAAGCTAACGGATGGGTATTGTCCATCACATCATTGTCTAATGATGTGATCCCGTTCATCAAATGACAACACATGTCTATGGCTAGGAAACTTAACCATCTTTGATTAACGAGCTAGTCAAGCAGAGGCATACTAGGGATATTCTGTTTGTCTATGTATTCACACATGTACTAAGTTTTCGGTTAATACAATTCTAGCATGAATAATAAACATTTATCATGATATAAGGAAATATAAATAACAACTTTATTATTGCCTCTAGGGCATATTTGCTTCAGTCTCCCACTTGCACAAGAGTCAGTAATCTAGATTACATAGTAATGATTCTAACACCCATGGAGTCTTGGTGTTGATCATGTTTGGCTCGTGAGAGAGGCTTAGTCAACGGGTCTGCAACATTTAGATCCGTATGTATCTTGCAAATCTCTATGTATCCCTCCTTGACTTGATCGCGGATGGAATCAAAGCGTCTCTTGATGTGCTTGGTTCTCTTGTGAAATCTGGATTCCTTTGCCAAGGCAATTGCACCAGTATTGTCACAAAAGATTTTCATTGGACCCGATGCACTAGGTATTACACCTAGATCGTATATGAACTCCTTCATCCAGAGTCCTTCATTTGCTGCTTCTGAAGCAGCTATATACTCCGCTTCACACGTAGATCCCGCCACAATGCTCTACTTAGAACTGCACCAACTGATAGCTCCACCATTCAATATAAATACGTATCCGGTTTGTGACTTAGAGTCATCCGGATCAGTGTCAATGCTTGCATCAACGTAACCATTTATGACGAGCTCTTTGTCACCTCAATAAACGAGAAACATATCGTTAGTCATTTTCACGTATTTCAGGATGTTCTTGACCGCTGTCCAGTGATCCACTCCTAGATTACTTTGGTACCTCCCTGCTAAACTAATAGCAAGGCACACATTAGGTCTGATACACATCATTGCATACATAATAGAACCTATGGTTGAAGCATAGGGAATGACTTTCATTTTCTCTCTATCTTCTGCAGTGGTCGGGCATTGAGTCTGATTCAACTTCACACCTTGCAACACAGGCAAGAACCCTTTATTTGCTTGATCAATTTTGAACTTCTTCAAAACTTTATCAAGGTATGCGCTTTGTGAAAGTCCAATTAAGCGTCTTGATCTATCTCTATAGATCTTGATGCCCAATATATAAGTAGCTTCACCGAGGTCTTTCATTGAAAAATTCTTATTCAATTATCCTTTTATGATATCCAGAAATTCCGTATCATTTCCGATCAACAATATGTCATCCACATATAATATCAGAAATGCTACAGAGCTCCCACTCACTTTCCTATAAATACAGGCTTCTCCAAAAGTCTGTATAAAACCATATGCTTTGATCACACTATCAAAGTGTA
Source organism: Aegilops umbellulata (assembly GCA_032464435.1). Lineage (NCBI taxonomy): Eukaryota > Viridiplantae > Streptophyta > Magnoliopsida > Poales > Poaceae > Aegilops > Aegilops umbellulata. The sequence continues at coordinate 482,374,457 of CP136055.1, forward strand.
TATTCCAACTCCGAGAGGCTTGCACCAGTCCATAAATGCATCGTTGGAGCTTGCACACTTTGTTAGCACCTTTTGGATCGACAAAACCTTATGGTTGCATCATATACAACTCTTCTTTAAGATATCCATTAAGGAATGCAGTTTTGACATCCATTTGCCAAATTTCATAATCATAAAATGCGGCAATTTCTAACATGATTCGGACAGACTTAAGCATCGCTACGGGTGAGAAGGTCTCATCGTAGTCAACTCCTTGAACTTGTCGAAAACCTTTCCCAACAAGTCGAGCTTTGTAGACAGTAACATTACCGTCATCATCAGTCTTCTTGAAGATCCATTTATTTTCTATGGCTTGCCGATCATTGGGCAAGTCAACCAAAGTCCACACTTTGTTCTCATACATGGATCCCATCTCAGATTTCATGGCCTCAAGCCATTTCGAGGAATCTGGTCTCATCATCGCTTCCTCATAGTTTGTAGGTTCGTCATGGTCAAGCAACATGACTTCTAGAACAGGGTTACCGTACCACTCTGGTGCGGATCTTACTCTAGTTGACCTATGAGGTTCTGTAGTAACTTGATCTAAAGTTACATGATTAGCTTCCTCACTAATTGGTGTAGGAATCACTAGAACTGATTTTTGTGATGTACTACTTTCCAATTCGGGAGCAGGTACAATTACCTCCTCAAGTTCTACTTTCCTCCCACTCACTTCTTTCGAGAGAAACTCCTTCTCTAGAAAGGATCCATTCTTAGCAAGGAATATCTTGCCTTCGAATCTGTGATAGAATGTGTACCCCACAGTTTCCTTTGGGTATCCTGTGAAGACACATTTCACCGACTTGGGTTCGAGCTTATCAGGTTGAAGTTTTTTCACATAAGCATCGCAGCCCCAAACTTTAAGAAACGACAACTTAGTTTTCTTGCCAAACCACAGTTCATATGGTGTCGTCTCAATGGATTTAATGGTGCCCTATTTAATGTGAATGCAGCCGTCTCTAAAGCATAACCCCAAAATGATAGCGGTAAATCAGTAAGAGACATCATAGATTGCACCGTATCTAATAAAGTGCGGTTACGACGTTTGGACACACCATTACACTGTGGTGTTCCAGGTGGCGTGAGTTGCGAAACTATTCCGCATTGTTTCAAATGAAGATCAAACTCATAACTCAAATATTCACCTCTATGATCAGATCGTAGAAACTTTATTTTCTTGTTACGATGATTTTCTACTTCACTATGAAATTCTTTGAACTTTTCAAAGGTTTCAGACTTATGTTTCATCAAGTAGATATACCATATCTGCTCAAATCATCTGTGAAGGTCAGAAAACAATGATACCCGCCGCGAGCCTCAACACTCATCGGACCGCATACATAAGTATGTATTATTTCCAACAAGTCTGTTTCTCGCTCCATTGTTCCAGAGAACGGAGTCTTAGTCATCTTGCCCATGAGGCATGGTTCTCAAGCATCAAGTGATTCCAAAAGCCCATCTGCATGGAGTTTCTTCATGCGCTTTACATCAATATGACCTAAACGGGAGTGCCACAAATAAGTACTATCATTATTAAACTTATATCTTTTGGCTTCAATACTATGAATATGTGTATCACTACTATTGAGATTCAAAAAAGATAGACCACTCATCAAGGGTGCATGACCATAAAAGATATTACTCATATAAATAGAACAACCATTATTCTCTGATTTAAATGAATAATCGTCTCGCATCAAACAAGATCCAGATATAATGTTCATGCTTAACGCTGGCACCAAATAACAATTATTCAGGTCTAAAACTAATCCCAACGGTAGATGTAGAGGTAGCGTGCCGACGACGATCACATCAACTTTGGAACTATTTCCCACGCGCATCGTCACCTTGTCCTTAGCCAATCTTGCTTAATCTGTATCCCCTATTTCGAGTTGCAAATATGAGCAACAGAACTAGTATCAAATACCCAGGCGCTACTACTAGCATTAGTAAGGTACACATCAATAACATGCATATCAAATATACCTTTCACTTTGCCATCCTTCTTATCCGCCAAATACTTGGTGCAGTTCCGCTTCTAGTGACCAGTCCCTTTGTAGTAGAAGCACTCAGTCTCAGGCTTAGGTCCAGACTTGGGCTTCTTCACTTGAGCAACAACTTTCTTGCCGTTCTTCTTGAAGTTCCCCTTCTTCCCTTTGCCCTTTTTCTTGAAACTAGTGGTCATATTAACCATCAACACTTGAAGCTCCTTCTTGATTTCTACCTCCGCAGCCTTTAGCATTGCGAAGAGCTCGGGAATTGTCTTATCCATCCCTTGCATATTATAGTTCATCACGAAGCTTTTGTAGCTTGGTGGCAGTGATTGAAGAACTCTGCCAATGACACTATCAACAGGAAGATTAACTCCCAGTTGAGTCAAGTGATTGTGGTACCCAGACATTCTGAGTATATGTTCACTGATAGTACTATTCTCCTCCATTTTGCAGCTGTAGAACTTATTGGAGACTTCATATCTCTCAATCCGGGCATTTGCTTGAAATATTAACTTCAACTCCTGGAACATCTCATATGCTCCATGACGTTCAAAACGTCGTTGAAGTCCCGGTTCTAAGCCGTAAAGCATGGCACACTGAACTATCGAGTAGTCATCAGCTTTGCTCTGCCAGACGTTCATAACATCTGGAGTTGCTCCTGCATCGGATCTTGCACCTAGCAGTGCTTCCAGGACGTAATTCTTTTGTGCATCAATGAGGATAATCCTCAAGTTAAGGACCCAGTCCGTGTAGTTGCTAACATCATCTTTCAACTTAGCTTCCTCTAGGAACGCATTAAAATTCAAAGGAACGGTAGCACGGGCCATTGAACTACAACAACATAGACATGCAAAATACTATCAGGTACTAAGTTCATGATAAATTAAAGTTCAATTAATCATATTACTTAAGAACTCCCACTTAGATAGACATCCCTCTAGTCATCTAAATGATCACATGATCCATATCAACTAAACCATGTCCGATCATCATGTGAGATGGAGTAGTTTTCAACGGTGAACATCACTATGTTGATCATATCTACTATATGATTCGCGCTCGACCTTTCGGTCTTGGTGTTCCGAGGCCATATCTGCATATGCTAGGCTCGTCAAGTTTAACCCGAGTATTCTGTGTGTGCAAAACTGGCTTGCACCCGTTGTATGTGAACGTAGAGCTTATCACACCCTATCATCACGTGGTGTCTCGGCACGACGAACTGTAGCAACGGTGCATACTCAGGGAGAACACTTGTACCTTGAAATTTAGTGAGAGATCATCTTATAATGCTACCGCCATACTAAATAAAATAAGATGCATAAAGGATAAAAATCACATGCAATCAAAATAAATGATATGATATGGCCATCATCATGTGCCTTTGATCTCCATCTCCAAAGCACTGTCATGATCACCATAGTCACCGACTTGACACCTTGATCTCCATCGTAGCATCGTTGTCGTCTCGCCAACTATTGATTCTACGACTATCGCTACCGCTTAGTGATAAAGTAAAGCAATTACATGGCAATTGCATTTCATACAATAAAGCGACAACCATAAGGCTCCTGCCAGTTGCCGATAACTTTTACAAAACATGATCATCTCATACAACAATTTATATATCATCACGTCTTGACCATATCACATCACAGCAAGCCCTGCAAAAACAAGTTAGACGTCCTCTACTTTGTTGTTGCAAGTTTTACGTCGCTGCTACGGGCTTCTAGCAAGAACCGTTCTTACCTACGCATCAAATCCACAATGATTTTTCGTCAAGTGTGATGTTTTAACCATGGACCGGGCGTAGTCAAACTTGATTCAACTAAAGTTGGAGAAACAGACACCCACTAGCCACCTGTGTGCGAAGCACGTCGGTAGAACCAGTCTCATGAATGCGGTCATGTGATGTCGGTCTGGGCCACTTCATCCAACAATACCGCCGAATCAAAGTAAGATGTTGCTGGTAAGCAGTATGACTATTATCGCCCACAACTCACTGTGTTCTACTCGTTCATATAACATCTACGCATAGACATGGCTCTGATGCCACTGTTGGGGAACGTAGTATTTCAAAAAAAATACCTACGATCACGCAAGATCTACCTAGGAGAAGCATAGCAACGAGCGGGGAGAGTGTGTCCATGTACCCTCATAGACCGAAAGCGGAAGCATTTAGTAACGCAGTTGATGTAGTCGAACATCTTCGCGATCCAACCGATCCAAGCACCGAACGTACGGCACCTCCGCGTTCAGCACACGTTCAGCTCGATGACCTCCCTCGAACTCTTGATCCAGTTGAGGCCGAGGGAGAGTTCCGTCAGCACGACGGCGTGGCGACGGTGGTGATGAAGTTACCAGCGTAGGGCTTCTCCTAAGCACTACGACGATATGACCGAGGTGTGTAACTGTGGAGGGGGGCACCGCACACGGTTAAGTGAAACTTGTGTGTCCCGAACTGTGCGTCTAAGGTCGATGGTAACAGGAGACAGGGGACACGATGTTTACCCAGGTTCGGGCCCTCTCTATGGAGGTAATACCCTACTTCCTGCTTGATGGATCTTGATGAATATGAATATTACAAGAGTTGATCTACCACGAGATCGTAATGGCTAAACCCTAGAAGTCTAGCCTATATGACTATGGTAATGAGTATCCCTCCTTCTGGACTAAGTCCTCCGGTTTATATAGACACAGGGAGGATCTTACACAAGGTCGGTTACAAAGAAAGGGATTTACATATCCGGTCACCAAGCTTGCCTTCCACGCCAAGGAGAGTCCCATCCGGACACGAGTGCAGTCTTCGGTCTTCGTATCTTCATAGCCCATCAGTCTGGCCCATGGCTAGCAAGCCGGGCGCCCAAGGACCCCTTAGTCCAGGACTCCCTTAGTAGCCCTCAAACTAGGCTTCAATGACAAGGTGTTCGGCGCAGATTATCTTCGGCATTGCAAGGCGGGTTCCCCCTCCAACCGCTTCCAAGTAATGTATTCGGCTTTTAATTCAATGCCGCACCCCTCGGCTTCTGTGTATCTATGACTTCATCTTCCACGTGTCGGGCGAATGTGGACGGTCAGTTTTTTTTGCAAATAACACCCTAGCCATGCCAGAAAGAGCATCTATTTAAAGAGATTGGATCTTAGATCCATTCGGCACCACGCGGAGAAAATCCTCAGAGACTGCCAGGAAAGACCATTCCAACATGGCTAACATTCCGAGCTCCTCCTCCCGTTCTAACCTAGAGAAAGGCGAGTGGGAGAGGTGCTCTGTGTCCCACAGCCAATTGGGGAAGTTGCAAACGCAGGGATTTCTCCCTCCTGTAGATCTGGTCCCTGTTCGAGCAGGATTGGCCTCCTTCAACGGTGAAACCTAGGCGGAGGATTTCCCCAATCCGTCTGCGGGAGAATGAGTGTGCTTCGTCCCCTATTTGCTGAGGGGCATGGGATTTCCCATTCACCCATTCCTCCAAGGGCTTCTGGAGTATTACGGTCTCCAGCTGCACAATTTTACGCCGGCCTCCATTCTGCACATCGCGGGTTATGTTGCTTTATGCGAACTATTTCTGGGCATTGAGGCCCATTTTGAACTGCGGAGGAAGTTGTTCTGCCTTGTCCCGCATAACCACGAAGGACCAATATTTTAAGTGGGGGGAGCCAAAATATGGCGCATTGCCAAGACTGGATACCTATCCGGCACGCCGAGGAAGGCGTCTGAAGAGTGGACCTCTGAGTGGTTTTACATTGATGATGTCGTACTTCCATATCCGGTCCGGAGAGGCCTCCCTGAGTTTGCAAGTGTTCCTCTAAAGAAGCGCCATAGCTGGCGCCCTCGGAGCCTCGAGGAGGAAGATAGTGCAGAAGTTCGCCAACTCCTGAGCTAGATCAGGACGCTTGCCCAGTCTGGGTATACAATAGTCGAAGTGATGGCGACCTCCATAGTACGGGGAGTTCAACCACTCCAATACAGAGGACTTCCCATGCGGAATTACAATGGGGAAGATGACACCTCCCGCTGCGGCAGGAAAGGTCCAGACACCCCTGCCGCCCTAGCCAAAATATTGGCTAAACTGTTCAAAGGTGAGGAAGAGGAGTTCCTGCGCATCACGCACAGAGAAGGATATTCCATGTACAATCCTCCTAGCTGGGTGAGTCCCTAACCTTTTTGCTCCACTCATTCCTCTCCCTGAGCTTTATTAACCCGTCCATTTATAACAGCACTGGCGAAAGACTTCCGAGGGGCTTTACAGCCCCGCCCCCGCAGCCCGAGGGCCATGATCAAGACCTCGATCCCGGATTTGAAGAGGATCCGGATATATTCGTGGTGCTCGAGAAGGGCGTGTTTTACCAGGCGAGCTACAACGGCACCGAAGTGGCCATCATAGCCAATTACCCTGGTCTTCTCCCCGCTTCACACGTAAGTAGTCAGGAGGCATCTTCCCCGAAAGGATTCCGTCCTTCTGCCTCACCCACCGCACTGTCTTGTGCTTCGAAGGGGAGGTGTTTGACACACCGTGCTACTCCAGGAGTGACCCCGAAGAGAGCGGCTCCCGCACCGAGCAAGCCTTCGAAGAGGAAGGCAGGCGAAGACACGGTCGGTCCCTCGTCAAAGAGGTATGGGTTTGCAAATATGTTTTTGTAATAGTCGCATCCAATTGTGACTTTCATGTTCATCACGTATCAGGAAAAGAGAATGCAAGACTGTGTCCGGGGGTCCGGGCAGTAACACTCCCAGCTGCCAGGATCCAGCACCAGCTGAGAGGACGGGGGCCGATATGGGAGTGACGCCGGACTGTCCTTCGGCTGAGGGCTCGGAAAATATGTCTGTCACCAACTCAGAAGTGGAGAGCGCCATGAATCATTGGTGCTTGAGGGCCATTTTACGAGACCCCCGCTGTTCGAAAGAGGCGTTTGATGCCTTCAGCTTGGCTGACGCATACATCCGAGCTGCTCGAGATGGGCTTGGCAAAGTCACAAAGCAGCATTTAACGGATGTGCGGGTAAGGTTTATTTTGTCCAAAAAGGATAAGCGCATGCTAGTAGCCCCCGAGACTGAAAGCATTTGGCACAAGTGATTTAAGGATCGATGTATAACCAGGTTCCGATGGAGAGGAACAACCTGCTAGCTCAAGAGCTGGAGCAGTGTTGGACACAACTAAATGCTTCTACCGCCGAACTAAAAGAGTCCAAGAAGGCATCTTCTGGTAAGGATCCCCTCCATCGAGGAATGACAATTATATAGTAACTGTGCTAATACTGTTGCTTATCTCATAATAGGATCATCAGGTCAACTGGAAGAGAAGTTGAAAACCGCTCAAGCGGGAGAGAAAGAGGCAAAGAGACTACACGCCGCAGGTGAGCGTATCTTGGCCCGAGTCGGAGAGGAGAAAAACAAACTCCAGGACTCAAACACCAAACTAGGCGAAGAACTAAAAGATGTGCGGGCCCAGCTAGCCGACTCTGTGAAGGAGAATAAAAAGCTGCGAGGCGGCATATTCAGTACGTGGCCGGATCTTACCTTATAATAATTTGGAGGTAAAAGTACCTGATATGGCTATGATTGCAGTTATGTTGACGGGCCGTCCCGAAGAGGAGGTGTCCGGATCATCAAGTGATCTCCTGCAAGGGCCTTATGGCCATCCGACTCCCCTCCAGGGAGTATGGAGAAGCTTGTAGAGCTATTCAAGGAGCGCGGCGGCGTATCCGACTATGGAAGATATCGGCCTGCAGAGAGGGTGCGCGAGAGGCCTGGGCCATGGTAAAAACACGATATACCAAGTTGGATCCGAATCACATGGCTCGGGCCGGACCGCTAGGGTCAAATGGGGAAGAAATTCCCGTTAGTTTAGTATATGGCCAAGTATAGGTGGCTGCTAGATACTCCCAACAGGATTGTAAATTACACCGCCTGTTGGACGGTATAGAGGAGGAAGTTTTTAAGTCTTAAGTGACTATGTATTTTTCCTTCTAGTTGGATTGTAAAACGATTGTCATGGCGACCTTTTCGGTTCAATATCTCGACTCAAAGGTGCGGAGTGTTTCCGAATACCTGAGCGGCCAAATAAACCGGGGTATGCGTGGAAACCAGGCGTAGGGGTCATAGTTGCTTGAATAGACAATTATTTGGCTAGTTATGTTATATTACATTAAGAGTGTAAGAAACATCTTCCAGAGAGAATAGTTCCGTTAAGGGTTCCTTTCCCTGGGTGTGCATGCATCGATGTGCATGTCCGAACGATGATGAAGAAATCACAATGTGTATAGCTTCTGGGGGTTCACGATGGGACGAATGAAAAAACATCTTTAGTTCACCGATCGAATATTCCCTTAAGAACGATAGCTTTCGGCTTCACCCAGTCTGAGGTACACATCCGGATGACCCAGCAGTAACATCCGGATGACCTTGTAGGCCTTCGAGCGCCGGACAATGCGGCGGGCCTCATTCTGGTCCTCAGGAAGCTCCTTCCTGTTAAGATAGGCAAGGAAGCGTTCGGTCCATGGGGCAATGACTGCCATGATGAGATGCACCGACGGTGTTACTTCGGTGGCTGAGCCTCCGATGATGTCAGTATTTTCGGAATCTTGGGTTATGTTCGGATCCGGACTAGTGTTGTCGTTTTCCCCCTGCCACACCACGGATGGCTTAAAAAGCCTTTCCAGAAAGATAATAGGCGGGACGGGGTCGCGCTTAGCGCCAATACGAGCAAGAACGTCCGCTGCTTGATTACTTTCTCGAGCCACATGATGGAACTCGAGCCCCTCGAACCGGGCCGACATTTTTATGACGGAATTACGATAAGCTACCATCTTTGGATCTTTGGCGTCGAAGTCTCCATTTATTTGAGATATTGCAAGGTTTGAGTCCCCGCGCACTTCTAGGCATTGTATGCCCATGGAGACAGCCATCCAGAGACCTTGCAATAAGGCCTCGTATTCGGCTGCATTGTTGGAGTATGTGTATAGTATTTGGAGTACGTATTGAACGATGTCTCCAGTAGGGGACGTTAGACCGACGCCCACCCCTAGCCCCGCCAGCATTTTGGAGCCATCGAAATACATAACCCAATTGGAATATATGTCGTACTCTTTAGGGAGTTCGGCCACTGTCCATTCGGCGACGAAGTCAGCCAGTACTTGGGATTTAATAGCTCGACGTGGTTTGTATATAATATGAAATGGAAGGATCTCAATGGCCCATTTGGCAATCCGGCCCGTGGCATCGCGGTTGTTTATAATGTCATTGAGTGGTACTTCGGAAGCCACCGTGATCGAACACTCCTGGAAGTAGTGACGGAGCTTTCGGGATGCCATGAAGACCGCGTATGCTATCTTTTGATAATGGGGGTATCGGGATTTGCATGGTGTAAGGACAGTGGATACATAGTATGCTGGCTTCTGAAGCGGGAATTTGTGTCCGTCCTGTTCTCGTTCAATGACGAGCACGACGCTCACCACCTGATGTGTTGTCGATATGTATAATAACATCGGTTCGCCGACGTTTGGCGCGGCCAGGATTGGGTTGCTCGCAAGAATGGTTTTTATTTCCTCTAGTCCGGCTGTTGTTGCGTCCGTCCACTCGAAGTGATCGGTTCGCCGTAGAAGGCGATAGAGTGGTAGTGCCTTTTCCCCCAATCTGGAGATAAAGCGGCTTAGAGCTGCGACGCAACCCGCGAGCTTTTGAACTTGTTTAAGGTCTGTTGGCGTAGCCAATTGTGACAGAGCTTGGATTTTGGCTGGATTTGCTTCAATTCCTCTATTGGAAACGATGAAGCCCAGCAACTTTCCAGCGGGGACGCCAAAAATGCACTTTTCTGGATTGAGCTTAATGTCATACGCGCGTAGGTTGTCAAATGTGAGACGTAAATCATCTATTAGTGTTTCGACGCGCCTACTCTTGATGACGACGTCGTCCACATAAGCTTCAACTGTCTTGCCGATCTATTTCTCCAGGCATGTTTGAATCATGCATTGGTATGTGGTGCCGGTGTTCTTGAGCCTGAAGGGCATGTTGTTGAAGCAGAATGGCCCATATGGGGTAATGAATGTTGTTGCAGCTTTATCGGACTTCATTTTGATTTGATGGTATTTGGAATATGCATCGAGGAAACACAGTGAGTCGTGTCCTGCGGTAGCATCAATGATTTGATCAATGCGGGGGAGGGGGAAGGTATCCTTATGGCAAGCTTTATTGAGGTCTTTAAAATCGACGCATAACCGCCAGGATTTGTCCTTCTTTGGTACCATCCACTACTAGGAAAAGGCCTACTAATGGCGCACCAGTTTTTCCTACTAATGGCGCACCAGTTTTGCCTACAAATGGCGCACTACCGGTGCGCCATTAGTATCACGCCACTAGAATTTTTTACTAATGGCGCACCACTAGTGCGCCATTAGTATCTGGTATGCTAATGGCGCACCAGGAAGTGCGCCATTAGTATGTAACACCATGCGCCATTAGTATGCCTCCCGGGGGGCCATATGTAACCATCTGCTTTGTCATACTAATGGCACACTCTGTCTTGATGCACCATTAGTATCCTTTGGCATACTAATGGCGCACCTTGTGGTGATGTGCCATTAGTATGAATATTTGGCTTTTCTTTTTTTACTTTTCTGGTTTTTGCACAGGTTACAAAATATATTATTGGACAGCAGCACACAGCAACAGCAGATTCATCAAATACAATAGAAGATTAGTCTCCGAATACAATTCATCATATTAGTCTCCGAATTCAAAAGACCGAACAAAGATAAAACATTACAAGTCTCAAGACCGCGAGTATCGAGTTTGTCTTCACATTACAAGTCGATATCGATCATCTAAACTACCATCACATAGAAGAGAGTTGCGGTCATCACGATGAGCATCATCGCGATCAAACTGGTCTTCATCCGGTTCCTCCAACGCTCCCTCCTCTCTCCTGCTAGATAGCGGGCATATCTAGATTCGGCCTCCGCCCTAGTGGTGTACCCTTTGCAACTGTTACCGCTGAAATGGTGAACCTGTCTCCGACACTCCTCCCAGTCGTCGTAGACTCCAGGAACCTTACCCTTGTACGGCAAACCTCACGAGGCTCTCATGACGTGAGCCATGACGAACGACACCAGGCGGGCGCCAGCGCGCGGAGCGTCCTTATTTCCTCTTTGGTGCTAAGGAGGCCAGCACAGGCGAATAGTACCGAGGCATCAGGCAAAGGTTGCTATATTGGTGCAACAAGACCAAGACCAAGAGTACGGCAAGACGGAGGTCATCGTGGAGTCAAAGACGACGTCATCACCAGGGCTTTTCGCAGGCGAAGACCGCTTTTGTCAGGATAGCTTGTACTAGTTGTCCCCCTTCAAATTTGCCCGCCGTTGTTGGCTCCCTTCCCGCTCGATATTTGGGAAGAGGACCAGGGCCTATATAAGTAGAGCTAGCCACCATAGTAGAGGCATCTCATCTTAGCTTGATCCAACCCGATCGAGAGCCTACCCTAGCCACAAGAACACCTCAACCTCAGGAGGCTGTTCTTCCCTTGTACTGTTCATCATCAGCCCTAGAGGCAATCCACTACCACCACACTGGAGTAGGGTATTACACCACAACGGTTGCCCGAACCAGTATAAACCTCATGTTTTTCTGTGTTGCGAGTTCGTCGAGTTCGTCCGCGAGATCTTAGCGAGCTAGAGCGTAGATCGGTAGGAGGGAAAGACTTCACGCGCACCCCAGTGTTTGAACCTTAAGGGTTTGCCGGAACCCCACATTCGACATTTGGCGCGCCAGGTAGGGGTGCGCCGGAGCTTCTTCTCCACCAACCAGCTCGCCGACACTCCCCAGCCATGATGTCCGGTGACTCAAGAGCCAGCTCTGACCGCTGGGTAGCCTGGCCAGCCCGGGCAGCGCCGCCTACCCATGAAGATCTTGACCCTGCACTCCAGGTGGCGTGAGCGCCATCAAACTCCGCCGGACGCGGGCAGCGCGGCCAGGCGTCGTCCACCCTCACCCCACGGCAAGTACGGGCCACCGCAAGAGCAGCGAGCCACGCCGCAGCAACGGCGCCGCACTCACGGCGGGAGCAAGCAAACATACGGGCAGCGCTCACCGTGGCAAGGGAGCTTCTGCATGCAGGCTGATGGAAAGCGGCTGGGATACACTGCTGGAGCGTGTTGCCGAGCTGCCAGATGCAGCGGCATCGGGAGCACCACCCTTCTACTATCGGCTTCCTCCTCAGGCCACTGCAGGGCCGCGCGGTAAACCTCACCACATCCGCGCGCCATCAACTATGCCCGGGGGCTTCATCAACATCAACACGGCCAGCGGCGTAGGGGGCTCCGACTCCCCCATGCCGCCCGCGACAAGCACGAGCGCAAGCGTCGCCCTCCATGGTCCCAGCCGGATGCCACGCTATCATCCTCAGGACGCCACCCTGGGCCGAGCAACAGGGAGTGTGGGGCACCACGGTGAGGTGTTTGGGGTGACGGCCCCGGAAGCCTACGTGCCCCGCATGATGGACCAAGAGTATGTACCAGAGGATGACCCCGGCTCATTCATTGGAGAAGATTGGGGAGAGGGGGCGCTAGGAGCCGAAGCCTTCCAAGAACCAACGGAGAACCACGACGGTCGCTGTCAGTGTACAAAAAGAGGGGTACACTTTTTTGTACCCCTATAACTGTGCACGGGCAGTCAGAGCCGCGCCCACGACCACGCCAAGCAAGGCAAGGGAGGTGAGCCAGGGTAAGACCGAAGCTCAAGATAACTGGAGCAACGCCAAAGCCAAGACCACGAAGATCCAAGGGACGAGGCGGGCTCCCCGGAAAGATCCTTGCCGGGGCAAGCTTTAGCAGCCCAGGCAAGACCCTTGCCGCGGCAACTCGCCCCACGCCTACGGAGCAAATCGCCCTTGAGTCCACCACCCCTATGGGGCAGGGATTCGGGAGACATGTCCGTGGTGGCATGCAGATCTTTGTGAAGACATTCAAGATCAGATAGGCACTAAGAAGACGACGACCCTTGGCGAGACACTAGCCAAGGCAGACCACAAGACCCCCGGCAAGTGCCTTCCCGGGGATGACAGCAGGCGCCTCAACAAGACCCTTGCCGGGGCCCCAGCAAGGCCCTTGCGAGGACATCCGCGGGGCCACCACCAGGCTCATGATGCCACTGTTGGGGAACGTAGCAGAAATTCAAAATTTTCCTACGTATCACCAAGATCTATCTATGGAGAAACTAGCAACGAGGGGAAGGAGAGTGCATCTACATACCCTTGTAGATCGCTAAGCGGAAGCGTTCAAGTGAACGGGGTTGATGGAGTCGTACTCGTGGTGATCCAAATCACCGATGACCAAGTGCCGAACGGACGGCACCTCCACGTTCAACACACGTACAGCCCAGTGACGTCTCCCATGCCTTGATCCAGCAAGGAGAGAGGGAGAGGTTGAGGAAGACTCCGTCCAGCAGCAGCACAACGGCGTGGTGGTGGTGGAGGAGCGTGGCAATCCTGCAGGGCTTCGCCAAGCACCGCGGGAGAGGAGAAGGACTTGGGAGAGGGGGAGGGCTGCGCCAGCACCTTGGTATGGTTGCCCTCCCACCCCCTTCATATATATAGGGGCAAGGGAGAGGGGGGCCCGGCCCCCTCAGATCCCATCTGAGGAGGGGGCGGCGGCCAGGAGGGGTGCCTTGCCCCCCAAGGCAATGGGGGGGCGCCCCTTTTAGGGTTGCCCCCAAACCCTAGGCGCATGGGCCCTAGGGGGGAGGCGCCCAGCCCACTAAGGGGCTGGTCCCTCTCCACATACAGCCCATAGGGCCCTCCGGGGCAGGTGGACCCTCCCGGTGGACCCCCGGAACCCCTTCGGTGGTCCCGGTACAATGCCGGTATCCCCCTGAACTCTTCCCGTGACCGTATGATGACTTCCCATATATAAATCTTTACCTCCGGACCATTCCGGAACTCCTTGTGACGTCCGGGATCTCATCCGGGACTCCGAACAACATTCGGTAACCACATACAAACTTCCTTTATAACCCTAGCGTCATCGAACCTTAAGTGTGTAGACCCTACGGGTTCGGGAAGCATGCAGACATGACCGAGATGTTCTCCGGTCAATAACCAACAGCGGGATCTGGATACCCATGTTGGCTCCCACATGTTCCACGATGATCTCATCGGATGAACCACGATGTCGAGGATTCAATCAATCCCGTATTCAATTCCCTTTGTCCAGCGGTATTGTACTTGCCCGAGATTCGATCGTCGGTATCCCGATACCTTGTTCAATCTCGTTACCGGCAAGTCTCTTTACTCGTTCCGTAACACATCATCCCGTGATCAACTCCTTGATCACATTGTGCACATTATGATGATGTCCTACCGAGTGGGCCCAGAAATACCTCTCCGTCACACGGAGTGACAAATCCCAGTCTTGATTCGTGCCAACCCAACAGACACTTTCGAAGATACCCGTAGTGCACCTTTATAGCCACCCAGTTACATTGTGACATTTGGCACACCCAAAGTATTCCTACGGTATCCGGGAGTTGCACAATCTCATGGTCTAAGGAAATGATACTTGACATTAGAAAAGCTTTAGCATACGAACTACACGATCTTGTGCTATGCTTAGGATTGGGTCTTGTCCATCACATCATTCTTCTAATAATGTGATCCCGTTATCAACGACATCCAATATCCATGGTCAGGAAACCGTAACCATCTATTGATCAACGAGCTAGTCAACTAGAGGCTTACTAAGGACATGGTGTTGTCTATGTATCCACACATGTATCTGAGTTTCCTATCAATACAATTCTAGCATGGATAATAAACGATTATCATGAACAAGGAAATATAATAATAACTAATTTATTATTGCCTCTAGGGCATATTTCCAACAGTCTCCCACTTGCACTAGAGTCAACAATCCAGTTCACATCACCATGTGATTAACATTCACATGTCACATCGCCATGTGACCAACATCCAAAGAGTTTACTAGAGTCAATAATCTAGTTCACATCACTATGTGATTAACACTCAATGAGTTCTGGGTTTGATCATGTTATTCCTGTGAGAGAGGTTTTAGTCAACAGGTCTGCAACATTCAGATCCGTATGTACTTTGCAAATTTCTATGTCATCTCGTAGATGTCGCTAGTACGCTATATTTCAAACAACTGTTCTACTATACGAATCCGGTTTACTCTACTCAGAGCTATCCGGATAGGTGTTAAGCTTGCATCAATGTAACTCTTTACTTCGAACTCTTTATCACCTCCATAACCGAGAAACATATCCTTATTCCTCTAAGGATAATTTTGACCGCTATCTGGTGACCTACTCCTAGATCACCTTTCTACCCTCTTGCCAGACATGTAGCAAGGCACACATCAGGTGCGGTACTAAGCATGGCATACTGCATAGAGCCTATGATAAAAGCATAGGGGACGACCTTCATCCTTCCTCTTTCTTCTGCCGTGGTCGAGCTTTAAGTCTTAACTTCATACCTTACAACTCAGGAAAGAACTCCTTCTTTGACTGATCCATCTTGAACACCTTCAAGATCATGTTAAGGTATGTGCTCATTTGAAAAGTACCATTAAGCGTTTTGATCTATCCTTATAGATCTTGATGCTCAATGTTCAAGTAGCTTAATCCAGGTTTTGCATTGAAAAACACTTTTCAAATAATCCTATATGCTTTCTAGAAATTCTACATCATTTCTGATCAACAATATGTCAACAACATATACTCATCAGAAATTCTATAGTGCTCCCACTCACTTCTTTGGAAATACAAGTTTCTCATAAACTTTGTATAAACCCAAAATCTTTGATCATCACATCAAAGTGTACATTCCAACTCCGAGATGCTTACTCCAGTCCTTAGAAGGATTGCTGGAGCTTTGCATACTTGTTAGCATCTTTCAGGATCGACAAAATCTTCTGGTTGTATCACATACAACCTTTCCTCAAGAACAAGGAAACAATTTTTTGACATCCTATCTGCAAGATTTCATAAATAATGCAGTACCTACTAATTCCAACAGACTCTTAGCATCGCTACGAGTGAGAAAGTATCATCGTAGTCAACTCCTTGAACTTGTCGGGAAACATCTTAACGACAAGTCGAGCTTTCTTAATGGTGACATTTACCATCATTGTCCGTCTTCCTTTTAAAATCCATTTGTACTCAACAGCCTCACGACCATCGAGCCGTTCTGCCAAAGTCGATACTTTGTTTTCATACATGGATCCTCTCTCGGATTTTATGGCCTTGAGCCATTCATCGGAATCCGGTCCCACCATCGCTTCTCCATGGCTCGTAGGTTCATTGTTGTCTAGCAACATGACTTCCAAGACAGGATTACGTACCACTCTGAAGTAGTACGCATCCTTTTCATCCTACGAGGTTTGGGAGTGACTTGATCCGAAGTCTCATGATCACTATCATAAGCTTCCACTTCAATTGGTGTAGGTGCCACAGGAACAACTCTTTGTGCCCTGCTATACACTAGTTGAAGTGACGGTTCAATAACCTCATCAAGTCTCCACCATCCTCCCACTCAATTCTTTCGAGAGAAACTTTTCCTCGAGAAAGGACCCGATTCTAGAAACAATCCCCATTGCTGTCGGATCTGAGACAGGAGGTATACCCAACTGTTTTAGGTATTCTATGAAGATGCATTCATCCGCTTTGGGTTCGAGCTTATCAGCCTGAAACTTTTCACATAAGCGCCATAGCCCCAAACTTTTAAGAAACGACAGCTTAGGTTTCTCTAAACCATATGGTGTCGTCTCAACGGAATTGTGTGGTGCCCTATTTAAAGTGAATGCGGTTGTCTCTAATGCCTAACCCATAAACTATCATGGTAATTCGATAAGAGACATCATGGTATGCATCATATCCAATAGGGTGCAGTTATGATGTTCGGACACACCATCACACTATGGTGTTCCAGGCGGTACTAGTCATGAAACAATTTCCACAATGTCTCAATTGTGTACCAAACTAGCAACTCAGATATTCATCTCTATGATCATATCATAGATATTTTATCCTCTTGTCACGACGATCTTCAACTTCATTCTGAAATTACTTGAACCATTCAATAATTTAGACTTGTGTTTCATCAAGTAAACATACTCAGTATCTACTCAAATCATCTGTGAAGTAAGAGCATAACGATACTCACTGCGTGCCTCAGCACTCATTGGACTGCACACATCAAAATGTGTTACTTCCAACAAGTTGCTTTCTTGTTCCATTTTACTGAAACCGGAGCTTTCAGTCATCTTGCCCATGTGGTGTGATTTGCATGTCTCAAGTGATTCAAAATCAAGTGAGTCCAAACGGTCCATCTGCATGGAGTTTCTTCATGCATATATACCAATAGGCATGGTTCGCATGTCTCAAGTGATTCAAAATCAAGTGAGTCCAAAGATCCATCAACATGGAGCTTCTTCATGCGTTTTATACTAATATGACTCAAATTGCAGTGCCACAAGCATGTGGTAATATCATTATTATCTTATATCTTTTGGCATGAACATGTGTATCACTACGATCGAGATTTCAACAAACCATCCATTTTAGGTGCAAGACCATTGAAGGTATTATTCAAATAAAAAGAGTAACTATTATTCTCTTCAAATGAATAACCGTATTGCGATAGACACAATCCAATCATGTCTATGCTCAGCGCAAACATCAAATAACAATTATTTAGGTTTAACACCAATCTCGATGGTAGAGGGAGCGTGCGATGCTTGATCATATCAACCTTGGAAACACTTCCAACACATCTCGTCAGCTCACCTTTAGCTAGTCTCCGCTTATTCTGTAGCTTTTATTTCGAGTTACTAACACTCAGCAACCGAACCGGTATCTAATACCCTAGTGCTACTAGGAGTACTAGTAAAGTACACATTCACATAATGTATATCCAATATACTTCTATCGACAGCCTTCTCATCTACCAAGTATCTAGGGTAATTCTGCTCCAGTGGTTGTTCCCCTTATTACAGAAGCACTCAGTCTCGGGTTTGGGTTCAACCTTGGGCTTCTCCACTAGAGCAGCAGCTGATTTGCCGCTTCATGATGTATCCCTTCTTGCCCTTGCCCTTCTTGAAACTAGTGATTTCACTAACCATCAACAATTGATGCTCCTTCTTGATTTCTACTTTCGCGGTGTCAAACATCGCGAATATTTCAAGGATCATCATATCTATCCCTGATATGTTATAGTTCATTACGAAGCTCTAGCAGCTTGGTGGCAATGACTTTGGAGAAACATCACTATCTTATCTGGAAGATCAACTCCCACTCGATTCAAGTGATTGTTGTACTCAGACAATCTGAGCACAAGCTCAACGATTGAGCTTTTCTTCCTTAGTTTGCAGGCTAAGAAAATTCGTCGGAGGTCTTATACCTCTTGACGTGGGCACGAGCCTGAAATCCCAATTTCAGCCCTCGAAACATCTCATATGATCCGCGACATTTCAAAATGTCTTCGGTGCCTCAATTCTAAACCATTTAACATTATCGAACTATCATGTAGTCATCAAAACATGTATGTCAGATGTTCGCAACATCCATAGACCACATTCAAGGTACGGCACACCGAGCGTTGCATTAAGGACATAAGCCTTCTATTGTCCGCATAATCACTACTGTCAACTTTCAACTATATTTTCTCTAGGAACATATCTAAACAGTGGAACTAAAGCGCGAGCTTACGACATAATTTGCAAAGATCTTTTGACTATGTTCAGGATAATTAAGTTCATCTTATGAACTCCCACTCAGATAGACATCCCTCTAGTCATCTAAGTGATTACATGATCCGAGTCAACTAGGCTGTGTCCGATCATCACGTGAGACGGACTAGTCATCATCGGTGAACATCTTCATGTTGATCGTATCTACCATACGACTCATGCTCGACCTTTCGGTCTCTTGTGTTCCGAGGCCATGTCTGTACATGCTAGGCTCGTCAAGTCAACCTAAGTGTTTCGCGTGTGTAAATCTGTCTTACACCCGTTGTATGTGATCGTAAGAATCTATCACACCCGATCATCACATGGTGCTTCGAAACGACGAACTTTCGCAACGGTGCACAGTTAGGGGGAACACTCTCTTGAAATTTTTAATGAGGGATCATCTTATTTACTACCGTCGTTCTAAGCAAATAAGATGTAAAAACATGATAAACATCACATGCAATCAAATAGTGACATGATATGGCCATCATCACTTTGCTCCTTTTGATCTCCATCTTCGGGGCTCCATGATCATCATCGTCACCGGCATGACACCATGATCTCCATCATCGTGATCTCCATCATCGTGTCTTCATGAAGTTGTCTCGCCAACAATTACTTCTACTACTACAGCTAACGTTTAGCAATAAAGTAAAGTAATTACATGGCGTTGTTCAATGACACGCAGGTCATATAATAAATAAAGACAACTCCTATGGCTCCTGCCGGTTGTCATACTCATCGACATGCAAGTCGTGATTCCTATTACAAGAACATGATCAATCTCATACATCACATATCATTCATCACATTCTTCTTGGCCATATCACATCACATAGCATACCCTGCAAAAACAAGTTAGACGTCCTCTAATTGTTGTTTGCATGTTTTACGTGGCTGCTATGGGTTTCTAGCAAGAACAATTCTTACCTACGCAAAACCACAACGTGATATGTCAATTGCTATTTACCCTTCATAAGGACCCTTTTCATTGAATCCGATCCGACTAAAGTGGGAGAGACTGGCACCCGCTAGCCACCTTATGCAACTAGTGCATGTCAGTCGGTGGAACCTGTCTCACGTAAGTGTACGTGTAAGGTCGGTCCGGGCCGCTTCATCCCACAATGCCGCCGAATCAAGATTGGACTAGTAACGGTAAGCATATTGAACAAAATCAACGCCCACAACTACTTTGTGTTCTACTCGTGCAAAGAATCTACGCAATAGACCTAGCTCATGAGGCCACTGTTGGGGAACGTAGCAGAAATTCAAAATTTTCCTACGTATCACCAAGATCTATCTATGGAGAAACCAACAACGAGGGGAAGGAGAGTGCATCTACATACCCTTGTAGATCGCTAAGCGGAAGCATTCAAGTGAACGGGGTTGATGGAGTCGTACTCGTCGTGATCCAAATCACCGATGACCAAGTGCCGAACGGACGGCACCTCCGCGTTCAACACACGTACAGCCCGGTGATGTCTCCCATGCCTTGATCCAGCAAGGAGAGAGGGAGAGGTTGAGGAAGACTCCGTCCAACAGCAGCACAACGGCGTGGTGGTGGTGGAGGAGCATGGCAATCCTGCAGGGCTTCGCCAAGCACCGCGGGAGAGGAGAAGGACTTGGGAGAGGGGGAGGGCTGCGCCAGCACCTTGGTATGGTTGCCCTCCCACCCCCTTCATATATATAGGGGCAAGGGAGAGGGGGGGCGGCCCCCTCAGATCCCATCTGAGGAGGGGGCGGCGGCCAGGAGGGGTGCCTTGCCCCCCAAGGCAAGAGGGGCGCCCCTTTTAGGGTTTCCCCCAAGCCCTAGGCGCGTGGGCCCTAGGGGGAGGCGCCCAGCCCACTAAGGGGCTGGTACCTCTCCACATACAGCCCATACGGCCCTCCGGGGCAGGTGGACCCTCCCGGTGGACCCCCGGAACCCCTTCGGTGGTCCCAGTACAATGCCGGTATCCCCCTGAACTCTTCCGGTGACCGTATGATGACTTCCCATATATAAATCTTTACCTCCGGACCATTCCGGAACTCCTCGTGATGTCCGGGATCTCATCCGGGACTCCGAACAACATTCGGTAACCACATACAAACTTCCTTTATAACCCTAGCGTCATCGAACCTTAAGTGTGTAGACCCTATGGGTTCGGGAAGCATGCAGACATGACCGAGACGTTCTCCGGTCAATAACCAACAGCGGGATCTGGATACCCATGTTGGCTCCCACATGTTCCACGATGATCTCATCGGATGAACCACGATGTCGAGGATTCAATCAATCCCGTATTCAATTCCCTTTGTCCAGCGGTATTGTACTTGCCCGAGATTCGATCGTCGGTATCCCGATACCTTGTTCAATCTCGTTACCGGCAAGTCTCTTTACTCGTTCCGTAACACATCATCCCGTGATCAACTCCTTGATCACATTGTGCACATTATGATGATGTCCTACCGAGTGGGCCCAGAGATACCTCTCCGTCACACGGAGTGACAAATCCCAGTCTTGATTCGTGCCAACCCAACAGACACTTTCGAAGATACCCGTAGTGCACCTTTATAGCCACCCAGTTACGTTGTGACGTTTGGCACACCCAAAGTATTCCTACGGTATCCGGGAGTTGCACAATCTCATGGTCTAAGGAAATGATACTTGACATTAGAAAAGCTTTAGCATACGAACTACACGATCTTGTGCTATGCTTAGGATTGGGTCTTGTCCATCACATCATTTTTCTAATGATGTGATCCCGTTATCAACGACATCCAATATCCATGGTTAGGAAACCGTAACCATCTATTGATCAACGAGCTAGTCAACTAGAGGCTTACTAGGGACATGGTGTTGTCTATGTATCCACACATGTATCTGAGTTTCCTATCAATACAATTCTAGCATGGATAATAAACGATTATCATGAACAAGGAAATATAATAATAACTAATTTATTATTGCCTCTAGGGCATATTTCCAACAGCGACCAGGGGGAGGATTCAGCTTTTTGGAGCTCCTCACGCCCCATAGCTAGCTCAAGAACACAGATATACAATCCACCAAAGCAGGAGTAGGGTTTTACGCATCCTCGTGGCCCGAACCTGGATAAACGAACCGTGTGATATCTGTTTGATCCGCTCTTTTCACGACCCCGTGCCCCTCTAACTGTAGTAGGGATTCTTGTGATCCCATAGGTGTTGTTACCACCAACATCTTTGGCGCGCCAGGTAGGGGGCACAGTTGTGAGGATCGGCTCTAGCAGTTAGCCCAGCACTCCTTCGTCTTCGTGGCTCTTGTAGAAGGAAGGAGGCCGGAAGATCAGTACTCGAGCGACTACAAACAGAAGCTAAGTTACATTGAACCCCGGATATTTCCATTCTATTACATAACGTTATTATCCTCAGAGCTGTCGTTCTTTGTACAAAAAGAAACCTATATGCAGATGGGGCCCTCCCCGATCGGCAATGCCTTTGTTATGTTTCGAGTCTGCTCAACGGTTCAAATGGCTGCGTTGAAAATGGTAGGGTAGCTTTCCGCAATTGGCAAGGCTCTCGACTCTGACTCGAGTCAAACTCGACAGTTCGAGCGGCTGCGTTAAGGGTGGTAAGGTGGCTCATCCGGCGGCACGTTCACCCGGCAGGCCAATGGGGACCCGTCCCCAAAACGCCGCCCTGGGTTTCCGCGCCAGCAAGCCTACCCAGCTAGCGTAGGGTGGACGTACAAAGAGGCAACAAATAGGGAAATAGCATGCATAATCCCAAAAGTACTTCAAAGTTATGTTACAACACATCATTGCTGCGGTTCTAACTAAAGATAAAATTTGTCTTGGTCGGGAACCCGCAGCGGCGAAGAAGAACGGGATGCCTAATCCCGGCGCTGGCCTTCCACCCTCCTTATTTCGTCGATATTGCCGATGATGGGCTTGATGCGCTCCTTGAGCACCGTGAAGTCAGTACCATCCGGCAAGCTATCCATCGCGGCTTCGAAGTCGAGGTCGGGATTCCAGTACGCCATCTTGGTGAGGACCTTGGTCACGACCCCCTGGCAAAGTCGCCGGGCTTCCCCGGCCAACGTGGCCGCCCTACTGGAGTGAAGATAAGCCAAGGCTCCAAGGACGCCCTCGAAGAACTAGGTCAGCTTGGCGTTGACAGTCCCGCTGCCCTCAGGGGCATACCTCACGTTTGGCATCCCCATGGTGGCCAACTGCGAGGTGACCCTGCCGGCGACGTCCTCCAGACGGCTGATCCATCTGTTCTCGCCCGCCACATATTCCTGGTGGGAGGCGGCCTCGTTCGCCCGCAGCTGCTTCTCCTCCTCCAGGCTCCTGGTCAAGGTCCCCTCCCGAGCCCTGCTCTCCAACAACATCTTCTCGAGATTCTCCAGCTTCAGCTTGAGATCTCTGACGGAGTTTTGCGCTTCGAAGAGCTCCCCAGTCTTGCTGATGACCGCTCCTTGCGCCTCTACCAAGGCGCTGTTGAGCGTGCTCTTCTCGTTGGACAGCTTGAGGGCCTGCTCCTTCAGCTCGTCCCGCTCTACCTCCAACTCCTTTATCTTGCCGGCATGGGCCAGAGCCTGGGCATCGAGTGCCTCTTTGTGCCTATGCTCCAGCTCGCGAGTCCGCCGCACGACAAGGGCCTCGAGCTACTCATCCTTGCCGCGGAGCGTTGCGGCAAGCTTCGCCTCACACGCGGAGAGGTCCTCTTCTTGGGAATCCAATGTGGCTTTATGCTGGTTCCGGGTGGCCTCGGCCGTGGCAACCAAGCTCGCCGCCTTTTCCTGGGCCTTCTTGATGTCTGCTATCTTCATGGTGAGCTCTACATTGCGCTTGGCCAATTCCTCCTGAAAGGCCCTCTGCTCCTCGCGAGTCTGGTGGAACCAGGTCTGCGTCTTAGCATCGCGCACCTTGAAGTCCACCTCCGCCTTGTCCACCGTTGCCGTCCTGGACTTAACCTTGTCCAGACGGGCACGGTAGAGCGCTTGGATTTTTCGGAAATTGGCCCCCATGGCGCGGAAAAGCTGCTCTTCTAGAGAACCATCGCCGCCAACGCTCGATTCATCGACCACCTCGAGCCCGGTGGCGGCGAGCACCTCACCGTCAAAGACCTCCCCTTCGGCGGGCGCTCGGGAACTTGACACCCCTGGAAGATGGACGAAAAGATCGTCGCCCACCTTCAGATATCTGTCGGGGCCCGAAGTTGTGGAGGAAGGAGGCTGATCACCAACCACCTCTTCCTTGGTTGTGGCCTTGCCAGCCTCCCCAGCAGGCCCACCGCTGGCATCCTCGGCAGAAGCCTCACCGGTCGCCTCGGCGGCCCCCGCAGTGGCATCCCCGAGAGCATCCTTGGTGGCCTCATCGGCGGCGACCTCGTCAGCATCTCTGGCGGCCTCCTCGGCGGCAATCCTGTCGGCCTCCGCCGCGGCCTCCTCAGCAATGTTCCCAACAACAGTATCCACGTCCTCCATATCTGCTGAAGGAGGGCCTGGGTAGTAATGGGAACAATGAAGCCAAGAAAAAGGATAAGGGAAAAACAGAGACGGAGGACAAGCGACTCACCAGTGCCAGGTTGTGAAGCAGAAGTCCCCTCCCCGCCAGTATTCGGCGCCGTGGCAGAGTCACCAGCGCCCAAGTTCCCCTCTTCCTCCATGGGTGTGGGCTCGGTGCTTGACGCCCTTGCCGGGGACGCCCCTCGCGGTGGCGTAGTCGATGGGGGTGGTGTGTTGGGGGTAGCCCTCTGCGGCTCTTCCTGCTGCCGCTCCCCTCCTGCGAACCCGACAAGGTCAGCACCATAGCATCGAACTCTTACCACATGTCGATAAGAGGAGGGTGACGAACTTACGCTGGGGGTTCTGTTGGGGGCTGCTGTCCGGGCTGCTCAGCACCACCAGTGGCGACTTTGAAGCACTGGCCGGGGGCTGGCTGCTCGTCGAGGCCTTCGCCCTCTTCGCCCTCTGGGCCAACGTCTCTGCATCCCTGCAAAAGCAAAAACGGATCAAGATAAGTGACTTAATTCAGGGGAATGGAAATGGCAGTAAGGAAGGGAGTACTTACTCGTCATCCATCTCCTCCTCTTCCACCGCTTTCCTTTCCCTCTTCGGGCTGAGAGGCCCGAGATCAAAAGTGGCCTCCGCGTCAACATCTGAGTCGACATATGCCGGAGGAGGCGAAGAAAGCAGGGTTTGTGCGCGCCCAGATGGGGAAGGGGCTGTTGTCTTCTTCTTCTCAGCGGCCTTCGTCAGCCTCTTCGCTGCCGTGGCCCTCGTGTGATGCCCGGACCCCTCCAGGGTCAATTGAGGCCGCGTAGCCCTACCGGGCCGGACCGGCTCGCCGGAGCCAGCCCGCCGCAGGACTCGCCCTCTTCCCTTGGCTCGCGTCGAGCCCGCCGCCACGTCCTCCTCCGACGACGACTCGTCGGCCGCATCTTCGACAAGCGGAGCTCCAGTGTCGGCGCTGCTAACCTCCCCGGTGGCCGTCGCCCATCGGGTGAGCTCCTCTTCCTCCGCAGCCGTTGCGGCCTTGTCCTCCACACCCCTGGCACTGCCGGCCTCCATGGCAAGCTGCGCCTCCCTCGCCCTAGTGGTGATGTAGTCCAGCTCTGCCTGGGTGGTGTCCATGACAAGCCACTGCTCGGCGTCAGCGTTGACATATACCTCAATTAGGGTGTCAAAGAATTGCTGCACATCTGCATCCTTCGGCTCCTTCCAGCTCGGGTCAGGGCCGTGCGTGTTACAGTCCGGCATCATAGCAATGATCTCGGACCGACGTGAATTATTGCACAACGGGACCACCCCCGCTGGCAACTTGAAAAACGGCCCCTTGAGGGCCTTGCCGACATTTGCGGCAGCCCTCGCGGCCTTGCCGTTCCGTTCGACCTCCCCATGGCGACCCACATCAAGCTAAAAAAGCCGCTGGCAGAAGTGGGCATGCGCCATCACCGTGAAATTGTGGTCGAGGCCAGGGCGGAGTCGCATAATGTCAGCCGGATTCGTAAAAAGCTAGGCTGGCCTCCCCTTGTTGAGCAACGGGGCGATCCGACGGCGAATGAAGTCCGCCCCAATCATCTCAAGGGTGAGTCCAGCCTGGGTGAGCCGGAGAATCCTGGTAGTGGCGACAGTGAGCCTCCCGTCAGCGGCGTCGACATCACCCCAATCGCTGCCGCGAATCAGCGGCATTCGGCGGACCTTGCAGAATTCCGGCGGGTCTTCATCTTCAATCCAGCACCACCAGCCACGCCATTCCTCCCACCTCTCCTTCACGGCACCGTCTGGGTACGCCCCCTTGGATCTTGGGATCCAGGTGACGCAACCAAAGACGGCACCTCCCGGCTGGATCCGAGGGGAGAAATAATGGCGGAAGAGCGCCGTGTTGGGCTGCACCCTGGCGAAGTCTTCGCAAAGATGAGCAAAGAAAGCCATGCACGCCACCGCATTCGGAGTAAAATACAGGAGGCGAAAGCCTAAGGTGTGCATAATGTCGTAGAAGAAATCGGAAAAAGGGGGGCATAACCCGCAAGAGAGATAATCGGCGAAAAAGGGATACTGATTTGGAGCAGGGTCGGCGCAAGCGGCAGGAATGACGCACGTCGCCGGATAGCCCGAATTCTCTCCCCCCGTCTTCGCTCCCCATAGAGGCCTGAAGGAGGCCCGGAGCTCACGAACATCAACCGACGAGGGGAAGAAAAAGGCGGACTTCGTCCGGTCCCCCAATAGCGCGCTCTCCGGCGGCTCCCCAGTCCCAGCGCCCTTAGCCACCCCCTTGCCCTTGACGGATTTGGGCGCCATGGCAGCTAAGAAGGTTAGAGAACTAAGGGAGGGGGATGGCGAAGCAACGACGGCGGGCGATGGCGCAAGCTTAGGAAGGAAGGAAGAGAGGAAACGGCAGCTCTGAGATTGGAAAAGGCACGAGGAAAGAGGAGAAAGTGAGCAGCGCGCCCACGGTTATTCCTTTTTATGGGGAAAACACAGGTCGCCTCCTTTCACATTAACTGTGATGTGACGCATGCCCGCGGGAACCACCCCACGCATGCCGCCCACGTCACACACACCCCTCCACACTGCGCCACGCGCGCGGATCGTGGGAGGCGCGGCGCGCGAAAAACCTTACCGCGGTAAAAACCGTCCCGCCTGCCCGCCCACCGTTTTGGGCCTAGCCCAACAACGCGTTGCGCTTATGTGTGGCCCAGGCCCGGGGGCTCCTGTCGGTGTACAAAAAGAGCGGTACACTTTTTTGTACCCCTATAACTATGCACGGACAGTCAGAGCCGCGCCGACGACCACACCAAGCAAGGCAAGGGAGGTGAGCCAGGGTAAGACGGAAGCTTAAGATAATTGGAGCAACGCCAAAGTCAGGACCACGAAGAGCCAAGGGACAAGGCGGGCTCCCCTGGCAGGATCCTTGCCGGGGCCGGCTTTAGCAGCCCCGGCAAGACCCTTGCCGCGGCAACTCGCCCCACGCCTACGGAGCGAATCGCCCTTGAGTCCATCACCCCTATGGGGCAGGGATTCGGGAGACATCTCCGTGGTGGCATGCAGATCTTTGTGAAGACATTCAAGATCAGATATGCACTAAGAAGACGACGACCCTTGGCGAGACACCAGCCAAGGCAAAGCACAAGACCGAAGCGCCTTGCCGGGGATGACAGCAGGCGCCTCGGCAAGACCCTTGCAGGGGCCCTGGAAAGGCCCTTGCCGAGGACATCCGCGGGGCCACCACCAAGCCCGCGCCGACTAAACCTCCACCACCGTACGCATGCAGCTGCCGACCCAACCAGATGGGCAGGCGCCTGCGTGGCGGCATACAGATCTTCATGAAGACCCGCCATTGCGCCACCTCATCTGCCTGCCTACCTACATGGCTCTCAGGCATCGCTGGCTAGGGTGCGTGTCGACACAAGAAGGAGCGGCGACAGACGAGACAGATCTCTCCCCTGTCCCCGACAAAGCAAGGACACCTAAGCAAGACGTATTAAATGCGCCTTGTCATGTAATGCGAGGGATAACCTCACATCACTGTACCCTTTCCACCTCCTGCGTGCCACTGTGGCAACCCCTTTTTCTATAAAAGGAGGCCCGAGGCGACCAGGGGGAGGATTCGGCCTTTTGGAGCTCCTCACGCCCCATAGCTAGCTCAAGAACACAGATATACAAACCACCAAAGCAGGAGTAGGGTTTTACGCATCCTCGCGGCCCGAACCTGGATAAATGAGCCATGTGCTGTCTGTTCGATCCGCTCTTCTCACGACCCCGCGCCCCGCTAACCGTAGTAGGGATTCTTGTGATCCCATAGGTGTCGTTCCCACCGACAGTCGCGCCAGCAACGGCAACTACAGGGTACCGCTAATCTCTCAGGAACAGGCTTAAGCTAACCATGGGATGCAGATGAATCAGGTTGCAGCGTCGATCGACGACCCTGCCACGGCGGCACCCGTTCCAACAAGGGAGACACGCTGGGGGCCGCCAGGAGGGAGTCAGGAGCAAGGCCCCTCCCTGCGGTGCGCGACGCGTGGCGACACTCGAAGGTAGGCCCTCTGCCGGGGAGGCCTCGACGACCCTTCCCCCAACAGAGGACCTGTGGTCGCCGGGGGCACCGCTGGCGTCCTCTTTCCCTCCTTTGTGTCATCCCGATGGCCGGTCGGCTCAAAGGAGGTCAAGGGTGGCGCAAGGTGGGGCCCTCGTCTGGCGATACGAAGCAAGGCCGGTACCTCTGAAGAAGGCCCAGTGCCTGTGAAGCTCGCCGCCCGTGACACTCTCACGTAATAATGAGTTGGGGTTGTACACGGCCTGGAATCTCAGGGGTGCCGGCCTCAGGCCCTCGGGCTCCCTCCCACGCCTAGTGGCAACACCTAGCTCCGCGCTGGTGAGAAGACTTGAAGACAAAAAGACTAGACTAGGTGCCGGACGCGGCCTTTTGCTTTGGATCTCTCTCTTTGTAGCTTTGCTTTCTGGATCTGGATTTGAGTTGAAGTTGAGTTTTTATGGATGCGCAGGGAGGGGGGAGCCTTTTCTCATTCGAGCAATTTCTTGCCTTCTGGATCTCATTTTGCCTGGGACTCATGTCCGTCGCCTTCCCCTCACAAGCTCCTCGCGAGCGGGACAGCGCGAAGCGCGCACGCCAAGTGCGCGCTAGCACTACAACTGGTGCTCACCTCTTGTGGGGCACCTTCTGACAGGGCGACGAGCTCCACAGGGTTCTCAAAAACTTGACGCGTCGCGACCCAGCTCAAAGCTGGCGCTGGCAAAGGTAAATCACGACAGAGAGCTCGCATCCGGATTCACGAGTTCACGAGGACACGAACTCACATCGCATAGGAAAGTAAAAACTATAATTTGCTTACATGAGGGCTCCCCCTCCCAAAATGCTCTTACAAGTTTCCCAAGGGCCATGCCCGAGCTTCGTGTCCAGGATGAAACGACAGGAGAACATGGGATCAGCCAGAAATGTGGCTCGCTACATCACCCACGGATGCGTCACTCGCGTCATCATCGTCTTCATCGGCAACGTCGCCACCGCCGGCGACGCCCCCGACGCCGTCGTCAACCACGTCGCCTTCGTCTGCGGCGACCACCACCCCATCATCTTCCGAAGTGAAGGCCCTGACCAACGCGTCCACGTTGTCTTCAACCCAACACGCCAGGTCATCCCGGACGACCGTTGGAACGGGGGCGATGGCGACGTCGAAATCAAAGTTGGGGTCAGCATTCAGAAGGTGGCTGAAGACACCGGAGAAAGCGCGCTCAAGCAAGCCATGCCCCCTTTCCTCCACAAGCTGGTGAGCTCTGGCAGATCGAGCCTCCAGGCGCGTCACCACCTTAGTGAAGAAGATCATATGGCTGGCATAGTCATTCGAGTGAGGGGCCGACACCTCCACATCGCAAATATGGCCCAGGGCGGTGTTGGCCCTGTTCCGAAGATCCTGAAGCATAGGAGCATGCTCGCGCTCTAGCATTCGTTGTTAGAGCACTTCCTCCTTGTTCTGTCGTGCAACGGCCTCAGCGTCATCAACCTGCCTACGAAGGGAGCTCAGCTCGGCGTGGGCGGAGGCCAAGTCCGCCTGCGCCATAACCAGGGCGGCGGCCGTGGCCTCCGTGTGGCTCTCAGCCTCATCCAGCCTAGGCCTGAGGGCAGCGGCCCTACCCGCATCCTCCGTACCCGCGAGCTTCAGCTTCAGGTCGTACCTACCCTCCAGGTCCACGCAAACCTCGGCCACCTGGCGATTCACCTCCTCCTCGACTCCGGCATCGCGAGCCCCGACGGCATCTTCTGCTTGTGCAACTTGACGTTCCCTCGTCTCCAGTCGCTCGAGCTCAAGGTTGCGCTCCACGGCTTCCAGGGCCAGCGTCTCACCGCGCTTCCGGACCTCCTCATCCTCCGCAGGCGTCCCCCTCAGTGATGCAAGAGTGGCCCTACGTGCCTCCACCTGCTGCTCAAGGGATGCGCTCTAGGCCTGGAGCTCCCACGCGCGTTCCTCCGCAGCCTCGTGACGGCGGTCAGCCTCGGGAGCCTCTTCCAAGGCAAGCGAGCGGGATTCATGGGTGATCTTGAGGGATGCCTCGGCCTTCGCATTCTCAAGGTCACGCTGATAGCGACCGAGGTTGATGGCCACCCTCATCTTGCGCCGCTCCTCCACTAGCCGGAGACCCTCGGCCTCAAGGCGCGAGTCAACACCCGCGAGCTCTTCACCAAGTCAGCTCATCATGCCCATCGCCTCCTGGAAGAGCTCGCGGCGATCCATGCTCCGCCCGCGCTCAAGCTCGAACGCTCGACCCTCCTTGTCCTCCACCTCAGGGGCTACGGGCGGGGCGCCAAGCGGCGCGCCACCCCCGGCAGGGGGCTGGGGGCTGACACCGCACCTAACGCCACCCCGTCCTCGCGAGAAGCCCAAGTTGGTTGCGGCTCGCTGCTTGAAGAGGAACCAAAGATCGAAGCCAGCCAGCTTCTGCCTATGAGCGAAGGAGGAGCCCTTGGCAGCCCGGCAAGCTCCAGACCAGACCGTGGGGGGGATGCCCAAGTTGCGGGCTCAGCGCGCCGCGGAGGCAGAGATGCTCCCCCCACCGACCCAGCTCCAAGGGCGGTAGGAAGACCAGGAACGCTCAAGGCGGATGGGGGAGTTGATGAATGAGGAGGCCGCTTCTCGGGAGACGCAATAGCTTCAACGGAAGGAGCCCTGGAGAACTGACGTCAGGACAAGGAGGCAACACGTAGGAAGCCGTGACAACAAGGTACTTACACGTCAATGGCGATGTACTTTCGCCGCTTCAACAGCCCGAAGATGCTGCTACCGCTAGGGGATTCTTTCCTCTTGCGGAGCTCCCCAAAGTCCACACAAAGATGACCGAAACGCTGGACGTGACGGCCGGTGCACAGAGGGGCCGAAGAAGAGCCTGGAAGGATATCTTCAGGGGTGCCCGGTTGCGGCAAACAGACGGGCACCGTCTCACCACTATCTCCCGAGGCCCCTGGAGCCTTAGCCTCGGGAGCCACATGTTGCGCCTCCTCAATAATCGGCGCCTCCGGAGGGGGTCGCAGGCCCCCGAAGACGATGCCCCAGGATCACCACTCGGCATGTGTTCCTCAGGACATGGGGCACTGGCCCCCATCGGAGCTCGCTCTCCCGCACATTCACCTGGGGCGAGCTCGGCGCCGGCGGCGAAGAACGGAACCACGACGACGGGGTTCTCGCGGGGCCCCACCAGTCCAATCGGTTGTAGCCCCCATTCGTCGAAGGAAGGCATGCTTGCTGCAAACTCATCCTTGTTCTTGCAGCGATATAGCAGGCAATTCTTCCCGGGCATTTCGGCCGGCAAGGGGACACCCCTCAAGACCTTGAGCACTGTTTGCCGTGTCCCAAGAGGGAGCCCAGACTCCTGGAACCTCATGTGGTCCTGACTGTTGAGCAAGGTCCACATTGGGCGAGAGTGGCGTTGAAGCAGAGCAACCCGCCATTTGACGAACTCCTTCACCACCATTGGCACGGTCACGCCGCGGTCCTT
Organism: Aegilops umbellulata; assembly: GCA_032464435.1. Taxonomy (NCBI): domain Eukaryota; kingdom Viridiplantae; phylum Streptophyta; class Magnoliopsida; order Poales; family Poaceae; genus Aegilops; species Aegilops umbellulata. Next base: position 482,406,194 of record CP136055.1, read on the forward strand.
CAGCAGCCTTAGCCTGGCCCAGACGAGAGCAAGGCGGGGGCTCGAGAGCTTCTGGTGGCTCCAGTCGGAGTTTGGAACAACAGGCCCCGTCGGGAGATGAAGCAGGGGGCCGAGCACGCCAGCATTGACAAACACCCATCGCGTAAGAAACTCGCTCATGGATGAAGGGAGCTCGAAGTCAATCCACATGCCCGCGGTTGCAGCCATGGCCTGGAAGCTCACGCACCCCGAGCATTGCTGAGGGTCGGCCAGGTGCAATGAGAAGAAGTGACAGAGGAGGGCCACCGAAGGAGCGATGCCCACCATGGCTTCGCACACGAAGGCGAAGACAGCAAGAAGAGTCACCAATTGGGGGTCAAGATGCAGCATGTGGATCTGGTAATGCTCTAGCACCGCGTTGAGGAAGGCAGAGAAGGGGGGAATCAGGCCAGCCCAGAGGGCATCTATGAAGATTGTGACCTTGGTGGCTGCCCGAGCCATGCGAGTGCGAGATGCAGGCCAAGCCACCGTCTCTCCCCACTGGTGGAAGCTGGAAGCGAGCATCGGACGCACCTTGTCCATGGCCTCGTCGTTGAGCACCCGGGATCGGCCTAGCGCCGGCTCGACAGCTGGAGGTGTGCCTGACAGAGACATCAGCTTCTTCCCCTTGTCCGCTTGTTTTAGCACCATGGCAACAAAGCAGGGGGAGGGCACGTCAGATCGGAGAAGGGAAGCAGAGTCTCAAGGAAGCAGGGGGATTGGGGAAGCGAGGCGCATGCGGCGGAGGAATAACTATGTAGGCCGCAGGGTCCACATAGCTAGGCGGATTCAAAGGCAGCGTGGGAAAGCAGAGACGCCCACGTCCAATCAACCGCCACGCGTCAACCGAGGCCGCAGGCTTTTGGGGCCCGCGGTGCTCCGAACTTGACCCTTGGCTTCGCCGCGAAGCCAAGCCCGAGCGCACCTTGGGCCCGGGGGCTACTGTCGGCATTCTGGGAACGGGGGTCCCAGACTTGCCTGCCTGCGGCCCATAGGGTGGCTAAGCCAGTAGGCTGTACAGCCCATCTTCATCAACAAGGCATCCAAGACCCTCGCGAGGCGGACAATGCAAAACCTCCTCTGGAGTGGCCTAGCCAGGCAGGCTCACGAGGAGCGGAGATATCAAGGCAGGGCAAACCTCACGAGGCTCTCATGACGTGAGCCATGACGAACGACGCTAGGCGGGCGCCAGCGCACGCATCGTCCTTATTTCCTCTTTGGTGCTAAGGAGGCCAGCGCAGGTGAAGAGTACCGAGGCATCAGGCAAAGGTTGCTATATTGGTGCAACAAGACCAAGACCAAGAGGACGGCAAAACGGAGGTCACCGTGGAGCCCAAGACAGCGTCATCACCAGGCCTTTTCGCAGGTGAAGACCGCTTTTGTTAGGATAGCTTGTACTAGCTGTCCCCCTTCAAATTTGCCCGCCGTTATTGGCTCCCTTCCCGCTCGATATTTGGGAAGAGGACCAGGGCCTATATAAGTAGAGCTAGCCACCATAGTAGAGGCATCTCATCTTAGCTTGATCCAACCTGATCGAGAGCCTACCCTAGCCACAAGAACACCTCAACCTTAGGAGGCTGTTCTTCCCTTGTACTGTTCATCATCAGCCCTAGAGGCAATCCACCACCACCAGACTGGAGTAGGGTATTACACCACAACGGTGGCCCGAACAAGTATAAACCTCGTGTCTTTCTGTGTTGCGAGTTCGCCAAGTTCCTCCGCGAGATCTTAGCGAGCTAGGGCGTAGATCGGTAGGAGGGAAAGACTTCACGTGCACCCCAGTGTTCGAACCTTAAGGGTTTGTTGGAACCCCACATCCGACAGCTTGGAAGCGTGTAAAAGCATCCCGCTCCAACAGGGCGTGGTATCCGCTGCTGAAAGGAGCCACTTGGAAGGTCATCTTTCAGACCGATAATTCTTCGGCGTGCGGAATACCATGTCAAGTGTGATTTTTCCCGTACACCGCACCTCCCGACTGGGAATGATTCCTCGGAAGGTCGTATTGCTTTGCTTGATGCAGCTCCTGTCTATTTCCATTTTGTGGAGTGTATCCTCATAGATGAGGTTTAGTCCGCTGCCACCGTCCATGAGGACCTTGGTGAGTCGAAAGCCGTCCATGATGGGACTGAAGACTAGAGTGGATGGTGCTCGGACTGTCCTGTATTTTGGTTCGTCTCCGGCATTAAAGGTTATAGCCGTGTCGTTCCAAGGGTTTACTGTGGTGATTTGGCAGACTTCGGCAAGGCCGCGAAGTGCCCTTTTGCGCTTATTGTTTGAAGCGAATGTCTCAAAGACCGTTAGTACTCTAGGGTCACTACAAAAAAAGACACATCCGTGACATTTTGGGCCGAACGAATTTTTTTCTGTCATACATATGACACTTCTATGACGATAATTGTGACAAAACCCGGTATCATCATAGATGTGGTGGGCTCCTACTTCTATGACAGAAAATGGGCTTTTCGTCCTGGGCGAGCTGGAGACGCAGTTGCATGACATTCTTTGGGCCGTCCATGACGGAAAAAACCGTGGTAGAAGCAAGGGCGAGGAAAATTTCGGCAAGTTCCCGGTTACGGTGGGAGGTCGGGGGCCGAGCGATGCACGTTTCTCTCGTACACGTATGCGTGTGTGTGCGAGGCGTTGGCTCTAACTGAACCCGAGCGAGGCGTTGGGCTCTAACTGAACCCGAGCGATGGCACTGCAGGCTACGCATTACTGAACCTGAGCGATCGATCGATGGCTGTTAACTGAACCTGATCGAGCGATTCCTTCACTACTACTGCTAACTTAAGCCGATCGATGCTGCCTCTGGGATGAACAGTGAGCGTTGCGGGGGGTTTGGATGAACAGTGACCGGTGGCGTTGCCTCTGGATGAACAGGACCCCGTGGTGTGGTGGAGGGTTGGATGAACAGTAGACGGTGGAGGGGTGCCCGTGGAGGGGTGGTTGAACAGGACCCCATGGTGTGGAGGGCTGGATGAACAGTAGAGGGTGGAGGGGTTCCCGTGGAGGGGTGGTTGAACAGTAGCCGGTGGAGTAGCGCGCGGTGGAGGCTGGATGAACAGGAGCCCGTGGAGGCTGGAGGAGGTCGACGGTAGCCCGTGGAGGCTGGAGGAGGTGGACGGTGGAGATGAACAGTATCCCATGGAGTCCCGTTTTGCGGTACGCCACACCCCTCCCGATGAACAGGACCCCCATCTCGACCGTAGCGCTCCAACACAAGTCTGTTTCGTCCGTTTTGCGTACGCCACACCCCTCCCGATCAACAGGACCCCCGTTTCGACCGTAGGAGGTACGTTTTGTCCGTTTTGCGGTACAACACACCCCTCCCGATCAACAGGACCCCCGTTTCGACCGTAGGAGGTCCGTTTCCTCCGTTTTGCGGTACGCCACACCCCTCTCGATCAACAGGACCCCGTTCCGAACGTAGGAGGTTCGTTTCCTCCGTTGTGCGGTACGCCAGGCCTCGTTTCCATCGCTTGTTCCGTCCAAGCCCTCCCGATGAACACGACCATGCATTCCGTTCCGACCCAGCCGGTTGGCTCCCAGGCATTCTGTTGCCTCCCGATGAACACGACCCATTTCGTTTCCTCCCCATGAACACGATGCATTCGTTGCCTCCCCATGAACACGACGACGACGTTGTTTCTCCGTTCCGACCCAGCCATGTACACTAGCCCTGGCCGTACGTATGCGCGAGTAGGCGTTCGAGACCCCGCCCGTATGTACACATACGTGGCCGTATTTTCTTTCTTGCACCCTGGCCGCTGTATGTACGTGTACATGCTATGTGCGCACCTCTACTACGACACGTGCGCGCCTCTACATCCACCAGTATATATGTATGTACACGTTCGCGACCAGAATGACAACGCTACGTAAGCTTCGACCAGATGGGTCCCGACTGTCGGGTACTTCCTTGCCTGCGGAGATGTAGCTGGTGGGTCCCAGCAATCAGGGGGGTGAATCGTTTTTTTTTTGCCCGGACGCACTTCCTTGCGTGCGAAGATGTAGCTGGTGGGTCCCAGCAGTCAGGGGCAAGCGTTTTTTTCACGAAATACGGTGGCCCGTCCGGTGGGTCACCGCTGTCAGGTGGAGGAATAATTATTTTGCACGTAATAAGGAGGCACTTCCTTGCTGCGGCCGTGGACCCAGCTGTCAGCCTCTCCACGTACAGTCCACGTCCGATGGAAGCCGTTCCTTGACCACGTTGACCATGCCACGCCGAGAGCACCAGGGCGGTGGACGACGGCGAGGCCTAGGAAGGGGACGACGCGGAGCCGGGGAAGACACGGCAGTGGATGCCCACGCATAGAGGAGTACGAGGGTTCACTGGTTCGCTGCGGTGTGAGGCTGCCATCGCCGCAGAATAACTGGGGGTGTGAGTGAGTAGAGGGATGGCCTGGCCAGTGGTGGGAGTAGTAGGGGGCGGTGAGGCCTCCGGCGCATCGCAGCCGGCCACAGGAGGCAGGAGCATGAGGCACGACCGGCGCTGGTTTGGGCGGCTGGAGCAAGAAGACCAGAGGTTGAAGAAGCGCTACGGCCGTTGGATGGACATCTTACGGTCACTGGAGCTAGAATCATGCATATTGACTAAGTTGACAAAGCCCTCCGTCCCCGTCAACTTAGTAGGCCCACAAGTCAGCCTGCCACTATACTGAGTCCCAGCTAATAGGAGGAGTATTCATTTTTTTGTGCGTAATAAGGAGGCACTTCCTTACGTGCGAAGATATAGCTGGTGGGTCCAAACTGTCAGCGGCGGTAACGTTTTTTTCGCGAAATACAGAGGCCCTTTCGGTGGGTCCCTGATGTCAGGTGGATGAATCATTATTTTGAGTGTAATAAGGAGGCATTTCCGGGCGTGCGGCCGTGGACCCAGCTGTCGGCCTCTCCACGTACAGTCCACTTCAGATGCATGTCGGTCGTTGACCACATTGACCAGGCCGCGCCGAGAGCACCAGGGCGGTGGACGATGGCGAGGCCTAGGAAGGGAATGACACAGAGGCAGGGAAGACTCGGCTGTTGTTTCCCATGCGGAGGGGAGTACGACTGTACGAGGGTTTACTGGTTCGTCTGCCGTAGCCGGAGAATAACAGCAGGTGTGGGTGAGTAGAGGGATGGCTAGGCCAGCGATGGAAGTACGGTGGGGCGGTGAGGCCTGCGCGCAGCACAGCCAGCCGCGGGGAGGAGGGAGCAGGCAGTCCCGCCGGCGCTTGTTTGAGCGGCTGGAGCAGGAAGAGCAGAGATTGAAGAAGCACGACGGCCGTTCGATGGACATCCAACAGTCACTGCTTGTGCGTCAACCTTTTTTTAGGAAAGCCTCAAATCTGTGGAAAACAACATAAATCCCATCTGCCATTATTTCTAATAATTTACAGCCCATTTTCTAATTCTTAAGGTTTTTTTTGGAGCCCATATTCTTTTTGTTAGCATTACAGCCCATATTGTGGCCACAGTTAAAAAGTTATACGAAATTTTGCATATTTCGGTGCGGTCCGAACTGTTTTTAATCCCGAAATTTCGACTCACATTCAAACTGATTTTAAAAATAAATGTATATCAATATAAAATCCAACAAATTCTCCACGCATAAAAATTAATGTAATTTAAAATCTTGAAATGAAAAAAAGATATTTGAAACTAATTGCTGGTTTGATGTGTTTTAAAAATGTACAACCCATTTCTCATTACTGATAGGCCATTTTGTCGGCCAGCCCAATGAAGCTCTCCTCGTCTTGAAAGATTTGCAGCCCAACAGGCCTGACAAAGCGACTTACTTGGCAAATCACAAAAAAACTGGGCTATGGCCGTGGACCCAGCTGTCAGCCTCTCCACGTACAGTACTCTTCCGATGGAAGTCGGTCGTTGACCACATTGACCACGCCGCGCCGAGAGCACCAAGGCGGTGGACGACGGCAAGGCCTAGGAAGGGGATGGCGCGGAGCCGGGGAAGACACGGCAGTTGATGCCCACGCGGAGAGGAGTATGAGGGTTCACTGGTTCGGCTACGGCGTGAGGCTGCCGTCGCCGCAGAATAACAGGGGGTGTGGGTGAGTAGAGGGATACCCTGGGCCAGCGGTGGGAGTAGTAGGGGGCGGTGAGGCCTTCGCGGCATCACAGCCGGCCACGAGAGGCAGGAGCACGCGGCGGTTGGAGCAAGAAGACCGGAGGTTGAAGAAGCACTATGGCCGTTGGATGGACATCATACGGTCACTGGAGCTAGAATCGTTCATATTGACTAAGTTGACAAAGCCCTCCGTCCTCGTCAACTTAGTAGGCCCACAAGTCAGCCACCCACTATGGTGGGTCCCAGCTAGCAGGGGGTATTCATTTTTGGGATAATTGTATTCATGCCACTAGTTGTGTCCCACTCGACTGATTTGCCCCTAGTTTTCGAAAACCCGTGGTTCTGCCCAAGTCTGTTTGCTCCTCTTATGTTTTTGCCCTTCTATCACATTTCTGTCCAGTTAGTGTCGTTTGACCATGTGTTGATCGTCTTTGGACTTTTCTCTGGACCATTTTGCCCCTGCTTTCTCACTCTCTCACACATCCCTTTCCTCTATACTCACTGTCATAGACAATATACTAATTAAAACCTTAAACTAATCCTAAAATTAACCCTAATTAACTCCCTAAACTAAGTGGGTTGGCCTCATTGGCAGCGACACAGCCGGCTCTAGCTGCAGCTGTGCACGCCGCGCCATGGGAGCCCACATCCAGGGGCAACAGCAAGGGCAGCTAGCAGGAGCGACTAGCAGCAGCGCAACCGCAGCAATAGCAGCAACAATACGGGAGCGGCAGCAGTATGACTGACAGCAGAAGGAGCGGCGAGCGTCGGCTTCGCGGGCGACGGCAAAGCAGCAACAGGCGCGGGCGGGTGCGTGGCCGCGTCCGAGGGGTGTCCCGGGGCAGCAGCAACAGCAAGGCAGAGCAGCAAGCAACAGAGCTGCAGCGGCAGGACGAAGCAGGGGGGTGAAGGCGCACACGGTCGGGCGAGGCGCGGGCGCGCCGGAACAGGGCCGGGGCGCAGGCGTGCGCGACCGGACGCAGTCAGATGCGCTAGGGGTCACGAGCGTGCGACCAGGGGCGTGGGGAGCACGGGCAGAGCCGCGGCGACCGTGAACTCACCGTGGGCTTGGGCGCGCGGGGAGATGGTCCAAACTGCACAGATGCGAGAGGTTGGAGAGCGGGATCGACCCAGAGCTCACCACACAGGTCATTGGCGAGCTCAGGGAGGCATGCGGTGGACCGGGGAGGCTTCAATCGACGAAGGAGGCCGGCGACCGTAGGCGAAGACGATGACGCGGGCGACGGCAGTGGAGCTCCCTCTCTTCGATCCGAGGGTGCAGGCGACGTAGATGAACAAAACGGGGCTGCTGGACAAGGCGGTGCGACGTAGGGGAGGATGGAGGTCCGGCCATGGCGGTGGCATGGTGGCTACACCGTCGGGCGAGCAAATCTGAGAGGGAGAGGAGCGAGCAGACGGGGGAGTGGGGCTAGGGTTTGGCAATGACGTGGGCCCACCTTGAAGTGTCTGGTGAGAGAGTGAGAAACCAGGGGCAAAATGGTCCAGAGAAAAGTCCAAGGACGGTCAACACATGGTCAAACGGCACTAACTGGACGAAAATGTGACGGAAGGGCAAAAGCATAAGAGGAGCAAACGGACTTGGGCAAAACCGCGGGTTTTCGAAAACTAGGGGCAAATCAGTCGAGTGGACACAACTAGTGGCATGAATACAATTATCCCTTGATTTTTTGGTGCGTAATAAGGAGGCACTTCCTTGCGTGCGAAGATATAGCTGGTGGGTCTGACTTGTCAGGGGGGGGGCGTTTTTTTGTGAAATACAGAAGCCCTTCCCACGTACAGTGCACATACAGTGCGTAATAAGGAGGAACTTTCCTTGCGTGCGACCATGGACCTCGTGGGTCCCAGCCGTCAGGCTCTCCACGTACAGTCCTCTTCCGATGACTCTCGTATGTTGACCACGCCGCGCCGAGCACACCGAGGCGATGGACGACGGCGAGGCCCAAGACTGGAATGACCCGGAGATGGGGAAGACGCAGCAGTGGAGTCGCAGACAGAGAGGAGTGGGAAACTTGACTGGTTCGGGTGCGGGGTGGGCCTACACTCGGTAGAGAATAACAGGAGGTGCGGAGTGGAGGGATGGCCTGGCCGTCGGCGGGGTAGCGTTTCGCTGAGGAGCGCAAAACAACGCCGCTGGACGCCGAAGGCTGGAGCAGGCGGTTCCGGCAGTGCTGGGGGAAGAAGACGAGAGATTGAAGAAGAATGCCGGCCGTTGGATGTAAATCCAACGCCTTTTTAGGCTTCGACCCACTGGCCCACATGTCAGCCAGTCCATTTGTTTTTTTAGTCCATTTGGTGGGCTGGGTGAAACAATGATGTAGCATCTATGCAGCCCGTTTAAATCCCATTTGCATTTTTCTCGAAATCCGCGGACTTGCTGGGCTGGGTGAAAATATCATGTTGGGCTAGACGGAGAAATGTTATAAAAACATAAACACATGATTGCACGTCAGTAAAATCTTTGCAAGCTTATGTACGCAATCACTAGGAGTTAACTTGCCAAGTTATATATAAACAATTATTATTATTATTTTGTAAGAACTTTCAACTTATGAAATAAAATATCATTTTAATTTGATGAGTTAATAGTACGTGGGGTATTATTATTTTTTAGGCTAGACGTGGGACAGTTGAGTTGGTTCTAGGGGAAAGTACTGGGAGAAAACTCAGTTTACATCAAAAAAGAAAGTGGGAGAAAATTCAGAGACCTGCTGGGTCCACCTGAGGAGGGGAATATGTTGGGAGGAAGGAGATTCAAAGCACGGCAGCCGAGTGAACTAGTTTTTTTTACGGACAAGTGAACTAGTTTACATACATAAGCAAATAGCCACTAAAAAAAGCAATCAGGTTAATGGGTTCTTAAAAGAAATATTTTGGACAAAACAGATAATTACGACACATAGGCTAATGCATGAAACACTCAGATGATAAAAGTCTTATAAACAGATAAAGTACAACATCTAGACCTTCCTGGCACGCTTGATCATGACGTTGCGGCTGTCCGTGTACTCATCGGTTACGGGAAGCAGACACGCCCTCATGTCCAAGATCTGCATGTACATGTCGTAGCATGTGTATGTGTCCTTGGCCGCGTAGGTTATGTAGGCTAGATTCAGAGGTACCTCCCACGTGTTCAGGTCGTCTTCTTTCATGTTGGCGTATCAGGGGTCGATGATGGTCTCAGCGAGGTCAACCACGGAGTCCTTCTCCTGCCCGTTGCTGATGATCTAGTATTGCTTCTGGATGTCGACAAGCTTGTTGCACCAGATGGCCGGATCGTCACATTCTTCCTTCTCTCCACCGTAGCGAAGGTGCAGTCGGCGCTGCCGATGAAATGGGCGAATGCACCAGAACCTGGTGCAGCCATAGGACTGAGGCGAGGCAGAGCTTCACCGAGTCCGTATCGTTGGTGTACATCACATTCAACTTGGTGCAGCCATAGGACTAAACGGCAAACTCAAAGGGGAACTCCTTGATGAAGTCCATATCTAGCAGGCTCACCCCTCGGATCGCCATTGGAGTCTCTTCGAGTGAACGAGTGTGTAGGTGGCGGCAGCAGTTCGTTTTTCAGCTCTCGGGGAACTGGATTCAACAGTAAGCCAAGTGTGTACAGGTGACAACAGTTACTACCCCTCCCTCGTCCACTGCACGCCCGGCAGAAGATGCACCCTCAGCCACACGTCGGTTCACGAGCGGGTCTGTATTGGTACTGTAATAACAGGAGTTAGTGGTCACTTTACTTAAATTTAATTAGCTTTAATAGAAACTTATACTTAAAACAAGCAATGCATTCGCTCATTCTATCAGTGCCACAGGATCAACATGCACAAGAATTAGAATTATTATTCTCAGGACGCACACGATCAGCACATTTGTCGCACTTTCACAAAGATAATACTACCAAGTTTGAACTGTTTGTTATGGTTGTTGTCCTCTGCATCATCATGTCGTGTTTCCCAGCTTGCAAGATTCAGAACCAACAAATAAGATCCAAATAATAAGTACAACAAAGATGCCTACACATCTCATTGATTTCCAGCTCGCAAGATTCAGAACCAACAAATAAGATCCAAATAATAAGTACAACAAAGATGCCTACACATCTCATTGATTCCTAGCTTGCAGGATTCAGAACCAACAAATAAGATTCAAATAATAAGTACAACAAAGATGCCTACACATCTCACTTATTCCCAGCTTGCAAGATTCAGAACCAACCCATTAGAGCCTTTTGATAAAGTGAATATCGGGATTAAATCCATCTTGGCTAGCCATGTCATACAATCGAAGAACTTGGCGAATGCTCTTGACCGTCACAACATCTGTAGTTGAGTATTCCTATTTGCACAGCATGTTTGCACAGCACAAACAAGGAGACAGGAGAGCATGATTTCTTTTTAATAGCGGCCTCCTTGAACTCAACCTCCAGCTCTACTTGGATGAGGTCTGCCTGGAGTTCCATGATTCAATTCATGTGCCTTTTTCTGCAGTTCACCTGAAATGAAGCAAAGATTGCATCATTCAGCTAGCAAGAAGTACTTGCTCTTGTGAGCTGGCAGGTTCTTCTTTAGTAGTTGCACTAAAATTGAGGAACATTAAGGTTGGCTGTCCGGCTCATGTAAGGTGCAACTATAATTTTCTTATCCTTTTGTGAAGTTCCACTAAAATAAAGTGCCATTGTGGTGACAGTGATGGCTCCATCTTGCAAAGGCTAATAAAATGTTGCACAAGATTACCAGCAGAACTTGACGGAGATTTTGGAAACTCCAATCACCATTTTGTGCAGTTCCACCAAAACTGAGAGATGTTGCCCACGTGACATTTTAGTTGAACTGCACAAGACACTCATTCCAAAAAAGTGTTTTGTGCAGTTCACCAAAAGGTCACAATAGCAACAAGGTGAAATGGATATCCCTATCTGCACAAAAAGATAGAAAGTAAACAGTTGCTGGTCAATAAGAATATACGAAACATATACAAAATGAAAAGAAGCATCTTAATTATGTTCATGGCAATCACGCAAGGCCAGTAGAAATTTTAAAACGTCAGCAATGCTTCATGTTACCAGAAGCATTACGATCAACAATGAGATTCCTCAAATATGGGATTACTTTAATGGTGGCATTGCTTGTTTACCAGACACAGTAAATCAATAGCAGCTAAAGAGTTGGTTTAAGGGCATGGGACCGTGGGGACACCAGGACACTCAGCAGCGTAAAGGAGCAACTTACTTATCATACTGGGGAAAACAGCAGGAGTGCCATTTGTAACACAGTTTAATTGCATCTTATCACTAGAGGCATTAGATTAACAATAACACTGGTTAGACATGTCCCTAAGGTAACAGTGTGATCGCTTCATTTTACATGCGCCCTTACATTAACAACAGCAAAAGGTTGGTATAAGGACATGCGACAGTGGACGCATCAGCACAATGTACCTACAACGAGGCATAAAGTGGTGATGCCGAGTTTGTTTCTGCTATGTGAGGGCAACAAACCTAATCCTGGACACCTTGTACTATGTGAGGGCAGCAAATCTAATCCTAGAGACCTTTTACTATGTGAGGGCAGCAAATCTAATCATGGAGACCTTTTACTATGTGAGGGCATCAAATCTAATCCTGGAGACCTTTTACTATGTGAGGGCAGCAAATCTAATCCTGAGACCTTTTACTATGTGAGGGCAGCAAATCTAATCCTGATACCTTTTACTATGTGAGGGCAGCAAATCTAATCCTGGAGACTTTTTACTATGTGATGGCAGCAGATCTAATCCTGGACATACTCTGTTGACTTGTCCGCCAGCCACCACTTCCTATCCTTTTTTCAACAAATAATAGATCTGTTCCTTATCCAGTTTGTACTGCGTTTTCCCATTATTTCCCTTTTCAACCAAGAGACCGGTTGGGTATCCGGTCTCTACTACTTTCACCATATTATTTCCTCTTTGAATCAAGTCCTAGATTCATGCTACAACTTTCCTCCCTTTCTTCGTTGTTTGAACAAAGCCCTAGATTCGAATGCATGAAGTAGCTTTACCTCTAATAATACTAAAAATTTAGGTGGCTTTGGAACAGCTGATGGGAGTAGAAAAATATGCACATGCAGACACGTGGGGAGCTGGGGCAGTAGAGCAAGGCCGCTTTCGAAGAACTTATACCTGAGGGTCACCGGGATGTCGGCGGCGACAGGTCGGATCTGTGGACAATACGGCAGGGAGGAAGAAGGGTCGGAGGACCTCCCGAGACGGCGCTGTGTCGGAGAGAACAGCACGGGAAGAGGATCGGGCCCCTCCGACAGCTGTGGGTTTCCTCCCTCGGCGGCGATGACCACGTGAACGATGCACCTTTTAGTCCTCTACACGCACCTTTTAGTCGTTTATTTTCCAATCTATACAACAAAAATACCAAAAATATTTATCTTATTATCTTTATCAGATCTCACTTTTGCAAGTGGCCGTGAAGGGATTGACAACCCCTTTATCGCGTTGGTTGCAAGGTTCTTATTTGTTTGTGTAGGTATTAGGGATTTGCGTGTAGTCTCCTACTGGATTGATACCTTGGTTCTCAAAAACTGAGGGAAATACTTATGCTACTTTGCTACATCACCCTTTCCTCTTCAAGGGAAAACCAACACATGCTCAAGAGGTAGCACGGGTCCATAGCTTGTAGCTAGATGGCTTCTTCTCTCTCTTTGATCTTCAATACAATATTCTCCTCGATGTTCTTGGAGATCTATTCGATGTAATACTTTTTGCGGTGTGTTTGTTGAGATCCGATGAATTGTGGATTTATGATTAGATTATCTATGAATGTTATTTGAGTCTTCTCTGAACTCTTCTATGCATGATTAGGATATCTTTGTATTTCTCTTCGAACTATCGGTTTGGTTTGGCCAACTAGATTGGTTTTTCTTGCAATGGGAGAGGTGCTTAATTTTGTGTTCAATCTTGCGGTGTCCTCACCCGGTGACATATTAGGGGTAGTGAGGCACGTATTGTATTGTTGCCATCAAGGATAAAAAGATGGGGTTTATATCATATTGCTTGAGTTTATCCCTCTACATCATGTCATCTTACTTAAGGCGTTACTCTGTTCTTAAGAACTTAATACTCTATATGCATGCTGGATAGCGGTCGGTGTGTGGAGTAATAGTAGTAGATGCAGGCAGGAGTCGATCTACTTGTCATGGACGTGATGCCTATATTCATGATCATTGCCTTAGATATCATGATAACTTCGCGCTTTTTTATCAATTGCTCAACAGTAATTTGTTTACCCACCGTATGTTATCTTCAAGAGAGAAGCCTCTGGTGAAACCTATGGCCCCCGGGTCTATTTTCCATCATATATTTTCAGATCTATAAACCAAAAAACCCAAAAATACCTTGCTGCAATTTATTTATATTTACTTTAGTTTGCTCTTTTATTTATCTTTTATACCTATCTCTATTAGATCTCCCTCTTGTTCGTGACCGTGAAGGGATTGACAACCCCTTTTTTGCGTTGAGTGCAAGTGTTTGTTAGTTTGTGCAAGTGCATAGATTGGAGACTTGTATAACGCCCTCGATGCGGCTATATCTCCCACGTGTCGAAGCATGACTTAGAGGCATAACCGCATTGAAAGCAATGTCGCAAGTGAGGTAATCTTCACACAACCCAGGTATTACATAAGGGAAAGAGATACATAGTTGGCTTACAATCGCCACTTCACACAAAACATGAATAAAGCATTACATCAAACAGATACAATCAAGGTCCGACTACGGAACCAAAATAAAAGAAGACTACCCCAAATGCTACACAGATCCCCGATCGACCCCGACTGGGCTCCACTACTGATCAACTAAAACGAAACAACACAATGAACAAGATCTTCATCAAGCTCCTCCTTGAGCTCGGGTACGTCACCTACACGGTCTCAGCGGCACCTGCAAACTGGTTTAGGAAGTATCTGGTGAGTCACGAGGACTCAGCAATCTCACACCCGCGAGATCAAGACTATTTAAGCTTATAGGTAGGGTAAAAGGTATGAGGTGGAGCTGCAGCAAGCGACTAGCATATATGGTGGCTAACATACGCAAATGAGAGCGAGAAGAGAAGGCAAAGCACGGTCGAACAACTATGATCAATAAGTGATCCTGAACTACTTACGTCAGACATAACTCCAACAACCGTGTTCACTTCCCGGACCCCGCCGAGAAGAGACCATCACGGTTACACACGCGGTTGGTGTATTTTAGTTAAGATCAACTTCGGGTTTTCTACAATCGGACATTAACAAATTCCCATCTGCCCATAACCGCGGGCACGGCTTTCGAAAGTTCAAACCCTGCAGGGGTGTCCCAACTTAGCCCATTATAAGCTCTCGCGATCAACGAAGGATATTCCTTCTCCCCGGGAAGACCCGATCAGTCTCGGAATCCCGGCTACAAGACATTTCGACAGTAATAAAACAAGTCCAGCAAAACCGCCCGATGCGCCGACATCCTGATAGGAGCTGCACATATCTCGTTCTCAGGGCAACACCGGATGAACACTACGTACGGCAACCGACGATACCCCAAGTTGCCTAGGGGTGGCACCGCAAGTGGCTCTGGTTTGGACCAACACTTAGACAAGCATTGGCCCGGGGGGCTAAATAAAGATGACCCTTGGGTTAATTACTCCCAAGGGAAAGTAGGTGGTGGTGAGGCAAATGGTAAAACCAAGGTTGGGCCTCGCTGGAAAAGTCTTATTCAAAGCGAACTGTCAAGGGGGTCCCATAAATCACCCGACCGCGTTAGGGACGCAAAATCCGGGAACATAACACCGATATGACGGAAACTAGGGCGGCAAGAGTGGAACAAAACACCAGGCATAAGGCCGAGCCTTCCACCCTTTACCAAGTATATAGATGCATTAATTAAGTAAGATATATTGTGATATCCCAACAAGTAAACATGTTCCAACAAGGAACAACATCTCCATGTTCCAACAAGGAACAAACTTCATCTTCACCTGCAACTAACAACGCTATAAGAGGGGCTGAGCAAAGCGGTAACATAGCCAAACAACGGTTGGCTAGGACATGGATGGTTAGAGGCTGACATGGCAATTTGGGTGGCATGATATAGCAAGTGGTAGGTATCGCAGCATAGGCATAGCAAAAGAGCGAGCAATCTAGCGAGCAAAGATAGAAGTGATTTCGAGGGTATGGTCATCTTGCCTGAAATCCCGCAAGGAAGAAGAACGAGTCCATGACGAAGACAAACGAACGTAGACGTACGAATCCTCACAACTCCGGAACGAAACCGAAGCTAACGAGAGAAGCAACCCGGAAAGAAACAGGCAACAAAGTAAACAACCATCACATAAACATGGCATAATGCACAATCAAGTATGATGCATGTCCGGTTTAATGAGCAAGGCATGGCAAAGAGCAACAAACAATACTACAAGTTAAGTGGAGCTCAATATGCAACGAGTTGCATATTGACGAAACACCACATGACTTATTTAGTTCTCTCTCGTTTATGTACCCAACAATATTAAATGTTGATTAACATGGCAAGGGGTGAAGCTCAACAAAACTACCTATCTAGGCAATTTAAATAAGGCCGGAACAACAAACAACAATTCCGGAAACTCCTCATATGCACATTTCAAATTTGGTACTGTTCTGCCTAAAACATATTTTAATATTGTTAAACAGGAAAATAAAGTGCAACATGTTAAACTAGGCATTTTCTACCCCATTTACATATAAAGTTTATTAAATTCCGAGTTACGGTTAATTAGTTATGAATTAAAGCATTTTAGCATGACATAAGAGCAAATTTAAACAAACAGCATTTTAATCATGTTAAACATAGATGAAAGTTGGATGTTATTAAACTACACAATTTTCTGAGCATGTTTCATATATAAATCATTTTAACATGATGCACCGTTTGTGAGATATTAAATGTATGAAGTATGAGGGTTTTTTTGTAAAACAGTAATTCACTGGATAATGGAGAAATTCGCCGGACGAAAAAACACATCATGGGCCGAATCTGGTAGGCCAATAGTGCACAGGGGGGGCGCTGGGGTGTGGTGCTCACCCTGGGCTTGGCCCGTTTGGAAGCAGAGGAGGCCCGCAAGGGGCGCGCTGGGCCTTAGGCCACTTAGGTGGGGAGAGGGAAAAGATCGGAAGGCCTGCTGGCTGTTGGGCTCCTTCTCTCTCTCTTACTCTTCCCAAAACAGAAAAATAAAGAGAAAGAAAAGGGAAGAAAAAGAAAGGTTAGAGAAAGAGTTGGGCACGGGGATAATTTTTCTCGGACTCATAAAAATATGCTTGTACCGAGAAAATAGAAAAGACCAAGATTAAAAGATTCAAATTCAAATTCATTTGAATTTAATCCAAATGGTTTGAATAGGACGTGAGGGTTGGAAAGGTCCAAAAATGTTGAACATTTAGGAAGAGCTCCAGAAAATGATGAAAGAAATTATGGGCAAGGTTGGAGACCAGGAATTGAGATAACAAAGGCATGGGAATTATTTTGCAAGTGTGTTATGGTTAATTCCAAATAAATGGAATAATTAATATAGCTCCCTAAAATATTGGGAGGATATGTTATAAAGAGAATTCACCATGTGAATACCCTCGGTTTAAATGGATCAAAGATCCATGCCATTTATTTATTTGAGTTACGAAAATAAATAACTTGATGGCATGATGACATGATGCAATGCACATGATGCAAAGTTGAATGCAATAAATCAACAATTCACATGACGAAAACCCAGAAACCCTGGAAGGCATCTGGAGCTCCGGTCTTGGGGCGTTACAACTTGCTTGTGCCTCCTACTGGATTGATACCTTGGTTCTTAACTGAGGGAAATATGTGTCTCTACTTTGTCGCATCACCCTTTTTCTCTTCAAGGGAAAAATCAAAGCAAGCTCAAGAAGTAGCGTGGACATGGTGTGGTGGCGCGAGGACGTCGTTTGGACAGCGGCCGAGGGGCCCGACATCTAGAACACGTCGAATGACATGCCAGCCGCGTGATCACCACGTGACTGTGGTGTTGCCACGTGTTCTGGGTGGCCTAAGTGTGCCTGGCACGTTTGCACCTCTCCCAATAGCTGCTAGGAAGAAGTAGACAACAACAGTGGCCCAAGAGGTAGCTTAACTAGGCACAAACACAAATCAGCACAAAGGTGTTTGATCAGTGGTGAGGGAAATTCATAGGTCCAATGGGCCAGATCTTTGGCTCGGGATGATCATCCGCTAAGTTGATCACTATGGCAAAGAGTCATCTCAATTGGAGGGGTTTAACTAGCACTTGCTTCACAAACTGCCCCACTGGACAAAAATAGGAAAGTTGAAGCTGTGCTCAAATGGATGAAGGGATTGAGCTAAAATTTTGTCTAGGATGATCATTTGGGCACAGTAAGGCACTGTAAAATTGCATAGCATTTGAATAAATAAAAATGGTACTTCCTTCACAATTCTTTCCTCTGGACAGAAACTTAGGAAAAATCTTGAGTATTATTGGCTATATGAAATGAGCCCAAATCTGGTGGAGGGAAGTTATATAGGTATAAGAATGTCCTAGTAAATTTTCAGCAATTATGGAGCAATATAAAATATGGTTGCTTCACAAAATGAAATTACGACCAGAAGCAAAGATTGGATGGTGTGCTCACCATGAGCATGAACTCTTGAATATTTTTACATATCCAAGGTCCATATGGTCCAAAGGAATTTGGAGAATTTTTTGGGAAAATAGAAATATAGGTTGCTTCACAACCTAGGGCAAATATGGTTATTCCTTTAATAGAAAAAACGAATATTCCCAAGAAAAATAATTTGGGGTTGGGCTAACATGGAAATGAAATGATCTTGGGAAGGATTTGAGTGTGATGAAGATAGAGAGATGATCTTCCCAGGTTTTCAAGACCACGGAGCCACAGAAAAAGAAATCCAAACCAAAATTCAAGAAATTCAAAAGAAAAAGAAAGGGCCAAAAATCAGGGTGTCACAAAAAGAATGTAAATGAGCGCAGTGGAACAAGTAAAGTGTCGGAACTAGAAGAGTATTAAAGCATTCGGGTGTTCGGAATTCCCATTAGTATATGTCTATCACAAATACTACCTGGATTCTCTCAGAAAGTCAAAAAGACCTCAAGATTTGACGCATCTTCACAAATTCATGGATGAGTATTGAAATCTTTGATGTTGAAATTTGTATTCATATCTTCTTCAAGAATTGCGTATGTGAAAATTCATCTTCATTTGTAGTGTATTGTCAAGGTATGTAACTAAAGGAGGGTCCAAGTTCGACAACCAACTACATCTGTAGCACGAGATTGTTTCTCCGGTAAGACATCGAAATATGTCATTTTCAGAAAATGTATCCAAAGGTTCGCAAATACCTTTGCTTATGCTAGTCAAATGTTCAAGTTACTAAATAAAATTATATCTATTTCTCTTCAAAGAAAAATAATTATCTTACATTGGTTAGGTTGTTCCTAATAGGGAAAATACATGACTAATTATGTACAAAAAATTTCATTGTCCTCAAAAACAGGAAGAGAGCAACCTTTCTGGATACTTTGCAGACACATGATCTCCATCTGCAAATTTGTTGATTGTTGTAATGATACTGCCGCTTTAATACCAGTAAGTCAGTATTTTAATTACTATCTTCTACTCCACACGTATGGCACGTTTTGATCTAAAAATCATGCAGCTCATCTTTAAACTGATGACCCCTGAACCGCTCCCCGCTGGTGAATTGTTGGTTGTTAGGAGATTTATCAGCAACTTCTTCCTGAATTACTACATCAAGCCCATTGACTATGGTGAAAATTTTAGCATGTATTTTCCTCCAACAATGAGTATGCATTCAACTAATGTTAGCAGCTAAACATATACGCATGGATGCATTGTTTTCCATGTGATTATGTCTTCGTATTTCGTACACTATGATTATGTACTACATATGTCGATAAACCAATGAAATTTAGCTAGCATTTGTTCAACTGCACTCATATTTGCTAGAAAAGCTATTCACATTTTTTATGTTTATTTGAATATTAGATATTGAGATCCTGAAAACAAACACACGGCGCGCGCACACACACAACTAGAACTTAAATATATTTTTTGCATGACAGTAGTGCGTCAACGAGATGTGTTGGTTGTCCTACTTAATTTATAATTCATCACATTGCTCTCGATTTTCATTCGTGCTTGGAGCTTTGGTCTGCAGCTACACGACATAGTGGCGAATTTTGATGAATGTTCTTCCTGTGGACATTGTTTATTCAACTGCATATTGTGGCGAATTTCTTTTTGCAGGGTAATTCAAATGCAATATTTTGCTTTAACCTGGCCATTAAAGTGCATGTGGTTCAACTAACTGAGCATGTGGGACCCAGAGCAGAAGCACACGTCACTCACAGCGCAACCGCCTGTGATCTACAGGAAAAGCACACAAGATATGAATTGAACCATTAGTAATACACAACAAATCGCACACGATTTACATCAATTCTACGTGTGTGTAGGGGCTCCTCAACCGTTTGTGATAGCACATTATCGCACACGTGAGCTTAGAGGAAACCATGCCCAATGCAAAATGCAATCACACTCGTAAATTGTTCAGGAAACGTGTGCGGTGATATCATGCATGTCAGACGCTTGCCATAGAATTGCTGTCAAATATCACGCACAGTTTCTATGATGGCCCGTGTGGCTTAGGTAATATTTCACAAATGGTCCAATGTCAAACACCGTTTGGTTTCCCTTCGCAATTAGAAATGTCTGACTCGTGAGATTCGTGTGTGATTGATCCCCAATTCCACACGTGTGCCAAAATATAGTGTGTGTGTGATATGTTCCAATATGATTACATTTGGCAGAGCATCTGCATCATGGGTCACTATCGCCAACGGTTTCTGGGTCGTGTGGGATGGACCCCCCCCCCCATCGCATGCACAGGTAGGGCAACGCTTTAAAACTCCGTTGCAGAAAGGGGGTAAAACCGTTTGTATAGCACGTCACTGCACCAGTGCATGTCCATATTTTTTATCAACACCTCTCTCTATATACCCGTGGTCATGATTATCGAGCTCAATATTCGCTTGAGGACAAGTGGAGTCTAAGCTAGGGGGAGTTGATACGTCCATTTTGCATCATGTTTTACTACTATTATTATCATTGTTTGAAAGTTATATTTAACTTTGTAATGAAATTATAATGCATTTTCTCTCTTGAATTGCAAGTTATTTCACAAGAGGGAGATTGCCAGCAGCTGGAAATCTGGACCTGAAAAGAGCTACAACAAAGATAACTATTCTCTAGAGCTCCAAATGACATGAAAAATTATGGAGATTTATTTTCAAATATATAAAAAAATACTAGAACAAAAATATACCAGAGAGGACACACAATGGTCCCACAAACTTACGTGGGCCCCCCTGGGCACGTCGTGTGAGCTTGTGGGGCCCACAGAAGGCCTCTGAGGCCCATCTCCTGCTATATGAAGTCATTTATCCTATAAAAAATTAGAATAAGACTTTTGGGATGAAACACCGCCGTCCCGAGGCACAACCTGGGCAGGAGCACTTTTTCACATTGGTGGAGTGATTCCACCGAGGATAATTCCCTCCGGGAGGGGGAGATCAAAGCCATCATCGTCAACAATGCTCCTCTCGTCGTGGGAGGAATCATCTAAATCAAAATCTTCACCAACACCATCTCATCTCCAAACCCTGGTTCATCTCTTGTATCCAATCTCTGCCTCAAACTTCACATTGATACCTCTAGCTTGCTAGTAGTGTTGATTACATCTTGTAGTTGATGCTAGTTGGTTTACTTGGTGAAATATTATATGTTCAGATTGTTAATCATTTATTTATCTCCTCTGATCATGAACATGAATATTTGTGAGTAGTTTTGTTTGTTCCTGAGGACATGGGAGACGTCTTGTTATAAGTAATCATGTGAAGTTGGTTTTCGTTCAATATTTTGATGATGTGTTATGTTGTTCTTCCTCTAGTGGTGTCGTGTGAACGTTGACTACACAACACATCCCATGTTTGGGACTAGGCGAAGGCATTGTGGGAATAATAAGTAGATGGTGGGTTGCGGGAGTGACAGAAGGCTAAACCCCAGTTTATGCGCTATCCTGTAAGGGCCTGATTTGGATCCATGTGTTTAATGCTATGGTTAGATTTATCTTAATTCTTCTCTTGTAGTTGTGGATGCTTGTGAGAGGGGGTAATCATAAGTAGGTTGTTTGTTAAAGTAAGAAAATCACCTTGGCACCGGTCCACCCACATAACAATTTATCAAAGTAGTGAACGTGAATCTGCGAATCATGATGAAGTTAACTAGACAAAATTCCCATGTGTCCTCGAGAACGTTTTCCTCACTATAAGAAGTACTTCCAACTTGTCCTTCGCAATAAAAGGATAGGGACACCTGCTGCACCTTGTCACTTTTGTTACTTGTTACTTGTTACAACTTATCTTGCTACCAAACTATGTGTCACAACTACTTTACAACACTTGCAAAGAATACCTTGCTGAAAACAACTTATTGATTCCTTCTGCTCCTGGTTGCGTTCAACACTCTTACTTATCAAAAAGACTATGGTTGATCCCCCTATACTTGTGGGTCATCAATGCCTGAGCCATCAGCATGAATCTGTGTGTTGGCGTAGAAGGTTAACTGCACTGGACATGGAGACGACTTTGGCCCCTCTGGATAGTGAAGAGGTGTGTTGTTGTGCTCTACCATTTCTACGTAGTTTAAGATTAGTTTAAATTAAGTTGAAATGTGTGATCCAAACTTTGTTAAATTCAGTTTAAGTATGATGTAATGTTTGAGAACTAGGTTGTAATGCTTCTAAGTGATCTTTGTAGTGAATTGTGACGTATGTATGTGCTTTGTAGTTTGAACTTAAGTGTTGGCAGTCTGTAGTTTGGAGAACCGATTTGACTGATTTGGACAACTGATTTGAGTGTGTGCAACTTATGTGTCTCCTTTCAAATGTCAGCTGAAAATGGTCAGTAGGACGCAGTGTGTGCTTTCAAATATTAACTGAAGTAGTGTTGGAAGTTAATTGAAGAAATGATAGATAAGATGCAGTTTTGTCAGGATAAGAGTAAGATGATCTAAATACCCCGTATACTTTTTTATAGAACAACATGGTACATGTCAGGGTTTTTTCATACATCACCAACCACAAAGTTGTACTACATGATCATCAACATAAATTGATCATGCACTTGCTATCATCACTACATATTGATGACCATATAAGAGATCAGTTGATCATGAAATACATCACTGCCAGCCTACTTGACTAGGTTGCCTGACTAGTCTGCTGCCTAGGACAACTATCTGAAAATATCAAACATGATTGACTTTCTGTTTTTTGAAACCCCTTAGGTGATCTTTAAATATCTTTTTGATTGTTGGTGTTGTTGCATGGATGAGAAATCACAGTGATTCTTCAAAATGCTTTGCATCAGCTTCCTCTTTTCCTTGCCTCGATTTATCTCTTATGTTCTGCCTTGTCTTCCTTTTTTTCCTTGCCTCAGCTTCTCTCTTATGCTCTGCCTCATATTCTCTGTTCTTCATTCCCACAGCTTACTGCATGTTTAGTTGCCCAACTTCTATCTCTTCCTCCCATGAATGTTGCCTATTCTGCTCCTCCATTTGCCTCTCTAGCTCATCATGTTGAAATCTGAATAAAAAAGACATATTCCTCTGCAACTTCTTTTGCTCCTTTGTTCTCTTCTCTTTGCTTCTTCTTCTCTGCAGCTTTTCTTTTTCTTTTTGTAAACCTAAACATCTTCTGCTCCTATTCTTCTTTTTCTAGCTGCCAAAACCTGCCTCTTGGCCACTTTTGCTTGCTTGTTTTTCTCTTCATTTGCTTTATTTCTTCAAAAAGTCTTAGTTTCTCTATCTGTAAAGCTTTCATTTTCTCTTAATTTGCTTTCTTCCTTGCTTCAGCCTCCTCCTGCCTTCTTTAAGACAGTTGTATAATCATTTGCTCTTCCTCTTGGATCTTGCCCATTGCAACATCAAATTTGAGCTTGTTTGCAACATCTCTTTGTTTTGCTATTGCTCTAAGTTCTGTCAATGCTACTACCACTCTTTTTCCTAACTAGATGACTCGTTGCTCCAATTGGCGCAGAGACCAATTGTAGCCCGAAAGCCAAGCGAACTATTTGGAGGATTTTCCTCAACTGTTTGCAAATTATTATGTTCCTACTGCATTTCTATTTGCATCGACAATCATTGATAGAAAAGCATGTGAATGTTGGACTTCTTTTTCTTCTGTTCTGTTAGTCTTGTTGTCAGACTATGGCGTGACTTCTCGCAGCTGCGTCACCTTGACGGAAGGCATGTTTCGGCATCTAGGTGCGGTTTTTGTGCATTGCCCAGAACTTGAGACCCTTGTAGCTAGACATATCACGTGTTGCCTGGCATTGGACCGATGCGGCTACTCGGCTAGCATATTCCGCCCGGGCCTTTTACCCCTTCTACCTTGCCGACCGATGTGCATGCTTCATGTGCTCGATGGTTACACTTTCTTGGACTATCGTTCATTTGGTCGGTTCGCCTTGTTTCCTCTAATCATGTAATCCTAGGCGGGGTTCTCAGTTTGAATGCTAATTAATTTTAGATCAAAAACGCTAAAAATCTGAAGAAAAAAATTATAGAAAATTATGTGTCACGAGCAAGGCAAATTCCTTCAGCAAGCATGGCAAATCCTAAAGATTTGCCATGCTTGCTGAAGGGAATTGTGAGGCTCGTGACACGTAATTTTCCATATAAAATGTTCGATTTGCCATGTTTAAAAATTTGACACCAAATTTGTAGCACGGTCCATTTAGATCACGACAAGAGGGCTTGAGGAAGAAACCCATATCATCCGCAAAGATGGACATGTGTTATATGGGCACAATCCCTGGTAACACTACTAGGAAAAGGGCTATAGATAATATGGACACTAATGGCGCACCAGACATGTGGTGCGCCACTACTATATAGCAGTGGCGCACCATGTGTTGGTGCGCCATTAGCGTGATAGACACTAATGGCGCACCACACCCACGGTGCGCCACTACTAACATAATTTTTTTTCCAAAAATACTAATGGTGCACCAGGTCACAGTGCGTCATTACTAGTTTTAACTAGTAATGGCGCACCACTTACCCCGTGCGCCATTACTAACAAATTTTCTTTTTCCAAAACTAGTAATGGCACACCTTGGTAATATTGTTCAAACTAGTAATGGTGCACGACTATCAATGTGCGTCACTACTAAAAATTATATTCATAAATGTTTTTTTCAAATTTGATGATATTGTTTCATATTCATAAATGTTTTACCAATTCACAAATGAATGCAATTAAAAATAAAAAACAAATTTGATGATATCTTTAAATAACAAATTTGATGATATTTTCAAAAATAAAAAAAGTTACTATTCTTCCCCCCTCTATCCCTTTTCCCCTCGCGGCCCCCCATGTCAGATCCCCCTCCATTTCGATCCCCCTCGCCGCCGATGACCCCCGGCACCCTCCCCCGCTCCACCGCCGCTGACGACCCCCCGCACCCTCCCCCGCTCCAACCTAGATTAGGCTAGGTCGCATTGCGCCCCCCAACCCCATTCGCCACAGCCGCCCCGCCCCACCCCACCGGCAGCTGCACCTTGTTCCGCCGTCGTGACGAGGAAGCCGGAGCCCGGAGGTGGAGACTTCGGCGGGGCTACTCGCGGTCCATCGACGGCTGACAACGAACGCCGACGCGACGCGACGAGGTCGGCCCACGACCGGCGTCCTCCTCCTTCTACGGTCTGCATCTCCGATGCGATGCCAACCACCGCCTCGTCAACGAATGTAAATGCTCCCTCCCTCCCTCCCTCCTCTACTCCTCTCCTCTATATAGTGTAATAATTTTTATCAATAAAAAAATAAAAATAAAGTTACCAATGGCGCACCGGGAGAGGGTGCGCCATTGTTATCAATAAAAAAAAGTTACTTATGGCGCACCCCATGGTGGTGCACCATTGCTATGGATGTACTTATGGCGCACCCCTGGGAGGTGCGCCATTGCTATCCCTTTCCTTCATGCCTCTATCCCTTTCCCCCTCGCCCCCGCGTCGATCAAATCACTACCCCCTTGCCCCGCGCGCGCGCCAGATCCCTTTCCCCCTCGCCGCCGACGACCCCTTTCCAGCGCGCCCCGCCCCCACCTCCAGCGCTCCTCCACCCATCACCACCGCAGCTCTTCCATCCCTCACCACCGCAAGCTGCCGCCACCCCCGAGCATCCACCGCCGCCGCCGCTCCCAAGCATCCACCGCCGCCGCCGCCCCCAACCAACCATCCACCGACGCCGCCCCCCTCCCCCTCCTCCCAACCATCCACCACCCTCCACTGGACCGCAAGCCACTGCCGTCGTCGCCCCGAAGCAGCAGATCGAGCGGAGACAAGACGCTGACTCAAAGTAAGTTGCTCTCTATTCATGCAATTATCTTGCTGCTGCAGCTGCTATCCTACAATTATCTTGTGGTGATGGTTTGGATCAAAACAGAGGTGCTAGCAAAGTTTCAGAATTTTTGGAATTGTGGGAAATGAAGTTTCTTCACAAGCCGCAAATGTTGAAAATTTAGAACTTGTGATCAGGAGATGTTTGGGAAAAAGGACTGTAGGTACTGTTCTTGTGTTGGGTTAATTATGTAGATTTTTAGGAGCTAGGGGAAATAGGGTTGTAGTTGTAAACTCAAAATGGATCAGAATGGAAAAGTGGGTGTTTCTCTCAAAAATTTCAAAAGAGTAGGATGGGTCTTTGTTCAAAAATGATTTATAGGAATTATAGGGTCTCCCAAAAATTTTGTGGCAATTTTAAAAAAATTATTTGAATTAGTTTTAGTGCAACTCAGAGTTTGAAAATGGCATTAAAGGAATTTGTTTTTGGGGTAAATTCTATTATGAAATAATTCCTACTGTTATTTAAAATATAAGTGAAATGATTTAAGAAAACTATCAAAGTCCACAATATTATCTCCAAAATTTCTGAATGGAAGGAAGAATTTTGAAAAACAGAAGACAGATACTCTATAATTAATAAAAGGCCTAATGTAATTCAAAAAAATTATTCCTGGCCAAATAGACTTTAGAAGTCAAACCTACATCAGTCAGTCAAATAAAGAAACAAGTCTCCTTTTGTCCTTCATTGCACTCCTAATGACCCAACATAACTTTTATCCAAGAAATCAAAGATATCCTCTGTGTGTCTTGTTCTTGCATTCCTGGAATCCAATTTTAAGTGTTGAATGAACACAGAAAGAGAGTGCTAAGTGATTTCAATATATGAAGTTTCAGAATAATATATAGGATTGTTGGTTTTTAACCTTGGTTGCCATTGTTTCTATTTGTAACGGTCTGAAGAATGACTCATGTTGTATGTGCTATCGGCTACCTAACAATCTCTAAGTGAAAGCAACTAGCTGGAGTAGATTTGTGCACACAATACTCCTTCCAAGACAATTTGCTTCCAAGGAGTAGTTTCAGTTTGCTTGCAAGGAGTAGTTTCAGTAAATTTTCAGCATGGTTTCAGTATAGTTTCAGTAGCCGATTTGCTATTCACTTTGTGCTATTAGTTTGCTTCCATCTTTGTGCCCACTCTGAAGAGTATTCGTATATGCTTGGAACTAAACAGAATTATACAATGAACTTCTGCAGGCTGATCTGAGTTGGACCATCCTTTGCAGCCAACTTCTCTTCGGCAAGAGGAAGAAAGGAGAATTAGGGTACGGTTTCATGGCTAGAAGATATATTGCTGTACCACGAGTGAAGGGAAGGAGTTTGCTGGGTTTTGTCTCCGACCAGCATGTCGTGATGATTTTGCAAGTACCCTGAGAGTCCCTTGAGTTTGCCGGAATGTCGATTAACTTCCGTTCCGGCAAATTCGGGTACTCCATATGTCCTATTTTCAGCAAAGGTCATGTTGAAATTTTTCGTGAATTTTAGCATGACTTTGCTAAAAATAGGACATATGGGGTACTTGCGACAAATGCATGGGTCGGGGTATCTTAGTACTTAATTAAATAGGATCAACTACCTCTTGTGTTATACATATAGAAGTGTGATATCAGCTCATAGTTATTATTAATGTTAGTTGCTCGTCATCGATAAACCCTAATCTGGTAGGATGACCAACTAAAAAAGCCCATACCACATATTCTATTTGGATGGCCCTGCTAACCCTTGACCTTAAATACTTGAGATGGATGTAGCAGGCTTAAAGAAAGAAATGTTTTTAGGCCAACTCCATTGGGCCTGGCTGAAAATGCACAAGTTTGCATGACTAACAATATTCTATTGTAAAGCTAAACAGGAAAGAGGAATCACTCATCCTAACCATTTGCTCTCAAAATTACCACTTCACTTCTTACTACTGAAAATCTTAAACCATCTCCATTCACCAATTGCTCAAACCAGTTCAAAGGGCGTGTTTTCACCACACTGTGGATTATCTTATTTGTCTCTCCGCTAGTTCACCGTGGCTACGAGCCGCCATCGCCCTCACTGTGGCAATCGATGCACCTCTTCATCCACTTTGAGCCGCCGGTGTTTCTCCAGCCCGCCGCCGGTCGAACCGCCGCGCCGGTCCCGCTTCTAAACCGCCCGCGCCGTGAGTCGCCGTTTCGTGCTGCTGCTGGACCCTCGTTGTGGCGCACTTGTCGCCTCTGCTCCGACCTGCGCGGGGACTCCGCGACCGCAGTGGCTCTTTGCCGGGTCACGGGAGCCCCTAGGCCGCGGCCGCGTTTCAGCTCCATCTCGCCATCGCGGGCCTGCCAGGCGCGTCTCCGATGCCGGTGTGCGTCACTGTGGTTCCGCCCGTCTTGTCCTTGAACCGCCGTCGCCGTCTTCATCAAGATGCCCCGAGTCAGCGCGCGGGGCGCCGGCCCGTTTCCACTTCGTGAACCGCCTCGAGCTGCCACGAGTCTCCTGTGAACCGCTCTGGCTTCTGCCGGTTCACCTTTGCTGCTACAGATTTGCTGCCCTGCCTCCCCGGTTGTTGCTTCACCCTGAAGCCGCCGTCTCTGTTGCGCCTGCGACCTCAAACATGACTCGGCCCAGCTCGGCCTCGCCTTTAAACCGCCGAGCCCCCACTGGGTCGTCTCCGGCTGTGGCCGGCCACGAGCCGCCCCGCTTCTTCACCCGCGTATCAAGGCCGCTACCAACTCACCCCGAGCTGCTTTGGATCGTTGGCTCTCCTCCGTCGCCTTGACGTATCTTGCGCTAAACCGCCGGTCCCCTAACCAAGCCGCTTTACTGCGCAAAGCCTCGTCGTTGCCTTAAAACCGCCATCACCTCTTCCTGCTATGCGCGTCGGCATTAACCCGCTGCTCCCGCGCTGTAAACGGCCGCTCCAAGTCACGGTGTCCACGACTGCGGCCTAGCGAGCGCGCTGCCCTCGAGCCGCTGGTGGTATTTGCCTCAGTTCTTGCACGGTGCCTGGCGCTGCCGTGCCTCCCCGCCGGCTCGTCGTACGGACGGTTATGGCTGTGTTTCTGCTGGCTCAGCATCATTGTGCGCTCCGTCCGCGCGCTGGAGAGACTAGTTTATTAATTTGCATGGATGTCTTGATGATGACGAAAATAAAGAAATATCTGCTGCACATGCACGTGAGGACAAAAGCAAACAGTGGGGCGGAAGCAAGGTCCATCAGTTAATCCTGCCGCTACTCACGCGAAAGATTCGATGGTCAGGTGCTAGTTACAGGCCGAAAGCAACTATATACTTCTAGGCACTTGAAAACAAGACAACCAGTATTACTATTCCTCTCAACATGGCACAATTCCCAAAGGAGCCAAAGGAGACGTATTTATCCATTTTCAGCAGCGTCCGGTTCATTTGACAGAGTATATCAGGTGCTATCTTCTCTGTATATTTTATTAGCGCATGTCAAATTATTTGAGAACAGTTAC
This sequence comes from Aegilops umbellulata, assembly GCA_032464435.1. Classification (NCBI taxonomy): domain Eukaryota; kingdom Viridiplantae; phylum Streptophyta; class Magnoliopsida; order Poales; family Poaceae; genus Aegilops; species Aegilops umbellulata. The sequence continues at coordinate 482,435,287 of CP136055.1, forward strand.
TCTGTCTTTCAGTATATTTTATGCAGGACAATGTTCAATATAAAAGTGGCGTCGTATCATGGACAGGAGGCTTGTAACGGTTTAAACGTTATGACCAAGTCTTGCGCCTACACCAGTTTAAATATCATGGCCAAATCTCGCGCCTGCACCGACTACCGCTGTCGCGCCTGAATTGTCAGTCTGCATTAGTTTACAAATGCCGCGGCCGATTCTTCCGTCCGCGCCGGCTTACAAATGTCGCGGCGGACTCTCCCGCCCGCGCCGACTTACAGCACCGCGGCCGACTCATCTGTTTATGCCGCCTATGGAGTCGTGGTCGTCTTTTTCGTCCGTCTCTTGCGGCCTAGTCTACATCAACACACTGGACTGCACCTGTCTGCATGAGCTATTTATTGAGTATGAGCAAGTCACTGCTTGGGTAGCCCGTTTTTTTATTCCAATACATTGGAGGAAAATTATCATTCAGCCGCCGTCTGCACTGGATGGATCAATGGACATGCACACAAATCGCTGCCACTACAGTTTGGTCAACTTCAAACAGCCAGTTGGAAGGAACCATTGGCCGAGTTGCTGACACGGCTCATACGGGATCATTTATAACCCGCCTCAGTCACCTCAATCTTCTGTGGATTTACATCGCCTTATTAACACCGATGATATATACCTTCTGCTATGGTCAAGTACGGAGAATCTCAAGACAACTCCTTGAGTCATCTTAAAACTTAGGGGCTACGATGATATGACTCAGCAAGTCTTGCCAGTTTCAGCAAATTCAAGTGTCCCAGGATGTTGAAGGGAAAGATAACCCGGCCCCGAAGGTTACTGTTATATTGATGAAAATTTAAAGGCCGTCAGAAATATTCCGACTCACAATGATACTTCCGGTTTATAGTCCGGTTTAAGGGGAATCCCGTCTCCCACACAGCGCTGAAGCCCTTAGTATCTGGTTCAAATCCGGTTTAAGAGAAAACTATCTCTTGCAAAGCTTTGAAGCTCTCAAATCCGGTTTAAAAATGTCCGGTTCAAAAAGGAATTAACTTCTCGCAAGCTCGAGTTTAAAGGCCGTCAGAAAATTTCCGGCTGAAAATGAAGATTCCGGTTTAAAATCCGGTTCAAGGGAAAGATGTCTCCCACAAAGCTTTGAAGCTCTCAATATCCGGTTCAAAATCCCGGTTCAAGAAGAATATATCTCTTGCAAAAAGTTAAAGGTTGCCGAAGAGGGCATGTTGCCATGATGCGCGGTTCAAACATGGGTATTCCGCCTTATTGGCTTATCATATTATTGATCACTTGGGGGCTTGGTCGTATCCGAACCATAGCTACACCTCTTGATCGGTGCAATGCCACAACATCACGGGGGGGGGGGGGGAGGTTGGTCGTATCTGAACCATAGTCACACCTCTTGATCGGCTCAAAGCCAAATCAATCCGGGGCCAAAGAGAGTGTTGTAAAACAACAACTCAAACATAGGCACCCATTGAGCACAGCTCGAAACGTTACTTGGGGATTCTTTGCTATCGCAATGAACTTAGAATCTACACTTGTAATGGTGGGCTATCAAGCCATGGCTTGAAAGCCTGGTGTATACACCTAAAACCCCGGGTTAACCTGCCTCTTTAAGTAAGTCACGCCGCCCAGGTAAACCTGGTATGACCCTTCAAACTTTGACAAGTTACTCTAAAATACAGACCCTGAACTTGTCAAGTTAAAACGATGATTGGTTAAGGATTGCGGACCATTTTAAAAGGCTTTGCAAAAATGGTTTAACTCAGTGGCCTGGCAGCCCATGAAAAGCCTCGAATTTGGGCAGCCCGTGAAAAGCCTCGACTACAACGGTTTTTATTTGCCTTTTGCTAAGTTTTTCTTTCTTTTGATAAGATTTGTGATGTTTTCAAACCGGTGTTCATCGACCCGGTTCGGCTGTCAGCTACAAGTTGTCAGTACATGATCAGTTATAATCCGGTGTTTATTAACCCGGTCTGGTTTCGACTATAAGTCGCCAGTATATATTTGGATTGCGCCATTGGAATCATGCGCTCATAAATCATTGGATTATATTATTCAAATCTTCAAATAGCCAACATGGCTGGATTTTAGTATGATTATCAGTAACCAGTATTATGATTAAGGTTTTCAAAGTCGCTTTAGCGCAATGGCTATTATATTATCAATGGATATGATTTATTTTACAATTGAAGGAATAGTCCCGATTCGCTGTAGGCTTACGACCCGGCACTTGGGGGCTACATTATTCAACTTAAGATTATATCAAATATGCAAGTCTCATGTCGCTGCAAGCATGCACCATGACACTTGGGGGCTAATGCAAAGTCATTTTTATTAGTCTTATTGAAGACCCGACCCATCACATCATAATGAGCCGGCCCTTGGGGGCTACCGATTGCTCATGTCAACAATTCAAGGTACACAAATTTTCATCTATTATTGAAGGATCCACTGCTCAGTTGGTAAAGCACAAAGCTCTCAACCTTGTGGACGTGGGTTCAAGCCCCATGATGGGAGTTACATAATATAATGTTATTCTCAATGAAGTATATATAAAGTCCCAGCTCAATATTATCTTACTCAGTCGGCCCTTGGGGGCTACACATTGCTGTTAAAGTCTACATGATCATATTTTCAAAGTCCCTATTCATTATTTGCATAATGACCCGGCCCTTGGGGGCTGCACTGGTTGAAGTTTTTATGAGCATCAGGAAATTACAAGTCCCAGGTTGCTGCAAGCATGACAACCCGGCACCTGGGGGCTACATATGTGGAATACTCAGTTCTGACTAGTGATTGAGATGAACAACCTGGATTTCTTCAAGCTTGTGACATTAATATTGAAGCAAATCTTAAGATGTTACTACGTTACCTTCTTAAGATTTGAGGGCTACAAGTGATAGGCATATAAGAGGTATATTTTCAAGCTTGATGTTAACTACAATTATGACCTGGTGCCATCAATATTTGTAAACCGGCAAAATCTACATTCTTAAACCGGCAAAGTTCTACATTCTTAAACCGACAAAGTTCTACATTCTTAAACCGGCAAAAATCTACATTCTTAAACCGGCTGAAGATCAGATGAGTATTTCAAAGAACAATATTTTTGTTAAGCATTGGGAGCTGAGTGTCAAAGGAGTTATTCTTCACCATATTTCTCTGTGATAAACCAATGCCAGCAAATTGATTATGAAGCTGGCCTATTTTCCCGGATTTTCTAGAAGGAAATGACAAGGATTTAAGGATGCTCAGGATCAGTTTAACATGGGTAAATCCAAATTAAACTGGGGGCTAATGTCGGGGATATACCCCGCGATATGATCCGGCCGGAGTCATAACCCAACTGGGACTTGGTAAACCGGCGGATGGTAAACCGGCAGACAGTTAAGACAGATGGCTAAGACGGACGGTAAACCGACAGGTGGTAAACCGGCAAGTGTTAAGGCAGGTGGTAAACCGGCAGGAGTTAAGTCACATCATAAACCGGCAGACCATCATAAACCGGCAGACAGTGATAACTGGGTTGCCAGGGGTTATGAAGCCCAAGATGTTAAGAAGCCCACGAAGATAAGTCAGAATAGTTAAGTCTTAAGTCCGAGTTGGACTCTATATGTAACCCGCCCCTTCAACTTGTATAAGGAGGGGCAGGGCTCCCCAGAGAGGGACAAGCAAGAAGAAACAATCTCTAGGGCTAGACACAGCTAGAGGAGAGCCGGTTTACGGTGACTCCCTCATGATGATAATGAGACCTAGCCACAAACAGCATGTACGGTTATTACCGGATGATGTTTCCCGGGGCCCGAAGCTGTCTAAATCCTTGTCTTGTGTTGCGTCTCTCGATTCCGCTCAACCCCTCTTAAGCTACCACATAGATGTGTTGGCCTCACGACTAAGTCCTTTCCCTAGAAAATCTGTCGTGACAATTCCACGACAGGACCCGACAGAGATGATGTAGTTTTGAATTATGAACGTAGGAAATGTCGTCATTGTTGGAAATATGCCCTAGAGGCAATAATAAAAGCATTATTATTATATTTCCTTATTCATGATAATTGTCTTTATTCGTGCTATAATTGTGTTATCCGGAAATCGTAATACATGTGTGAATAACAGACAACAACATGTCCCTAGTGAGCCTCTAGTTGACTAGCTCGTTGATCGACAGATAGTCATGGTTTCCTGACTATGGACATTGGATGTCATTGATAACGAGATCACATCATTAGGAGAATGATGTGATGGACAAGACCCAATCCTAAACATAGCATAAGATCGCATAGTTCGTTTGCTAGAGTTTTCCAATGTCAAGTATCCTTTCCTTAGACCATGAGATCGTGTAACTCCCGGATACCGTAGGAGTACTTTGGGTGTGCCAAACGTCACAACGTAACTGGGTGACTATAAAGGTATACTACGGGTATCTCTGAAAGTGTCTGTTGGGTTGACATGGATCGAGACTGGGATTTGTCACTCCGCTTGACGGAGAGGTATCACCGTGCCCTCTCGGTAATGCATCATCATAATGAGCTCAATGTGATCAAAGTGTTTGATCACGGGATCATGCATTACGGTACGAGAAAAGTGACTTGCCGGTAACGAGATTGAACGAGGTATTGGGATACCGACAATCGAATCTCGGGCAAGTAAAATACCGATTGACAAAGGGAATCGTATACGGGATTAATTGAATCCTTGACATCGTGGTTCATCCGATGAGATCATCATGGAGCATGTGGGAGCCAACATGGGTATCCAGATCCCGCTGTTGGTTATTGCCCGAGAGCCGTCTCGATCATGTCTGCATGTCTCCCGAACCCGTAGGGTCTACACACTTACGGTTCGGTAACGCTAGGGTTGTGAAGATATGTATATGCAGTAACCCGAATGTTGTTCGGAGTCCCGGATAAGATCCCGGACGTCACGAGGAGTTTCGGAATGGTCCGAAGGTAAAGAATTATATATAGAAAGTGTTGTTTTGGCCATCGGGACAAGTTTCGGGGTTATCGGTATTGTACCGGGACCACCGGAGGGTCCCGGGGGTCCACCGGGTGGGGCCACCTGCCTCAGAGGGGCCCCATGGGCTGTATGAGGAAGGGGACCAGCCCAATGTGGGCTGGTGCGCCTCCCCCCAAGGGCCCATGCGCCTAGGGTTGGGGGGGAACCCTAAAGGGGGCGCCCCCCTTGCTTGGGGGGCAAGTCCCCCTCCCTGGCCGCCGCCCCCCTAGGAGATTCCATCTCCTAGGGCCGGCGCCCCCCCCCCAAGGGGCTATATAAAGGGGGGAGGGGAAGGGGGGCTGCGCACCCTTTGCCCTGGCGCCTCCCTCTCCCTCTCCAACACCTCCTCCTCCTCCGTAGAGCTCGGCGAAGCCCTGTCAGAGTACTGCGGCTCCACCATCACCACGCCGTCGTGCTGCTGCTGGAGTCTTCTTCCCCAACCTCTCCTTTGCCTTGCTGGATCAAGAAGAAGGAGACGTTACGCTGACCGTACGTGTGTTGAACGCGGAGGTGCCGTGCTTTCGGTGCTAGGATCTCCGGTGATTTGGATCACGGTGTGTACGACTACTTCATCCCCGTTCGTTGAACGCTTCCGCTCGCGATCTACAAAGTGGTATGTAGATGCAATCTCTCTCTCCCATGACTCGTTGCTAGATGAACTCATAGATGGATCTTGGTGAAACCGTAGGAAAAATTTTAATTTTCTGCAACGTTCCCCAACAGTGGTATCAGAGCTAGGTCTATGCGTAGTTCTCTATTGCACGAGTAGAACACAATTTGTTGTGGGCGTAGATGTTGTCAACTTTCTTGCCGCTACTAGTCTTATCTTGCTTCAGCGGTATTGTGGGATGAAGCGGCCCGGACCAACCTTACACGTACTCTTACGTGAGACCGGTTCCACCGACTAACATGCACTAGTTGCATAAGGTGGTTGGCGGGTGTCTGTCTCTCCCACTTTAGTTGGAGCGGATTCGATGAAAAGGGTACTTATGAAGGGTAAATAGAAGTTGACAAATCACGTTGTGGCTTTTACGTAGGTAAGAAAACGTTCTTGCTAGAACCCTAATTCAGCCACGTAAAACTTGCAACAACAATTAGAAGACGTCTAACTTGTTTTTGCAGCAAGTGCTTTGTGATATGATATGGCCAAAGTTGTGATGAATGATGAATGATCTATGTGTGATGTATGAGATGTTCATGCTATTGTAATAGGAATCACGACTTGCGTGTCGATGAGTATGACAACCGGCAGGAGCCATAGGAGTTGTCTTTATTTTTTGTATGACCTGCGAGTCATTGAGAAACGCCATGTAAATTACTTTACTTTATTGCTAAACGCGTTAGCCATAGTAGTAGAAGTAATAGTTGGCGAGCAACTTCATGGAGACACGATGATGGAGATCATGGTGTCAAGCCGGTGACAAGATGATCATGGAGCCCCAAGATGGAGATCAAAGGAGCTATGTGATATTGGCCATATCATGTCACGTTTATTATTTGATTGCATGTGATGTTTATCATGTTTTGCATCTTGTTTACTTAGAACGACGGTAGTAAATAAGATGATCCCTCATAATAATTTCAAGAAAGTGTTCCCCCTAACTGTGCACCGTTGCGGCAGTTCGTTGTTTCGAAGCACCACGTGATGATCGGGTGTGATAGATTCTAACGTTCACATACAATGGGTGTAAGACAGATTTACACACGCAAAACACTTAGGTTGACTTGACGAGCCTAGCATGTACAAACATGGCCTCGGAACACAGAAGACCGAAAGGTCGAGCATGAGTCGTATAGAAGATACGATCAACATGAAGATGTTCACCGATGTTGACTAGTCCGTCTCACGTGATGATTGGACACGGCCTAGTTGACTCGGATCATGTAATACTTAGATGACTAGAAGAGGGATGTCTATCTAAGTGGGAGTTCATTAAATAATTTGATTAAATGAACTTTATTATCATGAACTTAGTCTAAAATTTTTACAATATGTCTTGTAGATCAAATGGCCAACATAGTCCTCAACTTCAACGCGTTCCTAGAGAAAACCAAGCTGAAAGACGATGGTAGCAACTATACGGACTGGGTCCGGAACCTGAGGATCATCCTCATAGCTGCCAAGAAAGATTATGTCCTACGAGCACCGCTGGGTGACGCACCTATTCTCCCTGCAGAACAAGACGTTATGAACGCTTGGCAGTCACGCTGCGATGATTACTCCCTCGTTCAGTGCGGCATGCTTTACAGCTTAGAGCCGGGGCTCCAAAAGCGTTTTGAGAGACATGGAGCATATGAGATGTTCGAAGAGCTGAAAATGGTTTTCCAAGCTCATGCCCGGGTCGAGAGATATGAAGTCTCCAACAAATTCTTTAGCTGTAAGATGGAGGAAAATAGCTCTGTCAGTGAGCACATACTCAAAATGTCTGGGTTGCACAACCGCTTGACTCAACTGGAAGTTAATCTCCCGGATGAAACGGTCATTGACAGAATCCTCCAGTCGCTTCCACCTAGCTACAAGAGCTTTGTGATGAACTACAATATGCAGGGGATGGTAAAGACCATTCCTGAGGTATATGCTATGCTGAAATCAGCAGAGGTAGAAATCAAGAAGGAGCATCAAGTATTGATGGTGAATAAAACCACTAAAGTTCAAGAAGGGCAAGGGTAAAAAGAACTTCAAGAAGGACGGCAAGGAAATTGCCGCACCCGGTAAGCAAGTTGCCGGGAAGAAGCCAAAGAATGGACCCAAGCCCGAGACTGAGTGTTTTTATTGCAAGGGAAGTGGTCACTGGAAGCGGAACTGCCCCAAATACTTAGCGGACAAGAAGGCCGGCAAAACCAAAGGTATATGTGATATACATGTAATTGATGTGTACCTTACCAGTACTCGTAGTAGCTCTTGGGTATTTGATACCGGTGCAGTTGCTCACATTTGTAACTCAAAGCAGGAGCTGCGGAATAAACGGAGACTGGCGAAGGACGAGGTGACGATGCGCGTCGGGAATGGTTCCAAGGTCGATGTGATTGCCGTCGGCACGCTGCCTCTACATTTACCTACGGGATTAGTTTTAAACCTCAATAATTGTTATTTAGTGCCAAGTTTGAGCATGAACATTGTGTCTGGATCTCGTTTAATTCGAGATGGCTACTCATTTAAATCCGAGAATAATGGTTGTTCCATTTATATGAGAGATATGTTTTATGGTCATGCTCCGATGGTTAATGGTTTATTCTTGATGAATCTCGTACGTGATGATACACATATTCATAGTGTGAATACCAAAAGAGTTAAAGTTGATAACAATAGTCCCACATATTTGTGGCACTGCCGCCTTGGTCACATAGGTGTCAAACGCATGAAGAAGCTCCATGCAGATGGACTTTTAGAGTCTCTTGATTATGAATCATTTGACACGTGCGAACCATGCCTCATGGGTAAGATGACCAAGACTCTGTTCTCAGGAACAATGGAGCGAGCAACCAACTTATTGGAAATCATACATACCGATGTGTGCGGTCCAATGAGTGTTGAGGCTCGCGGTGGCTATCGTTATGTTCTCACCCTCACTGATGACTTGAGTAGATATGGGTATGTCTACTTAATGAAACACAAGTCTGAGACCTTTGAAAAGTTCAAGGAATTTCAGAGTGAGGTTGAAAATCAACGTGATAAAAAGATCAAGTTTCTACGATCAGATCGTGGAGGAGAATACTTGAGTCATGAATTTGGCACCCACTTAAGAAAATGTGGAATAGTTTCACAACTCACGCCGCCTGGAACACCTCAGCGTAATGGTGTGTCCGAACGTCGTAATCGCACTCTATTAGATATGGTGCGATCTATGATGTCTCTTACCGACTTACCGCTATCTTTTTGGGGCTATGCTTTAGAGACTGCCGCATTCACTTTAAATAGGGCTCCGTAGAAATCCGTTGAGACGACACCGTATGAATTATGGTTTGGGAAGAAACCTAAACTGTCGTTTCTAAAAGTTTGGGGATGCGATGCTTATGTCAAGAAACTTCAACCTAAAAAGCTCGAACCCAAGTCGGAAAAATGCGTCTTCATAGGATACCCTAAAGAAACTGTTGGGTATACCTTCTACCTCAGATCCGAAGGAAAGATCTTTGTTGCCAAGAATGGATCCTTTCTGGAGAAAGAGTTTCTCTCGAAAGAAGTAAGTAGGAGGAAAGTAGAACTTGATGAAGTGTTACCTCTTGAACCGGAAAATGGCGAAACTCAAGAAAACGTTTCTGAGGTTCCTGCACCGACTAGAGAGGAAATTAATGATGATGATCAAGATACTTCTAATCAAGCTCCTACTGAAATTCGAAGGTCCACAAGGACACGTTCCGCACCAGAGTGGTACGGGAACCCTGTCTTGGAAATCATGTTGTTAGACAACGGTGAACCTTCGAACTATGAGGAAGCAATGGCGGGCCCGGATTCCGACAAATGGCTGGAAGCCATGAAATCCGAGATAGGATCCATGTATGAAAACAAAGTATGGACTTTGACAGACTTGCCCGATGATCGGCGAGCGATAGAAAATAAATGGATCTTTAAGAAGAAGACAGACGCGGATGGTAATGTGACCATCTATAAAGCTCGGCTTGTCGCTAAGGGTTATCGACAAGTTCAAGGGGTTGACTACGATGAGACTTTCTCACCGGTAGCGAAGCTGAAATCCGTCCGAATCATGTTAGCAATTGCCGCATACTATGATTATGAGATATGGCAAATGGACGTCAAAACGGCATTCCTTAATGGTTTCCTTAAGGAAGAATTGTATATGATACAGCCAGAAGGTTTTGTCGATCCTAAGAATGCTGACAAGGTGTGCAAGCTCCAACGCTCGATTTATGGGCTGGTGCAAGCATCTCGGAGTTGGAACATTCGCTTTGATGAGATGATCAAAGCGTTTGGGTTTACACAGACTTATGGAGAAGCCTGTGTTTACAAGAAAGTGAGTGGGAGCTCTGTAGCATTTCTCATATTATATGTAGACGACATACTCTTGATGGGAAATGATATAGAACTCTTGGACAGCATTAAGGCCTACTTGAATAAGAGTTTTTCAATGAAGGACCTTGGAGAAGCTGCTTATATATTAGGCATCAAGATCTATAGAGATAGATCAAGACGCCTCATAGGTCTTTCACAAAGCACATACCTTGATAAGATATTGAAGAAGTTAATATGGATCAATCAAAGAAGGGGTTCTTACCTGTGTTACAAGGTGTGAAATTGAGCTCAGCTCAATGTCCGACCACGGCAGAAGATATAGAAGAGATGAGTGTCATCCCCTATGCCTCAGCCATAGGTTCTATTATGTATGCCATGCTGTGTACCAGGCCTGATGTAAACCTTGCCGTAAGTTTGGTAGGAAGGTACCAAAGCAATCCCGGCAAGGAACACTGGACAGCGGTCAAGAATATCCTGAAGTACCTGAAAAGGACCAAGGAAATGTTTCTCGTTTATGGAGGTGACGAAGAGCTCGTCGTAAAAGGTTACGTCGACGCTAGCTTCGACACAGATCTGGATGACTCTAAGTCACAAACCGGATACGTGTATATTTTGAATGGTGGGGCAGTAAGCTGGCGCAGTTGCAAGCAAAGCGTCGTGGCGGGATCTACATGTGAAGCGGAGTACATGGCAGCCTCGGAGGCGGCACATGAAGCAATTTGGGTGAAGGAGTTCATCACCGACCTCGGAGTCATACCCAATGCGTCGGGGCCAATCAAGCTCTTCTGTGACAACACTGGAGCTATTGCACTTGCAAAGGAGCCCAAGTTTCACAAAAAGACTAGGCACATCAAGCGTCGCTTCAACTCCATTCGTGAAAATGTTCAAGATGGAGACATAGAAATTTGTAAAGTGCACACGGATCTGAATGTCGCAGATCCGTTGACTAAACCTCTCCCTAAGGCAAAACATGATCAGCACCAGAAATCTATGGGTGTTCGATTCATCACAATGTAACTAGATTATTGACTCTAGTGCAAGTGGGAGACTGTTGGAAATATGCCCTAGAGGCAATAATAAAAGCATTATTATTATATTTCCTTATTCATGATAATTGTCTTTATTCGTGCTATAATTGTGTTATCCGGAAATCGTAATACATGTGTGAATAACAGACAACAACATGTCCCTAGTGAGCCTCTAGTTGACTAGCTCGTTGATCGACAGATAGTCATGGTTTCCTGACTATGGACATTGGATGTCATTGATAACGAGATCACATCATTAGGAGAATGATGTGATGGACAAGACCCAATCCTAAACATAGCATAAGATCGCATAGTTCGTTTGCTAGAGTTTTCCAATGTCAAGTATCCTTTCCTTAGACCATGAGATCGTGTAACTCCCGGATACCGTAGGAGTACTTTGGGTGTGCCAAACGTCACAACGTAACTGGGTGACTATAAAGGTATACTACGGGTATCTCTGAAAGTGTCTGTTGGGTTGACATGGATCGAGACTGGGATTTGTCACTTCGCTTGACGGAGAGGTATCATCGGGCCCTCTCGGTAATGCATCATCATAATGAGCTCAATGTGATCAAAGTGTTTGATCATGGGATCATGCATTACGGTACGAGAAAAGTGACTTGCCGGTAACGAGATTGAACGAGGTATTGGGATACCGACGATCGAATCTCGGGCAAGTAAAATACCGATTGACAAAGGGAATCGTATACGAGATTAATTGAATCCTTGACATCGTGGTTCATCCGATGAGATCATCGTGGAGCATGTGGGAGCCAACATGGGTATCCAGATCCCGCTGTTGGTTATTGCCCGAGAGCCGTCTCGGTCATGTCTGCATGTCTCCCAAACCCGTAGGGTCTACACACTTAAGGTTCGGTAACGCTAGGGTTGTGAAGATATGTATATGCAGTAACCCAAATGTTGTTAGGAGTCCCGGATGAGATCCCGGACGTCACGAGGAGTTTCGGAATGGTCCGGAGGTAAAGAATTATATATAGAAAGTGCTGTTTTGGCCATCGGGACAAGTTTCGGGGTTATCGGTATTGTACCGGGACCACCGGAGGGTCCCGGGGGGCCACCGGGTGGGGCCACCTGCCTAGGAGGGGCCCCATGGGCTGTATGAGGAAGGGGACCAGCCCAATGTGGGCTGGTGCGCCTCCCCCCCAAAGGCCCATGCGCCTAGGGTTGGGGGGAACCCTAAAGGGGGCGCCCCCCTTGCTTGGGGGGCAAGTCCCCCTCCCTGGCCGCCGCCCCCCCTAGGAGATTCCATCTCCTAGGGCCGGCGCCCCCCCCCCCCCCAAGGGGCTATATAAATAGGGGAGGGGAAGGGGGGTTGCGCACCCTTTGCCCTGGCGCCTCCCTCTCCCTCTCCAACACCTCCTCCTCCTCCGTAGAGCTCGGCGAAGCCCTGTCGGAGTACTGCGGCTCCACCATCACCACGCCGTCGTGCTGCTGCTGGAGTCTTCTTCCCCAACCTCTCCTTTGCCTTGCTGGATCAAGAAGAAGGAGACGTTACGCTGACCGTACGTGTGTTGAACGCGGAGGTGCCGTGCTTTCGGTGCTAGGATCTCCGGTGATTTGGATCACGGTGTGTACGACTACTTCATCCCCGTTCGTTGAACGCTTCCCGCTCGCGATCTACAAAGTGGTATGTAGATGCAATCTCTCTCTCCCATGACTCGTTGCTAGATGAACTCATAGATGGATCTTGGTGAAATCGTAGGAAAAATTTTAATTTTCTGCAACGTTCCCCAACAGTCATCGGACGACGAAAGTCTCCGGGGGAGTGCGGCTGGTGCCACGACGATCGAGGTCTGTGCGACAGGCCTCACCTGGACGATGATCGGCGCTTCAGCATTAAGCTTGAGGAGACCTTCGAAGTTGAAATGGTACTCAACGACAAGTGTTTTTTCATAATTAAGCATGACTTCAACTATTTTAACGTGTAATTTTCATCTTTTACAATTCGAGTATAGCTTATCCCATGCCATGCAAGACGCTATGTCTTGGAGAGGATGGATTTTGAAGATCATGAAAATTATGAAACAAACAAAATTCACCTAAGGACTCATCATGATGTGGATTTTGAAGTAAATTTGTATAATTCTGGGAGCGTAACCCATTTTGGTTGCAAAAATTGGGAAGCATTTTGCAAGATGTATGGTTTTGATGAGGGTATGCTTGTCACCATGGATCTTGGTGATCCTGACATCGACCAAGACAATATGGATATTTGGGTCCTTGTTGATACGCCTCCAGTTCTGCCGCTATGGATCTTCAAGAAGAAGACTGACGCTGACGGTAATGTTACTGTCTACAAAGCTCGACTTGTCGCAAAAGGTTTTCGACAAGTTCAAGGGATTGACTACGATGAGACCTTCTCACCCGTAGCGATGCTTAAGTCTGTCCGAATCATGTTAGCAATTGCCGCATTTTATGATTATGAAATTTGGCAGATGGATGTCAAAACTGCATTCCTGAATGGATTTCTGGAAGAAGAGTTGTATATGATGCAGCCGAAAGGTTTTGTCGATCCAAAAGGAGCTAACAAAGTGTGCAAGCTCCAGCGATCCATTTATGGACTGGTGCAAGCCTCTCGGAGTTGGAATAAACGCTTTGATAGTGTGATCAAAGCATTTGGTTTTGTACAGACTTTTGGAGAAGCCTGTATTTACAAGAAAGTGAGTGGGAGCTCTGTAGCATTTCTGATATTATATGTAGATGACATATTACTAATCGGAAATGATATAGAATTTCTGGATAGCATAAAGGGATACTTGAATAAGAGTTTTTCGATGAAAGACCTCGGTGAAGCTGCTTACATATTGGGCATTAAGATCTATAGAGATAGATCAAAACGCTTAATTGGACTTTCACAAAGCACATACCTTGATAAAGTTTTGAAGAAGTTCAAAATGGATCAGGCAAAGAAAGGATTCTTGCCTGTGTTACAAGGTGTGAAGTTGAGTAAGACTCAATGCCCGACCACTGTAGAAGATAGAGAGAAAATGAAAGATGTTCCCTATGCTTCAGCCATAGGCTCTATCATGTATGCAATGCTGTGTATCAGACCTGACGTGTGTCTTGCTATAAGTCTAGCAGGGAGGTACCAAAGTAATTCAGGAGTGGATCACTGGACAGCGGTCAAGAACATCCTGAAATACCTGAAAAGGACTAAGGATATGTTTCTCCTATATGGAGGTGACAAAGAACTCATCGTAAATGGTTACGTTGATGCAAGATTTGACACTGATCCGGACGATTCTAAATCGCAAACCGGATACGGATTTACATTAAACGGTGGAGCTGTCAGTTGGTGCAGTTCTAAACAAAGCGTCGTGGCGGGATCTACATGTGAAGCGGAGTACATAGCTGCTTCGGAAGCAGCAAACGAAGGAGTCTGGATGAAGGAGTTCATATCCGATCCAGGTGTCATACCTAGTGCATCGGGTCCAATGAAAATCTTTTGTGACAATACTGGTGCAATTGCCTTGGCAAAGGAATCCAGATTTCACAAGAGAACCAAGCACATTAAGAGACGCTTCAATTCCATCCGGGATCTAGTCCAGGTGGGAGACATAGAGATTTGCAAGATACATACGGATCTGAATATAGCAGACCCGTTGACTAAGCCTCTTCCACGAGCAAAACATGATCAGCACCAAAGCTCCATGGGTGTTAGAATCATTACTGTGTAATCTAGATTATTGACTCTAGTGCAAGTGGGAGACTGAAGGAAATATGCCCTAGAGGCAATAATAAAGTTATTATTTATTTCCTTATATCATGATAAATGTTTATTATTCATGCTAGAATTGTATTAACCGGAAACATAATACTTGTGTGAATACATAGATAATCTAAACGTCACTACTATGCCTCTACTTGACTAGCTCGTTTCGACCCCAAGGCTCAACATATAAATAGAGGGGTAGGGCTAGCACCCAAGACACATCAAGAAACACCAAGCCGTGTGCCGGCAACCCCGTCTCCTCTAGTTTATCCTCTGTCATAGTTTTCGTAGTGCTTAGGCGAAGCCCTGCGAAGATTGTTCTTCACCAACACCGTCACCACGCCGTCGTGCTGCCGGAACTCATCTACTACTTCGCCCCTCTTGCTGGATCGAGAAGGCGAGGACGTCACCGAGCCGTACGTGTGCAGAACTCGGAGGTGCCGTGCTTTCGGTACTTGGATCGGTCGGATGTACTTGGATCGGTCGGATCGTGAAGACGTTCGACTACATCAACCGCGTTGATATAACGCTTCCGCTTACGGTCTACGAGGGTACGTAGACAACACTCTCCCCTCTCGTTGATATGCATCACCATGATCTTGCGTGTGCGTAGGAAATTTTTTGAAATTACTACGTTCCCCGACAGTTTTATGCTATTTTACCTTAAATAGGGTATTTAGATCCTGGCTAATACTGATGATCATGTGCTAAGAACAATTAAGTAGGGTTGGTTCGATGACTATCAAGATGATGATCGTATGACTTGTTATTAATAACGAGTAGAAGTTGTATGATGATGATTAGTAGGACTTGTTAGGATTAGTATTACTTTCGACAAACTCGCTACTCGCGGTCTCGAGACTTGTAATGTTCTAACTTTGTTCGGTCTTTTGAATTCGGAGACTAATATGATGAATTGTATTCGGAGACTAATCTTCTATTGTATTTGATGAATCTGCAATTTATATGTTGTGTTGTCTATATTCTGTGCAGTAATATATTTTGTAACCTGTGCAAATATCAGAAAAGAAAAAAATCCCTAATATTCATACTAGTGGCGCACCACTCTGCACTTTAGTGGCGCACTGCTATAAGCACACTAGTGGCGCATCATCCACAAATGCGCCATTAGTAAGCCAGAGCACACGGGTAAATATGGCCCCCGAAAGGCATACTAATGACGCACCGTGTGATATATTAATGACGCACTTCCAAGTGCGCCATTAGTATCTGGTATACTAATGGCGTGATGCTAGTGGCACACCTGTAGTGCGCCATTAGTGGCCAAAACAGGTGCGCCACTAGCAGGCCTTTTTCTAGTAGTATAAGTTCTCCATCACCTCCTCGTCCACAACTTGCGGAATCAAGGTCGTAAGGGCATCCATTGCGATGAATCAAGGTAAGTTCTCCATCTTTCTGGAATGCCATTCACCGACACCCAAGAGCTTGTCGTGGAAAGCAATATCAAGATCCACCTCAGCCACGCTTGACTGAATCCTTTTTTGCTGGAGAACTTCTAAGAGAAAGGCCCGGGAGAGAGGGTCGAACGCTCGCGTCAAATCCAGTTTGAGCATCACTCCTTTGATCTTCTTGGCATGTAACTTCCTTGCCACTTGTCGCACTAGAAGAAAATTATCATGGAGGTTTCTAGTTTTGATGAACACCAATTGATTGACTTGGACTAACTTGGCCATCCTCCTCCTTCTGGCTCTGTCAGAAAACGCCTTGGCAAATGATTTAGAGAAACTATGCCCCAAGCTGATTGGTCGGTAGTCACCAACTCGCTCAGCATCCAGCTTTTTCGGGGTCATGGTACTCAGAGCCTTATTGAGAGCACCAAACCCACGAGCCAGAACAATCCCCCACATAAAGTTCTTAAGCGAGTCGTCATGATGTCAGGTTTTATGATGCTCCAAGCCTTCTGGTAAAATAGGCCAATGAAGTCGTCAGGGCCTGGTGCACGGTCAAGTGGTAGATCGCGTAACACCCTCCACACTTACTCTTCCGTGAACACACCATCCATGTCAGACAAATCCACCGAATTCACACCAATAGCGCTCAGATCAATGGAGCGCTCCCTAATCTTCATATTTCCCAACAGGTTGTCGAAAGAATCAGCAAATGAGTTCTCCTAGCCCACTTGGTCAGTGATAATGTTCTTGCCCATGCCTCATCTTCTCTGTTCTTTATTCCCATAGTTTACTGCATGTTCAGTTTCCCATCTTGCATCTCTTCCTCCCATGCATGTTGCCCGCCTTTCCAAAGATCGTTGCAGTTACCCTGAAGTGTTGGTCGCATAGCGGCGCGAACAAGCCCCTTAGCTCTGCGACAACATTCTCATCCACCTTTAGGTTCTCCGGTAAGATCCCCAATGCTCATGTGAGCACCGTTTCGGCTGTCGAAGCTTTGGAAGATTTCCTGCCAACCTTTGCCTTGCCTGACATGGTGCAACGACGTGGGGTGAAAGGCTCCGCTTCAGGTACCGGGGTACAGGTGGCTTGGGTCTCCTTAAGAAGCCGGGGGGTGGAGTTTTAATCATCGAGGAGAAGGACTGCTTCATTTTAGCTTAT
Source organism: Aegilops umbellulata (assembly GCA_032464435.1). NCBI lineage: Eukaryota > Viridiplantae > Streptophyta > Magnoliopsida > Poales > Poaceae > Aegilops > Aegilops umbellulata. The sequence continues at coordinate 482,452,591 of CP136055.1, forward strand.
TTTGTAGTGGCAGTGATGTTTAATTATACTCGTTGTAGTGTTTAATTGTGAAATGAACCATGTTTTATGTGAATCGTTTCGGATATCTGAGCATCCATTTTTGGGAATGTCGTAAAAGCAAAAATCGTTTGCATGTCCAATCTTCTCTTTCCACTATCCATAATTGGTTTGGGCAGCCAAATTACGGGTACAATGTTGGAGATGCTCGTGCTATTTCGCGCGAGAGAGATGCTCGTGCTACTTTAGAACATTCACCGGAGTCATTATAAACCCATCCTTCCCAAAAACAAAATGCAGAGCCACTAGCAACAACGAGCCCCTGCCATACGTTGGTTTTACACCATGGTACAAAACGAGTTTCTCCAATGCAGGCGACGGTTTGCAGGTGGGAGACTACACCACGGGCTACAGCTACAGCGGCTCACTTCCTGCCACGGCCTTTGCCTTTCTTGGATTTCTTCTTGCCCTTGTGCTTCTGCGCCGCCTTCTGCGAGGTCGAGGCGGCGGCCACTGCTTCCTCCTTCAACGGTTCCACCTCGTTGCTTCCTGCTGTGTCAGGCTCACTGTCTGAACATCCGGTCCGTTCAACCACTCCGTCAGTCTGCGGCTGGACATTCCTCCTGTCATCTTCTTTCATGGACGCCCTTGCGGAGGACACAAAGCTGATGAGCGTCTGCAGTTTGTTCTCACCATCTTCCCATATCGAGTATAGATCCTCCAGAGTCAGACAAGCTGTCTTCTCCATCCTGCACAAATGGTAAATTTTCAGAAGACTTTGGGGATGGCCTAGTCATGTTTTACAAGACGTCACTCAAAGCTTATTATCTACCAATTGCAGTTCGGCGTTTATACTGCCATTAAGAAATTTAGAGTTGGCCTTAGTTTAACATTGGCTTACCCGGCAATGCATTCATCTAATTCACTGTGGATGCGCCTGATATCTTCCAACAGTTGTGCATCAAGCTTTCCTGTAAAGCCCATCCATCGAACAACACTTCTAAGGAATTGGATAATAACCCTTGCATCTTTCTGCAGAAATCAGCTTTTAGAATAGCTTGGCAGCCGCGAAGCAATGGGACAGAGTGAAAAATAACAAAACAAGCACCATAACATATGAAACTCACCTGGCCTTCCTTGTTGGCTTGAAAAGCCTCAAACTTATCCCAGAAGGGAGTATTCTCATCACTTAAATCTATTTCACTTGTACTCTCCACCTTATTGGCTGGTACAGCCTTAGGAATGTTTATTTCACCATCAGAGTTTTCTAGCAGTGCGGCCTCTTCCTTTACAGAACTTGCCTCTTCAGGACGAAGAATAGCCATTACCTTCTGAACATCACCCAAATCCTCTGTGCTAATCATATCAGCATTTATGTTCTGAAAGCTTGCTATATCTTTGGGTGGACCCATAACTACCATACGATCTCCGATTGCAGCAAGTGCATCAGCAAGTGCTCTTCTGAAGTTGCCCCTGGTGCGAGACCTCATTTGCAGTTGCAGGACACGCACAATCTTCTGGGAGAATTTCACAGGTAAATCCTTAAAGACTCCGTGCTTCAGAAGAATATTTGTGGCTTCATAGCAATTCCCCAGACCATCATGAGTTAGGATCAGTGGATAAAGTGTAACCACTAGTCTCAACAGGACTGCAGTGTATGAACAACTAGGAGTTGAAGTCTTCTGTACCCAATCCCAGAGCGTATTCTTGTTTCTCAAGATACTCATAATTGTATCAAATATGAAACGCCCTGATAAGAATGTCATCTCCTCAAGATCGGGATCTGGGCTCGAATTAGATACCAGGCAGCTGTCAAGGTAAACCTTGCTGGTACGGCAGTCCAGCATATTGAGCAACAGAGATTTTGTGCCATATATACAACCTTTCTGTAGAAGGTACGATGAAGCCAAGAAACCAAGGCACTCCATCAGAACCACATAGCATATTGGGGATATGTAGTCCAGTTCATTCCTCCAAGTCACATCATAGAAGGTAGAATTAAGAGCAGTCCTAAAGTTCTTGATCAAGTAGGATCTATCAACACCAGTATCAAGAAATCTCTTCAAATGTCGGAAAAACTTTGCCCAGTCAGAATCATTGTCGAGGTACTGTAGCAGCCTTGAAATGAGTGCATCATCCAATCGTGCTGCATGAAGCAGAAGAACAGTTGTCCTCCCAAGATGCCCGTAAGTCAAATTTTTATTTCTTGGCCGGAGATTTGCACCAAGGGAATCAGCAATCAAACAATATGAAGCTGGTGAGTCAAGTATACGCAAGAGGCTCCTCGTTGCCCCATCTCTCCAGACAAGAAAAACTAACTCAAAGAAGCGGCGCTCGCACAGAGCAGAGAAGCTTCTTAACTTCATGGTACTTTTCGGCATACTGAACTCTGGTTCTTCCAAAAAGTTAGCTATCTCTTTTATGATAAGGGTAGTTCTCACCAGGGCATATGAAGATGCCGGATTTGGATAAATTTGAACAATGGTCTCCAATTTCTTAAGTACACTCAAACCAACAGAAGACAACTCATTCATCAGGAAAGACTGAGCACATGAATGACACTGAAGGACATCCAGCCAACATCTGTTGCCATCTTGCTGCAAATAATTTCTGCCTGCATTAGAGAGCCAACTTGAATTCATGTTAAGCATGACATATCGGCCATCTTCGCCATCTTTCCTCAACCCAAAGTACTTACAGCAAAGCTCTTCATACAAAACTTCATAATCATTTAATTCTGGACCATCAGTGTGGCGAAGATGAGATAGTACTTTGATTATGATTGACTTCCAATGATTCCAAGCATACGCTAGAGTTTTGGGTGATATCTGGTTACGAGCAACCATATCATTACAACTACTGTCATCTTCAGATCCTGGTCCTAATTCCAAATTATATTCAGAGGTTTGGGACTGAAGATGAACATCAAGAATCAAACGGGAAGCAATAAATTCAACGAACAAGTTTTCACATTTTCTGCCATCAAGCAAAGTGCAATTTAAACTGGGAAGAGACCTCTTCGTATCAGACAGTGCATCAGCTTCCAGGCAAGCAAAGCTGTAGAAGCCCTCAGAGACCTTCTTTGCCATCTGTTTGGCCCTTGCAAGCGACCCTTCCTTCTCTGCGTATCTTTTGGGAGGCCACCCTCGACTGTTTGAAGACCAGAAGGAATCTACAATGATATTGAGTAGGAGAAGCCGTGTTGCATCCTCAAACATATCTGCCTTCTCGAGCATATCTACCTCCAGCAGGACATCTCCTTTATGCTTTGCCATTCCTGCAGCCTCAAGGAAATTACCCTTTTCCATCTCTAAACTGAACAGTTCATCAACAAGATTTCTAGACTTTAAGAATGCCCGCACATGATCCATAGAACTGAAAGCCTTGACAAAATGCATCATATGCTTTATGTCACGGCACACAAAATAATGTTGAGCACAATTTTCAAGATATGTCTTTCTGATTGCAGAAACCTCCAAGGATTTTGAATTCTCAGGCAAATGGTCCTCCAACTGTTGCAGGAACTGCAAGCCAAGATTGAATAATTGTTTTCCTTTCGAGCACATCAACAAACATTTGGTGTAACATTTAGCTTTGAAGTACACTTCAGCTGCATCTGACCAGCTTTCAGTCATGGCAAAACAGTCACCGGCATCCTCGAGTCTGGAAGCACCACATTTTTGCATATAGATCATACCTATTGCAGTTCAAGAAAAATAGTGTTTAGTCAGATAGAGCTGCATGGAGTGTGATGAAAAGACCTTAAAAATTGTTTAAAATATTAAGACATTATACGGTAACTCTTTAGGAACAACTTGTTGATAAACGTTATGGAATAAAAAATCTCAGAGGTGTGGATATAGATTAAATATTATGGAGAATTAGCAGACCTGCTCTTTTGTAGTCACCTAATTTGATATAGCAGGTAGCAGCTTTCTCATGCATGCCTATGGACTCATAGATTTCTGATGCTGTTTGCAATTGAGCATTGCCCTTCTCCAAATTTGAGGACATGGCACGTTCAGCAGTAGCTACAAGTCCGGCAGCTCTTGCCCACTTCTCTCTGTATGTATCACCAGCTTTTTCAAAACACATTGTAGCCATTTCAAATTGCCCTTCATTGAATAACTGCAAGAAAAAAAAACTTCTAAGATGGAATAACAACTTCGAAAGAGAAGTACGCTAAAATTGTAAGTAGGCATGCACCATTACACCTCAAAGAATTTCTGTACGACCAATTGTCAGACAGAAAAAGGCCCATGAACTTCAGGAAAATAAAAGGTCAAAAAAGGTAAACTGGCTTTCCAAAGCAAACAAGTAAAGATCACTAACCTTTGTTCCCCGTAGCCTCCAATCATCAGCACTGCTTCCTGTCTGCATTGCTTGAACGAGGTTAGAATCAAGTAATCTAACCTCTACAAGACACAACTTCTTCCAGTAGTCAAACATTGGTCGACAGTAATCATCTGTATTCTCACATATCCACAGCCTTTGCCTAGTGCGTGTGATTGCAACATAGAGTTGCTTCAACTCTGAGCAGAGAAGATGATGCTTGCTTCTGTCAAAACCCGGATGAGAGATCTCTTCAGATTGTGCTATAATATCTTTATCTTTCATGTAGCCGTACAGAACTCTCCATTTATTTTGTAAGGGCGACGAGCCGAAAAAGTTGTACAACAGCACATCCTACACAATGTATTCAAAGTAACAATACGCAAAATCTTATGACATGACATTTAACTTTCTTTTTGGCAAAATGCACAAAAATTTAGTGAACTAGATGCTCATACCTGGAACTCAAGGCCCTTACATTCAACAATGGTCAAAACAAGAGCCTGTTTACCAACAAGATCAACAATTTGTTTTTTGGTAGCATCATCACGAACTAATATGACTTGCTCAGCACCAAACCCATGCATGCTACCATGCTTACTTTTGATTTCTCCAAATATAGTCATAATTGCATTTTCATCATTATCAGACTCCAGCAGCACTGGTGCTTCTCCATACACAAGTCCAGTCTCTGGGTTAAGCTTGTCAACACTTGACGGGAAAAAGAAGTACAAAAGGCTCATGATACTCTGTGCCATGTGAAGGATGCCACAATGTGTGCGGAAATTTTGAGTAAGTTGGAACATATCAGAGAGTTTGACTTGTTTTCCATGTTGACGTCCTTGATTAAATGCTTCTGTTTCTGAGAGAAATGCGGTATAAAAAAGCGAACGAATATCTTCAAACCTGAAATCGATACCCCTTGCTATAGTCTGTGCGGTGTCACCAGCAAAAAGGAAGCCTTCCTTGAAGTTCCTGCAGACGTACTTAAGAAGTGCTATTTGTGTCATGGTTAGATCCTGCACCTCATCTATGTAAACAAAGTCCAATAGATCTCCATTGTAGCCCTCGGATACAAGACTGGTGTGAAGGCTATTGACAAAATCTGACAAATCAAACTCTCTGGCAGTGGATTTCATACTCTCATAATCAACAAAAATATTGTAAATTCTATCTCTCTTCTCACTGTTCAGAGATGAAAATCTTTTATCTGAGAGTATCACATAATCTTGTCTTCCAAGCTTGCTGATATAAGGACTGCTTGCTTGATATCTACCCTTTATATGAGAAACTATTTCAGTGAAGACAGTGGATGCGTCAAGATTCTTGGTCAGGTCTGCATTGAAACGAGGCCAATAGGCAGCAGCAAATTTCTCATAGGTAACTTCCTTCGATTCAATAAAAGTTTGCAGTGCGCGAGAGTTTGAATGCCCTCTATCAATGCTAGACTGCAGTTCACCATAAAACACATCAAAAAATGATGTCCGGCATGTTCCATCAAGCATCATCAAGAACTTCCGATATGTTATAGTAAGAGGATAGTGCTCATGAGGTAGATTGCTAAAATTGTCAGGTATATCTGTAAACTCTTCCTGGTCATCAATGATGTCATGCATGTGAAGAATGCTAGGCTGATCAGAGACGTCACCAGAGCCAAACCTAGAGGGTTGAAATAAAGTAATATGCGCGTCATGGTTGATATAATCATATAACTCATAGAAGAATCAGTAAATATCATTTGAAGAGTGTATATTTTTTAAAGGAGGAACTTAGCGACTAGTCATGTGGGTGCATGCCCGTACCAACCAACCATGTTCAAGGACTCGCCTATGAAGGAGCGCATGGCTGCTGTTTCTTTTCAATACAAATCCACGAGGGTTGGTCCCCATAAGTATAGTGTTTTTTATAATTATTAAAGTATATCAAAGAGAAATGTACTTCAGATGGATAAAAATGTTAACCTTGAAAGGGCATGACAAACGAAGAATCTAAAGAGCATGAACTTATAAATATAGCAACCCCGTAAATAAAAAGAAGTTATAAATACAGTAACCCCATACAGTAAAATGGAGTGAGTACATTGAAAAAATACCTTGGACCAAATGGCACACATATTTCTGTCCACTTTAAATATATGTACAAAAATAATTTTGAAAATGCTAAACACGTGTAAACTTCAAAATAGGGCTCTAGTTCAACAGACTTACCTTTTAAGTCCAGAAATGTGATTTTTTATGGCTGAACACAACTTTGGGCTTACAGTGATAAACACTTGTTTCACAAAACCTTCTCCTGCATCCTTCAGTGGCACGATATCTTTTTCATCAAGCCCTGACAAATCATCTCCATCCAAATGTAGACCTTGGGAGGCAATCAATGACTGTTGCTCTTTTTGAATCAATTTCATTGTCAATACAGTGGTTTTTCCGGTGCCTGACCTCCCAAGTATAAAACTAGTGACCGGGAATTGGATTATCACCTTCTCTTCATCAGTTAGTTCAAAGGGGATATCGATTTCAGAACCATCAGAAGCCGTCAGCAAATGTTTTGCCACTCCAGATGATAACGAGTAGAATTTCATCAGCAAGAAGCTTTCGCGAACTTTTGAATTTTCCATAGCATATGATGTATCCACTAGATCATGCTCTTCCTGGGCATCAACTCTGCAATCCTTCTTATAGCGAATAATATCATGCTCAATATCCCAAACCATAGGAACCTCCAGTTTCCTGCAAGCCATCAAAAAAAGAAGCAAGAAATAAGAATAATACTATTCAAAAAAGAGAAATAAGAAGAATGTCTACAAGCAGCCCACTCATAACTCATAAACATGACTATTGACGAACATTTCAATTTCAAGCACGGTAAAAGAATTCTAGGAACAAAGTATGGCCCAATAAAAATGAACAGCGCATACCCGAGGGTCTGCACTCCTCTGCAGTGATCCAGATAATCATCTGTGTACATGGAAAATAGGTTCTCGAGACGTTGAACGGTTCTTGCAACATGTTGTTGTGACAGTAGGTCCCAAATTCTTATTATCTGGATATACCTTTCTTCACTTTTCTCCAAGTCAGTACTCCAAATAAGATAAAGGTCCCTGATCTTGTATACTTTTGCAAGATTGGAAACACCAGGTACATCCAAGTTCCTAACTGGTGTCCTCCAACCACCGCCAACTTTGACAAGCTTTTGGAGTATTTCCCTCCTGAGCTGTGATGATTTTAGCTTGGTGAAAGACTTTCTAAACTCGTCACTAACAATGACCTGTTGAATTTACCAGTACACAAAATAGAGTCTAAGAAAGAATGAACTCAAGAATATATCAACAGGTATGTTCTGTAAAAAAAGTAGGGAGTTACAAGATGGTATGTAATCTATAGAAAAAAAATCATATATTGACATACCATCCTGCAAAGTAGCACATGTCCCTGCAAATCTTAATTACAAACAGCATAACAGAGACAAGCAAACCACACAAAAAAACATGTTAAAAAGAAACCGTGTATCAACAAACCCAATACTCCCTGACAACAAGCAGAGTCTTATCTCTACTATTAAAGGAGGATCAAACGTCGTGATGGTTCGACCTCCTTCGATACCCCAACCTCGTTCGATCCCCCTCCCTCTCGTACGTGAAAAAAGGACCTCGCACGAAAGAAAAATCAAAAAGAAAATAAAACAGCCCACGTACGCACGTCGTCCCACCTCCAAGGCCCACACGCCCCTTCCCCCAATTCCATCGCTCTCGATCTCGTGGCTCTATCGCCGTCGCTGACCTCCTCCTGCCTATGAAAACTTCGAGCGGCAGCACGCTGCAGCGGATCCACCAGCCCCGAAGGAAGCGATGCAGCAGGAGGGCTACCATCTAATCCGATGGTGCCTTACCCGTCGTGATGCAGCAGGAGGGTGCCTGACCCGCCATCGATGCCGGCGAGCGGCGCGCGGTTCACGTACCAGTTCGTCAAGTGGCTCATCGCCAAGCGACGAAGCTGTCGTCGGTTCGAGCCATGGTGAGGGTGGTGCTGGCAGCTGTGGCCTCCCGTGCCTCTGCGTGATCGTAGGCCTGGCTGGCATCTCGACATCAGCAACTGCCCGGCTCATGCCCCCCAGCTCCTCAAGTGCACATACAGTCTTACACTCGCCCTTGCTGCCCTCCACTTTTCCAATTGCTCAGGCAACTAATTTTCTGTATAACCTGTAGATGAAATCTTGTGTTGACGGCCTTCAAGTCAAGAACTCAGGATGCACTTCTATTCAAAGGGAATCAACCTCTGCAAGCTTGCAGCCACATGCACAAGACCTCCCAGCAACATTACCGAGGTCAACTCTACTTGCAACTGCAGGACTCAATTTCAAATCACTGAATGTGTGTGCAGAGTGGCCATTGTTGCTGTACAATTTGCAATATATTTTTATTTGCGAGAAAAAACATGTTATATTCAGTGGATTATAACATATATCAAACGATTTCAATGAGATTTGCATTGATGCTTTTGTCTAAAAGCATGTTATATTCAGTGGATTATTTGTGAAACTTAAGTCAGAGAAAAGTGATGGTAGTATATATTAGTTGGACTAGGATAAATTAGTGGTACGCAAGTGAAGTATTACAACTTCTTTCAATTATAATTGTACTTTGATAATAAAAATCTACGAATTTCATTTCTACTAGAGCAAATGTGGTTTCAGCAAGGAAATTGACGTCAGTTTTTTATATTCTATAGTTCATAGAATGAGAGTTTTGAACACTATGTCTGTACTCTGTAATAAAATGGCAGGTTATATTGGCCTTGCAATGTATTAGATGTTTTCTGGCTTTAAGTTTATTCCTATCGCCTGGCAATTTTAAGGGGAGTTATTGCTGGAGATGTCAATTCTCCATTTGACAGTATGCAGATCATGATGGCTTGGAACACTTCATCATGGGAAGTTTTTATTTATCTTTATCTATATTTATTGGATTAGGTTCCATTGGCAGGTGAGATTCATATTTGTTGCAATAGAATTACAGGATGTCTAAACATTTTTTATTCATAATACCAGTCTGCTACATCATGGGGTTTGTTAGAAATCCTAAAGCATTTCTAATCAGGACTTTTCTGATGGTGATTAAAGTTGTCATAGAGTCAACATGTTAAAGACGATGTACAAGCTAGAGACAATGAACAAGAGACTCGCAACTTGGCTTATATTTCACTAACTGAGGAAAATCCTAACTGACTAAACTGAACTTTAACAACAGCAGCTACGACTGATGAAACTGGAATTTTCAGAAACTTTGATAGCAGGTGTTAACTGAATTTTTCAGAAATTTTGACAACAGCCGAAGAGGGGTGCCTAGAGATTCTTGTCTGGGTAGGGAGGGTCAGTGTAGTTGTGCAGGTAGTTGAGCCCACCTTCCACGTCCAGTGCGACGTGCACCTTGCCATTGTCGACGTGCAGCTAGCCAGCTACTCGCTGAGCGTGCCATTATCGGCGAACTCAAACACCACGTCGCTGGGCCCACCCTTCACGGTCATCATGTTCGTGATCGGCGGGTACGCAGCAAACTTGATCCAGTTCATGACGCGGTGGATGGTTAAGTGCAAGGGATGTCCAAGCATGACGCCGTGGACATGGACGGCGACACAAAGGTGTTGTGCTTCCTGCATGTCACGGTGGGGTCTCCACCTCGACAAGGAGCATCATCCACGAGCTCGGGCCAGGGGGGCGCCTCTCCATAGCCGGAGGGTTTGGAAACGGGCGCCGGCACCGGCGGCAGTTCTCGGTCCGCTCGGTCGGACCGGTGGTGTCTTCAGGCTGACCCTTAGCGGGCCACCCTGACTCATGGGAGAAGTCAGACACGGCGTGTGTGTACTCGTCGACTGCTGTAAGTACTCCTTTAATAAGGTTTCAAATGCCAAAGCAGTTATCCACTGGCCGGTTTCTTTTCTATTTGAGGCTTTGAGAAACCTGATAGCGAGTTTCACTTTTGTGGGTTTACGTTATATTTGAATATCTGATAGCTCAGTGTTATAATGGTATCAAATATTATAAGCACTAGCTTCATTGATAGGTGTACATATCTCTCTGAACTACAAAGATTATCGGGCCATGAAGGTAGATATTTGTTTATTAGCATGTATTTGTGGGTTGTTCCAGTTGCTGATTGAGGAAAATAATTTCTATGAAAACTCTACATGATAATACAAAGAGTTCAAAGTTTGTGTTAATATCCTTGTGGCCAAAAAGCTGAGAAAGTTCCTGAGGAACGATGGATCATAGAATATGGCACACCTTGGCTTGGGAAATATTCTAGGGACCATCCTGGAATGATTCAGGCCAGACTGAAGCAAAGGTTACTTGATTAAGATCTACATATGCCGGCAAACTGGTTAATACACTAACCATTTTCTAGCTCAAAGTTTCTGGTCATGTTCAGCTTTTCTTTGGTCACACTAGAGTCTTCATAGTGACAACAACGGAACTTCCAGGATAATGTCCAACACCACATAAAAGTTGGTGCCATGAATGCATTTTTTGAGTAGTTAGATGTCACTACAATCAGATGTTGGCTTATATACTTTGATTAATTAACTAGATGTAATTGAAGTTTAATGCTTTATGCAGGTTCATGCATCAACTATCCTTACTAATGGGCAGTACTTGTTGAAGCTTGATTGTGAATTTGTGATCACTACATCAACTATAGAAATGCTCTGTTTTATTTGCATATATTTAGATGATTTAGGCAGTACATGATTTGAAAGGAAAAGATGGTGGGTCAACTCAAACCTTGTGGGACAAATCCTACTGGTAGTGTTGTGTGAAGATGGCCAAGGTTCTATTTTGGAGCTATATGTCTCCCAAGATTGTCGACGATTTGAGCCAAAATGTGTAGGCTGATCACCGCTCACCAGGCGGTAATGTGATGGTGTGTTCCTCCTCGCACACCGTACTAGGTCGATGTTATCAAAGATTAATATGTTTATGTCTCTCAAAATACCTAGCCTATTGTAGCGTATGGGTCAATGCCTGCATTCGCCAGCATAGTTTCCTATGTTGCCTCGGCTTCATCCTATCACCGTGTTCCTCCTGTGGAACTCATCATGCAACTTGCTATTGAATCAGACTTCCTCCCGATGAACTCACCATGCGACTCGCTATTGAATCACACGAGGCCATTGCGGTATTAAACTAGGTTGTTGCCACCATCCTATCGTGTTCCTCCCGATGAACTCATCATGCAACTCGCTCTTTAATCACACGAGGCCATTGTGGTATCGGACTAGGTTGTTTTCACCTTCCCTCCGTCCCAAAATTCTTGTCTTAGATTTGTCTAAATACGGATGTATCAAGGCACGTTTTAGTATTAGATACATCCGTATCTAGACAAATCTAAGACAAGAATTTTGAGACGGAGAGAGTATTTTACTATTATTCCGTGGCAACGCACGGGCATTCAGCTAGTCAGACTAATGTGCATAAATGTGGTTTGCATTCCAATACATTAAATGCACATAACTAAACTAACTTAAATTTTCTCTTGAGCATGCATCCAAACATGCTAAAATGGCGCAAAATGGCACAGCCACTCAAGGTGAAGCCAAGCCAACCAACAGAGGAAAAAACTACAATCTAAATTCTAAACTACTAGCAAAAAGAAAAGGAGGTAAATAAACGCACACGTAGAGGGAGCACACAAAAGTATGGTCAAAGTCAAACTGACTAACATCACTATGTTACTTACCTTCCATCTGGTATTGCTGAAAACGGCCGACTCAGCATTAAGAAGATCCTCAAGTTCATCAAGATCTTGCTTTACTTGCAAAACCAACTTACATAAGGCCGTGTCATTAGTGGCATTGAAAACACATTTACGTCTTTGAGCATCAGAAACAAGGTCTGTCCAGACAGTTCCACTTTTGTACAGTGTATGAGCATTACCAACAATCCAAAGACAGTGCCTGCATCAAATAAAGCATCCATTAGAAAGACTATATTATCAATCTGACAATACTTTGAACAGTAACAAAACAAAGGACTGGGAAAAAAATGCTCACTTTGCCCTGGTAAGAGCAACGTTTGTTCTTTGGTTATCAGCAAGAAATCCAACAACTCCTCTCCCGTTGGATCTAACTGTTGATAGTATTATTATATCATCCTCTTCTCCTTGGAAACCATCAATAGACTTGACTCGCACATGAAAGCCATCACATGTGTCATATTGTTTGCCAAGTCTACCTTTAATTGCATCAACTTGAGAACTATATGGAGAGACCACACCGACGCTGAGCACTTTGCCCGTACTTTTCCAACCTGCAAAAAAAAACTAAACTGCTAAGTCTTTAATGAGCTTTTGGGGTCTATTTTGCATAAGGCGGGCGAGAGAATTTTCTATAGCAAACTGCAGTTGATTCTGTATCAGCTTACAAGTGACATAGCATTACTTTTCAGCTCTGAAGGTCAAAACAAAATACTAATTAGTGCGTACATGTAGTGGCCAATAACTCTAACAGAGCTTGATGTCTCACCTTTCATATCATCTACTTAATGTTCTAAGTTTTGCAAATAAAAAATGTAACATTATCTATTAAACAGGGAAGTGTATGACAGTGGACTTGCTGCAGACATATGTAGGGAACTGAATTTTCATAAACCCAGATTGATGCAGTTAACAAATCACAAGATATACACAGGTAACAAACTGACTGTTGAACATAAACTATTACACTGATCACCTTTCTATCAATGAAGGTTATGCAACATGAAATACAAGAAAGACCCTATAAGCTTCTAAAGATGCAAGTCATATCAGCTAAGTATCTTCATATAGAAACAAATTAGTAACTACTACCTCCATCCGGGTTTATTAGGCCCCCTTCTATTTTAGGCTAAAGTTTGACCATAAATTTAACTAACAAAAAGTAAACTATATAGCCAAGTAGCTCTTTCAGATACAAATCAAATAGTGTACTTTTTGTATCATATAATTTAGACTCCCAGCGTTCGGAAATAACTGATGTGGTTTTAACTGATGTTGAACTAACAACACGTCAGTTATTTCCTAACGGAGGTAATATTTTATTATTTTTATAGATGGCCAAAGTTTGACTCAAAATACGAGGGGGGCTAATAAACCCGGACGGAGGTGTACCAAGGATACTGAGGCAGGATATTAAGGTTGGAAGAAAAGATAGGATTCAGATAACATACATTTAAAGATGGTTTGGATCAGGTGCAAAACAACAGCAACTTCAACCATGTTTCTTCGACTGTTTCCTGTGCCTTCTTTGTCTTCCCTTCCATCAGTGAGGTTTATAAAAGTGTAGCTATCAAACGGGAAGCGTGTATAATCCTTGTTATAGCTAGGTGACAGGACATTTGAACCATCTAAAATCTTCCTCTCATAAAACTGAACATTTGGAAACAAGCTAATAATAGGATTCATGCGATACTGTATATTCAGCAAATGTTTATCGAATCCCAACATAACCAATCTCCCAAAAAGACTCGTACCAAATCCAGCTTCTTTGCATACCTACAGATAAACAATGAACATAAGAAGTACGATTATCATCAACAGATCCAGCTTGTTTCCAAATGAAAGGTAAGAACTAAGATTGTCATGAATCAATCTCCCACAAAAACTTATACCATATATCCAAAAAAAGAGTCACACCAAATCCAGCTTCTTTTTTAGCCACCTGAACTGTTGTATTGATTGTGTTATCCATCGAACTTAAAGAAAATTATGAGAATTACCCAATGCAGCCATTTCCAACTCAATTTTAAGGTCTGCAGCATTTATGGTCTAAAGCTTCATAGGCTTTGCAGCGTTAAAAAATCAATGTAAGGTAAAAAAAATAAAAGAAATACGTTATAGAAGACATGCATATTCACATGCGTGATTAGTAGTGTTGTAGAGTGATGCAGCAATAACTAAAAAGTTGCTGTAGCATTTTAGCATTAGAAATTTGTAGCCAACTGCACTGATGGCTCGATGACAACGTATAGTATAAAGAGGGTAAGGTGAAACTTACTTGACTTTTAACCATTGCACTCAGCTGACAGTCATCTCCAACCAAAACAACATGCTTCAACCAATGCAGACGTAGAGGGATCACCAACTCACACTCCCGCACTTGAGCAGCCTCGTCAACAATTAAGACATCGAGGGGTGCAATTTCCATGTGATGCAACCGGTAAGAGCTAGAGGTAGTACAGAAAAGAAGTGTAGCATTATGTATGCAGTAGCTCTGAACCCAGTTTTTGTCTACTCCAGTGGGTAAATTAAGCGAGTGTAGCAGATCTTTAAGCAATTTAAGGCATGAAGACCTTGCTCCGTCCAGTTCCTTCTCAATAGAAGATATAGGCTTTACACAAACAGAGTTTTCATTTGACAGACAACCAAGGGCCCTTTTCAAACAATCTTCAGTCAAGTCTACGTTGCACAGAAGGGTCCCAAAATTTTCCAGCATATTAAGCAAGGAAGATATATTTACGACACTATCACGAGAAAAGCACCTTCCAGGAAGGTGAACCCACAAATTCATTATGCATCTTTTCAGAGCTATTGCTGTCGCATCAAACTGTTTCTTTATGAAGTCCAGAATGCTCACGGGATCAATATGTCCTTCATCCTCAAGAAGCATATCGTAACGTGACACACAGTCATCAAAAAAGGATACCATCGAAGCTATTCTGTACTTCCATCCAGACAACGATGAAAAGCACTCAACAAGGTCGTCCACCCGAAAATCCAAGAAAATTTCCTGAAGATCCTCGGTGATGTCCATGTTATACTTGTTCCCAAACAGCAAGACATCACCAAGAGAAAAGGGTAGACCATTTTCATCAATGTGCTCATTGAACTCCTTCAAGTTTTGAAGGAAACGAGTGCAAACTCCAACGACAGCGACGTTAGTGGGAGCACAAGTAAGAGTTCTGCATTTTACACACGCCAAAGCCCATAGTAAAGCACTAACAGTCTTGGTCTTTCCAGTACCTGGAGGACCCCATATAAGCTTCAACAGGTTCATATGCCTACATCGTACAGCTGAGATCACAGATTCAATAGCGTCCAGTTGCGATTGATTAAGTTTTATTGATAGTAATTGCTCTGTCAAGGAAGGCAATAAGTTCCCATCCTGTGCAACACAGATACCACATACATCATCACCCTGCAACAGACCCAAAAAAGAGGAACTCAAAAGGTTAGACACCAATTCATACTGGCACGAAAAAAGCAAGTAACTAAAACACAACTATCCAGGTTAACTTACCAAATTTGTTGGGGCTAACAGAGACTTGATTACTGTGAAATTGTTATCCATGTGCGTATCAAACGAAAGTGCTTTCCATATACGTATATTTGTCATGATATTAGTGAGAAATATTGCATGTCTGAATTTACTCAAGTCTTCTTCTTCCAAACCAATATCCTTTGCAACTTTAACTCTGAAACCCTTCTGGTATTCATCATCCAAAGAAACCTCAGTAACCATTGCCAAGCAATATGTCACACCGTAGCGGTTAAGGTCCTCTGCAGATTCAGGTTTCAAGCTAGACAAAATGAATATATCACCATTCCTTGCTGTATATGTCTCAGTGGAAAAACCAGCACCATTGTCCCAGAAGTCCACATCCATGAAGTATAATCCTGATTTTCCTGCTACCTCCATGGAAAGTATTTTCGACGAGGGTGCTTCATTGATGAGTTCAAGGCATGAGCACAGATCTGACCTCGTTTCTTCAATAAGAGGCAGACGATACGATTGGAGATAGTGATCAACTGACTTGAATTTGCAGGGAATGGTCTCAACCTACATAATGAGGGTATAAATGAAAATATGGTTATAGCTAGCAAAAGATTCTTTACTAACTGCTTGAGCACAGAAATGGCATGCAATTAATTGGCACCCTTTACAAAAAAAAACTAATGCTCCTTACACACAAAAAAAACTAATGCTAGCAGAACAGCTATGTGGTCAATCTCATCTAATGCAAGACCAGCAAGGATAAATCCAGAGCATAAGCATCACCTAGGAGGTAACTGTAATCAACCGAATTCTCAAGACATAAAATCCCAACATATACCTGTCACGTTAGAAAACCTGTCTCGCCACATGTATTATCTTGCTACATACAGTTTTCGGAATGCGGCCAGGTCGATTATGCTACGACCACTGTAACACTTGACAAGAATGATCGTGCATCGTGGGCATAGCACCACATTAATGCATCATTATTTTGAACAGCAGCAGGCACCAATGCAGATTTCAGAAGTGCCATGTGTCACCAGGTGTGCAACGATTTGGTGAGCAGAGATTGTCCAAACATGCCAACTGCACCGCACTTCCCTGATGCGTGCGTCCAAATGACCCACTTCAGTTGCACTACAAGCGACTAATCAATCAATAGATTTTGGAAACCTAGCGCGCATACGCATGCATACGCTTGGCACGATTCGAAAAAAGAAATGGCTCTAGCTGGCAACCACACAAATCAACAAACCGGAACTAGCAGCGCCGAGGGGATGGATCGATGATACACGTACCTTGAGCACACAAACGGCATGCAACTAATTCTGGCATCTTCTAAAAAAAACTAATGCCGCTATCAGCCTAGCAGAGCGGCGCTATGTGGTCAATTTGATCTACGCCAAGATGAAGCAAGGGCAAAATACAGGGCATAAGCTGCGCATGCCCGTAATCAACCGAAGTTTGAAGACAGAGCTTGTCATAAAACATAGTTACAGATCAGTGTCACCAACATACAGAAACATCTGATAACTTATACGGTCGTGTTATCTACAGTTTTCAGAATGGGACATGGTCGATTATGCTACGAGCATCGTGGGCATAGCAAATTAGTGCGTCATTATTTTCATCAGCAGTGGACACCAATTATGAACTAGTATGAATCATTCACGGCTGGCGCCAACAGGCAGCGGCAAACATGCAATTTCCTGAAGCAGCATGTGTCGCCGGGTGCGCGACGATTTGGCGAGCAGAGATTGTACGAACATGCCGACTGCAACTGCACTTCCCTGACGCGTGCACCCAGATGACAACTTCAGTTGCACATTACTGACGACCGGCGCACTACAAGCGACTAATATTCGATCAACAGATTCTGGAAACCTAGCATGCATACGCTTGGCACGCACCGCGCGCTCCGGGATCCGTACGTGCGCACAGATTCGGAGGAGAAAAAAAATGGATGAAGCCGGCAGCCGCGGAAATCATCATCCGGAACTGCTAGCAGCGGCAACCGAGGGATGGATAGCGCGGGTGTACCTTGTCCCTGTAGAGGTCGTCGTCGTTGATGTCGCGGATGGACCAGGAGAGCACCACGTCGCCCAAATCCATCTCCGCCATGTCGCCGCGCCGCGCCGCACCGTCTCCCCGGCCGCTCACGCGCGAACGCCCGGGCGAGCAGCAAGCGGCATTCGCGAGGAGGAGGAGGAGGTAGGGGGTGCCGACTGTCGAGGACGAGGAGTCGTCGCTGCGAGTCAAAGGCGGCGGTGGGGTGACTGCTGCTGCTGTGTGGAGGAAAAAACAAGGCAGGGGTGATCGATGGGACGTTAGCTTCTGGGCGAAGATGCTGCTCCGCGGCAGGAGGGAAAGCGTGATCAATGGGAGGAATGGGATGGGATGGGATGGCTCAGGGTGGGGAGTCGGGCCCTTTTTTCACGGGGAAGGTAAACAGGCCGGCGCGTGAATGGACGGTGCGCGGAGTGGGGGAACTGGCTCCGGTTTTACCGAGCGGACTGGTGCGGTAAAATCAATCGTTCGCGGTGGTAAAAGTGCGGGTAAAACGTGTTCTCGGTCAGGTCTCGGTCCTCCTCTTCTCTCTCGCCTCGGCGGGCAGGGGCGTTGCACCGCGTGTTGTAGGCTGAGGTGTGGCCGGCGACCGGCGAACGAGCAACAATGGCACTGATTTTCTTTTCTCTGCAACAGGATTATCCTCTTCTCGGTGTCCGTGTGATATAATGAATTTTTCTTTAACATTGCCAAAACAGCGGAAAAAATTACGTTAACGGTAGTAGATAATCGATGCTCTCATTATTGTTGGACTATTTTAGGATTTCGGAGATTTTCGCTCCGATGAAGGAGATGTTTCCGTCAACTGCGAGGCACCTTGGTGCTTTGTAAAATTTCAAGATGTTATGTCGGCTCAGTATCTCAGAGGTGCTCATAACGATAGAGCTTGCACACCTGTGTTCATAGAGGTGAGTGTATGCTCGTGTATAGGAGCAACTTTGATTGTACTGTGCTAAAAAGCAATACTAGATTATTAAAAACAATATTAGATTATTGTCCGGGCATTGCAAAGTGGACACAACTACGTAATCACCATGATTATTGTAATAAAGTGATATCATACCGAAAATAAACTTTAGATGCCAATTGAATCGGTACATATTGACTTGCCATAGAAAATATAATTCCATTTGGCAAAACAACCAGACGTGAGGCAATGAAGGCAGACTTTTAAAGGAAAAAACGATGGAAAAATCTGTAAAACGAGAAAAAGATGTGGGTGTGAGGGGGGAGGGGCAAAGAAGGAAATGTTAGACAGAGCTTTTTAAGGTAGGAGAGATTTGATCTTAAATCTACTTGAAATATGACAACATATATATTGGGGATCAAACATATATAAACAGATAGTTTAAATTAGGAAGTGCGAAAACAATGATATGATGTTTTTTCTACTCCTAGTTGACAATAATGTGATGTTACAAGAAAAGGAGGAGGTTCCTCTTTACCGGGAGGATGAGCTTGGAGTAAAAGCTCTCACCAACCATCACAAATGCCGTTCGTTTCCCCAAAAATAGCCTGGCCGCTGCACATTATCCGACGTGAAAATGCCGGTGAAAGCGTGGTGCGTGAGTTACTGCAGCTATTACTGCGCCGCTAGCCTAGTTCAACTTGGCTCTGGTATTGAATGCAGCATTTCTGTGAGAGAGAAATGAGTTGAAAAACGCAAAGGAAAAGAAAAAAGGGAGGCGGTCGTTTCGTTACGTTTCGAAGCGGGGAGTGGAGAGCGGGGTACGGCGGGAGTGCAAAAGCGGCCGAAAGGGAACGGGGTCTTCTCTGTCAACGTGTAAAGCTAAAGCCCACAACTTTTCGGCCTGCGAACCTCTTTTGCCTTTTGGTTACAGAAACGTCGGATCGCTCGAGAAGCCCACGCGATCCGTGGTCCAATCTCTGTATGGCCTTCCTTTTAGCCCAGGGCATCTCCAACGTCATTTTTGAGCATCTCTGAGCTTGACACCAACGCCCGTCACCTGCCTCCGGCACCACCATAGCAGCCATCAAAAAAAAGAATGACGAATCACCACCTCACCCGAGCTCGACGCGGCTTCATCGCTGATATGCAGCTTTGTGGACCTCCAAGGTGGCTCACCAAAAGTGAAGCCCTTGCCGTTGAACGAATCAGATCGGGGCAACACCCCGGACACGTCATCAAACTCCAGACCTGGCACCCCACCACGACTAAGACGCCGAAGAAGGAAACCATACCTGCCATCCACGAACCACGAACCTAGCAGATGTTCCGTCTTCCAGATGTCGTCGATGCAGACCACAATCTGCATCCGCCCCTGAACTACCTCCCAAGATCCACGCCGACGCTGGAGCAAATGCCGTCGCAACGGCGGAGCCCGAGGACACAGGTCCACCACGAGGATGCCGCCGCCGCCACGCCATCCTTGCTTGAACAAACTGGTTTTCAAATCCATCCCCAACCATAGGACCGATGACCTTGTCAGGGAAGGATCCGAAAATATTTATTCAGCGTTGTCATCATCGCCACTAAAGCAAAGACGATGAACAACCTAAAAACCTAAACTACGAGGAAGTAAAATCAATCCACACGCGTGGATCCGACGGCCCCCTCGGCACCGACGACCGAAGTCGCAGGCGGAGGGGAGCCGCCGAAGAACGGCGGTGCAAGATCGGCCTCTCCTGGCGGCGGCTAGGGTTGCAGCCGCCAGGGAGAGGAAAACGTCTCAAGGTGCGGTAGTTTCCTCCAACGTCATCACCCCACTATTTGTTATTAAGGCCAACTTCAACATACGATCCTAAACGGACGTATATTTTGTCTGGATTTTGTCCGTTTCGGTATTGGCAATGGGGTGCCGTCCGGGCGTTTTTCTGGATGCGCCGACCATGCGCCTAACACGCGGCATCTCAGCCGCATCTTGTCCGGCTGCATGCAAACTTTGAGAAAGCAATAAAGATGTAGCTCCATGCCAACGATCATAGTTCACGCCAGTGGTCGTGATTTATGCCGACAACAAAGCCAGTGGCCGACAAATATATGCCATCCTACAAAATGGTCAAGCAGCCAAGTTTCACGCCGGCAAACTAGCCAGCCTTCAAAATGAACAAGTTTTTCACGCCAGCAACAAAGCCATTGCCCGGCACACTAGCCAGCCTTCAAAAAGACAGCCATAGTCCACGGCCGAGGCCTCCCTGTTGGGGAACGTAGCAATAATTCAAAATTTTCCTATGTGTCACCAAGATTAATCTAGGAGATGCTAGCAACGAGAGAGAGGGAGTGCATCTTCATACCCTTGAAGATCGCTAAGCGGAAGCGTTACAAGAATGCGGTTGATGGAGTCGTACTGGCGGCGATTCAAATCGCAGAAGATCCGATCTAGCGCCGAACGGACGGCGTCTCCGCGTTCAACACACGTACAGCCCGGGGACGTCTCCTCCTTCTTGATCCAGCAAGGGGAGAGGAGAAGTTGAGGGAGAACTCCAGCAACATGACGGCATGGTGTCGATGGAGCTCGTGGTTCTCCAGCAGGGCTTCGCCAAGCACTATGGAGGAGGAGGAGGTGTAGGAGGAGGGAGGGCTGCGCCAGGGAAGAGGTGCGGCTGCCCTCCCACCCCTCCACTATATATAGGGGCAAGGGGAGAGGGGGAGGTGCCCTAGGGTTTCTCCTAGGGGGCGGCGGCCAAGCTGATTGGATCTCCCTAGGGAAAATCCTAGGAGACTTGCCCCCCAAGCCAAGCAGATGGAGGCTTGCCTGCCAAGCCAGGTGGAGGCGCCCCACCTCCCCAAGTAACATGGGAAAGGGTGTGGGGGCGCACCACCCCTTAGTGGGCTGGTTTGCCCCTTCCCCTTTGGCCCATGAGGCCCTCCAACACTTGTCGGGGCTCCCGAAAGACCTTTCGGTCATGCTGGCCATAGCCTGGTACCCCCAGAACACTTCCAGACTCCAATACCCTTCGTCTAATATATCAATCTTCACCGCCGGACCATTCCAGAACTCCTCGTGACGTCCGGGATCTCATCCGGGACTCCGAACTACCTTCGGTAACCACATACTATTTCCCATAGCAACTCTAGCGTCACCGAACCTTAAGTGTGTAGACCCCACGGGTTCGGGAACCATGCAGACATGACCGAGACACCTCTCCGGCCAATAACCAATAGCGGGATCTGGATACCCATATTGGCTCCCACATGTTCCACGATGATCTCATCGGATGAACCACGATGTCGGGGATTCGATCAATCCCGTATTCGATTCCCTTTATCAATCGGTATGTTACTTGCCCGAGATTCGATCGTCGGTATCTCAATACCTCGTTCAATCTCGTTACCGGCAAGTCACTTTACTCATTCCGTAATGCATGATCTCGTGACCAACAACTTAGTCACATTGAGCTCATTATGATGATGCATTACCGAGCGGGCCCAGAGATACCTCTCCGTCATACGGAGTGACAAATTCCCAGTCTCGATTTGTACCAACCCAACAGACACTTTCGGAGATACCTGTAGTGCACCTTTATAGCCACCCAGTTACGTTGTGACGTTTGGTACACCCAAAGCATTCCTACGGTATCCAGGAGTTGCACAATCTCATGGTCTAAGGAAATTATACTTGACATTAGAAAAGCTTTTAGCAAACGAACTACACGATCTTGTGCTATGCTTAGGATTGGGTCTTGTCCATTACATCATTCTCCTAATGATGTGATCCCGTTATCAATGACATCTAATGTCCATGGTCAGGAAACCATAACCATCTATTGATCAACGAGCTAGTCAACTAGAGGCTCACTAGGGACATGTTGTGGTCTATGTATTCACACATGTATTACGGTTTCCAGTTAATACAATTATAGCATGAACAATAGACAATTATCATGAACAAGGAGATATAATAATAACCATTTTATTATTGCCTCTAGGGCATATTTCCAACAGTCTCCCACTTGCACTAGAGTCAATAATCTAGTTCACATCACTATGTGATTGTAATGAATCCAACACCCATGGGGTTTGATCATATCTCGCTTGTGAGAGAGGTTATTAGTCAACAGGTCTGAACCTTTCATATCCGTGTGTGCTTTATAAATCTCTATGTCATCTTGTAGATGCAGCTACCATGCGCTACTTGGAGCTATTCCAAATAACTGCTCTACTATATGAATCCGGTTTACTACTCAGAGTCATCCGGATTAGTGTCAAAGTTTGCATCGACGTAACCCTTTATGACGAACTCTTTTACCACCTCCATAATCGAGAAAATTCCTTAATCCACTAGTTACTAGGGATAAGTTTGACCGTTGTCATGTGATGCATTCCTGGATCACTCTTGTACCCCTTGATTGACTCATGGCAAGGCACACTTCAGGTGCGGCACACAGCATAGCATATATTGTAGAGCCTACGTCTAAAGCATAGGGGACGACCTTCGTCCTTTCTCTCTCTTCTGCCGTGGTCAGATCTTGAGTCTTACTCAATGCTCACACCTTATAACACAGTCAAGAACTCCTTCTTTGCTGATCTATTTCAACAACTTCAAAATCTTGTCATGGTATGTATTCATTTGAAAGTACTATTAAGCGGTTTTTGATCTATCCTTATAGATCTTGATGCTCAATGTTCAAGTAGCTTAATCCAGGTTTTCCATTGAAAAACACTTTTCAAATAACCCTATATGCTTTCTGTCGTGGAATTGTCACGGCAGATGTCCTCTTGGAAGGACTTAGTCGTGGAGCCATCGCAACTAGGAAGCTTAAAGGGGTTAATCAGGACAAAGGACACGCGAGGTTTATACTAGTTCAGCCCCTTGCGGTGAAGGAAGGCCTACGTCTAGTTGGGTTGGTATTGCTTGAGGTTTCGATGACCAGGGAGCGAGATACGCTATGCCTGGCTCTCGAGGAGTTGTTTCTTGCCCTAAACTGCCGGCGGGTCGTCCCCTTATATACACGGGTTGACGCCCGGCGGCCTACAGAGTCCCGGCCGGCTCATAAACAATGTCCGGCTCGGCGACTAGTTAATCCTGCCTTACAATACAAGTTATACCATCATGGCGGTTTATCTCTACGGGCTTCAGAGTCGCCAGTGGGCCTTTAGGCCCTTTAGTGAACCGCCATCTTCATGCCTTGGTCTTGGGCTTCTGATGAACCTCTCTTTGCGTAACCCAAACCCTTCTGACCGGCTTACACAAATAGTTATATCCCCAACATTAGGGCCCAGATTGATTTGAACCGGTTCATGTCAATCTTTAAAAACCTTATGAACTGGCCTTTAGTCTTCTGTCTTGTGTGAAAATTGTAACCCGCTGTGACGTCATCATCTGGATCCGGGTTAAATCATCATGACGTCATCTTCAATAAAACTTATATTTTAATTCATCATATCTTCAACGGATCTCTGCCTTTACTGACCCTCTCGAAAATCGAGGCGTCGGGGCCGCTGGATAATGATGTCTTGGTCTCCTCGTTTCTCGCACCGTCCCAGTCGGCCCTTCCTTATAAATAAGCTCGACCTAGATCCTTTTCATTTTCTCCCTCAGTCGTCTTTATCCTCTCCCTGCCTCTCTGTGACTCGAGCTCCGCCGCCGTCGCCGCCGTCGATCTCCCTGTCTTCACCAACTCAGGCCGCTGCATCGACCTGAATCTGACCAGAGAAACGCGACGAACCTCAGCTGCAGCTTCGCATCTGTAAGTCCCTTCCCCTTTCTGTCTTAGATCAGCATTATAGTGTTCATCGAGTTCGTCGGTGTTCATCGCCGCCCGCGGCGAACCCTTGATGTATTTCACCTCCGATGACCTATTCAGATCGTTGAATAGCATATAACTGCTGCGGTGACTGTTTCATGCATATCTCGAACACAAACTAATCTCTTTTATTTGGTTCAGAGGCTTCCTTCGAGTGTACGAACTTCTCTGCACTATTTTAGGTCTAGAAAAATTTCCTTTCCAGAGCATCGTTTGATCCAAAATAATAATTGCAATCTGTGACACCTGTTTGCCCCACACTTAGACAAAAACTGTGTCTGTTGACTCTGTTTCAGCCATAGTGGTTCGTGTAACTGGTTTAAGATAATACCGGCTGTCAACACCGCTTGCTTCTGGCGACTTAAGAAAACCTTAATCATCTTTAACACCTGCAGCTGTTTAAACATTATCACATAGTTACCTATATGTCATTAGCCCCTTCTTAAGCCGTCATCTTGAATAAACCCACAGCATTTTCCTCCGGGTTATAATTAAACCGAAAAAATTCCTTTATCTTGTTGTGGGCGTTGGTTTACGCAATGGCACCCAAAGCTGTCAAACCTCCGGTGACTTGCAACTAGGTCAAATCCACCGTTACGGAGAGTTCTTTAGCTGGGTTTGTGAAATCCGGCCATCTGCCCCGAAAGGAAATTATGTCCTATCGTGCTCCTAACCCATCAGAGGAGAAACCTCAACCCAAGGAAGGGGAGGTGATTGTGTTTACGGATCATATGAACCGGGGCTTTGCTCCGCCCGGGTCAAAATTCTTCAGAGATGTTTTGCATTTCTTTGACCTCAGACCTCAAGACATCGGGCCCAACTCCGTGTCGAATCTCTGCTGTTGGGGAACGTAGTAATTTCAAAAAAAATCCTACGCACACGCAAGATCATGGTGATGCATAGCAACGAGAGGGGAGAGTGTTGTCTACGTACCCTCATAGACCGAAGCGGAAGCGTTGACGCAACATAGAGGAAGTAGTCGTACGTCTTCCCGGTTCAACCGATCCAAGCACCGTTACTCTGGCACCTCCGAGTTCTTAGCACACGTTCAGCTCGATGACGCTCCCCGAGCTTCGATCCAACAAAGCTTCGGGGATGAGTTTCGTCAGCACGACGGCGTGATGACGATGATGATGTTCTACTGACGCAGGGCTTCGCCTAAGCACCGCAACGATATGACCGAGGTGGAATATGGTGGGGGGGCACCGCACACGGCTAAGGAACGATCACGAAGATCAACTTGTGTGTTCTAGGGTGCCCCCTGCCCCCGTATATAAAGGAGGGAGGGGGAGGCCAGCCGGCCCTATAGGGCGCGCCAAAGGGAGGGGGGAGTCCTCCTCCTAGTGGGAGTAGGACTCCCCTTTCCTAGTCCAACTAGGAAGAGAGAGGGGGAAGGAAAGAGAGGGAGAGGGAGAGGGAAAGGGGGGCCGTGCCCCCCCTCCTAGTCCTATTCGGACTCCCCATGAGGGGGGAGCGCCACCTCCTGGGCTGCTGCCCTCTCTCTCCCCTCAGGCCCACTAAGGCCCAATACTTCCCCGGGGGGTTCCGGTAACCCCTCCGGCACTCCGGTTTTCTCCGAAACCACTTGGAACAATTCCGGTGTCTGAATATAGCCGTCCAATATATCAATCTTTATGTCTCGACCATTTCGAGACTCCTTGTCATGTCCGTGATCACATCCGGGACTCCGAACTACCTTTGGTATATCAAAATGTATAAACTCATAATAACTGTCATCGTAACGTTAAGCGTGCGGACCCTACGGTTCGAGAACAATGTAGACATGACCGAGACACATCTCTGGTCAATAACCAATAGCGGGACCTGGATGCCCATATTGGCTCCTACATATTCTACGAAGATCTTTATCGGTCAGACCGCATAACAATATACGTTGTTCCCTTTGTCATCGGTATGTTACTTGCCCGAGATTCGATCGTCGGTATCCAATACCTAGTTCAATCTCGTTGTCGGCAAGTCTCTTTACTCGTTCCGTAATACATCATCTCACAACTAACATATTAGTTGCAATGCTTGCAAGGCTTATGTGATGTGCATTACCGAGAGGGCCCAGAGATACCTCTCCGACTATTGGAGTGACAAATCCTAATCTCGAAATACGCCAACCCAACAAGTACCTTTGGAGACACCTGTAGAGCACCTTTATAATCACCCAGTTACGTTGTGACGTTTGGTAGCACACAAAGTGTTCCTCCGGTAAATGGGAGTTGCATAATCTCATAGTCATAGGAACATGTATAAGTCATGAAGAAAGCAATAGCAACATACTAAACGATCGGGTGCTAAGCTAATGGAATGGGTCATGTCAATCAGATCATTCAACTAATGATGTGACCTCGTTAATCAAATAACAACTCTTTGTTCATGGTTAGGAAACATAGCCATCTTTGATTAACGAGCTAGTCAAGTAGAGGCATACTAGTGACACTCTGTTTGTTTATATATTCACACATGTATTATGTTTCCGGCTAATACAATTCTAGCATGAATAATAAACATTTATCATGATATATGAGGAAATAAATAATAACTTTATTATTACCTCTAGGGCTTATTTCCTTCATCTGCAACTTCCAAGTGTTTTGCGAAGTGTACCTTGGAGAAGAGCCAAGTTTGACCTTGTTTAGAGAGTTGTTTTATTTGAACCGGCAAAATGAACGTGCCAATGGGCCCAGTCTGGAACTCGGTGGTATTTCGATCCAGCGGCGAAGAGACTGTCTTTTCCCTTATGCAGAACTGCCAAGCCATCCAAAGGAGTGGAACCAGACGTGGTTCTACTGCCAAGATACCTCTTCGGTTGGTGAGAACCCGCTACCCGGCTTTCGCGCTCTGCGCTTTGAGTCCAACCACCCATTGGCTGACAAATTATCTCCGGCTGAACGTATTCCACTTGCCCCCACCATAAAGAAGATTAAGGCTCTTTTGGGCAATGGTTTGGACGACATTGATTTGGTCCGGACCTGGATTACCTGGCGGGTGGTTCCGTTAAGCCGCCGACCCGGCTTGATGTGTACTTACTCAGGGGAAAAGGATGACCCGCTGCATCACAGCCCTGACGATTTACCAGATGACACGGTCGAGGCTATGATCCAGTCACTGTTGAAAGAGGGGACTGTGGTGAACAATACCTTCAGCTTACTCCCCTTCTGTAAGAATAACCCGCCCCCCACAGTAAGTCATCAACCTCAATGGTCACCTTTTATTATATTTACCTTACTTTTACTCATAGCCCCTCACAACTCTTTACAGGCAAACGACAAGTTCTAAAAAGTCCCGTATGATCATGAGGCGGCCAAACAAGCCCGGGCGGCAAAGAGGGCCGAAAAAAGAACCACCAGACCTTCTACTTCAAAGAAGAGAAAACCAAGTGCTTCAGAGATGTTCCAGCTCGATGATTCTGATGATAACGAGGAAGAGGTAACCTTTCAACTTCCCTTACTCTTTTATCATTACCTTACTAACATTATTCTCCTTTTTCAGGAAGTCACGGGGAACAACCAACCCGTCGAGGAAGAGGCAACTATCATCTCCTCCGACTCCGAGCTTCGGCCGCGTCAGAAAATTCGAAGAGTAACCCGGAAAGTAAGATTTTCACACCCTTTGGCTTACCAAGATCCTGACTTTCTTTTGAAGCAACAGCAATTTGAAGCCGGAGGCAGACCCAGACCAGCAGGGATGCAGAGCTCTCCTCCGGCTTGCCTGATGCAACCCGGAAGCATCGGTCTGAGGTTATCTCTGACTTATACCCTTTTTTACCTTTGGCGGGTCTAATCCGTCAACCTCTCAATTCCTCTAACTCCAATTATCAGGATACCTCTCCTTCATCCGGCGAGTCCATGCAGTCAAACATGCCAGCTTTTAAGACTGCTCCTGGGTAATATCAATTTATTTACCTTATGTTTTTTCTTCCTCATGTGTCTGTACTCATTCTTTTGCTTTGTCCATAGCATGCAAGTTAAGCCCAGGAAGAAAATGAAGAAAGACCATCCGGCCCAAGACCCTGTGGTAAATGAACCGGAACTGGGCACAACTGCTCCCGGCTCTCCCACACATCAGCCACCGCCTGAACCGGCTCAGGATACTGCGGTACCAACTTCTGATCCGCCTACTGAAGATATTCTGGTTGGTTCTGTTAACCCGGAAGCACCTAGCCCGGCCAGGACGATTGACCCAGAAGTGGAAATACTCAAGACTTGGTTTGTTGAGCCGGCCCGGCCCACAGTTCTTGCCAGATGTTCTGCAAAAGAGGAGTTATTGGAACGTCGTAAAGCCAAAACGGCCATCACTGACTATACTCCTTTGAGTATTGGAGAGATCGTCTCGGGTTATATCAACCAGGTGCATAATAGCTGTGACCTGGAAATTGACATGGTGAAACAAATACAACAAAAATCTGAGGTATGACTTACGCTTCCTTACTTTCAATCATACTTACTGTACCAGCCCCCAAGTCTATTGCTTATTAGGAAATATGTTGTAGACTTTGAAAAACTGTTAGAACTGCTTGTCTGGCTTAAAGAAAAAATACTTAAACCGGATGTAACACAATACCTTTAACTTGCGATACACATTAGCCCCCAAGTGCCAAGCATCTTTGCGTGCAAAGTGCTTGGGACTTTAATATCCAGGACCGGCTTAATAACTTAGAAAGCTTCGGTACACATTAGCCCCCAAGTGTCAAGTATGTTTTCTTGCAAAGTGCTTGAGACTTTGAAATTATTTATCATGATGCTGACTGTAACCCGGGATAATGCAGGCTACCATAAGTCAATTTGAATCGGAGATTGCTGACCTTAAGAGCCGCCTGTCAGCCCAGGAACTTGAAATTCAAAATGCCAACTCCAAGTTTGAACTCAGCGTCTCTGAACAAGAGAAGTTGAAGAAGAACTTTGAGTCGGAGAAGAAAACCTGGGCTGATGAGAAAGCCTCTCTGGTGACCCGGGCCGAGACAGCCAAAACATCCCTTGCGAAGGCAAACACCGAGCTGTCCGGCTTGAAGCGTCAGATATCTCGAATGGTCTCAGCAATCTTCGGTACGTCTCTTTGTATGAACCTCAAATACTGTCATCCTTTCTTTGACGACTAAGCTAATTATTGCTTCCGGCTTACCCTTTGTTTAACACACAGGCCCCAGGAGCACAACTCTCAAGCAGGACATGGTAATCAAACTGAAAGCCGTCTATAGTCTGGTGGTCAACTGTACACCGGGTCACAACATGCTTTGGCTGTTGTGGCCTTATCAAATGATGTGCCCCTCCTCTGTGTTACGACGGCTTGCTGTACTCCCCCAGCGGATTCAAGAGTTGAGACGGGCCCAAGCAAGAGCCGGAGCTATAGCCGCCTTGAGCCGGGCCAAAGCCTGGTTACCGGAGCTAGACCCGGCCGACATCGCTCTTGGGTATCCAAGTTTAAAGGAGGATGGCACTCCATTTGATCAAAAAGACTTCACCAGCTGCGTGAGGGACATACGCCCTGTGGCCACTCAAATTGGGAACAATACTGACCTCTCCAAGTATCAGCCGGGTTATGATAAGGAGAATCTGAGAATCCCCACGCCGCATTACGATGATGTCAGCCTGATCCCTCCATTTCGTAAGCATAACTTTGCCCCTGAAGTAGACCCAACCGGTTTAATAGATGACAAAGCTGAGTTTGAAGCCTTGAGTGGCATTGACTGGGCATCATCATCCTTCCAGGACAAGGCAACTGGCGAAGAGGCGGAGAAGGATAACCCGGAAGCTTCAGGTCAACCCCAAGAGTAAATTGCAAGGCGCCACCTGCGTATGTCTTGTAGAAAAACAATGCCTCATCATTCAGACTCGGGGAGTCTTGTAATAGAGCTGAAAACACTCTGAGTTTGTCATGCATTCGCGCATGCTTATGGCCCTTAAGACTTGCATAAGCCACCATTATTATGCACTTCATAGTTTATATGAATCTGTTATATCCTTGCAGAAATTTCTTGCATTGCCCTGCACAGAAGATAAACAAAATCCCTTGGCGACTTATCGCATTGAGAGTTACATAAGCTTCTGATAACCCGGAGTGTTACAGGAAAACCAACTTATGATTGAACTTAGTATATGTAATCATAATGATATACCTGTGATGCTTATGGTTACTTCTAAAAGTAAATTTAACTCCTGATGATTGATATATAAAGGTTCACCTGGTATTTAGTAACCCGGAGTAACCAATATTCACCCGGAGGGTTGTGATCCACTCTATGGTATTTTGAAGAGGATCTCAATATAACCAAATAGTGATACTTATAAATTATGATGAATAATAAACAAATTTCAAAGGCTTCTGATTCGAATACAATCAGTGAACCGTTCCAAAGGGGTTAAGCTAATATTCGGATGCGATCATATAGCCCCCAGTGGCTGTGGCGATGCCGATCAAGTGGGTATCGACAGCTATGTTCTCTTTGGTTCGAATACGACCTATGTTTGAACAGGAAGCCCCCAAGTGACCATAAGAGTTGTTTAATGACGCTGATTCGAATACGATCCACGTCAGACCCAATGGGGTTAAGCTATGATTCAAATATGATCAGGAAGCCCCCAAGTGGGTTTGGCAGTATGCCGATCAAGTGGGTATCGACAACTATGTTCTCTTTGGTTCGCATACGACCTATGTTTGAACAGGAAGCCCCCAAGTGATCATCGCTAGATTCAGATATGATCATAAGCCGGACCAAAGGAAAGCCGGAATCAGATGTGACCCGCTTCCTCTTGGTTATTTCCACCACCTGACAAAGGAAACACATAAAACCTTTTTTGGGATGGAAAAAAGGATAGAGGTCCTGCTTTATTGCTTTATGTAATATATACATAGGATAAATATACACATATTAGAGCCGGTGGCTCAAGTATAATAAGGCCGAAGATGAGCGATCTTCCACGGCTGACGGGTCTCTTCCTCCGACTTACGTGAGTCTTTGTGCTCTCGAACATCGATAAGGTAGTATGACCCGTTGTTCAGATTCTTGCTGACCACAAAGGGTCCTTCCCAAGGAGGGGATAGCTTGTGCATGTCAGATTGATCCTGGATGAGCCGGAGTACTAAGTCGCCTTCCTGAAAGGTTCTGGACTTAACCCGACGGCTATGGTAGCGGCGCAGGTCTTGCTGGTAAATCGCCGAGCGGGCTATTGCCAAGTCTCGCTCTTCATCCAACAGGTCTAGTGCATCTTGCCGAGCTTTTTCTTTGTCCGCCTCAACATAAGCCGCCACACGGGGTGAATCATGACAGATGTCACTTGGCAGGACCGCCTCTGCTCCATACACCATAAAGAAAGGCGTGTAACCCGTAGATCTGTTAGGTGTGGTATTGATGCTCCAAAGTACAGAGGGTAACTCCTCCACCCAACAACCCGGCGTCCGCTGTAAAGGGACCAAGAGCCGGGGCTTGATACCCTTCAAGATCTCTTGATTAGCTCGTTCTGCTTGACCATTTGATTGAGGATGAACCACAGCCGAAACGTCAAGCCGGATATGCTCTCGTTGACAGAACTCTTCCATAGCTCCTTTGGAAAGGTTAGTGCCATTATCAGTTATGATGCTGTGTGGAAAACCAAAGCGAAAAATCACCTTTTTCATGAACTGGACCGCCGTGGCTGCATCACACTTACTGACTGGCTCCGCCTCAACCCACTTTGTAAACTTGTCAACCGCTACCAAGAGGTGCTTCTTTTTATCCTTAGACCTTTTGAAAGGCCCGACCATATCAAGCCCCCAGACTGCAAACGGCCAAGTAATTGGAATCATCCTCAATTCTTGAGCTGGCACATGGGCTCGTCGTGGGAACTTCTGACATCCGTCACATTTACTGACCAAATCTTCTGCATCAGCATGAGCCGTCAGCCAATAAAACCCATGACGGAAAGCTTTGGCCACAAGAGATTTTGAGCTGGCGTGATGACCACAATCGCCTTCATGAATCTCACGAAGGATCTCCTGACCCTCTGTAGGTGACACGCAACATTGAAACGCTCTAGTGACGCTGCAGTGATGTAACTCGCCATTGACAATTGTCATGGACTTGGACCGCCGGACGATTTGTCTTGCCAAGGTCTCATCTTCGGGCAACTCTCCCGGGGTCATGTAAGCCAAATAAGGTACTATCCAATCCGGGATAACATGGAGAGCCGCCACCAGCTGTGCCTCCGGGTCTGGTATTGCCAGATCTTCCTCTGTAGGTAACTTAACAGAAGGATTACGCAAAATATCAAGAAAAGTGTTAGGCGGCACCGGCTTACGCTGAGATCCCAGCCGGCTTAAGGCATCAACCGCCTCATTCTTCCTTCTATCAATGTGTTCCACCACATAACCTTTGAAGTGTCTAGCCACAACATCAACTTCTCGACGGTAAGCCGCCATAAGGGGATCTTTAGAGTCCCACCTGCCCGACACCTGTTGGGCCACAAGGTCTGAGTCTCCTAAGCATCTTACCCGGCTTAAGTTCATCTCTTTGGCCATCCGGAGACCATGGAGTATGGCCTCGTACTCAGCTGCGTTGTTAGTACAAGGAAACATAAGCCGGAGCACATAACAAAATTTGTCACCTTGAGGGGAAGTTAACACGACTCCAGCCCCCGAGCCTTCCAACTGTCTGGACCCATCAAAGTGAATAGTCCAATAGGTGTTATCGGGCTTCTCCTCAGGTGCCTGTAGCTCTGTCCAGTCATTGATGAAATCCACCAAAGCTTGAGATTTAATGGCCGTGCGTGGCACGTACTTCAGACCATGAGGCCCGAGCTCGATGGCCCACTTGGCGAATCGTCCTGTAGCCTCTTTGTTCTGAATAATGTCTCCCAAGGGGGCAGAACTGACCATAGTGATAGGGTGACCTTGGAAGTATTGCTTCAGCTTCCGGCTTGCCATGAACACCCCGTAAACAAGTTTCTGCCAATGAGGATATCTTTGTTTTGACTCGATGAGTACCTCACTGACATAATAAACCGGCCGTTGAACTGGATGTTCCTTACCAGCCTCCTTGCGCTCTACCACAATTGCCACACTGACGGCTCGTGAATTAGCAGCCACATATAACAGTAAAGGCTCTTTGTCAATGGGAGCTGCAAGAACCGGCAGCTCAGATAGTTGCCTCTTCAAATCCTCAAAAGCAGCATCAGCAGCATTACTCCAGACAAAGGTGTCTGCCTTCTTCATTAGTTGGTACAGCGGTAGGGCCTTCTCACCTAACCGGCTTATGAATCGGCTTAAAGCAGCAACACGACCCGCCAGTCGCTGAACATCACTGATACAAGCCGGTTTAGCGAAAGAAGTGATTGCCTTTATCTTCTCTGGATTAGCTTCAATGCCCCTGTTTGAGACCAAGAATCCCAAAAGCTTGCCTGCAGGCACACCAAACACACACTTCTCCGGGTTAAGCATCATCTTGTAAACCCGGAGGTTGTCGAAGGTTTCTCTGAGATCAGGTATCAAGGTTTCCGTCTCTCAGAACTTCACAACTATGTCATCCACATAAGCATGAACATTGCGCCCAATTTGATTGTGGAGACAATTCTGTACACACCGTTGATAAGTCGCCTGGGCACTCTTGAGCCCAAAAGGCATAGACACATAGCAGAAGGCTCCAAACAGAGTGATGAAAGCCGTCTTCTCCTGGTCCTTAACTGCCATCTTGATCTGATGATAACCAGAGTAGGCATCCAAAAAACTCAAACGCGCACAACCCGCCGTAGCATCAATGATTTGATCAATACGGGGGAGAGCGAAAGGATCAGCCGGACAAGCCTTATTTAAGTCCGTGCAATCCACACACATCCGCCAAGTGCCGTTTTTCTTGAGCACGAGCATCGGGTTAGCCAACCACTCCGGGTGAAAAACTTCGACAATGAACCCAGCTGCCAAGAGCTGGGCGGCTTCCTCTCCTATAGCTTTTCGTCGTTCCTCATTGAATCGCCGCAGAAACTGCCTGACCGGCTTATACTTCGGATCAATATTAAGAGTGTGCTCAGCGAGTCCTCTCGGTACACCCGGCATGTCAGAAGACTTCCATGCAAATATGTCCCGGTTCTCACGGATGAACTCGATGAGCGCGCTTTCCTATTTAGGATCCAAGTTGGCACTGATGTTGAATTGCTTAGACGAGTCGCCTGGAGTAAAACCAACAAGCTTAGTCTCTGCAGCCGACTTAAACTTCATGGCCGGGTCATGTTCCGTAGTTGGCTTCTTGAGGGAGGTCATATCTGCCGGGTCAATGTTATCTTGGTAAAATTTGAGCTCCTCTGCTGCACAGACGGACTCAGCATAAGCCGCGTCGCCTTCTTCGCATTCTAGGGCCACCTTTCGACTTCCATGCACAGTGATGGTGCCCTTATAACCCGGCATCTTGAGCTGTAAGTAAACATAACACGGTCGTGCCATGAACTTGGCATAAGCCGGCCGTCCAAACAACGCGTGATATGGACTCTTGATTTTGACCACCTCAAAAGTTAAGTTTTCAGCCCTAGAACCGTGCTCGTCTCCAAAAGCCACCTCTAGCTCAATCTTACCCACAGGATACACCGACTTACCAGGCACCACTCCATGGAAGACGGTGTTGGAAGTCTTTAAATTCTTGTCAGTTAAGCCCATGCGCCGAAAGGTCTCGTAGTAGAGGATGTTGATGCCGCTACCTCCATCCATGAGTACCTTAGTGAATTTATAGCCACCGACCTGCGGTGCCACCACCAAGGCTAATTGACCCGGGTTATCAACCCGAAGAGGATGATCCTCCCTACTCCACACAATGGGCTGTTCTGACCATCTTAGGTAACGAGGGACTGCCGGCTCAACAGAATTCACAGCCCTCTTATGGATTTTCTGATCACGTTTGCACAAACTAGTAGTGAACATGTGATACTGCCCACTATTTAGCTGCTTTGGATGGCTCTGGTAACCCGATTGCTGCTGCTGCTGTCCTCCTTGACCAGACTGCTATTGGTTATAAACCGCCCTGGTTTCCTTGAAAACCGGAACCTGAACCGTCGCCCGGGCCATGAAAGTCGCCGGCTCCTGAGCCGCCACCCGGGCCTTGATTGCCATCAAACATATTAGAATTTTTGAAAGCCTTCATGATTGCACAATCCTTCCATAAATGAGTCGCTGGCCGTTCCCGGGTGCCGTGTTTCGGGCAGGGCTCATTGAGTAATTGCTCAAGAGATGGACCCGACCCACCAAACCGAGGGGGTGGCTTTCCCTTGCGCTTCTGATTTTTACCCTGTGCATTTGCCACAAATTCCGGGTTACCGTCCGCCTTACGCTTATTGCCTCCTTGATTTGCTGGGTTATGCTGCTGACCCTTTCCATTACCGTTCTTCTTTCCCTTCCCTGTCTTTTCCTCATCAGACGCGGGATCCTTGGTACTATCAGAATCGTCATACTTGACTAAAGCCACCATCAGCGTCCCCATATCGCCGCAATCACGCTTAAGGCGCCCCAGCTTCTGTCTCAGAGGTTCAAAGCGGCAATTCTTCTCCAGCATGAGGACTGCTGAGCCGGCATCCATCTTGTCAGACGAATGTATTATATCTTTAACCCGACGCACCCAATGAGTCGTAGATTCACCTTCCTCCTGCTTACAATTTGTCAAGTCCACAATCAACATAGACTGCTTGCAAGTGTCTTTGAAGTTCTGGATGAAATGGGCCTTTAGCTCTGCCCATGAACTAATGGAATTGGGTGGCAAACCCTTTAACCAAGAACGGGCCGTTCCGTCCAACATCATGGTGAAGTATTTGGCCATCGCTTCATCACTAACCTCCAACAGCTCCATGGCCATCTCATAACTTTCAATCCACGCCCCAGGCTGTAAATCGGCCGTATAATTCGGCACCTTTCGAGGTCCCCTGAAATCCTTGGGCAGACGTACATTACGTAGAGCCGGTACCAGACAAGGAACTCCTCCGGTTCTAGTAGCAACTCCCGCCTCCACAGAAGTCGTCGGATAAGCCGGCAAGTCCTGCTGATCTGCTAGCTGAGCCGCCCGTTCGTCCTCCTGACGTATCTGATCCTGCACCGGGTTATATCCACCGGGCTGGTTTCGTCGTTGCGCGTTGCTTGACAGGGCCTCCGACTCCATGTGTCTGCTGTAACTCGGGCTTCGGTTTTGACAAGGCGGAGCTAACCAGGGTGGAGGAGTTGAATGAATCATGTCCCGGCTGTAAGAATAAGTCTCTTGCTGGGCCAGAGCCGTCTGGACAAGTTCTCTGATCCTCCGGGTCTCCACTGCTGTCGGATCATCACCATCCACTGGGAGAGCCGCCAATCGTGCTGATGCTGCGATTAAATTCTCCATGGGGTTGGAGAAGTGACCCGGTGGTATCGGTACGTAACGGGGCGGTGCCATATTGCTGTGACGAGGTGCCGTCACCTGAGGCTGGACCGGGCCTCCTGCTCCGGATGTCATGAACTTATTTGCACCCGACGAGTTACTTGGGCCGGCTCCGGGTGTAGAAAAGAGATTCCGAGGATCATAAATCTGAGGTAGACGGGATTGAGTTTTCTGATGTCTCCTCCTCATTACCTCATTAGATGCGTTCAGGCTCATCGTGAGCTGAAAAGCCTCTGCCAGAAGTTGCTGCGCCCGTACGTCCAAAGCCGCCCGCTCTGTGGCTAATCTAGTATCTTCAGCTGCTAAGGTTTCTTTGGCCTGGGCGATCTCCTCACGAACCCGTGCCACCTCTGCCTCATGCTCAGATTGGCTCGCAGGGATGATTGTAGCAGTTAACAGGGCCGTAAGTTTATCCATGAGATCCATCAGCACCTGAGCCAGTGAGCGCACAGGGCCTCCTGCCCCGGCTGCTCCTAACCCGGACGTTATCGCCGCTGAGGCCGTAGAATTTTGGCCGGGTTGAGTGCCAGCCATGAAGACTCCTGCCCAGTTTGGCGACTCTGAGGGGTCCGGAATAGTGCTGCCATCGGAACAGCCCCCAAGCGCACCATCTTGAACTTGATACAGCGAATCTTTTGAGCCGGCGGACGAATCACCGTCAGAGAGGACGGCCGGCTCACCATCATCTTTAGATCCTTTAGAAAGTTCACCTCCGTGGATGCAACCCACAAAGGCACGCTTCATGACGGGTTGAGCTCGGGCGGGTCTCGCATGCTGAGCCGTCTCGACGAGGTCGGTGCAGTTGTCTGGCTGAGGGCCCGGGTCACCAATCCGGCTGATGAAGACGTGAATTCCGCCAAAGGGGACCCGGAACCCATACTCAATTGAGCCGGCGTCGGGCCCCCAGCCTTCGTCGTCGATGTAGATCTTGCCGCGACGACTCTTGGTCATCTGGCCAACTGCGTATCCCTTGAGCCCTTCGAAGCTGCCCTTCAAGAACTCAAATCCACCGTGCGCTGGCCCCACGGTGGGCGCCAACTGTCGTGGAATTGTCACGGCAGATGTCCTCTTGGAAGGACTTAGTCGTGGAGCCATCGCAACTAGGAAGCTTAAAGGGGTTAATCGGGACAAAGGACACGCGAGGTTTATACTAGTTCAGCCCCTTGCGGTGAAGGAAGGCCTACGTCTAGTTGGGTTGGTATTGCTTGAGGTTTCGATGACCAGGGAGCGAGATACGCTATGCCTGGCTCTCGAGGAGTTGTTTCTTGCCCTAAACCGCCGGCGGGTCGTCCCCTTATATACACGGGTTGACCCCCGGCGGCCTACAGAGTCCCGGCCGGCTCATAAACAGTGTCTGGCTCGGTGACTAGTTAATCCTGCCTTACAATACAAGTTATACCATCATGGCGGTTTATCTCTACGGGCTTCAGAGTCGCCAGTGGGCCTTTAGGCCCTTTAGTGAACCGCCATCTTCATGCCTTGGTCTTGGGCTTCTGATGAACCTCTCTTTGCGTAACCCGGCCCCTTCTGGCCGGCTTACACAAATAGTTATATCCCCAACACTTTCCAGAAATTCTACATCATTTTTGATCAACAATATGTGAACAACATATACTCATCAGAAAATCTATAGTGCTCCCACTCACTTATTTGGAAATACAAGTTTCTCATAAACTTTGTATAAACCCAAAATCTTTGATCATCTCATCAAATCGTATATTCCAACTCCGAGATGCTTACTCCAGTTCTTAGAAGGATTGCTGGAGCTTTGCATACTGTTAGCATCTTTTAGGATTGACAAAACCTTCTGGTTGTATCACATACAACCTTTCCTCAAGAAAATTGTCGAGGAACCAATGTTTTTGACATCCTATCTGCAAGATTTCATAAATAATGCAGTAACTGCTAATACAATTCCAACAGACTCTTAGCATCGCTACGAGTGAGAAAGTCTCACCTTAGTCAACTCCTTGAACTTGTCGGAAAACATCTTAACGACAAGTTGAGCTTTCTTAATGGTGATACTTACCATCATTGTCCGTCTTCCTTTTAAAATCCATTTGTACCCAATAGCCTTACGACCATCAAGTAGTTCTTCCAAAGTCTATACTTTGTTTTCACACATGGATCCTCTCGGATTTTATGGCCTCAAGCCATTTGTCGGAATCCGGGCCCACCATCGCTTCTCCATAGCTCGTAGGTTCATTGTTGTCTAGCAACATGACTTCCAAGACAGGGTTACGTACCACTCTAAAGTAGTATGCATCCTTGTCGACCTACGAGGTTTGGTAGTGACTTGATCCGAAGTTTCATGATCACTATCATAAGCTTCCACTTCAATTGGTGTAGGCGTCACAGGAACAACTTCTTGTGCCCTGCTACACACTAGTTGAAGTGACGGTTCAATAACCTCATCAAGTCTCCACCATCCTCCCACTCAATTCTTTCGAGAGAAACTTTTCCTCGAGAAAGTACCCGTTTCTAGACAATCACTTTTTCTTCCGGATCCGAAATAGGAGGTATGCCCAACTGTTTTGGGTGTCCTATGAAGATGCATTTATCCGCTTTGGGTTCGAGCTTATCAGGCTAAACCTTTTTCACATAAGCGTCGCAGCCCCAAAATTTTAAGAAATGACAGCTTAGATTTCTCTAAACCTTAGTTCATACGGTGTCATCTCAACGGAATTACGTGGTGCCCTATATAAAGTGAATGCGGTTGTCTCTAATGCCTAACCCATAGACGATAGTGGTAATTCGATAAGAGACATCATGGTATGCACCACATCCAATAGGGTGCAGCTATGATGTTCGGACACACCATCATACTATGGTGTTCTAGGCGGTATTTGTTGTGAAACAATTTCCATAATGTCTTAATTGTGTGCCAAACTCGTAACTCAGATATTCATCTCTATGATCATATCATAGACATTTTATCCTCTTGTCACGACCATCTTCAACTTCACTATGAAATTACTTGAACCTTGTGTTTCGTCAAGTAAATATACTTATCATCTACTCAAATCATCTATGAAGTAAGAACATAACGATATCCACTGCGTGCCTCAGCACTCATTG
Organism: Aegilops umbellulata; assembly: GCA_032464435.1. Lineage (NCBI taxonomy): Eukaryota > Viridiplantae > Streptophyta > Magnoliopsida > Poales > Poaceae > Aegilops > Aegilops umbellulata. The sequence goes on from CP136055.1 coordinate 482,492,380, forward strand.
GACTGCACACATCAAAATGTATTACTTCCAACAAGTTGCTTTCTTGTTCCATCTTACTGAAAACGAGGCCTTTCAGTCATCTTGCCCATGTGGTATGATTTGCATGTCTCAAGTGATTCAAAATCAAGTGAGCCCAAACGATCCATCTGTATGGAGTTTCTTCATGCATATATACCAATAGACATGGTTCGCATGTCTCAATCTTTTCAAAAATGAGTGAGTCCAAAGATCCATCAACATGGAGCTTCTTCATGCGTTTTATACCAATATGACTCAAATTGCAGTGCCACAAGTATGTGGTACTATCATTACTATCTTATATCTTTTGGCATGAACATGTGTATCACTATGATCGAGATTCAATAAACCATTCATTTTAGGTGCAAGACCATTGAAGGTATTATTCAAATAAACAGAGTAACCATTATTCTCCTTAGATGAATAACCGTATTGCGATAAACATAATCCAATCATGTCTATGCTCAACACAAACACCAAATAACAATTATTTAGTTTTAACACCAATCCAGATGGTAGAGGGAGCATGCTATGTTTGATCACATCAACCTTGGAAATACTTCCAACACACATCGTCATCTCACCTTTAGCTAGTCTCCGTTTATTCCGTAGCTTTTATTTTGAGTTACCAACACTTAGCAAACGAACCGGTATCTAATACCCTGGTGCTACTAGGAGTACTAGTAAAGTACACATTAATATAATGTATATCCAACATACTTCTGTCGACCTTGCCAGCCTTCTCATCTACCAAGTATCTAGGGTAGTTTTGCTTCAGTAACCGTTCCCCTTATTACAGAAGCACTTAGTCTCGGGTTTGGTTTCAACCTTGGGTTTCTTCACTAGAGCAGTAACTGATTTGCCGCTTCATGAAGTATCCCTTTCTTGCCCTTCCCTTCTTGAAACTAGTGGTTTTACTAACCATCAACAATTGATGCTCCTATTTGATTTCTACTTTCGCGGTGTCGCGAATAGCTCAAGGATCATCATATCTATCCTTGATATGTTATAGTTCATCACGAAGCTCTAGTAGCTTGGTGGCAGTGACTTTGGAGAACCATCACTATCACATCTGGAAGATTAACTCCCACTTGATTCAAGCGATTGTAGTACTCATACAATCTGAGCACATGCTCAACGATTGAGCTTTTCTCCTTAGTTTGCAGGCTTAAGAAACTTGTCAGAGGTCTCATACCTCTTGACGTGGGCACTAGCCTGAAATCCATTCAGTCCTTGGAACATCTCATATGTTCTGTGATGTTTCAAAAACGTCTTTGGTGCCTCAATTCTAAACCATATAGCATTACGCACTGAACTATCATGTAGTCATCAAAACGTGTATGTCAGATGTTCGCAACATCCACAACCGACGCTTGAGGTTCAGCACACTGAGCGGTGCATTAAGGACATAATCCTTCTGCGCAGCAATGAGGACAATCCTCAGTTTGCGGACCCAGTCCGCATAATTTCTACTATCAACTTTCAACTAAATTTTCTCTAGGAACATATCTTAAACAGTAGAACCAAAGCGTAAGCTACGACATAATTTGCAATGACCTTTTGACTATGTTCATGATAATTAAGTTCATCTGATTATTTAATGAACTCCCACTTAGATAGACATCCCTCTAGTCATCTAAGTGATACATGATCCGAATCAACTAGGTCGTGTCCGATCATCACGTGAGACGGACTAGTCATCATCGGTGAACATCTTCATGTTGATCGTATCTACTGTACGACTCATGTTCGACCTTTCGGTCTCTTGTGTTCCGACGCCATGTCTGTACATGCTAGGCTCGTCAAGTCAACCCTAGTACTTTCGCATGTGTAAATCTGGCTTACACCCATTGTATGCGAACGTTAGAATCTATCACACCCGATCATCAAGTGGTGCTTCGAAACAACGAACCTTCGCAACGGTGCACAGTTAGGGGGAACACATCTCTTGAAATTTTAGTGAGGGATCATCTTATTTATGCTACCGTCGTTCTAAGCAAATAAGATGTAAACATGATAAACATCACATGCAAATCATAAAGTGACATGATATGGCCAATATCATCTTGCGCCTTTGATCTCCATCTTCGAGGCACGGCATGATCACCTTCGTCACCGGCATGACACCATGATCTCCATCATCATGATCTCCATCATCGTGTCTTCATGAAGTTGTCTCTCCAACTATTACTTCTACTACTATGGCTAACGGTTAGCAATAAAGTAAAGTAATTACATTGCGTTTTTCATTGACACGCAGGTCATACAATAAATTAAGACAACTCCTATGGCTCCTGCCGGTTGTCATATTCATCGACATGCAAGTCGTGATTCCTATTACAAGAACATGATCAATCTCATACATCACATATATATAATTCATCACATCCTTTTGGCCATATCACATCACATAGCATACCCTGCAAAAACAAGTTAGACGTCATCTAATTGTTGTTGCATGTTTTACGTGGCTGCTATGGGTTTCTAGCAACAACGTTTCTTACCTACGCAAAAGCCACAACGGTGATATGCCAATTGCTATTTACCCTTCATAAGGACCCTCTTCATCGAATCTGATCCGACTAAAGTGGTAGAGACAGACACCCGCTAGCCACCTTATGCATCAAGTGCATGTCAGTCGGTGGAACCTGTCTCACGTAAGTGTACGTGTAAGGTCGGTCTAGGCCGCTTCATCCCACAATGCCGCCGAATCAAGATAAGACTAGTAACGGCAAGCAAATTGAACAAATCATCACCCACAACTGCTTTGTGTTCTACTCGTGCATAGAATCTACGCATAGACCTAGCTCTTGATGCCACTGTTGGGGAACGTAACAATAATTCAAAATTTTCCTATGTGTCACCAAGATCAATCTAGGAGATGCTAGCAACGAGAGAGAGGGAGTGCATCTTCATACCCTTGAAGATCGCTAAGCGGAAGTGTTACAAGAATGCAGTTGATGGAGTCGTACTCGCGGCGATTCAAATCGCAGAAGATCCGATCTAGTGCCGAACGGACGGCGCCTCCGCATTCAACACACGTACAGCCCAGGGACGTCTCCTCCTTCTTGATCCAACAAGGGGAGTGGAGAAGTTGAGGGAGAACTCCAGCGGCACGACGACATGGTGTCGATGGAGCTCGTGGTTCTCCAGCAGGGCTTCGCCAAGCACTATGGAGGAGGAGGAGGTGTAGGAGGAGGGAGGGCTGCGCCAGGGAAGAGGTGCGGCTGCCCTCCCACCCCTACACTATATATAGGGGCAAGGGGAGAGGGGGAGGCGCCCTAGGGTTTCCCCTAGGGGACGGCGGCCAACCAGATTGGATCTCCCTAGGGAAAATCCTAGGGAGACTTGCCCCCCAAGCCAAGCAGATGGAGGCTTGCCTCCCAAGCCAGGTTGAGGCGCCCCACCTCCCCAAGTAACATGGGAAAGGGTGTGGGGGGCGCACCACCCCTTAGTGGGCTGGTTTGCCCCTTCCCCTTTGGCCCATGAGGCCCTCCAATACTTGTCGGGGCTCCCGAAAGACCTTTCGGTCATGCTGGCCATAGCCTGGTACCCCCAGAACACTTCCGGACTCCAATACGCTTCGTCTAATATATCAATCTTCACTGCCGGACCATTCCGGAACTCCTCGTGACGTCCGGGATCTCATCCGGGACTCCAAACTACCTTCGGTAACCACATACTATTTCCCATAACAACTCTAGCGTCACCGAACCTTAAGTGTGTAGACCCCACGGGTTCGGGAACCATGCAGACATGACCGAGACACCTCTCCGGCTAATAACCTATAGCGGGATCTGGATACCATCTTGGCTCCCACATGTTCCACGATGATCTCATCGGATGAACCACGATGTCGGGGATTCGATCAATCCCGTATTCAATTCCCTTTGTCAATTGGTATGTTACTTGCCTGAGATTTGATCATCGATATCCCAATACCTCGTTCAATCTCGTTACCGGCAAGTCACTTTACTCGTTCCGTAATGCATGATCCCGTGACCAACTTCTTAGTCACATTGTGCTCATTATGATGATGCATTACCGAGTGGGCCCAGAGATACCTCTCCGTCATACGAAGTGACAAATCCCAGTCTCGATTCGTACCAACCCAACAGACACGTTCAGAGATACCTGTAGTGCACCTTTATAGCCACCTAGTTACGTTGTGACGTTTGGTACACCCAAATCATTCCTACGGTATCCGGGAGTTGCACAATCTCATGGTCTAAGGAAATGACACTTGACATTAGAAAAGCTTTTAGCAAACGAACTACACGATCTTGTGCTATGCTTAGGATTGGGTCTTGTCCATCACATCATTCTCCTAATGATGTGATCCCGTTATCAATGACATCTAATGTCCATGGTCAGGAAACCATAACCATCTATTGATCAATGAGCTAGTCAACTAGAGGCTCACTAGGGACATGTTGTGGTCTATGTATTCACACATGTATTACGGGTTCCAGTTAATATAATTATAGCATGAACAATAGACAATTATCATGAACAAGGAAATATAATAATGACCATTTTATTATTGCCTCTAGGGCATATTTCCAACACTCCCTAGTTCAGGTCGTCTTGATCGAACATCTCCTTTTGATGGTTTGTCAACCAAATCTTTCTCTTCGGGGGACATGTTGGTCATGTCGATGCTAGTTTGGATTGAGTTAATGCCTCGAGTGATCGCAAACTTGTAGGGTGCAAACTTCCTTCGCTAATAAAAGGTTTTATGAACACTCGACCAAAAGATGAATCCTCTTTGCTCGACACCTTTCATGGATCTTGGCCTATCTCCATCCAACTCTCGCAAATCAAAGTGTCTTCTTTTTTGGTGTATGATCCCGTGCGAATGCTTTGCTTCCTTCTTTGTGCATCGGCCCTTTGGGTGAGATCATCGATAAACAATGACTCCTCCGCAATGTCAACCTCTTCTTCCTCTTCTTCGCAATACGTGTCATCATCTTCATGCCATGAATTGCCATGGTCGCCGACCTCCTCTTCTTCATGGTCACTGAATTGGTCGTCACCATATTGGCCACGGGCGTCTTGGCTTTAGGTCTCGTCGGGGTCGAAAGCATTGCCTTGGCCGTTGACGTGGAAGGCCTTGCCACGGCCCTCGTAGATGATGTTCTCCATGAACTCGGTGTAGTCAGGGTCGTTGGCCATCGGTGTCGGCAGTGGCATTTCATCGAACAACTTGCGGGCGCCGGCAAGGTTGGCCATAGGAATCTATCGAGGTTGCTTCCTGTGCATCCCGTTGGACGAATGGCCAGCGCCATTGAACCTGACGTTGAGGTTGATGACGCCCAGGATGGGCGGGGTGGCCGGCGTGATCATGTTGCCGTCCGGCGACATGGAGACCCGGGTCTGGCCATGCAACCGCTGCGGATGAAACTCTGGCGTCTCCGGTGTGATGGAGGACGAGCATGTGCTAGCCGCGGTCATGACAACGACCAAGATGATGGCCGGCGGGGGTCGACACAACCCTATCATGAGGAGGGTGTGAGCCTTGGCGACGATGGCCTCCTTATCGTTGATGGCAACCTTCTGCTGCCTGGCACGCAGCGCAGCCGCCTCGACGGCGAAGTCGGCAACGGCTTTCTTCTCTGCCGCAACTGTATGTCGGGCCCTCCTCTTGGCTGATACATAGTCTAGCTTGGCGACCTCCGCCTGCGTGAGCTCCTACCGCAGCTTCTTGGGACCCTTCTTCTTTGCTGCGGGGCGCGCGGTAGCGACCGGGTCGCCGGGATTCTTCAGGACGCCAGCCATGAAGGAGGGAGGGAAGGGGAGGTGTGAGAGGGTTTTGGGCGAAAGGGAGGGGAAATGGGCACGTGTGTCCCCGACGGGCGGGCCAGGGGAGGACATGGGTGCGCGTCCCGCGCATCTGCGTGTTGTTCGTTTTGACGCAAACGCGGCCCAAATTTGGCTGAAAATGGATTGAAAGCGGACCGAAAACAGGCATTTGTCCGTTTGCTCTCGCGTGTTGGACCACATTTTGTGTCCATTTACCTTCAAACAGACACGGGCGGACTATTTGGGGTCATGCGTTGGAGTTGGCCTAACATCTCTGGATTTATACGCGAAGCCGTATAATGCCGCTAGCCATTCAATCTTATCCATCAAATATCTGCATTATTTCTCCTTTTCTGTTTTAAGTCTGCAATACTAAAAAAATCCATATAGGAGCATAATTCTTCGAGTAGTGAAAATCTCAAATGCAACCCAGTTCAAATTTAAATATTACAATTCAAAAATTAAGTTTTGAAATAAAATGGACAAACATGAATTCAACTTACTACCTCTGTCCTGGTTTACTAGTATCCATCTTTTTTGGGTCATATGTTGACCAAGATTCTAACTACTAAATATAAGTTAGACATAGCAAAAGTAATATTATTGAAAACTACATTCAAATATGAATCCAACAATATAATTTTTGATGACATGTATTAATATTTTGCTAGTCAAATACTCCCTCCGTCCCAAAATAAGTGACTCAATTTTGTACTAACTTTGTACTAAAGCTAGTACAAAGTTGAGTCACTTATTTTGAGACGGAGGGAGTATATGGTTAATTTTTGACCCAAAATACTATGGGGACTAGTAAACCATGAAGTAGGTAGTATGTTCTAGTTGACTCCGCAATAGCAACGGATGATTCTCTCTAGTACTACCGTCCAAACACGTCGACCATCACAGTAGCAAATCTTATCATGACACTGCGCAGCATGTGCTTTCAGACATCTGGAGGTACTCGTCGCATGAATCTGCGGTCGTGCCATAGACAAGCATCCTCAATGTAGGTGTGCACTTCTAGCAAATAAAGAATCCATGTTTCCTAACGCCATCTTTCTTCAAGATGAAGTAGTCAATACAAGCCTGGACACCATTGTAGAGACGATTGAAAACATCTCTTTGCATCTGAAAGCGCTGGCGAAAATTGCCAGCGAATAAGGGTTCACGGGCAAAGTAGTTGTCCACTGATGTGAAATGCCCTCATGCTCTCTTCCATTCAACATTGGATGTCCCTTAATTTATCCCTTGAAATTCAGGCCATGCTCCCCCGCTAGCTCCGCGTCTGCTAGGACCGCTTGCATCATCACTGTTTCATCCTCATATCCGTCCTCCTATTCAACGAGGAAGATGAAGTTGTTGTAGAAGTACTCATCCTCCGAATCCATCGTGCTTACGTCAAAATAAGGAAAAAATGTCAACAACTTTTCTATGACATTTTGACAAAACACTTGTCGAGCATGTTGTCCGTTGACAACAGCTGCGGGCGAAAGGTACCTGAGCAGCAGACGTATGGGAGGGGGGAGGGGGACCGACGATAGCAACAAAGCATGCTGATGCCCAGGTAAACCGGCAAAGGTCAGACAATGCCTGGGCGGGCAACCAAGGTGGTAGAGCGACGACAGCAGGCGGCTAATTTTCGTGTTTTGACCCTTTTTTGAAAGTTAATCGAGATCTGACCTTACTTTGTAAAAATTTCAGGATCTAATCCTTTTGCTACCGTCAGGATCCACGGTGGTAGGCTAAGACATGCTACCGCCATAGTCAATGGCGGTAGCAATTGGTCAACGTTAAAATGACGTCTGCTAAGTACAGAGGCCTACCGCCATAGCTGACGGCGGTAGCCTTAGCTACCCTCCCGCCAGACTTGGTGGCTGTAGCCTTCATGTCATCGTTTAATCACTCTGGTTGTGGTTGATACATATGCATGCTGCTCTTTGTTTATATGGCAGTTTATGCACGCAAGCATGCATCCGTGGTATCTTTAATACACATGCATGGGCATACTACATAGTTTAACATGATATCTAGCATAGTGCGGATGAGAAATGGGACCCACGGTCTTGTGAATTGCAGCACACGCCAATGATTCTCCATAAACATGCATGGTACAATCACAATTGCTAAGAGCAACTCCAACGCGTTGACCCATTTTGTCGGCTGTCCGTTTGGGTCGCCGCGGACAGAAAAATTGGCACAACGCGCCGACCCAAACCGACACATGTCGGCTTTTCATCCGCTTGTCGACCCATTCCCGGCCCAAATTTGAGTCTCATTTGCGTCGACGCGGACAGTAGACAGATTCTCCCCCTGGCCGGCCAGTCGGTGGCACAGCGACCACCATTTCCCTCCACTTTCGCAAAACCCTCCCGCCCGCTCGTGCTCGTGGCCATGGGCGACGACACGCCGACCCTCGATGCCGCCGCCGGCCTCGCCTCCCTCGCCTCATCCGACCTCACACCTATGTCACCTTTGCGAAAGGCAAGCCCCGAGCGCCCCACAAGACCGCGGTCGCCCAAGAAGAAAAAGTTGACGCCCGAGGAGCGGGCCACGCAGTCGGTGAAGAGGAAGGACCGGAGGCACGCGCAGGACGCAAGGGACGAAGCGGCGGCCGTCGCCGCCCTCTTCGCCGCCGCACAGTAGGAGAAACCAATGCCCGAGTCATCGCGGCAATGACGAAGGCCCTGATCTACCTAGGGTTGAACCCTGGCCATCACGGGCTCGTCAGTGCCCCGTGGCCGCGGCCAGCACGGGCTCATCAGTGTTTCCTCGGACGGTGCTGTCAGAGTCGCCACGCGCATCTGCCACACAGCCGATTCCCGACTTCCATGTTTATCCACAAGTCTCCTGCTTATTTTCGTTCGAAAATATATATTTTCACTAGGAAATAAATAAGTAAACACAAATAAATATTTTTTACTTCAGAACAAATTTCTGGCGATTTCTATTATCAATAATAATTTATATTATAGTTTTTCCAAACGAATATACGACACACTTGTTTATTTCCAGCAAAATTATCAAAGACCTGTATAAACCACGTAAAAGTTGTTAAGAATGATTCATGCGTATATGCCTCCAGTACGTGCTACGCTAGAGAATATATCATGCAACGTAAGCAGATGCATATGTGCTAATATGCCAAGGTGGGTATACTTCTGCTAAGTATGCTACGGTCCAGCGGGCGCTGCAAATCACTAAAGTGCTTAGGGCCTGTTTGGTTCCAATAAGTCACCTGACTTATAAGTCAGGTGACTTAAAACCAGTGACTTATAAGTCACGTCTGTTTGGTTCTCACCTGACTTATAAGTCACCAGAGCACACATTTCCACCTTGTTTTTTATGTAAAGGTGGTGGGACCCATGCAAAAGAGGGTGACTTATAAGATTTAAGTTGGGGTGGAGCAACTTATGACTTATAAGTTGGGATGACTTATAAGTTGGGGGTGTTTGGCAAAATAAGTCATTTTTTTCATTTTTTGACTTATAAGTTGGTGACTTATTTGGAACCAAACAGGGCCTTAAAGAGTGGCAAAGAGGTTATGACCCAAATCGATGCAGCCACACTTGCATGCATGCACGACCAGAAATAAAATAAAAGATTGGCACGAATAGTGGCTTGGAGGCTACCCCCACCAAGTCTAGCGGTAAGGTAGCTAGGGCTACCACCGTCAGCTATGGTGGTAGGCCTCTGTACCTAGCAAACGCCGTTTTAGTGTTGACCAATTGCTACCGCCATTGACTGTGGCTGTGACGCCCCCGATTCAATCGTACACTAATCATACACGCAAACGTGTACAATCAAGATCAGGGACTCACGGGAAGATATCACAACACAACTCTAGAAATAAAATAAGCCATACAAGCATTATAATACAAGCCAGGGGCCTCGAGGGCTCGAATACAAGTGCTCGATCATAGACGAGTCAGCGGAAGCAACAATATCTGAGTACAGACATAAGTAAACAAGTTGCCATAAGATGGCTAATACAAACGGGGATACAGATCGAACGAGGCGCAGGCCTCCTGCCTGGGATCCTCCTAACTACTCCTGGTCGTCGCCCGCGGGCTGCACGTAGTAGTAGGCACCTCCAGAGTAGTAGGAGTCATCGTCGACGGTGGTGTCTGGATCCTGGGCTCCATCGTCTGGTTGTAGCAATCGGGTAAAGAAAGGGGAAAAGGGGAAACAAGGCAACCGTGAGTACTCATCCAAAGTACTCGCAAGCAAGGAGCTACACTACATATGCATGGATATATGTGTAAAGGGCCATATCAGTGGACTGAACTGCAGAATGCCAAAATAAGAGGGGGATAGCTAGTCCTGTCGAAGACTACGCTTCTGGCAGCCTCCGTCTTGCAGCATATAGAAGAGAGTAGACTGAAGTCCTCCAAGTAGCAGCGCATAGTATAATCCTACCCGGCAATCCCCTCCTCGATGCCCTGTTGGAGAGCAATCACCGGGTTGTATCTGGCACTTGGAAGAGTGTGTTTTATTAAGTATCCGCTTCTAGTTGTCATAAGGTTAAGGTACAATTCCAAGTCATCCTATTATCGAAGATCACGGCTATTCAAATAGATTAACTTCCCTGCAGGGGTGCACCACATAACCCAACACGCTTGATCCCATTTGGCCGGACACACTTTTCTGGATCATGCCCGGCCGTGGAAGATCAACACGTCGCAGCCCCACCTAGGCACAACAGAGAGGTCAGCACGCCGGTCTAAACCTAAGCGCACAGGGGTCTGGGCCCATCGCCCTTAGCACACCTGCATGTTGCGTACGCGGCCAGAAGTAGACCTAGCCCCCTTAATACAAGCGCGAGCTTACGGTCCAATGCGGCGCGCGCCGCTCAGTCGCTGACGTCACGAAGGCTTCGGCTGATACCACGACGCCGAGTGCCCATATCTTTCCCGCGTAGTTGGTTAGTGTGTATAGGCCAGTAGCCAGACTCAGATCAAATACCAAGATCTCGTTAAGCGTGTTAAGTATCCGCGAACGCCGAACAAGACCAGGCCCACCTCTCTCCTAGGTGGTCTCAACCTGCCATGTCGCTCCGCCACAAAAGTAACAGTCGGGGGCCATCGGGAACCCAGGCCCACCACTACCTGGGTGGAACCACCTGCCCTTCAACCCCCATCTCCGAACAGTATCACAGGTAATGTAACAGTGTAAAGTATATAGTATATGCCCGTGATCACCTCCCGAAGTGATCACGGCCCAGTAGTATAGCATGGCAGACGGACAAGAGTGTAGGGCCACCGATGGAACACTAGCATCCTATACTAAGCAGTAGGATAGCAGGTAAAGGTAACAACAGTAGTAGCAAGGACAGGCTATGCAGCAGTATAGGATTAATTGAAAGCAGTAACATGCTACACTACTCTAATGCAAGTAGTATAGAGAAGAATAGGCGATATCTGGTGATCAAAGGGGGGGGGATTGCCTGGTTGCTCTGGCAAGGAGGGGTCATCAACTCCGTAGTCGAACTGGGGTCGCCGGCAGTCTCGGGGTCTACCGGAAAGAAGTAACGGAGGGGGAACACAATAAATAACAGAGCAATCAAAGCATCACAAAGCGTAACATGTAAATACACGGTGCTAGGGGTGAGCTAACGCAGGGATAGGTGCTACCGGCGAAGGGGGGAATCATCCGGGAAAGTATTCCCGAAGTTTCGCGTTTTCGGACAGATGAACCTGAGGGGGAAAGTTGCGTGTTTTCTGTGCTAGGGATGTGTGGTGGACGAACGGGCTGCGTAGCCGAATTCGTCTCGTCATTCTGAGCAACTTTCATGTACAAAGTTTTTTGATCCGAGCTACGGATTATTTTATAATAATTTTCAAAGACTTAATCATATTAAAGAATTATCTTAATTCAAGAATAAAAGTGAAATTGCTAAGTGTACACAACAAGTGTACACATCCTGGTCATTGGAGGCTGACAGTGGGCCCTGTTGACCAGGTCAACTGTTGACCAATTGACTGGTCAACTAGGCAGGGGACCCGCATGTCAGTTTTTGTTAGTGTTAACTAATTAGCCAATTAGGCAATTAGGGTTAATTAAACATAATTAACTTAGTTACTTAATTAATTAATTTAATTATTATTTTTAACATATATTTTTTTGTTTCCAGGGGATGGGCCCCAGGTGCAGTGGCACACAGGCCTAAGCGGGCGCTGGGTGCTGGGCGTGGGTGCGGGCGTGCGCCCGTGGCCACCAGGGGAGCGGACTCCGGCCAGGGGAGGGCGTGGCCCCGGGCGGGGACGGCGGCCACGGCGTGCGGTGGCCGTGCCGACAGGCAGTGGCGCGTGCGGGCTAAGGCGAGAGGCGGCTGCGGCGCGCGACGCGGAGCGGCGGCCGGTGCAGGGTGACCGATGGGGGCGCTGGAGAGCAGTAGTAGCGAGCGGGCGGCTGGCGCAGGTGGCTGCGGCAGCAGGCGGATGCGGCAGGGGACGGGGCGGCGTCGGGCGAAGTGGGGCCAGGCAGCAGGGCGCGCGGCCGGCAGGGCAGCTCTGGCGGGCGCGGGCGTGCGCCGGGGTGCGGGAGAAAGCAGGGCACGGCCCTGGCGGGTGCGTACAGCAGCGGCGGCAGGCAGAGCGCGCAGCAGAGGGCAGCGACAGCGCGCGGGGTGGCAAGAGGATGTGAGGGAGCGGCAGCAGCGATAGCGTTGCAGAAGCAGTAGGGGAGCGGCAAGGTGAGCATCGAGCGAGGCCTCGCGTAGGCGGGCGCGGGTGGGGCTTGGCCCGGGCGCGCGCGTGCGAGGGCAGAGCGGCGACAACTAGCAGTAGCACGGAGCAGCACGCACGCGGGAGGGGAAGGGGAGGCATCCAGAGGGCAGCCAAGACTTGCGCGGGAGCGCATGCAACGACGGGGCGACCACGAGCTCCCCGAGAGCTCGAACGTGGTGGTGAGGCAACCTACGACGGGAATCGGCATGGGAAAGGAGCGGGAAAAGAAGGCGGCCTCACAGCGGGTCTCACGGAGGTCTCCATGATGCGGGAGAGGCCGAGGTGGTGCAGATCGACGATGGGGGCGCTTGGCGACCGTAGACGAAGACGACGACGTGAGGCGACGCCGACGCGGCTCCTCGCCCTCGATCCAGTGGTGATGATGAAGAAGTCGAAGGCGACGGAGCCCGTGGACATGCCGGCTTGACGCGGGGAGGCTGGTGGCTATGCGGACGGCAAACCAACGACGACGGCAGGGGCGGCCATGGCGGGGGAGGGAGAAGCAGCGTGAGAGAAAGGGGAAAAGGAAACTAGGGTTTCATCCACTGGGTCGAGGGGCGTCCGAGGGGGTTCTTATCCCATCGAGGGGGCCGGTGGATGGCCAGCGCGTGGCCAGGCGCGGCCATGGCCATGGGATGCCTGCCACGATCCCCCTGCCTCCCTGTAGCAGGAAGGAGATGAGTGGGGAGGTGGGATGGCCTTCTCCCAGGCCACATGGGCCCCGTGGGTGGCCAGCTGGGCCTGTTGGCCCAGTTTGCCAGGGGATTTTTTTTTCAGTTTCTTTTTTCCTTTTAGTTTTCCTTCTATTTTAGTTTTCTAAAATATAAAAGTGGCACCTAAAATAGTGTTACAAATTATGTCACTGCCACAAATAATTTGGCATTTTAGATAAAGTAGTTTGTATTTATTTATTATTTAAAGAGCATTTAAATAATTGTTTTACAGCTGTTTTAATTATTTTAGTGCATTTAGATATTTTATAAAAATGTGGATTCTCCATCATAATTACCTTTACATTATTTGTCACCTCTAGAACATTTTAGTTTTAAGGTTTGAAAACTTCTACCGTTTGACTTTATTTTAAATTTGAATTTCGAATTGATTTTGAACTAACGCGAGATTAACTACAGTGACAGTGGTGACATGGCATCATTAGTAGAAGGTTACTGTAGCTTAATTATCCGGGCGTCACAGTGGCGGTAGCCTGTCTTAGCCTACAGCCGGAGACAATGACGGTAAGGAAAAGGGTCAGATCTTGAAATTTTTACAAAGTAGGGTCAGATCTTGATTAACTATCAAAAAAGGGTCAAAACACGAAATTTTGCCACAGCGGGCTGGGAGGGAGTCAATACAGTGCCACATGGAGTGCCAAATATGCAGGCTCCGGGTGAGGTTTTGGATGAGTCAGAGTTATCGGAGTCCTACATGGCGCAGGTTCGGATTTCTAATAGTCGGTGCTGTTGCACATGCAGCAATTTTTATGGTAAGATACTAAGGCTCAGATAGAAGTTTAGCCCTGCTAAATGAGCTAGAGCTTGGGGATCCTGAATCTCGGACTCTCGCACTCGGCCACATCCGTGGATGTTTGCAGCACCATGTTGAATGACAAAAAATCGTCCGCATCAGTGCGTGGACGTTTCAGGCCGGCGCTGTAGATTCCCTTAAACCCCACCCCCACCAGCATACTGTAAACACAAAGGTTCAGCAGTAAAGCAAAGAATGGCAACTTTCAAGTCGTTATCGCACTAGCACTTCCCTTTCCACCCACTGAATAAAGAAAGGGATGAAAAGAAAGACGCTGTAACCAGCAGATGGACGGGTTCAGTTTCCTGCTAAGGCCTCCCTTTTGGTTTGAAGGAATTTCTTCAGAATTCTATAGGGTAGGATTTTTATAAGATTTTTTACTTTAAAGCCCTTTGGTTCATAGAAATGGATTCCTATTTCTACATAGGATTGGTTCCCATCCTCCACATTTCAAAGGAAAATAAACATTAGCCCAGACTCAATGAAAAATTTCCTATGGTGTGAACCAAATGACATCTCTTTCCTACAAGTTACCTATTCCTATGATAATCCTATCCTATGAACCAAAGGAGGCCTAAGAGTAGTCACACTGACAGTTCGTGTAAAGGCAGCAGGGAATTGGATGCGAGCTGTCGAACCACTGAGAGTGCACTAAAATTCATACGAAAAGCCCAAGTGAAGTGAGCAACCAAGTACGGTCACAGTAACCAAAAAAAAAACACGGTACACTTGTGTAATGATCTCAATGGTGTGGCGACAGTGAATGCCACCAGCTTCTTCAGACATCAATGGTGAAAGAACTGGCAATTTAAGTTCCGCTATGAACTGAGAGGATGGCATTCGTATGCGCGTCTACTCTGTGGCGATGAGAAAAGGCAGTCCCCTGAAAGAAACAAAAACTTCGGTTAGTGTCAGGGGCACCAGTAGGTGATAAACCCCAGGTTGCATGGTAATAATAGTTCAGTGAATCTATCCAGACAAGTCAATGTGGAAAACTGAAGTAAGGTATGCATGCATACCAGCCCCCTCTCCTAGAGAAGTAATCTGAGTCCAGGGACACCGCCAGAGCAAGAGCTACGGCCCTTTCAGGTAAACTCAGTGGGTGAACAACATTTAGTTCTTCGATCTGGAAGCATAAGTGAGATGTGAGTTTGAGACCAGTTTAAAGGGAGGTTCTTAAAATACCAGTGTAAAGAGCAACATCGTTTGCAAGTACAGAAACTGAAACGCGCCATATGATCCTAAGTTTCACATCCGGCAGGGGGGCACAGCTACATCAAGGCAGATATGCTCTTAATGTCTGTCAAGTGAGAACACTTACATCTGAACCGAGACCAAGTCTACTGCTTTGTCCATCATCACCAAACCGAATTGCATACTGGCCAGCATCCGTAAAGAGCTGCAATGAGATACAACCAAGGATATATTAGTCGGTCATTACTCCTCGGTTAACCACGTCCTTTCTACAGGCTAAGATAATACAACACAAAATGTACTCGGAAAAGATATGTGATGTACAACAATGCTATAATTATGTGTCCAATGATGTATGATAATTTCCTTGTGCAGAAGCAATGTCGAGCAATAGTATCACATCATATTTCTTAGTGATCAGAGTGTGGATCGTTAGCTTATGTTACTGATTATGTTTTGCTAGACATCTATGAAGCACATTCCATAATGAATTTCCTTAAAATGCATGAAAATACACGCCTACTCAAAAGGACATTACCTCAAAACCAATTCCCCTCCAATTACGGTCAATCTGGGCCAACACATTTTCATCTTCATCAATAAGGGTAAAGGTCCAGTTCCAAAATCCAGGATTCTCAACCACAGCAAATTGCTTGTTCCTAAAGGACAAACAAGTTGAAAATCAACCTGTCAGACGGTATAGCAAGAATGACAGCTACATAAAGAACCTAGACTGGGTTAAAGAAATAAGGGAATTGGGAGATGAGAAGACCATGTTACCCTAAGTACAGATCATAAATTCTACGCCAAAGATGCCAGCGCCTGTGGACTACACCTACCTCCTGATCAAAGGAAAATAATGAAACTTCATCAGCAGTATTCCTGTGCATTCATACGAGGACAAAACTCCCATCTGAGTGAGTTATAGCAATCAAGTCAAGAATATTTGTGTACCTTGCCATCCACTTCTGCATAAATGGAGCTGTTGATGAACCAAAATGGCCGGCGGACCTGAACCCAATAGTATCCATAGCATTAATATCCTTGCAGAAATTTCAACTATGTATTTACAACGAAAAACAACAATGGCTCCTCCCCAAAAGAAAAAAGAAAAACAATGGCGAATTCTTACCGTGAATATCTCATTACCCATAGCATCAGTAAATTGTGCAGTAAATGGCCGTCTCGACCGAAGTAACTGAAATACCAGAAAAAGGGAAATGTTGTAAGGTACTAAGGTAGTAATAGTTGCCATCAAGGAAAAAAATGAATAAATAAACGTCAGATAAAAATGGACAAACAAACGCCAAATATAATAAGGTGCTTTTTTGCACACAAAAAAGAGACAATAGCATTAGATTATTTCTTACACTAGCAATAACTAAAAAGAAGCACATAATGAACTTTTAGCATCATAACTGATCAAGACAGCAAGGGAGGGAATTTTGTAATGTTGTAAACAAATAGGCCATATTAAATCTATAAACACGACAAAGAACAAACATTAATAAAGTAAATTAACATACATATCAGATGACACTTCTGCCCTATCAGAAATATATTGCCAGCTAAGATAAGAAATATATTCCCATACCTCCATTACTAAATGGATAAAACATGTTACACATATAAAATTCTTCATGATAACTAAAAAATTTCTCGCACAACGCCAATTCTTTCCATGAAGCTGAAACCAAGTACAAAATACAGTCCTTCCAGAGAATCCCAAAAACTACTCAATATGATAACACTACATAGTGGAGGCTTAGAAATGGGAGAGTAACCAATTTTCCACGACATTCAACATTCACCACTGACACCTCTCTCTAACACATCAGATTTTCACATGTATCCATTTTCTCAGTCCCTATAGCTTACATTTACCCCCATTTCACGTCCCACAGGTAATATTTCAAGATTTACACCGCGTACTGTACATAAACTATCAGTGTCAACTCCAACTGAAAATATGTAACATCAATCATTCCAAAAACGAAAGAGAAGCAATCACAAAAAACTCCTTGCCCAGGAGAGAACAACCAAAAAAGCATCCAATAAAAAAATGATATAGTGGAAGACTTCCGTCATCTGTCCAACCAAAAGATCACAACAATAAGTGGCATGCTACCAACAGGTGTTCCTCAGCATAGGAAGGGTAATGGAAACTTTGGTCCATCGAACAAATTTCAATAAATTACCATAAAGTGTTGGCATAAGGTACAAATTTATTTATGATCAAGTAACCACATAGATGTACCTGCCTAAAGATGACATTGCTTTTCTCTCGAATATATCCTACAGGCTGGCATTGAAAAAGAAACAAGTCAACGTGTAAGACCCGGAGATGAAGCATAGATGATGGAAATAATACAACAACCAAACCAGCTAGCTGGAAGGAGACACACTTACAGACTGGGAAAAGAGTGGATCCATTATGATGTATCTACTCTCCTGCATTTCAAAACAATAGTAGTCAGCAAAAAACCATCAGCTTCAGCCAAATTATCAATAGTTCACATAAGCTGCTATTCCATTATGGAAAGAGCTAGAGAAGCATGTTTATATAAATCACCTGCTCGAAAGCAAACATGATATTCGCCCATTCCACATCTCTGGCTATAAGGAGGTTGGCTCTTGAGAGGAGAGGCTCCAGTTTGGCCTATATAACACATATAAAGGCCACCTTGGTTATTCCAATAGCCAAATTTCAGCACATTTAAACAGCTAAGGTTGGATAAAACATAAACCATCAAGTATAACTGTAAGCAGTTGGGAACAAACTTTTAATCGATTCGCCAGTATCCTGCTATATTACACACAAAAATATTCATTCACATACCACTACTCAGCCCTGTTCAGCTAGCCTACAAATTCCAACACGACTTTTAGTCAGAGTTCAGTTTCAAAAACAGAGTCTACTACTAACTACATAATCATGCGCTTGGCAGGAGAGTTTTCACTTCCATTCTCTAAAGAACTTCATCATGCCCTGATAGGAGGGTTCCCTCTTCCATTATCTAAAAATGGATCAGTTGCACAGAGTCTAAGATAACATCTGATCAAAATCGAATGGTACTAAAAGTAACAAGCTGCAATTGGGGATTACAGAATCCGCTTGCCTCTAGGTATGGGAGGTCCTTGGGGTCATAGTGGCCGCCTTTAGACGGGGCCACCTCGCCGCGGGCCGCTCCCCCAGACCTCACCTTGTCAATCCCCGCCGCGGCGGACCCGGAATTCACGAACGCGCGCGCGGCGTTGGCCAAATAGCCGAGCGGATCCTCGCCAACACCTTCGGCCTTGCAGACGCCTCCCCCCAGTCTCCTCGCAGCTTCCTTCTCCCTTTTCAGCTCCTCGATCCACAGCCTCCGCAGCCACTCCCGGGGCAGCGGGGACCCGTCCCCGCCGCTGGAGAACCCCTTGGAACCCCTGACGTGGCTGCTGCTGGTCCTCGCCGCCGCCCTCCCGGCCGCGGCGGCCTGGGAGAGCAGCCCGGGCAGCCGCCACATCGGGGGGACGCCGGTCGGCGGCAGGTGCGCGGGGTCACCACCACGGCGAGGTCTGCGGCGCCGGCGCCCAACCCCCTTTGGAGAATCGTCGCCGCAAGGTTCTGCAAGGGAGCAGAAGCACGGGACGGGACTATTTCGGTGAAGAAGACTGAGGGATCTCAGCCTGTTTCCCTCAGTTGGATGGGCCAACTCCACCCGCCATCTGGGCTACCTGAAAGTGGCCCAGTAGGTGACCAGCCCTGCAAAAGCATCGCACGGGCTTTGTTAGAAGAAAAAAAACATCAGACGTGTGCCTGCCACGGTGCCACCCGAATTCCATATGACGCATTTCGCGTCAAAAAACGTTCAAATATTGGAAAATCATCTAAGACTAGTCACAATAGGGAGTAACTTAGACTAGTAACATGTTTAGGTTACTGGTCCATGTTATTATCTTTATAATGAGAAATAACATATGCATGATAACATGCAACACTTTATTTATTAGGCTATAGACTCATCTTGCCTTAATATGTGTGATGTTACTCATACTACTAATAATTAACTATGTTACTACATGCCTCTCTCTCTTCATTTATTGTTTGCCACATCATTTATTTTATTTAAATATGTGTGATGTTACTACCTATGTTACTCTCATTATGGGTAGTCTAAAACAACCGACTGATTTCTCTCTCTCCTAAACCGTCGCCTCCGCACGCCACGTGGCCCGTGGGGGTCCACCAACCCCTCTTCTCCCATGTTATTTCTTCCCCTCCACTCGTTTCTCCTTTTCCCCTTTCACTTTTTCTCTAGTTCTGAGCTGCTAGATGAGAGGATCCAGGAGGGGAATCGGGAAGACCATCGTCGGAGTTGAGGAATCAGGAGGACCGCCGCGTGGTCGTTGCCCGATGGCATGCGCGTGTTGTTACCCCATTGCAACCCATGGAGTGTTGCATAACGCCGCCCATCCCGCTGCCGCAAGCCGCAAGATCAACCGTCACTGCTGATAGGCGCTCACCATACCGCCACTCGAAGACGTGGCGCTGCTACAAATGGAGAGGTCGCGACGCTCGTGAAGTTACAAACGACACTGGTGCTAGGATGTAGCGCTCGCCGGCGGCTCCCGGTGTCCTGTGTGCGATGCAACACTGGTCGGCGCTGCGGAGCAGCAATGCAACCGTCACAATACTGCAAGGGGAACCATTGCAGCGCTTGCCGACAGTTGTCACTGCTGCGATGCAACGGTCGTCAGCGCTGGTGCAGCTGCGATGCAGCGATTGCGACACTACAGGGGAGGGACCAATGCTTCGATGCAGCTTCATCGGCGGCTGTCGGTGCTGCAATGCAGCACTGTCAGAGCTGTGATGGAGCGCTCCCGACGATGCAGAGCTTGTTGGTGCTTTGATGCAATGCTCGCCAGCGGTTGCAGCACTGTAATACAATGCTCGTCAATGGCTGCTGCAATGGGAGACGGAGTGTCGCAGGTGAAACTTGTCCCACTTTTTGGGATAAAAACCCTTTCCCCTGGTGTCAGGTCATTGCCTGGCCCAGCCCCTGCAGGGTGAGGAGAAGGGCCATCTCGTCCACCACCATTCACTAGTAGAAAACAGAGCTTTATTACCGGTTCGTAAGGGCCTTTAGTACCGGTTCTGCAACCGGCACTAAAGGATGCAGACTAAAGGCCCCCCTTTAGTCCTGGTTCAACACGAACCGCCACTAAATGCCCACCACATGGCGCGAGCCCGCACCGTGGTATCAGGGACCTTTAGTCCTGGTTGGTAACACCAACCGGTACTAAAGGTTTTTTATTTTTTTAAGAAAAAAAATGATATTTTTTTGATTTTCAATTTTCTGAATTATTTGACAATTTAGTCTCTAATCACCCCTCATAACTGCTCAAGTATGGATCACTTATTTCAAATCGTCTAACTTCCCGGCCGGTCACCCATCCTCTCACTATTCCAGCCTGAGCACCCTTAGCTTCCGAGTTCTATTCCCCTAGTTTCCAAGTCTGCACTTGTTGTTTTCCTGACAATAATAAGTTGTCAATCCTATTAACCCTCGGGAGTTTAGCTTGAGCATTAGGTCACACGTTTCCCCGTTTGAGTTTGAAACTATTATTCTAAAAAACAATAATTATTTAGTAACACTAATATTTCTTGAATAAGTAGTTTGACCATAGTTTGACTAGATTTGACCAAAATTCAAAAAATGAAATAATTATTTAGTAACACTAATATTCTTGAATAATTATTTAGTAACACTAATATTTCTTGATATAAGTAGTTTGACCACAGTTTGACCAAAATTAAAAAAACCAAAATTTGAGCATATCTTTTTTTTTCTTTTAGAATTTGAGAATTCTAAAAATTTGCAAAAGGCCTACGGCAGTCAAAATTGGATGCGGATTTTTGTGCTAAACATTTTGATACACTATACATTTTTTTCGACATCGTATGCAAAAGATATAGTCGTTTTACTTTTTCATCACACTTTTTTGTAAAACATGTCCAAATTTAAGTTTTTAAATTTTCCTAACTAGTAGATGTAGTAACATAACTACATCTCGAAGGATTTTAATTTTTTAAGTTTTTATCATTTTCTTTTGTTTTTTGCAAAATTGAAATGGCGATACAAGGGGGGGGGGTGTTAGAGTTTGAAAATTGCCCTATAGTGTTGGTTTGTGTCTCCAACCAAGACTATAGGTTAAGACCCGTTTAGTGCCGGTTTGTGACACAAACCGGGAGTATAGGTTAGACCTTTAGTCCTGGTTTGTGTCACAAACCGACACTAAAGGGGCTCGTGGGGCCCCGGCCTGACGCCAGCCTGCCACCACCCCTTTACTACCGGCTCGTGGCACGAACCGGTACTAAAGGTTCAACACGAACCGGCACTAAAGCATAGCCGTTCGAAACCGACACTAATGGCCACATTAGTGCCGGTTCAGTTACAAACCAGGACTAATGTGCTTCACATTAGGCCCTTTTTCTACTAGTGATTCTCTCTTCTTGGTACACTAAAGGTGTACTTTTGGGAGGCTCGCTTGAGAAGCAAACAACATTCTTCCGTGCAACGATGAGACTTGGGGCCGTGGGCTCGTGGGTGCCTTGTGGCATGTCAGATATGAATCTTGGAACCCTCCGGCGTGCCGCCCCACGCCCTCGCCCTATTGTTCTCCTATCAAGGGCGGGGGCTTGGGCCCATGCATGGGCCATGCCATTGCCGCTGACACGCAAACCGCCGACGTCCCACAATGCTAAGGCCCCGAAGTGGAAGGTCCACCCGCTGGCAAAATTGGTGGCTCAGAAGCAGTTATTTGCCTCTTAAGATTAGAAGCAAAGTGTGCATTGGGCCAGACCCGGTATCTCGATCGGATTGGTCGGATCTGCGTGTGCTGCCCCCTACCTTACGCACCAACTATTGGTGCTTTTAATATGACAGATCAAGGGATGGCGATTTGTTGGGTGAGGGCGAGCACTCGATAGATTGAGATGGTGAGGGTAAGATAAAGGGAGTTTACCGAGTTTCGCCCCCAAAAATTGGGGTATAACCCTAATCCTGCCCATGTTATCTTTGTTATTGCGGTGGTCGTCGGGGATTAGGGAGATTGCCAATGAGATCTATATTGGTGGGTACACTCCCTCCTGCCTAGTGGCGGAGAGGGAGACGAAATTGGTTGGTTAGTGGATATGATTCTAGGGCTTTGTGAGTCCCTAACTATCTTTATATGACAAACTTCCCTGTTATGTTGAAGGGTGACTCCTATCCTCTCGGGCCCCGGGAGGTTCAGGCCTTGAGTAGTCGGCCCTCCAGTCCTTTTGCCAGCCGGGCTTAACCCGCTTGTCCTGAAGATCCCCATCGAGGGCCATGACTAGATCCGTTTCCTCATGTCCTCATCACTAGTGCATAGTAACAACATTTGGCACCATAACTGGATACCGAGACCCAGCTTTAAGCGGTCGATTACTTCTCTACTACCGGTTCCACCAGAGCAAGTGTCCGAGCTGATCGACACAACCACAACCTCTTGGAGGGAAGGATTGGTGAGAGAAGTTTTCACTCCTTTCGCCGCGGAAGAAATTCTGAAGATTCGCCTTTGCACTAAACGTGTAGAGGATTCTTGGGCTTGGAGCGAGACCCCGCGGGGGATTTTCACAGTAGGCTCGGCATACCGTATGCTTGTGACAACGAAAATCAGTAGAGAAAATTGGCTGGAGGGGACCGAGGAATCATCATAAACAGGGAGAGTGGGGAGTGGAACAAGCTTTGGAAGATGCAAGTGCCGTCCAAGATCAAAGTATTTGCATGGCGACTTGCGAGGCACTCAATCCCAACGGGGGAAGTGCCCCAACACCGTAATATGGCTACAACAACAGCATGCCCATTATGCGGTGTTCACGATACATGGAAACATGCTTTGCTCGAGTGTCCGGTGTCACGATGTACATGGGCCTTATCATCAGAAGAAGTATTGGATCAGCTATGCATTGTTCAACATGATAGTGCGAAGAGATGGTTATTTGCCCTTCAAGAGAGTCTCAAGGCAGATGAATTTATTAGATTGGTGGTAACTTGGGCAATTTGGGGAGCTAGGAGGAAAACAATTCATGAAGGACTGTTTCAAAGTCCTCAGTCCATCAACGATTTCATAAACTCCTACTTATTAGAGATTAATATCATCTATCCTCAGAAAGTTGCTTCAGCTAATGCAGCTATAGCAAGACCACGGCGATGGCTGCCTCCAGCGGACAATCACGACAAAATCAACACTGATGCTGCGGTGGGAGGTCGAGGGAATTTCGGAGCAGTTGCAGCAATCTGTCGAGATGGAGCAGGGATATTTGCTGGTGCATCAGCTATTGTCTACGGAACGATTGGAGATCCAGCTACGTTGGAGGCCTTGGCTATAAGAGAAGCTCTAGCTCTTGTCGATGATCTATACCTTCAAGGAGTTCATGTTGCTCCGGACTGTAGAGGAGTTGTGGAGGAAATCAAGAATGGTGGTGCATCGAACTATGGTGCAGTAATTCAGGAGATTAAATTGCAATCAGTTTCTTTTATTTCCTGTAAGATAGTTCACGAATTTAGGAGCTCAAACTTTGATGCTCACAGCCTTGCGAAATATGTGTTGGGTCTTGGGCCTGGTCGCCATGTATGGTTAGGACAGCCTGAAGGTATTCCCTTCGTCCTTGTAAACATTGTGATGGATGAATAAAATTTCGCAAGGTTGCCTAAAAAAACTAGTGCATAGTAAAAAAAATTGACGTGCCTGACTTAAAAAACTGACGTGAAACATCGTACATGCATGGTGACACAAATGGTAATCTATGTACTTCAGTGTTTTAATCAAACAAAAAATTTGGTGACTTACAATTCACAAGCCCATTTAAAAACTAGTTTACTTTGATTTACTCTGAATAAAAATATTTTTGTTTTTTACACATCTGCAGGTTTGTCTTTCTTTCATAACACAATATTAAACACGTTGCCTCCCTTTGTAACTATGAGACGAGTCTATTGGAGTTTATCTAACTTAATTTTGTGAAAAATATGGAAAAAATATTAATGTCACTCTCATTTGCTTGAGCTGAGCTTGAACTTTGTCAACTTTAGACTATTCTTACAATGGAACTTGATTTTCTTTATTTAATGAGATTTTATGAGTCGACCTTGAGTCTTTGCGGGCTTCTCTTGAGCCGAGCTCGAACCCGACAACAAGCACAAGGCCAACTCAATCCTTGTTTGATCTCGACTCTTAAGTCTAAACTTATATTGAATTCGAGCCTAATATTATTCGCTCGAGCATGGTTCGCAAGATTGTCAGAACCGCGATTCTATTATATGATCCTATGACTTTATGATCCAAACTAATTCATCTGATTTTACGATTTTAGTCCATAGAATCTACGTTTATATGATAGTTAAGATTCTATGATTTGCGATCTTCATTGAAGCTCCGATCTAATTCAAAATCGTGATTCTGACAACCTTTAATATGCCTACTCCAATCGGCCTGCAGTAATTGAACACTACTTTTTTGACAATAACCACACACCACATTTTGCATAGCGCTTAAGGCGCTACTTATAGCCTTAAGTATATGTGGCGCACGCCCCTTGATAGCAATTAGCTGGCCCATTTAAGGCAATTCTCGCAGGACGCTCGTCCCAATTTTGGGATGCGCCCGACGCCTTTTCTCCTTTTTGTTTATGGTTTTTTTTTTGGATTTTCTTATTTTCGTTTTTCATTTTTTCCTTTTTCAATTTCCCAAACTTGTTTGAGTTCATTTGTCAAATTCTTGAACTTTTTAGAAAAAAAATGTGATTTTTTTTTCAAATTCACAATTTCCCCATGTTTTGTGAAATTTTCAAATTCACAATTCGTCTTAAAATTTTGTAAAGTTTTTCTCAAAATCTATGATTTAAAAAAACCTGAAATGTTCCAAAAAAATTGTGATTTTTAATTTTTTTGAACCTTTCAAGTTCGCAATTTGTCCAAATTTTGTGGTTTCTTTTCTCAAATTTTCACACTTTTTCCAAATTTAAGATCCCTTTTCAAATTAGTGAACTTTCTTTTCACTTTTCTCAAATCCTTGTTTTTTACACACTTTTTTCAAATTCATGATCCCTTTTCAGCCTCATGAACTTTTTCCAAATTTTGAGACCTTTTTTAAAATTCATGATCATTTTATTTTCATGTTTTTTCAAGTTCATGATTTATTTTTCAAATATTGTGCATGCGTTTTTAAAAATTTGGCAAAATTTTCCAATTTCACAAATTTCAAAGATGTACTGAGCCATCCAGTCAACTAGTTAACTGATTCGACTGGCTAACCGGTTAACCAGCTTATCCATAGGGATCTGTTCTTTTTAGGAACCTCCCGAGTGATGTTAAGCATAAGAGCTATATGTCGCTAAATGTGAGAGTAGCTCTGGTCTCGCCTGAAGCCCGTTATTAGCGTTTTTTTGTCTCTGCGCTCGCTCGGTCGAGGTTCGTTGCGTTAACTGCGTTCGTTTCTTCCCCTTTTTTCTTTTTAGTTTCCTTTTGTTTTTTTCTATCATATTTTCTGTTTCTTCACCGCTTTTTCATTTTTCTGCCGTGTGCTTTCCGTATTTCTCGGCCGTGTCTCTAAACAGTAACAGAAACATCGACAGATCATACGATGACCGTTCGCATTGACCTTTAGTACCGCCGCATTCTGTTATATTCTGGCGAGTGAAGTCTATTTTGAACCCTGAGATTGTAGAGCACGACACTAACGAACCCTCACCTCTAAATCCCTGAAATTGATACCCTAAATTCACTGATCCCAGTCAACATGAACCCTGCATCCGTTTGGTAGACCGGGAAAATAACGATCCTGCCCGGGACTAAACACTACTCTCACCGACTATGTTAGCCCACCTGTAATATCCCTGCTCTATCCCAAATCCCCCCCTTCTGTACGTTGGCCCACCTGTTCGGCTTCTTTCCCGCCGGCTGCCGCATGGCCACGACGCGAGCGCAATATCCCCTTCCCGGTGCTGTGCGAAGCTGCTTTCCGTGTGCAGGCGTGCGTCGGGCATGGTGGACGGCCACCCGAACCGGCAACCGCCGCGGTAGTGGTTCCTGTACTGAAGCGAGGTGCGCAGGCGCCGCCGGCGTCGTGGCCACCAGCGCGCCCACAGCTGTCCAGAAGGCCCTACTCGCAATGTCGTCCTCACTGCGCCGTCCCTCCCCGTCCCGGACGTCAGACCTCGTCGAAGGAGCTGCTCCGACGACGACTCCTAATTAAGCCGGTCGTGCTACTGGCCCGCGCCGCGCCAAGCCCAAGGATGCCGGGGCCTTCTGGAGTCATGAGCCCATGACTGGTACGCCGTGTGCTGCTGGCACCACGTGCTCCCGTGCTGCGCCATGGCCTCCAGCAACGCCTTCGCCGAACTGGGTCTGCCGGACGGATGCTACGGCAACGCGCGTTCACTACCGACGTGCTTGTTCTGCCCGGCTGGCCTTGATGCCGAGAACCTGTTCGCTGCGTTGGACAACCAGCATGCTGGGTTGCATCGCTTGGTAATGGTAGCCAGAGGCCATAGCAGGTTCACGTACGCGTCTAGCACGCGTACATACTGCTCCTAGAGAAATCAATCAAACTACTTACCTGCGTCCGCAGAATCTGTTGATGGCTTGATGCCGTGGCGGACGGGCGCTACAACAACGAAGCCGGAACACAGCATGATGAGACTCCTCACAGCGCGGCCTCAGAGCAGGGCTGTAGAGCGAGGTCGTGACAGACGATGTTTGGCACAGTTATAGTGCGACAAGACATGCGAAATAGTGGTAAAAAAATGGTGGTCGGAGAAGAGAAGATGAATATGACAGGTGGACCCACGTAGTCAGTGAGAGTAATGAGTGATCCCGGCCGGGATTGTTACTTTCCCGGCGCATCAAACACGTATGAACTGATCCAAGGTTGAGATAATACCGGGATTTGTGAGTACAGGGTGTAGATTTCAGGGATTGAGAGGTTAGGGTTCATTCTCGACAGGCAGTATGAATTCGGGGTTTAAAACAAACTTCACCCTATTCTGGCCCATCAATTTTGTGTGACTTGCCACTATGATATTCTTGGCAGTTGGCACAACATATAAATTAGGTTCCATGAGATTTTAATTTTCATCTTCATGAAGAAAGTTGAGGTATGCTCTCTTCTAGTGCTTATACTGCTGGAATTTAGTCTATTTTGAGCAGCCCAATAACTATTTCAGAAATTCCTAATAAATCCTAGAGGTCCACTTAGCCCATTTGTGCAAGTCAAGGGATACTACTAAAGTTTAGTCCCACTTTGCTAGTTTAGTGGGAGTTGGACCTTCTTATAAGGGAGGTTCTTTCCCCACTTGTATGAGCATGAGAACAAGAAGGATATCCACGCGCGCTCCTCCTCCGCCGCCCGCCTCGCCACGCCACGCCTCGTCACGACGCGCCGCGGGTTGCGGGAATGAGCCGAGCCGATATCTAAACGCTGCACCCTTCGGAGGTCGCTCCTCTCAGAGAGACGCACCAGAAGAACCTCTTCCTCCTCTCGCCACAAGTTCCTGAGCACTGCGCTGCTGCTACGATCTTCCCCATCCCGGCTTGCGGCGTGCACCGCAGGTCGGGACAGTAGGCCTCCGAAACCGCACTTCTTTGAGTCCTCCAGTGCAACTGCTGCTGCTGTCCCGTATGTGTCCTTCTCCTTTTTGTTCGAGGTTCTGCCACAGGTCCTTGTTCTGTTGTTTGCCCTACATATGTTAGGTTCTGCTACATATATGATACTTGTCCTGCTGTCTACTCTAGATAGACTTGCCTACAGTTCATATATGCAAATGTTATTTACCTTCTCCCTGTCAGATCGCATGACTAGTTCTATCACTGTTTTATTAGTCATGCTTTATCCAATATTTCTGTTAATAAAATCATTTGGTAAATTGCTCATATTTCCAACAATCCAAAAACCTTATTATAGGCAATTTATCCCAAGTGGTTCTGCTGCTTCCATGAGACCTCCTATGTTTAAGGGTATCCACTATAAGAGGTGGCGCGTGAGAGCAGTCTTATGGTTTCAAACCATGAGTTGCTATGATGCCACTCTCGGCAAACCTGAAGGAGAGCTTGATGCTCAACAAGCACAAGCTTTTCAGAAAATGGATACTCTGTTTAAAGATGCTCTCTTGAGTGTTCTTGGTGAGAACATAGTTGATGCTTATGCGTCAATTGATAATGAAAAAGATATGTGGGATGCACTCGAGGCCAAGTTTGGGGTCTCGGATGCTGGCACTGAGCTGTACATCATGGAGCAATTCTATGATTACAGGATGACTGAAGAGCGCTCTGTGGTTGAGCAAGCTCATGAGATACAACCATTTGCTAGAGAACTTGAGCACTTCAGTTGTATGCTACCGGACAAGTTTGTTGCCGGAGGTATCATCACTAAGCTTCCTCGTTCGTGGAGGAACTTTGCTACCTTACTGAAGCATCAGAGACAGGAGTTTTCCGTCCCGGATCTCATTGGCACTCTTGATGTGGAAGAAAAGGCGAGAGCAAAGGATACACGTGCTCGAGGCATTGAGGGAGGATCTAGTGCCAATCTGGTACAGAAGAAGAACTTTCAGCCCCACAAGTTCAAGAACAAGGGCAAGTTTGATGGTAAAGCAAAATTTGATGGGAAGAACAAGGCTGTGCAACACACGAACTTCAAGAAGAAGAATGACAAGAAGAAATGTGCTTGTCATGTGTGTGGGGATCCTGATCATTGGGCTCCTAGTTGCCCTAATCGCTATGACAAGCGTCACCCTGGGAAAAGCGGCAAGACCGCTAATGTTGTTATTGGAGACACTGACATGAAGGATGCTGAGTATGGTATATTCCCCACTATTCTTTCAGTATGTCATTCTCCTGATTGGTTGATTGACACGGGTGCTAATGTGCATGTATGCGGTGATATTTCCATGTTTTCGTCTTATCAGACCGCAGGGACTTCAACTGTGCTGATGGGCAACAGTTCTAGTGCTTCTGTTCGTGGTGTTGGCACGGTCGATCTGAAGTTTACTTCGGGGAAATCGTGCGGCTGAAGAACGTGCATTATGTCCCCTTCGTCAATAAAAATCTTGTTAGTGGATCTCTTCTGTGTAGAGATGGCTATAAGCTTGTCTTTGAGTCAATTAAATTTGTAATATGCAAGTATGGAACCTTTGTTGGTAAAGGCTATGAGTCAGGAGGCCTGTTTCATTTATCCTTATCAGATGTTTGCAATAAAGTTGTTAATCATATTTGCAACAATAGTGAATCAAATGTGTGGCATTCACGTCTTTGTCATGTTAACTTTGGTTGCATGTCATGACTAGCAAAGTTGAACTTAATCCCTAGTTTCACCACTGTCAAGGGATCTAAGTGTCAAGTGTGTGTGCAAGCTAAGCAACCTCGTAAGTCTCACACGACTGTGGAAATGAGAAATCTTGCACCACTAGAGCTCATACATTCAGATCTATGTGAAATGAATGGTGTTTTGACAAAAGGTGGAAAGAAATATTTCATGACGTTAATTGATGACTCCACTAGATACTGTTGTGTGTATCTTCTGAAATCTAAGGACGAGGCTTTGAACTTTTTCAAGATCTATAAAGCTGAAGTGGAAAACGAACTTGATCGAAAAATCAAGAGGCTTAGGTCCGACCGTGGTGGAGAGTACTTTTCCAATGAATTTGATGCTTTTTGTGCGGAAAATGGTATAATCCATGTGAGGACGCTTCCCTATTCACCTCAGTCAAATGGGATGGCCGAAAGAAAGAACCGTACTCTAACAGATTTGGTTAACGCCATGTTAGACACTTCGGGTCTCTCCAAGGCATGGTGGGGGGAGGCGATATTGACTGCATGTCATGTCCTAAACGAGTTACCACAAAGAACAAAGAGATAACTCCATTCGAGGAATGGGAGAAAAAAAAGGTTAAAACTCTCTTATCTACGAACATGGGGTTGTTTGGCGAAAGTCAATGTTCCAATTCCAAAGAAGCGGAAGCTTGGACCAAAGACTGTGGATTGTGTTTTCCTGGGATATGCTTTTCATAGCATTGGCTATAGATTCTTGGTTGTAAAGTCTGAGGTACCTAACATACATGTCGGTACGACCATGGAGTCGAATGATGCAACTTTCTTTGAAGATATCTTTCCCATGAAGGATATGTCTACCTCATCTAATCAGGAGATGCCTAGTTCATCAAATCAGGAACCAGTTACAATTACTGAACCTGCCATTTCGATGGAACACTTTGAAAGTCCTGTGGAGGAGAACAATGAAGTTCCTACTAGGAGCAAGAGATAGAGAACTGCAAAGTCCTCTGGTGATGATTTTCTTGTGTATCTCATAGATGACACTCCCAGTTCTATTTCAGAGGCCTATGCATCTGAAGATGCTGACTACTGGAAGGAAGCGGTTCGTAGCGAGATGGGTTCCATCTTGGCGAATGAAACCTGGGAGATAACTGATCTTCCTTATGGGTGCAAACCTATAGGATGCAAATGGGTATTCAAGAAGAAGCTTAGGCCTGATGGTACTATTGAAAAGTACAAGGCTCAGCTCGTGGCTAAGGGTTATACCCAAAAGGAAGGTGAAGACTTCTTTGATACTTACTGACCTGTGGCTCGACTGACCACTATTCGAGTTCTACTTTCACTAGCTGCCTCGCATGGTCTTCTCGTTCATCAAATGGATGTTAAGACTGCTTTCCTAAATGGAGAGTTGGACGAGGAAATTTATATGGAACAACCAGATGGGTTTGTGCTAGATGGTCAGGAAGGAAAAGTGTGCAAGTTGCTGAAGTCTTTGTATGGACTCAAGCAAGCACCCAAACAGTGGCATGAGAAGTTTGAAAGAACTTTAACAGCTGCAGGCTTTGTTGTAAACGAAGCTGACAAATGTGTGTACTATCGCCATGGTGGGGGCGAGGGAGTTATCCTTTGCATGTATGTTGATGACATACTGATTTTTGGAACAAATCTGAATGTTATTAAGGAGGTCAAGGATTTCCTATCTCGTTGTTTTGAGATGAAGTATTTAGGAGTGGCTGATGTCATTCTGAACATCAAGTTGTTGAGAGACGATGATGGTGGGATTACATTGCTTCAATCTCACTATGTGGAAAATATCTTGAGTCGCTTTGGCTATAGTGACTGCAAGCCCTCTCCAACACCATATGATGCGAGTGTGTTACTTCGAAAGAATCGAAGAATTGCTAGAGATCAATTGAAATATTCTTAGATTATTGGCTCGCTTATGTACTTAGCCAGTGCTACAGGACCTGACATCTCTTTTGCTATTAGCAAACTGAGTCGGTTTGTCTCAAAACCAGGAGATGTGCATTGGAAAGCTCTAGAAAGAGTTTTGCGTTATTTGAAAGGCACTGCGAATTATGGAATTCACTATACCGGGCATCCAAAGGTGCTTGAAGGGTATAGTGACTCAAACTGGATGTCAGATGCTGATGAGATAAAGGCCACGAGTGGTTATGTATTCACTCATGGAGGTGGCGCTGTTTCTTGGAAGTCTTGCAAGCAGACCATCTTAACGAGGTCAACAATGGAAGCAGAACTCACAACACTAGATACAGCTACGGTCGAAGCAGATTGGCTTCGCCGGCTCTTGAATGACTTGCCGGTTGTTGAGAAACCTGTACCGGGTGTCCTTATGAACTGCGACAATCAAACTGTGATCACGAAAGTGAGCATCTCAAAGGATAACATGAAGTCATCAAGACACGTTCAGAGAAGGTTAAAGTCTGTCAGAAAAATGAGGAACTCCAGAGTTATTGCATTTTATTATATCCAAACGTCTAAAAATCTGGCAGATCCTTTTACTAAGGGTCTATCACATAATGTGATAGATAATGCATCGAGGGACATGGGTATGAGACCCACAATATGAGTTGTTCACAGTGGTAACCTATTCTTTGTGATCGGAGATCCCGTGAATTAGATGTGGAAGACAAGCTGTTGGTCAATTGAGGGGAGAGTATCCTTACTATTCACAATACCACTCCATAAAGATGCAATACTCTCCTAATCTGCATGGCAGGTTGATGTATATCTTAATGTGTTCTAAGTGGCTCATTTAAGCAGAGATGTTATCCTGCAGAACATCTTTTGAAGAACACACCTATATGAGTCTGATTGCCAAACGTCGCAATCTATGAGAGTAGGGTTCTCTCTAGTAAACTCATGAAAGGTCACGGAGTATGACGCATAAGCTCCACCCGCGGATAAGACCCACGGTAGCCACGTATCGTCAAGGCTTTATGTGAAGCTAGATTCGCAGAAAACTTGCAGTTCAAGGCCCATTCCACCGTTCAACTTGCTTACTAGTGTAGCATAGAGTTCTAGGTGGAAGTTCAACTTAACAGTCTCCACTGCAGTACCGGTATATAAAACAGTGTTTGGAACCAAAGGCAAATTTCTGTGTGCCTCTGGGATCTGGTGGGGGATTGCTGGAATTTAGTCTATTTTGGGCAGTCCAATAACTATTTCAGAAATTCCTAATAAATCCTAGAGGCCCACTTAGCCCATTTGTGCAAGGCAAGGGATACTACTAAAGTTTAGTCCCACATTGCTAGTTTAGTGGGAGTTGGACCTCCTTATAAGGGAGGTTCTTTCCCCACTTGTATGAGCATGAGAACAAGAGGGATATCCACGCGCGCTCCTCCTCCGCTGCCTGCCTCGCCACGCCACGCCACGCCTCGTCACGACGCACCGCGGGTTGCGGGAATGAGCCGATATCTAAATTTTTGCCACGCACTACGGGTATACGAAAGGTCACTAAAGAGCTGGAAAGTTTTGCTGTAGTGGACATTGAATACGAACGTTGCACCCTTCGGCTGCTGACTGCTCGTTTCATCTCCCGCGTTCCCTTCAGCTCCCGGCGCAGCCTCTTGCCTCCTTCTCTTGCGCCTATAAAAGGGAGGTCGCTCCCCTCAGAGAGACGCACCAGAAGAACCTCTTCCTCCTCTCGCCACAAGTTCCTGAGCACTGCGTTGCTGCTACGATCTTCCCCATCCCGGCTTGCGGCGTGCATCACAGGTCGAGACAGTAGGCCTCCGAAACCGCACTTCTTTGAGTCCTGTATGGGAGAAGGGTGATAAGGTTTTTGGGGAGCACTCCGCGCGACTACTGACTTCTTCATCACGGACTCCGACGACTCTCCCCAACGACGACTTCTTCCCCGACGTTGACAACCTCCTCGACGACATGGCCGGCGAGGACATCGACCCCAAGACCAATGCAACTGCTGTCCCGTATGTGTCATTCTCCTTTTTGTTCGAGGTTCTACCACAGTTCCTTTTTCTGTTGTTTGCCCTACATATGTTAGGTTCTGCTACATATATGATACTTGTCCTGCTGTCTACTCTAGATAAACTTGCCTACAGTTCATATATGCAAATGTTATTTACCTTCTCCCTGTCAGATCGCATGACTAGTTCTATCACTGTTTTATTAGTCATGCTTTATCCAATATTTCTGTTAATAAAATCATTTGGTAAATTGCTCATATTTCCAACATATACTACGGTTCGCTACAAGTAACTCATGATCAAGACTTTTCTGCTTTATTTAGCAAGATTAAAATCATAACACTGAGCCACCATGGATTTCTCGTGCTCCATTTTTCTGACCATCTTGCGCTTACAGAGGTGTATTTACATTACAAATTTGTTTTGGGATACTCAATAGTTTGCCGATTGGTTAATGCGGTTGCGGTAGTTGAAGCCCGAAAAAGATGCTAAGGGGTCTGTTAGGTGTGGAACAAGCAAAGTTGCTTCATGTTCCCTCTTCCATGAATCATGCGTGCCGCGTACAAAGCCAAATTGCATAGCTTAAAACTCCATGGCTCCACCTCTTATGCAACAACTGAAACAACCAAGCCAGCTGCAATTTCTATTTCTAACCGAATTCTATCTACTGCTGCGTTCTTGTCGAATCATGTTTTCCCCTTAGTCTGTGCACTGCAACTCCGTAGTCTGCAAGTAATTGCCATTTCTCTTTTTAGCTCAAGATTAGTTCATATATATGGTGCTATTTGTTGTTCGATTTCCGCATGCATTTGATTTTCTGTCAAAATCGAGTTACTCGAAGCATTTCTTTCTATGCTCATCAATTTTTATACTGTGTTGATTTGGTTTGAAGGTGCCAGGTGCTGTTTGGTCAATATGATTGTTGGGGGTGGCTATTTTGAAGGTTCCCATCATCATAATCTCATGACGGGATCTTTAATAAAACCTGACTTTGCAAATGAGAGACAGAGGAGGGAATGGATGAATGAAGCGTTCTGGGCTTTAAGAATCCTCCTCCCTGATCCGAAGGTTTATCTTGTTCATCATTTTGCAAATTTAGGTGATTTAATGACATTTATATGTACTTCAAAACTGCGACACTTATTTTGGATCGAAGGGATTACATAATACTCAACTACTAGAAGATAATATAATTTCTGTATAACTTCACCCATTCTTCTAGACGTGTTAAGATGCTCAAAAGTGCAAACACCAGAATACTATGCAGCTCTCCCTCTCTTCTTAATTAATGAAAATGGCAATTATTTTGCCTCGTTTCCAAATAAGAAAAATACTATTGCAGCCTAATAGACCCATGTTTTGTATTAGATCAATAAAAACCCCTTTTCAAAACTGTCATTTATGTAAAGTAGGTTCAAGAAACATGAGTTAAATAATATGCTTCTGCCGGCCTTTTCTAAGAATACTCTCGTTCGATCTCTGTTTACATTCGGTCTGATACCAATATCCTGTTAAAAGTATTTGCCATGAGATAGATCCTCAAAGTGCTGGTGCCATACTAATTAACCCATATATCTTGATTGAGTGTGTCAGTTAACTTCTATTTAATCCTGGGAGAGGAATAAATTTTTTGATATATCAATATTATTCTGATTTTTAGTGACTGTATTTACTTTGATTTTTTCATAAGATAGTGTCATCATCCTCATTGCATTACTCTTCAAAAATAGTACCCACATCTCTAGTGATGTAAATTAGATAGGACTTTTTGATTTACTCAAATAAAAACTGAACAACATGACAGAACAATGAAAATCTTCCTTGTACTCCCTCCGTTCCAAAATGTAAGATCATTTTTGGCACTATCATAGTCATAGTGTAAAAAATGATCTTACATTTTGTAACGGAGGGGAGTACTTTTCATGGGGTGCTCATATAAGTTCGATATGGCATTAATGCGCTATAATTTTTTTACTAGAACGACAGGGTCTCAAATGTAGAGGATGCCATTGAATACATACATGAGCTGAACCGGACGGTGAAGGAACTGAAGATCCTAGTAGAACAGAAGTGGCATGGGACTAATAGGAAAAAGATGATAAGGATGGACGGAGAGGCAGCTTCCGATGGCGAAAGCTCGTTGACGAGGCCAGTGAGGGATGAGCAAGACAATCAGCTTGATGGGCCATAAGGAGCTCCTAGGTGCAGAGGAGGTCCAAGGAATGCCATGTTGATGTCCACATAGTGGGAAATGCAGTAAACGTCCAGCTCACTGAATGGAAGAACGCCAACTCCCTGCCTCATGTTGCGAAGGTCCTCGACGAGCTCCATCCTGAGATCATCAGCATGGTCGGAATGATTGTTGACGATCACCGCATATTCGTCTTCAACACTAAGGTACTGAGAGGATATTATTTCATTTAAGCAACATCAGGAACCCCTTTCCTGACATCACCGATTATCATTGATTGTAATGGTACATCGTCCATGGTGACGCAAGTGTCTGAAGGCTGCTCGGTGTATGCCCTTGAAGTGGCCGAGAGGCTCCTTCAAGCAGTGGATGCACAACACCAGGCCCTCAACATACTCGGCCAGGCTCTAACAACCAAAGTGACTCTCTGAAGAAGTTTAGAGTCTGCAACTGTCTTGGAGTAGCAATTTCATGTCTGTTCTCTCAGTGAGAAATGTTGTTAAATCGGGCCTTGGAGTTGGAGAGAACTTTGTCTTGAGCAATTTGATAGCTCGCAGAAATCATATATTGCATTGGCTACTCATTTCATCTGTAATTGGTTTGTAAACATAATACTATAACAGAACAAGATGATTTTTTTGGATAAGAAGGCAGACCGCAGTCTACCTTGTATATTCCAAAACCATACCAAGGTCTGAGAATTGTTAGGTTACAAAGAAGTAAGCTAGCTGCATTGGAGAGGAGGAGGAAAGAGATACATCAGAGCGTAGCTAGCTTAGGAAGCGGTTGAAAGAAGCTCCTCTTTACATTGGAGGAAAGCTCTCAGGGAATCATCATTCGATCGGGCGCACCAAAGGTGTAACATCTCAGCTATAGCTTCCCCAAGAATTTCCGATGGTGTGGTCTTATTGTCAAAAACCGGAGCGTTGTGCTCCATCCATAGTTGAGCAGCACATGCAGCAATCAAAACTGTCCAATGACTGGCAACTTCCTTCATTGTGAACACGAAATCCTTCAGGGAAGGAGATGAATTGGCCTGTTGGAGCAGTCCAAGCTTCTTCCATAAGCAATGAGCTGGTGCACATTGTAGTATGATGTGATCAACAGTTTCTTCTGCCGGGCACATGTCATAGAAGGGATGCTGAATGTTGTTCCATTGCTTACGCAGCATTGTCGTTCTGACATTCAGGCGCCCTCTGTGGGCTAGCCAGAGAAAAACCCTCCATCGATTGGGGATCACTTTATTCCAGATTATGTCTGCTGGCGCCCAACGGACCCCTCTGAAGGTAAGCAAAGCATAGTAATTGCTAGCAATTGCAGGTTTGCTAGTGTAGATGTGGACACGGGAGTCAGAGTGGCTTGCAGAGGGGGCGGGTACGGAGGCAAGCAACTCACGTAGAGCTTGAAGCTCCGAAGCAGCAGTCTGGGAGAGGTTTGGATGAAGTTGCAGCATCCAGCGATCAAGGTATTGCGAGGCCACCGAGCATTGCTTATCCTTGGCAAAAGACAAAAGCGTGGGGAAGAGTTGATTAAGGCGGCCAGCACAGCACCACTTATCTTGCCAAAAAGCCGTTAGCTTCCCATCTCCGACACGGCAGAAAGAAGTTTGCTACACCATCGAAATATATTTTGCTAGAGCTCTCCATAAAGGTGTGTCAGTGGCCTTAAGTTTGTCAGGCAAGCTCTTGCGCAAATATCTATGCTGGAACCATTGATAGCATGTGACTGATGAACCTTGGAGGATCCGGTTGGTGAACTTGCAGAGCATCGCATCATTGTGAGCCTCTAAATCTCTGATCCCTAGGCCACCGCTTTGCTTGGTCGAGACAACCTGATCCGAAGCAACCAAGCAGTCAGCTCGCTGTCTGTCCGCCTTCTTCTGCCATAGAAAATTCCTTCGTAGTTTGTCAACCTTTGCTATGTTGCTCTGGTTCCACTTTATACAGGCCATGTAGTAGTTCGGAATGGAAGAAAGGACTGCATCAATCATGGTGAGTCGCCCACCCCAGGAGAGATATGTGGCCAGCCAGCCTGCCAATCGCCTGTCGATCTTCTGGATTACCGGCATCAGAACTGAGTTTGAGACTTTCTGCATTGAGAGAGGTAGGCCAAGGTAATTGCATGGCAAGGAACCGATCGGGCATCCCAAAATTGTAGCTGCTTCCACCGCCTCCTCTGCACTCATATGAATAGGCACGAAGGTGCACTTGTGATAGTTAATCTGCAATCCAGAAAAACTTGAGAACACATGTAAGATGTCCTTAATGCGTGCAGCTTGCGAAACCGTGCCCTTGAGCAGGATGAGCGTGTCGTCCGCGTACTGTAACACTGGAAAAAAGCTCAGCCCATCAATAGGACACTCCAGAACCCCGTCATTTGCAGCAGCAACACACATACGTTGAAGTATGTCAGCAACCAGAACGAAGAGATACGGAGATAGTGGGTCGCCCTGTCGAACCCCACAGTTGAAGAAGATATCATCTCCAAGGAAGCCATTCATCATAACCTTAGCTTTGCCGAAATGAAGAATGGAAGAGATCCAAGAAATCCAACGAGTGCCAAAACCTCTCCGCTACATCAGATTCGTGAGACAGGTCCAATTAACACTATCAAAAGCTTTTCTGAAGCCCAACCTTAGCACTATCATAGGTATCTTTCTCCTGTGTGCGCATTGTACCAATTCAGAAGCTAGTGCAAAGTTTTCAGCGATGGCTCTCCCTCTGATGAACCCGGATTGCATGCAGTGAATCAACTGGGAAATGAAATGTTGCAACCTTAAAGCGAGCACTTTAGTGAGCAACTTGATGATACTGTGGACTAAAGAAATGGGTCTGTAGTTAGTGATTTCCAAGAGAGACTCCGTCTTAGGAATTAACGCAATATAGGCCCAGTTGATGCCAGATAGATCAGCCCACCCATGAAAGAAATCATCGAAGAACATAAGAATGTCGTCCTTTAGAGCAAAGGTGAACTTATTATAGAAATCATTAGTGAAACCATCCGGTCTGGGACTTCTATTGTTCAGGGAGAGTTTGATGGCGCGGACGACCTCATCCCAATTGAATGACTGATCAAGAGCGGAGAGGTCAACGGTATCCACCTGGGCGTAAACAATGGCTAGGTCAACCGCAAGGGGGCTGTTCTGTCGACTGTTGAATATATTCTGGAAAAACACCATGGCAATATTCAGTTTATCGGAAATGCAAAAGTGCTCAACTCCATTTTGCACCAAAACCCTGACACGATTGTTTCTGGCATGCCAATTAGCAGCAAGGTGGAAGAAACGCAAGTTCTTGTCTCCAAACTTACACCTGTTGAGTTTAGCCCTTCTCTGCAAAAAATCAGCTCGCCATCTTAGTATCTTCTCAAGCTTTGCGGTTGCGTGCAAGCGGAGCACGAACTCCAAGTCTGTAAGCCTGCGCCTCTCCTCGATAGCATTCAAAAAATCCACCAATCATTTATTGTTATCAATAAGAAGCTGTAGATTCCCCTCATTTTTAGCCCACTACCTGATGCTTGCCCGAAGCCGCCTAAACTTGAAGTACAGTCTGGACGCAATAGAAGAAAACTGACGATGGCCGGCTTGCCAGGAGTTCAACACAAGCTGGTTGAGCTCAGGCATATGCAACCAACGGTTCTCAAAGCGAAAACAATTGGCAGTGGGTAGAGCAGTTCCAAAATCAATACAAATAGGCACATGGTCCGAAGTGACCGACGAGACGGAGGTAGCTGTGGTGTCAAAGAAAGCCAAACTCCAATCTTCATTAATGAGAACTCGATCAAGCTTGACCAATGTCGGATCTCTGCGCTTATTAGACCATGTGAACAACTTGTTAACAATGTTGATGTTGTTGGGGAACGTTGCAGAAAATAAAAATTTTCTACGCTTCACCAAGATCAATCTATGGAGTCATCTAGCAACGAGAGAGATGAGTGCATCTACATACCCTTGTAGATCGCGAGCGGAAGCGTTCAAGTGAACGGGGTTGAGGGAGTCGTACTCGTCGTGATCCAAATCACCGATGACCAAGTGCCGAATGGACGGCACCTCTGCGTTCAACACACGTACAGTTGGGGAAGACGTCTCCTCCTTCTTGATCCAGCAAGGGGGAGGGAGAGGTTGATGGAGATCCAGCAGCACGACGGCGTGGTGGTGGAAGTAGCGGGATCCCGGTAGGTCTTCGCCAAGCGCAAGCGGGGAGGAGAGGTGTTACGGAGGGAGAGGGAGGCGCCAGGAGCAAGGGTGCGGCTGCCCTCCCCCCTCTTTATATAGGGGCCTTGGGGGGGGGGGGCGCCGGCCCTAGGAGATGCAATCTCCAAGGGGGGCGCCGGCCAAGGGGTGGCTTCCCCCCCAAGCCAAGTGGGGCGCCCCCACCCCTAGGGTTTCCAACCCTAGGCGCAGGGGAGGCCCAAGGGGGGCGCACCAGCCCACCAGGGGCTGGTTCCCCCTCCCACTTCAGCCCATGGGGCCCTCCGGGATAGGTGGCCCCACCCGGTGGACCCCCGGGACCCTTCTGGTGGTCCCGGTACAATACCGATGACCCCCAAAACTTTCCCGATGGCCGAAACTGGACTTCCTATATATAAAATCTTTACCTCCGGACCAATCCGGAACTCCTCGTGATGTCCGGGATCTCATCCGGGACTTCGAACAACTTTCGGGTTACCGCATACTAATATCTCTACAACCCTAGCGTCACCGAACCTTAAGTGTGTAGACCCTACGGGTTCGGGAGACATGCAGACATGACTGAGACGACTCTCCGGTCAATAACCAACAACGGGATCTGGATACCCATATTGGCTCCCACATGCTCCTCGATGATCTCATCGGATGAACCACGATGTCGAGGATTCAAGTAATCCCGTATACAATTCCCTTTATCAATCGGTACGTTACTTGCCCGAGATTCGGTCGTTGGTATCCCAATACCTCGTTCAATCTCGTTACCGACGAGTCACTTTACTCGTACCGTAATGCATG
Organism: Aegilops umbellulata; assembly: GCA_032464435.1. Lineage (NCBI taxonomy): Eukaryota > Viridiplantae > Streptophyta > Magnoliopsida > Poales > Poaceae > Aegilops > Aegilops umbellulata. The sequence goes on from CP136055.1 coordinate 482,533,101, forward strand.
ATCCCGGGACCAAACACTTGGTCACATTGAGCTCATTATGATGATGCATTACCGAGTGGGCCCAGAGATACCTCTCCGTCATACGGAGTGATAAATCCCAGCCTCGATCCGTGTCAACCCAACAGATACTTTCGGAGATACTTGTAGTATACCTTTATAGTCACCCAGTTACGTTGTGACGTTTGGCACACCCAAAGCACTCCTACGGCATCCGGGAGTTACACAATCTCATGGTCTAAGGAAATGATACTTAACATTGGAAAAGCTTTAGCAAACGAACTACACGATCTTGTGCTAGGCCTAGGATTGGGTCTTGTCCATCACATCATTCTCCTAATGATGTGATCCCGTTGTCAATGACATCTAATGTCCATAGTCGGGAAACCATGACTATCTGTTGATCAACGAGGTAGTCAAATAGAGGCTCAGTAGGGACATGTTGTGGTCTATGTATTCACACATGTATTACGATTTCCGGATAACACAATTATAGCATGAACAAATAGACAATTATCATGAACAAGGAAATATAATAATAATCATTTTATTATTGCCTCTAGGGCATATTTCCAACAGTCTCCGACTTGCACTAGAGTCAATAATCTAGTTACATTGTGATGAATTGAACACCCATAGAGTTCTGGTGTGATCATGTTTTGCTCGCGGAAGAGGTTTAGTCAACGGATCTGCGACATTCAGATCCGTATGTACTTTGCAAATATCTATATCTCCATCTTGAACATTTTCACGAATGGAGTTGAAGCGATGCTTGATGTGCCTGGTCTTCTTGTGAAACCTGGGCTCCTTGGCAAGTGCAATAGCTCCAGTGTTGTCACAGAAGAGAGCGATCGGCCCCGATGCATTGGGTATGACTCCTAGGTCGGTGATGAACTCCTTCATCAAGATTGGTTCATGCGCTGCCTCCGAGGCTGCCATGTACTCCGCTTCACATGTAGATCCCGCCACGATGCTTTGCTTGCAACTGCACCAGCTTACTGCCCCACCATTCAAAATATACACGTATCCGGTTTGTGACTTAGAGTCATCCAGATGTGTGTCGAAGCTAGCGTCGACGTAACCCTTTATGACGAGCTCTTCGTCACCTCCATAAACGAGAAACATATCCTTAGTCCTTTCCAGGTACTTCAGGATGTTCTTAACCACTGTCCAGTGTTCCATGCCGGTATTACTTTGGTACCTTCCTACCAAACTTACGACAAGGTTTACATCAGGTCTGGTACACAACATGGCATACATGATAGACCCTATGGCTGAGGCATAGGGACGACACTCATCTTTTCTCTATCTTCTGCCGTGGTCGGACATTGAGCTGAGCTCAATTTCACACCTTGCAACACAGGCAAGAACCCCTTCTTGGACTGATCCATATTGAACTTCTTCAATATCTTATCAAGGTATGTGCTTTGTGAAAGACCTATGAGGCGTCTCGATCTATCTCTATAGATCTTGATGCCTAATATGTAAGCAGCTTCTCCAAGGTCCTTCATTGAAAAACACTTATTCAAATAGGCCTTAATGTTGTCCAAAAGTTCTGTATCATTTCCCATCAAAAGTATGTCATCTACATATAATATGAGAAATGCTACAGAGCTCCCACTCACTTTATTGTAAACGCAGGCTTCTCCATAAGTCTGCATAAACCCAAACGCTTTGATCATTTCATTAAAGAGAATGTTCCAACTCCAAGATGCTTGCACCAGCCCATAAATGGAGCGCTCGAGCTTGCTTACTTTGTTAGCATTCTTAGGATCGACAAAACCTTCCGGCAGCATCATATACAATTCTTCCTTAAGAAAGCCGTTGAGGAAAGCCGTTTTGACGTCCATTTGCCATATCTCATAATCATAGTATGCAACAATTGCTAACATGATTCAGACGAACTTCAGCTTCGTTACGGGTGAGAAGGTCTCATCGTAGTCAATCCCTTGAACTTGTCGATAACCCTTAGCGACAAGTCGAGCCTTATAGATGGTGACATTACCATCCGCGTTCGTCTTCTTCTTAAAGATCCATTTATTCTCTATCGCTCGCCTATCATTGGGCAAGTCTGTCAAAGTCCATACTTTGTTTTCATACATGGATCCTATCTCGGATTGCATGGCTTCAAGCCATTTGTTGGAGGGACAATTGCATTTTTACCCCTAGTTGGTTCCTACCCACGGGTTTTTCCCTTACTTTTCGAGCTTGCTCAGTTTTGCCCTTACTTTTTCCGTCGAGGTCCCTCGAATGCCCTTTGACCGTTTGACCAAAACTTTGAAAATTCATAACTAATTCATATGAACTCAGAAAAATGCAAATAAGATATCAAAATGTTCAGATAAACATTACCTTTATGTGCATATCATTTGCATTCAGGACAAAAGCACCGTTCAAACTGCCCGAGGTAATTAATGTTATTAACATTATTAAAAATAAAAATGTATAAACAATATTTATTTCATGAATAAAAATTACATGCAAATGTAGGTGATATTTTCTGAACATCCTGATATCTTATGTGCATTTTTCTAAGTTCGTATCAACTTGTTATGAATGTTCTAATGACTTTGACCATTATTTGGAAACTTCATAACAAGTTGATACGAACTCAGAAAAATGCAAATAACATATCAGGATGTTCATAAAACATCACCTATATTTGCATGTAATTTTTATTCATGAAAATAAAATTGTTTATACCTTTTTATTTGTAATAATGTCAATAACATTAATTACCTCGGGTAGTTTAAACGGTGCTTTTTTCCTGAATGCAAATGATATGCACATAAAGGTAATGTTCATCTGAACATTTTGATATCTTATTTGCATTTTTCTGGGTTCATATGAATTAGTTATGAATTTTCAAAGTTTTGGTCAAACGGTCAAAGGGCATTCGAGGGACCTCGACGGAAAAAGTAAGGGCAAAACTGAGCAAGCTCGAAAAGTAAGGGCAAAACCCATGGGTAGGAACCAACTAGGGGTAAAACTGCAATTGTCCCTTTGTTGGAATCTGGGCCCGCCATTGTTTCTTCATAGTTCGAAGGTTCACCGTTGTCTAATAACATGATTTCCAGGACAGGGTTGCCGTACCACTCTGGTGCGGAACGTGTCCTTGTGGACCTACGAAGTTCAGTAGCAACTTGATTTGAAGTTTCATGATCATCATCATTAACCTCCTCTCTAGTCGGTGGAGGCACCACAGAAACATTTTCTTGAGCTGCGCTACTCTCTGGTTCAAGAGGCAATACTTCATCAAGTTCCACTTTCCTCCCACTTACTTCTTTCGAGAGAAACTCTTTCGCCAGAAAGGACCCGTTCTTGGCTACAAAGATCTTGCCTTCGGATCTGAGGTAGAAGGTATACCCAATGTTTTCCTTAGGGTATCCTATGAAGACGCATTTTTCCGACTTGCGTTCGAGCTTTTCAGGTTGAAGTTTCTTAACATAAGCATCGCATCCCCAAACTTTTAGAAACGACAGCTTAGGTTTCTTCCCAACCCATAATTCATACGGTGTCGTCTCAACGGATTTAAACGGTGCCCTATTGAAAGTGAATGTAGCTGTCTCTAGAGCGTATCCCCAAAATGATAGCGGTAAATCAGTGAGTGACATCATAGATCGCACCATATCCAATAGAGTGCGATTACGATGTTCGGACACACCGTTACGCTGAGGTGTTCCAGGCGGCGTGAGTTGTGAAATGATTCCACATTTTCTTAAGTGTGTACCAAATTCGTGACTTAAATATTCTCCCCACGATCTGATCGTAAGAATTTTATCTTTCGATCACGTTGATTCTCTACCTCATTCTGAAATTCCTTGAACTTTTCAAAGGTCTCAGACTTGTGTTTCATCAAATAGACATACCCATATCTACTTAAGTCATCAGTGAGAGTGAGAACATAACGATAGCCACCGCGAGCCTTAACACTCATTGGACCGCACACATCAGTATGTATAATTTCCAATAGGTTGGTTGCTCGCTCCATTGTTCCAGAGAACGGAGTCTTGGTCATCTTACCCATGAGGCATGGTTCACACGTGTCAAATGATTCGAAATCAAGAGACTCCAAAAGTCCATCTGTATGGAGCTTCTTCATGCGTTTGACACCTATGTGACCAAGGCGGCAGTGCCACAAATATGTGGGAGTATCATTATCAACCTTACATCTTTTGGTATTCACACTATGAATATGTGTAACATCACGTTCGAGATTCATTAAGAATAAACCATTCACCAGTGGGGCATGACCATAAAACATATCTCTCATATAAATAGAACAACCATTATTCTCGGATTTAAATGAGTAGCCATCTTGCATTAAATGAGATCCAGATACAATGTTCATGCTCAAAGATGGCACTAAATAACAATTGTTGAGGTTTAAAACTAATCCCGTAGGTAAATGTAGAGGTAGAGAGCCGACGGCGATCACATTGACCTTGGAACCATTCCCGACGCGCATCGTCACCTTGTCCTTCGCCAGTCTTCGTTTATTCCGCAGCTCCTGTTTTGAGTTACAAATATGAGCAACCGCGCCGGTATCAAATACCCAGGAGCTACTACGAGTACTGGTAATGTACACATCAATTACATGTATATCACATATACCTTTAGTGTTGCCGGCCTTCTTGTCCGCTAAGTATTTGGGGCAGTTCCGCTTCCAGTGTCCCTTTCCCTTGCAATAAAAACACTCAGTCTCAGGCTTGGGTCCATTCTTTGGCTTCTTCCCGGCAACTGGCTTACCGGGCGCAGCAACTCCCTTGTCGTCCTTCTTCTTACGCTTGTCTTTCTTGAACTTTGTGGTTTTATTCACCATCAACACTTGATGTTCCTTTTTGATCTCCACCTCCGCTGATTTCAGCATTGAATATACCTCAGGAATGGTATTTTCCATCCCCTGCATATTGAAGTTCATCACAAAGCTTTTGTAGCTCGGTGGGAGCGACTGAAGGATTCTGTCAACGACCGCGTCATCCGGGAGATTAATTCCCAGCTGAGTCAAGCGGTTGTGCAACCCAGACATTTTGAGTATGTGTTCACTGACAGAACTATTTTCCTCCATCTTACAACTGTAGAACTTGTCGGAGACTTCATATCTCTCGACCCGGGCATGAGCTTGGAAAACCATTTTCAGCTCTTCGAACATCTCATATGCTCCGTGTTGCGCAAAATGCTTTTGGAGCCCCGGTTCTAAGCTGTAAAGCATGCCGCACTGAACGAGGGAGTAATCATCAGCACGCTGCTGCCAAGCGTTCATAACGTCTTGGTTCTCTGGGATAGGTGCTTCACCTAGCGGTGCTTCTAGGACATATTGTTTTCTGGCAGCTATGAGGATGATCCTCAGGTTCCGGACCCAGTCCATATAGTTGCTGCCATCATCTTTCAGCTTGGTTTTCTCTAGGAACGCGTTGAAGTTGAGGTTGACATTAGCATGGGCCATTTGATCTACAAGACATATTACAAAGATTTTAGACTAAGTTCATGATAATTAAGTTCATCTAATCAAATTATTTAATGAACTCCCACTCAGATTAGACATCCCTCTAGTCATCTAAGTGATACATGATCCGACTTAACTAGACCGTGTCCGATCATCACGTGAGACGGACTAGTCATCATCGGTGAACATCTCCATGTTGATCGTATCTTCCATACGACTCATGTTCGACCTTTCGGTCTCTTGTATTCCGAGGCCATGTCTGTACATGCTAGGCTCGTCAAGTCAACCTAAGTATTTTGCATGTGTAAATCTGGCTTACACCCGTTGTATGTGAACGTTAGGATCTATCACACCCGATCATCACGTGGTGCTTCGAGACAACGAACTTTCGCAACAGCGCACAGTTAGGGGAAACACTTTCTTGAAATTATTGTGAGGGATCATCTTATTTACTACCGTCGTACTAAGCAAATAAGAAGCAAAAACATGGTAAACATCACATGTAATCAAATAGTGACATGATATGGCCAATATCACATTGCTCCTTTGATCTCCATCTTCGAGGCGCCATGATCATCTTTGTCACCGGCATGACACCATGATCTCCATCATCGTATCTTCATGAAGTTGTCTCATCATCTATTACTTCTACTACTATGGCTAACGGTTTAGCAATAAAGTAAAGTAATTACATGACGTTTATGTTGACACGCAGGTCATAAATAAATTAAGACAACTCCTATGGCTCCTGCCGGTTGTCATACTCATCGACATGCAAGTCGTGATTCCTATTACAAGAACATGATCAATCTCATACATCACATCTTTTGGCCATATCACATCAGACGACACATGCTGCAAAAACAAGTTAGACGTCCTCTAATTGTTGTTGCATGTTTTTACGTGGCTGCATTAGGGTTCTAGCAAGAACGTTCTTACCTACATCAAAACCACAACGTGATATGCCAATTTCTATTTACCCTTCATAAGGAACCTTTTCATCGAATCCGATCCGACTAAAGTGGGAGAGAAAGACACCCGCTAGCCACCTTATGCAACTAGTGCATGTCAATCGGTGGAACCTGTCTCACGTAAGCGTACGTGTAACGTCGGTCCGGGCCGCTTCATCCCACAATGCCACCGAATCAAGATAAGACTAGTAACGGCAAGTAAATTGACAAAATCTACGCCCACAACATCTTGTGTTCTACTCGTGCATAGAAACTACGCATAGACCTAGCTCATGATGCCCCTGTTGGGGAACGTTGCAGAAATTAAAATTTTTCTATGCTTCACCAAGATCAATCTATGGAGTCATCTAGCAATGAGAGAGATGAGTGCATCTACATACCCTTGTAGACCGCGAGCGGAAGCGTTCAAGTGAACGGGGTTGAGGGAGTCGTACTCGTCGTGATCCAAATCACCGATGACCAAGTGCCGAACGGACGGCACCTCCGCGTTCAACACACGTATGGTTGGGGAAGACGTCTCCTCCTTCTTGATCCAGCAAGGGGGAGGGAGAGGTTGATGGAGATCCAGCAGCATGACGGCGTGGTGGTGGAAGTAGCGGGATCCTAGCAGGGCTTCGCCAAGCGCAAGCGGGGAGGAGAGGTGTTACAGAGGGAGAGGGAGGCGCCAGGAGCAAGGGTGCGGCTGCCCTCCCTCCCCCCTCTTTATATAGGGGCCTTGGGGGGGGGGGCGCCGGCCCTAGGAGATGCAATCTCCAAGGGGGGCGCCGGCCAAGGGGTGGCTTCCCCCCAAGCCAAGTGGGGCGCCCCCACCCCTAGGGTTTCCAACCCTAGGCGTAGGGGAGGCCCAAGGGGGGTGCACCAGCCCATCAGGGGCTGGTTCCCCCTCCCACTTCATCCCATGGGGCCCTCCGAGATAGGTGGCCCCACCGGGTGGACCCCCGGGACCCTTCTGGTGGTCCCGGTACAATACCGATGACCCCCAAAACTTTCCCAATGGCCGAAACTGGACTTCCTATATATAAATCTTTACCTCCGGACTAATCCGGAACTCCTCGCGACGTCCGGGATCTCATCCGGGACTCCGAACAACTTTCGGGTTACCGCATACTAATATCTCTACAACCCTAGCGTCACTGAACCTTAAGTGTGTAGACCCTACGGGTTCGGGAGACATGCAGACATGACCGAGATGACTCTCCGGTCAATAACCAACAACGGGATCTGGATACCCATATTGGCTCCCACATGCTCCTCGATGATCTCATCAGATGAACCATGATGTCAAGGATTCAAGTAATCCCGTATACAATTCCCTTTGTCAATCGGTACGTTACTTGCCCGAGATTCGATCGTCGGTATCCCAATACCTCGTTCAATCTTGTTACCAGCGAGTCACTTTACTCGTACCGTAATGCATGATCCCATGACCAAACACTTGGTCACATTGAGCTCATTATGATGATGCATTACCGAGTGGGCCTAGAGATACCTCTCCGTCATACGGAGTGACAAATCCCAGTCTCGATCCGTGTCAACCCAACAGATACTTTCGGGGATACCTGTAGTATACCTTTATAGTCACCAAGTTATGTTGTGATGTTTGGCACACCCAAAGCACTCCTACGGCATCTGGGAGTTACACGATCTCATGGTCTAAGGAAATGTTACTTAACATTGGAAAAGCTTTACCAAACGAACTACACGATCTTGTGCTAGGCTTAGGATTGGGTCTTGTCCATCACATCATTCTCCTAATGTTGTGATCCCGTTATCAATGACATCTAATGTCCATAGTCAAGAAACCATGACTATCTGTTGATCTACGAGCTAGTCAACTAGAGGCTCACTAGGGACATGTTGTGGTCTATGTATTCACACATGTATTACGATTTTCGGATAACACAATTATAGCATGAACAAATAGACAATTATCATGAACAAGGAAATATAGTAATAATCATTTTATTATTGCCCCTAGGGCATATTTCCAACAGATGTCCATCAGCCCATGACCATTAATCCAGTCATTGAACTCTTCCATTAAGGACCAGCTGACTCGATCATTATTCTTCTCAAAAGCATATATGTACATGTCAAAGTCCCCAACTAACATCCAAGCACCGGCAATCGAAGCGGACATGCAATCAAGTGAGTTGAAGAAGCTCGGTCGCTGGCTTGCCTCGCAAGGAGCATAAACCACTGTCAGGCAAAAGTTGGTGTCATCAGAGGCTGACGAGAAGGCTACTGTCAGAGAGAACCCATCCTGCGCCATGACAGTTCTAGTGACCGTTGAATCCCAAGCAACAAGAATCCCACCACAGGAGCCCTGCGTTGGCTGAGAGCAGAAGTTGGAAAGTGACGCTGGAAGAAACTTCTTGATCAGAAAAGCATCAACAGCGCTGATCTTGGTCTCTTGTAAACATACAATGTTGTGTTTGCAAGAGGCAATGGCGTCTTTGACGAGACAGTGCTTGCTGCGGTCACCCAAGCCATGAACATTCCAGTTAGTGATAATCATAAGAGTTGTGCGACCGCCGAGAGGACCCGAAGGTCAGGGAATGCAAGAGGTAACAGAAAGAGGCATGCCATGCATCAAAGTAACAACAACAGGAGCTTACAAACTGAAACAGAAACGGACCAACAACACACAGGACGACACAACAACAGACGCGACCAAAAGGGCCGAAAACACCCGAAGAGAATAGCAAAAGAAGAAGGACAGGACGACTCGACAAGCTGGGAGCAACTACCACAATGCAATAGCTCCTGACTACAGGGCAGAAAGCCAACTAATGTAGACACGGTCCTGCAGGTCCTACTCATTGAGATCGAGCGAGCGCACTGGAGAGGCAGCCACCGAAGTAGAAGAAAGGGCTTCGGCCTCCCTGCTTATGCCTTCCGCGTCAAGGTCGCAGCAGTCAGCAAACGCTTTGAGCTTGTTCTTCCCCAGCGGCCTAGGCGTGCCTTAGAGCGGGAGCTGAATCAGAGAAGACACATCACGCAGCTTCTTGGCGCGCTTGGAGGAGGCGGAGCGTCCCGACGAGCGACCCGAGGACGAGCCAGAGGAGGAGGAGATGGTCATCCACGCCTTCCAGCTGGTTCACTCATGCTTGGATAACTTAGTGTGCTCTCCGTACCTTCGCGGCCACCGCTGGCGAACCCATTGGATCATCTGACGTGGCAGCTGCTGGTCCTCACCGCTGCGGCCTGGGAGAGCGGCACGGGTAACCACCTCATCCGGTCGGGTGCAGGGGCTCGGAGCCACCACTACGGCGATGTCTGCCCACGCCCCACGACCAGCTCCCTAGGAGAATCGTCCCGGGCCGGGAGGAAGAAGGCCGACGGATCGGAACAACACGCGATAAGTTATTTTGATTGTTTTGTCTTCCGCCTGATAATTATCTTTTGTATTCATATTTAAATTTGAAATTTAACGTGTTATGCTTATGATTTTGGAATGTAACTATGCAGTATGCATTTTTTGTTTTTTATAGTTTGATAAATCAATATTTTTCGACAAAGGGTGAATTTTATTTGCTCAAAATGGAGCATCAAGAGGATACAAACAAAATGAGCATACACCCGGCCTCTGCATAGTTAGAATGCACACAGCCAACATGAACACACACGCCGACAAATAGCAAAGTAATATAAGACCAAAGCTAGCGTATGCGAGAAAAAGAAAATAAAAAAAGCAATCGGTTCCATGATCAACAAACTACATCAATGACCATATTTGCACCAACATCTCATGACACCACATAGGCGACGAGATTCTTCAATAGCAACGCCTTCAGAAAAGGAGCGGTGCTCAAGCGTCGCCGTCACCGGATCCAACCAACCAAGGTCAAATTCTAAGCTTTCACCTTGAAGAGTCAGTCGGAACATGTTTGAGCAATGCCTTCAATAAGGTAACGATCTGAAAATTGCCATTGCCAGGTATAACCAATTGTGATGAAACCTAGGTTTTCACCTCCAAGCTCAAGACGGGTGCTCGTGTAGCACCATCATCAAAGTCACACATGTGTTGTCGCCACCACTTTTCCACGATCTCAACAGCTACATGCAATGCACAATCGTCGTCGCTAGTCAACCATCCCTTTGCGTCAAGTCATTGTCCATAAGTTGCAGCCAAGGTGTCACCTTGACCAGATCTAAAGCCTCATGCCCAACCACCGCAGCGTCCTAGCCGTCCTAGGATGCTGGACTGCTGGAGCATGCAAGATCGCTGATAGGGAGACGCAGAAGGATTCCTTCCCATTCTGCAGCCACAACCCAACCGACCAGATCAGTGCCAGATCCGGATCACCACCCCAAGCCGACAGCCACCACCTCAGTGACGCCTCAATCTAGCGAGTCAAGGGCACCACCGGCGAGTCCGGGCATGAATCCGGCGCATGTAGTCGAGGTAGTCGACTCCCCACGGCCAGGTCGGGCGGATCTAGGCCCACCGTGCCCAAGGAGCCTCATGAGCGAATCACCGCCCATGGAGAGTAGTATGCCGCCGGGGAACGGAAGCTAGGAGAGAAGTGACCGGAGGAAAGAGATCCCACCGCCACTGGCACCATGCAGGTGTTATCCTGGCGGCGAACGCCGGTGGCGGCGAGCTGGAGGGTATCGGTGGAGGGGACGAAGGCCAGGCATGGTGAGTCGCTCGGAGCGAGCGACCTTTGATAAATCAATATGAACTAGAATGATCGGTCATGTTTCGACAGAGCTACGAGCGACGATGACCTCGGCTTCATGTGGGAAGACGAGAGATGCAGGGGTGGGGTTGACTTTTTCTGTAGTGCGACGAAGGGAATACTTCAATCAAACGACTATTCATAGGCAGATCGGATGGCAGCACGTCGACTGGCCAGACTCTGCCGCTGGTCGACCTGCACAGAGTACTACCCATTAATATGTCACTCATTTGCTATCTCTTTTTCAAACAACCCTAATTTTTATACATTGTAGCATACGTTCGTGTTTGCATTTGAATACAATGTGTATGTTTTGTAACCACTATTAGCGAGAAAAACTGGACCCAATCCAGCGGACGCAGCTCCTTTGACGTACTACGCACACACTGATGTGTGGACTCGGACCCACATGTCAATGGCTGATGACCCACAAGTATAGGGGATCAATTGTAGCTCTTTTCGATAAGTAAGAGTGTCGAACCCAACGAGGAGCAGAAGGAAATGACAAGTAGTTTTCAGTAAGGTAATGTCTGCAAGTGCTGAAATTGTAAGTAACGTAGTAGTTTGATAGCAAGATAATTTGTAACGAGCAAGTAACGATAGTAGTAACAAAAGTGCAGCAAGGTAGCCCAATACTTTTGAGGCAAACCACAGGCCAAAACGATCTCTTATGATAAGCAAAGAGTTGTTGAGGGTACACGGGAATTTCATCTAGTCACTTTCATCATGTTGGTTTGATTTGTGTTCGCTACTTTGATAATTTGATATGTGGGTGGACCAGTGGTTAGGTGATGTTCCTACTTGAACAAACCTCCTACTTATGATTAACCCTCCCGCAAGCATCCGCAACTACGAGAAAATTATTAAGAATAAATTCTAACCATAGCATTAAACTCTAGGATCCAATCGGCCCCTTACGGAATAGTGCATAAACTGGGGTTTAAGTTTCTGTCACTCTCGCAACCCACCATATATTTACTACTCCACAATGCATTCCCTTAGGCCCAAATATGGTGAAGTGTCATGTAGTCGACGTTCACATGACACCACTAAGGGAATCACAACATACATACTATCAAAATATCGAACACATATCAAGTTCACATGATTACTTGCAACAGATTTCTCCCGTGACCTCAAGAACAAAAGTAACTACTCACAAGTGATAAACATGCTCAAGATCAGAGGGGTATTAATAAGCATAATGGATCTGAACATATAATCTTCCACCAAATAAACCATATAGTAATCAACTACAAGATGTAATCAACACTACTAGTCACCCCTAGCACCAATCTATAGTTCCGGTAACAAGATTGAATACAAGAGATGAACTAGGGTTTGGGATGAGATGGTGCTGGTGAAGATGTTGATGGAGATTGCCCTCCCCAAGATGGGAGAGTTGTTGGTGATGATGATGACGATGATTTCCCCCTCCGGGAGGGAAGTTCCTCCCGCAGAATCGCTCCACCGGAGGGCAAAAGTGCTCTTGCCCAAGTTCCGCCTCGAGACGATAGCGCTTCGTCCTGAAAATCTTTTCTTTATTTTTTCTAGGTCAAAATGACTTATATACCAGAAGATGGGCAGCGGAGGTGGGCCGAGGAGGCCACAACCCACCAGGGCGCGCCTGGGGGGCCTGGCGCGCCCAGGTGGGTTGTGCCCACCTGTGGCCCCCCTCTAGTGTTTATTGGCTCCAGTATTTCTTAAATAATCCATAAAAAAACTCCGTGAAGTTTCAACTCATTTGGGGTTGTGCAACATAGGTTGCCTGACGCAGCTTTTTCAGGTCCATATTTCCAGCCGCCAGAATTCTCCCTGTTGGTGTGTACCTTGCAAATTATGGGAGAAAAGGCATTATAATTACTCCAAAAAGCATTATTATGGATAAAAATATCATAAATAACAACAAGAAAGCATGAAGCAAAATGGACGTATCAACTCCCCCAAGCTTAGACCTCGCTTGTCCTCAAGCGCCAAAATCGAAAAACATGTCCACATGCTTTGAGAGAGAGAGAGAGGTGTCGATAAAAACAAAATACGGACATAGAAGCATCATGTCGATTATTATAACAACAACAAATTTAAACATAAGACTTTTATCATAGAACTTTTATCATACACTTCCCATGAATAAGTAACAGTTCATCACATAATCGAAGTATAAAGCAAAAACTCTATTAGAAACCAACAAATTATGTTCTTAGTCAACTTTGCAACTACAATTCATCATCTTTTCAGGAAGGGTCACGTGTCGGAGCCTTTAGGCAAGTCCACATACTCAACCATCATATAGTCTTCTATGATTGCTAACACTCACCTTGTACACATGAGCAAAACGTTTCAACCGGACACATAGAAAGATATGGGCTTATAGTTTCGCCTCCCAACATACTCACCTCAAGGGTGATGTCAACAATAATAACTCATGCTATCTATATTCAACTGGACATATGTGCCTAGATCTTTCCTCACCACATGATGCTTGCCAAAGGAGAAAAATAAAAAAAGGAATAGAAGGGAAACTTTGACTCTTTACATAAAAGTAAATACATAAAAGTAAAGGATAGGCCCTTCGTAAAGGGAAGCAGAGGTTACCATGCGCTTATTTGTTTGTATGCTCAACCCCTTAGTGCAAAAGAACATCACATTACATTGTCCCTTAAGATGACAACCTTTATTATGCAGTCTGTCGCTTTTATTCTTTGTCATCCAAGTTCGTGCAATGCTCAATTTTCTCTTACAGTAAAAGATCTCACATGTTTAGGAGCAATTTTTATTGCCTTTTTGCACTGATGACAACTTACTTGAGGGATCTTGTTCAATCCCTAGGTAGGTATGGTGGACACTTGAAAAAGATTTGGGTTTAAGGGTTTTTGGATGCACAAGTAGTATCTCTAATTAGTGCGGAATTTTTGGCTAGCAATGATAGGGGGGAAGAATCACATGTTAAAGTATCTATGACAATATGACTTCTATGTGAATATAAACAAACATAAACAATTATGTTGTCTTCCTTGTCCAACGTCAACAATTTTGGCATATAATATTTTGATGAGGGCTCACAATCACAAAAGATTTCTAGGATAATATATTTATATGTGAATCTTCCCTTCCCTTATTAATTCTTTCATGAGTTGCATCACTGACCAATGCTATGTTTCTCAACCTCTAATAAAAATTTTCTTACTTATATGTCAGGACCCCGATCCTAAGCCACATCGATCCAGCGTGTAACACATCATATCACTTTGCGGCCTCACGCACGGTACTCCCACGGGTGCCACCTTACCTGGCCCGGGACCGTTTGCGCCTTTTGGCTCACGTATATGATAGTGTCGCTAGCATCCATATGACAGAGAACCCGGGCCGACATGGCTAGTCGTGAACCCAAAGCGGCGCTAGCCTATGAGGACAGGCATACATGAATCACATCGAACATGTCGGTCATCAACGTATTTATTCGGGCTGTAGCACTGGGCTAACAGGACTCCGGTAACCCGGGCTGTAGCAGGCTAGGCAGGACTCCGAATAACAACGCGTGACATTTCCCCGAAGGGACAGACATAGGAACGACGTGAAACACATGCCGGCCAGTCAAGTGTCCAAGCAGTAGTGCTGGGCTAGCAGGACTCCGGTGAACCGGGCTGTAGCGGACTACTATCGCTCAGAAGCACAAGACTTACATTTCCTCATATGAAAGGCTGCCAAGGATAAACAACTAGATAGTCAGATCCCACTCATACCAAGCATTTCAATCATACACGCAATATGCCCGATATGAGTAAATACAACATGGCATCACAACAGTACTCTACGACTCAAGTACTTTATTTAGAAGGCTCCGAGGATCCATACATATCATCCATACAGATAGGGGTCACATGACCCAACACTCAAGTCATACAAACATACAAGCACATGCGGAAGCAAAGTAGTCTGAGTACAGACACTAGAAAGAAAGAAGGCTTGACGAAGCCTGTCTATCTACAACGACTCTTCACAAGTCTTGGATCACCACCTGGGTGATAAGTCACTCGTCAACGTCGAGGTCTACATAGAACCCATCAGAGGGGTTGGTGTAGTCGTCTGAAAAACATGATTAAAGCAACATGAGTACGGAGGTACTCAGCAAGTCTTACAACAGGAACCTACTATACATGCACATTCTTAAGAAGGTGGTGGGGTTATTGCAGCAAGCCAGCTTTGACTCTTGGCTAAGCTATCCTACGATAGACACCACTTGTAAATCATTTGTCGCACACGAGTCCACTAACACCAACACAATACTCCACCGTGGATCCTCTCTCGCCATCCCACGAGAGGGCCATCCGCGGTACTCACACTTATCTTGAGATTTTTAGTAGTATCCATTTAACTTGTCTATGAACTGATATAGGCAACCCAGAAGTCCATTACCGCGGACACGGCTATTCGAATAGATGATGTTAACCCTGCAGGGGTGTACTTCTTCACACACGCTCTCACCACTTATCGCCGTTTACACGACATGTACTCGGCAACCTTCAAGCGGAAGCCCAGCGAGGGTG
Source organism: Aegilops umbellulata (assembly GCA_032464435.1). Taxonomy (NCBI): domain Eukaryota; kingdom Viridiplantae; phylum Streptophyta; class Magnoliopsida; order Poales; family Poaceae; genus Aegilops; species Aegilops umbellulata. The sequence continues at coordinate 482,548,747 of CP136055.1, forward strand.
TCGGCCACGGCCTACCTAAACACTCAAGTCTCTAGTCCAGGTTTATCGCCTATTCGGGTTCCATCCGCAGGGAGTCCGGCCGAGGTTTCCACTAACGGCCCCGAACGATGTGAACAGGGTTCCCGAGACACCAAACGGGCGAGTCGGTACACCGTGCCACGTGCCTACCGCAACACAGTCCACCCCGATGGTCAGCACCGCGTGCGGCCCCCAGCATACTACAAACACCAGAAACTACTTTGCAACTCCTGGACAGAGGACAAGCGTGATCAAGAAGCCGAGAGAGTCAATTAAGGATCCCAATGTGTGGTAGTAACTGTATCATGGATCACAAACACAGAACTCAGTTCCTAAGGACGGCCTCAATGAAACAACCCACCATGTACTCCTACATGGCCTCTCATCGATTCCTTTACCAAATCGTGTTCAACACTTCACTCTTGTCACCGACACAACCTTTCACTCCAGTTCATCATCCCGATGAGCCAGACCTGACACAACTCTAAGCATAGCAAGCATAGCATGGTAGGAACACACACACATGTATTGGCTCAATCAACTCCTACACATGCTAGTGGGTTTCATCTAGTTACTGTGGCAATGACAGGTCATGCAAAGGAAGTGGGTTCAACTACCGCGACACACAGCAGTTTGAAACGCGTTGTCTTAATGCAGTAAACGAGAGCAGAAGCGAGAACATGGGTTTGTATCGGAATGATCAACGAGTTGCTTGCCTGATGGAGTGGTGGTGGGATACTGCCCTTCAGTTGGATACTCGGAGATATCCTCGGAGGCAGAACCTACCACGAAGGACACATCGGAACACAATCAATACATGACGATATGCAACAATATGATGCATGCTATGACATGGCAATATGGATGTGCCCTGACCTAGTGCAAGTTAAGCCAGAAGGGAATGAACCCATTTGAACCAAAGATTCAAATGGTAGCTCATTTATGAAGATCATATTAGTGTATCAACTTGTAATGCCTAAACAGTGGGTTTGACTTGTTTTGACATGCATGAAACCAGTACCAATGGATAGGTTGGATTTTTCTGATAATTTTTCATATATAAAACTTTGCATTTGGAGTTATAGATAATTTTCTATGAATTTTTGAAGTTTGAACTATTTTCTGGATTTTCCTGTATAAAAATAAATCCAGTAATTAGTTATTGCATCAGCATGAGGTCATGCTGACCTCAGCAGGTCAACGGGGTCGTCCAGGTCAAACTGACCAGTGGGTCCCGCATGTCAGTAGCTAATTAGACTAAATAATTTTAATTAAAACTAATCTAGTTAGTTAGCAGAGGGGGCCCCACTTGTCATTGACCCAGGGAGTCAACCTGGGCCCACCCAGTCAAGGTCAAAGGGGTCAAACCCCAACGGCGTTCAGCCGCCGGCGAGCCAGACGCGGCGGCGAGAGTGCCAAATGGCGTTCCGGCGACCAAACGAATGGCGGAGGACATCTACAGCTAGCTGAGGGCAAACCGCGACGTTCGGTGGCAGTGGTTTGCCTCGGGGTGGCCGGAAACGTCGCCGGCGACGGGTTTGGCGGTCGCCGGAGTCGGGCGTCGAACGATTCGACGATACGGGGCACGGCGATGAAGCGATCCTGTCCTTAAGGGTCAAAAGATTCTGCAGCCGATGGATGACGCTCCAGAGATGGATAATATGCTCTTGATGCAGAACATTTTCGCAAGTGAGATACTTATTTTGTATGCGAACTATTTCAATGACGCAAAAAGCTTCAATCTCAGCAGGGGTAAGATGAGTAAGGTAGGGCTTAAGGGTATCTTCTTCCTCTTCCTCGGCTAGCAGTGCTTGTGCTGTCATCGGAGATGGATTTATGGTAGCTTCCTTGCCCTTGCCTCCCTTGACGGCATCCGTAGGCTCCTCCCTTTTCATCTCGATCTTCATCAGCCAAGCATCTTCTTCCATGTTGTTGGAGGAGAATGAAGACATGATGCCTGGCTTGATAAATCTGACCAGAAATAGCAAGAAAAGAGAACAGAGGATTTCTTTGCGATACGGTGGTTAACAGGTTCAGGAAGTATATATAGAATTTTTATCTTGCAGGACAAGTATACAGAAGAAAAACGGAGTCTGAAGGTGCCCCAGGTGGGCACAACCCACCTGGGCGCGCCAGGCTGGTGTCTTGTGCCCACCAGGGGACGCTTCCTGGAAGTTTCTTTATTTCCAAAATTCTAAAATATTCCAAAAACTGGCAAAAAAAATTTGCGGATTTTTCGGAGTCCGTTTACTTACCGTATCACGTACCTCCTTATTTTGACGATTATGGAGTGTTCCTGAAGGACTCTTTTATGTGTTCTTCCGGTGTCAAAGTTTGGATAATATTACTTTCAACATTAATAGGCGTACCTGAGATATAATGCTTTATTCGTTGCCCGTTGACAACCTTCGGGTTAGTGCCTTCGAAATTATTTATTTTGATGGCTCCAGACTGGTAAACCTCCTTGATGACATAGGGGCCTTCCCATTTTGAGAGGAGTCTGCCTGCAAAGAATCTGAAACGAGAGTTGTACAAAAGAACATACTCTCCAACTTTAAACTCACATTTTTGAATTCTTTTGTCATGCCACCTTTTAACTTTTTCTTTGAATAATTTTGCATTTTCATAAGTTAGGGTTCTCCATTCATCTAAAGAGCTAATATCAAATAACCTCTTTTCACCAGCAAGTTTGAAATCACAGTTGATTTCTTTAACTGCCCAGTATGCTTTGTGTTCTAACTCAAGAGGCAAATGACAAGCTTTTCCATAAACCATTTTATAAGGAGACATGCCCATAGGATTTTTATATGTTGTTCTATAAGCCCAAAGTGCATCATCTAATTTCTTAGACCAATTCTTCCTGGACCTATTGATGGTCTTTTGCAAAATTAATTTTATTTCTCTATTGCCAAGCTCAACTTGACCACTAGACAGAGGATGATAAGGTGATGCAATTCTATGGTTAACATCATACTTAGCAAGCATCTTACACTACTGGAATCAGCTACTTTGCCATCTGCCAGCTCTTTGCCGTCTGCTAGCCGACGACAAAGAAGCTCTTTGCCATCAGCTACCCAAAAGTAGACGACAAAGAACTGGCTGATGGCAAATACCTTCTTTGCCATCAGCCAGTTCTTTGCCGTCGGCTAGCAGACGGTAAAGAGGGAGGGGGCCCCACTAACGAGCTGCTTAAATAAAACTTAACGGGCCCCCCTCTTTGCCGTCTGCTAGCGGACGACAAAGAGCAAATAAGCGGATGGCAAAGGGTGGCGGACGGCAAAGGTTTAACATACGTTAACGGCCGCGTCCCACCCCGCCCCCTCTCTCTCTGTTTCTCTCCCCTTCACACGCGCGCCGCCGCCCCGTCGCCCCACAACCCAGCCGCCTCCCCGCCCCGTCGCCACTGCCGCCCGGCCCCGTCGCCACTGCCGCCCGGCACCGCCGCCCCAGGCCGCCCCACCCCCTCCTCCACCGGCCCTGCCCCAAGTGAGCTCTCGTCCTCCTTTTTTTTCTTTTTTTTTCTTCTGTTTTTTAGTTTTAGGTTTATGTTTAGTTTAGATTTAGTTTTAGTTTTAGGTTTAGTTTTAGTTTTAGGTTTAGTTTTAGTTTTAGTTTAGTATTAGGTTTAGATTTAGTTTTTTCCTTTTTTTCTGTTTTTTAGTTTTAGGTTTATGTTTAGTTTAGATTTAGTTTTAGATTTAGTTTTAGTTTTAGTTTTAGATTTAGGTTTAGGTTTAGTTTAGTTTTAGGAAAGAAGAAGAAGAAAAAAAGAGGAGAGGAGGAGAAGAGGAAGAGGAAAAAGGAAAGGAAGAAGAAGAAGAGGAGGAGGAGAAGAAAAAAGAAGAAGAGGAAGAAGAAGAAGAAGAAAGAGGAGAGGAGGAGAAGAAGAAGAGTAAAAAGGAAAGGAGGAAGAAGAAGAAGAAGAAGGGGGAAAAAGGAAGAAAAGGAAGAAGAGGAAGAAGAAGAAAAGGAAAAAAGAGGAAAAAAACCCGACCCGACCCGGCACCCCGACACGACACCCCGACCCCGAGACCCCGACCCCGACACCCCGATCGACCCCGACCCCGACACCCCGACCCCGAGCCTGACCCGACACCCCGACCCCGACCCCGACACGGCACCCCGACCCCGACCCGGCACCCGGACCCCGACCCGGCACCCGGACCCCGACCCGGCACCCCGACCCCGAGACCCCGATCGACCCTGACCCCGACACCCCGACCCCGAGCCTGACCCGACACCCCGACACCGAGCCTGACCCGACACCCCGACCCCGACAACCGACCCCCTGACCCCCTGACCCCGACACCCCGACCCCGACACGACACCCCGACCCCGAAACAGCACCCCGACCCTGACACGGCACCCCGACACCGACACGACACCCCGACCCCGAAACAGCACCCCGACCCCGACACGGCACCCCGACACCGACACGACACCCCGACCCCCGACACCTCCCGAAAAGGTGTTCTTTGGCCTTCCAGAGGCCGACGGGGTCATTTATTTGTGAATTATTAGTTAGGTCATATATTTTTCGATTTTGTTATGAAAAACATCATATATAATTATGTTGATCGGGTAGTTTTAAATGTGCAGTTGTTTCATTGCTGCGAGGTTTGGTGTTCGACGACCTCGCCGTGCGTTTGACGAGCTCTGCCCCTTCGTTCGTGGGTGAGCACAAATGACATGTCCTCCTCCCCCATTAATTATTTAATCTATTCTGATGAAACTTGATAGCTAGCTATACATGTGTCTTGAATCATTAGAATGCGTAACAAATATGTGTCTCCCGTTCGAAAGCGTCATAGTTATAAATATGCATGCATTTGCATATTTATAACCTTGATTCTTTCGAATTGTCCAACGCTATCCATGGACAGCCCGAGTATGTGTAGATTGGGTTCATTTTCCCATATGCTTTGCTCCGGATCCGACGCATAACTTTTGTCAGTGCCTCCCCTGTTGTTCTCTGGGTACACAACCTCTCTGTTTATTGCAGAGACGTGTATCAGGAGAACAACGGGGAGGTGCTGCCGAAAGTTTGCGTCGGATCCGGAGCATAGCATGGGAAAATGAACCCAATCTACACATACATGGGTGGGGTTAGGACCTATCATTACCTATTAGAGTGTAGGTTGCATGGACGTAATAAAATTGACAAAGTAGATCAACTGATGAATATATACATGGTGAATTACATATATAATTGTTGTGTGTAGCTCTGAAAGCCAAGATGAGTGATCGTGCGTGGATGTATACCGGTCACACTGGTCAGAACAAATGGAGCGCTGAATGGTTCACAAAAACCAAGGGGTTTGTGCAAGCCGCATTTGCAAATGGCCAGAAGAAAACCTGGTGCCCCTGTTTCCGGTGCGGCAATTGGGAAAAGAGGACAGAGGATGAAATGGGCAAACACCTGCAGAAGAGTGGTTTTACGCCCGATTATACGGTGTGGACATTTCATGGTGAGTCTGCCCAACGTGACCGAGCTGAGGTGGATCGTCGTCGCACCGACGAGCGTGGTACCGGGATGGAAAACATGGTGCAAGACTATGATGATGCTCGGGATTCGAAAGAGAAGATGGAGGAATCTGCAAAGGCCTTCAATGAAATGTTGGAGTCTTCAAAACGTCCGCTCCACGAGCACACTGAGCTTTGTCAGTTGGATGCCATCTCACAAGTAATGGCTCTGAAGGCTTAGTTCAACTTGGGCAGAGAATGCTATGACACAATTATGACAGTATTTGGACGCTTTCTACCCAAAGGCCATGTAATGCCTGCAAACCTGTACCAGTCGGACAAAATCCTCCATGCACTGAAGATGCCCTATGAGAAGATACATGCCTGTGAGAAAGGATGTGCCTTATTTAGGCTTGTCTATGCGGACTTGAACTATCGTCCCATTTGCAAGTCTTCCAGGTATATTGTGGTAGACAACGGTATGGGTGAGAAGACACAGACCAAAATCCCCGTTAGTGTTCTTCGGTATATGCCAATCGTACCAAGACTTCAACGTCTTTTCATGGTCGAAGAGACGGCCAGACAGATGACATGGCACAAAATAGGCAAATGAACCGAACTAGATGTAGATGGGAATCTGATGATGGTACACACATCGGATGGTGTTGCGTGGAAAAAGTTTGATGAATTGCATGCTGATAAAGCGGCAGATCCGAGGCATCCTCGAGTCGGCATCAGCACGGATGGGTTCAGTGTGTTTGGTATGACGGCAACCCAATACAGTTGTTGGCCCGTATTTGTCTTTCCACTGAATCTCCCCTCGGACAGATTATGCAAAGAAAGAACATTTTCCTGACGTTGATAATTCCAGGGCCCAACTATCCAGGGAAAAATATGAATGTGTACATGCAGCCGCTTAAGGACGAATTGCAAGAAGCCTGGGATAATGGGTTCAAGACATACAACGCCTATAGCAAACAGAGCTTCATAATGCGTGTCTGGTACATGTACTCGACGCATGACTTGCCGACGTATGCGCTATTCGTTGGCTGGTGTGTGCATGGAAGGTTCCCGTGCCCCACATGCAAGGGAGCTCTTGAGTTTCGTTGGCTTCAGGCCGGTTGCAAGTTTTCTTGCTTCGACATGCATAGACAGTTCCTGGATCCTCGCCATAAGTTCAGGAAAGACAAGAAGAACTTCATCAGGGGTAGAGTTGTCAAAAACTCTGCACCACCTGCATTGACAGGCCAACAGACCCTGGATCAGTTAAACGCTCTCGAGCCAGATCCACAACGTCCAGGGTACTTCAAGGGGTATAATACTAAGCACGCATGGACTCACAAAACATGCTTATGGGATCTGCCTTACTTCAAAGACCTCCTTTGCCCACACAACATCGACGTGATGCACACTGAGAAGAATATCGCCGAGGAACTTTTGGTACATTGTTCGGCATAGATGGGAAGTCAAAGGATAATACTAAGGCTAGAGTCGATCTAGAGGCGCTATGTGATAGGCCGTTACAAAACATGAAAGAACCGAAAGGAAAGCAGAACCAGACGAAGCCAAAGGCATGGTTCAATCTTGGAAGGCCAGCTATGAGGGAAATTATTTGTGGGTGCAACAGCAGTTGATGTTCCCCGATGGGTATGCAACGAATCTAAAGAGGGGAGCGAATCTTGATAAACTGAAGATATTTGGTCTCAAGAGTCATGATTGGCACATATGGATTGAGAGAGTAATGCCGGTGATGTTGCGTGGCTTCATCCCTGAGGATGAATGGCTAGTACTGGCAGAACTCAGCTATTTCTTCTGTGTTCTTTGTGCGAAAGAACTATCGCCTGGCGTGCTAGAAGAAATGGAAGAGTTGGTGCCGGAGTTGATCTGCAAGTTAGAGAAGATCTTTCCACCGGGCTTCTTTAATCCAATGCAGCATTTGATTTTGCATCTCCCGACCAAGGCAAGATTGGGGGGGGGGGGGCGTGCAAAATCATTGGTGCTACCCAACTGAGAGGATGCAGAAGACGCTTCGAGAAAAATGTAAAAATAAACATAGAATTGAAGCATCGATGGCTGAGGCATTCATCACAGAGGAGGCGGCAAACTTCGTAACAGCACACTACGAAGCCAAAAATCGTCATTTGCATAATCCGAAGCCTCGGTACAATGCTAATGACCCTAAAAAGGGTGGATCCAACCTCAGCCTATTCAAAGGGAATCTCGCACCAGCTAGTGTTTCACATCCAGTATCTTTGGATAACGAAGAATGGTGGACCATTTCGTTGTATATCTTCAACAACCTGATAGAAGTGCGGCCGTACATCGAGTAAGTTCTTGGTACATTGTTTCGCAACTTCTATTTCCTTTGAACTGCTCTTATTCCTGGATATGTCATACAGTCGATACGTCGCCATATTCTCGTATGGAGCGGAGATCCAAAAGGATTCCGTCGAAGAGTATGAGCTTCTCGCAAAGCAAGGAGGCGGCTATCCCGGTTTCATCTCTTGGTTCAAACAAACGGTAATTTCTATTAGACAATTTCATTTCATTCGCTAATTTGTGCGTAATGAAACAATCCTTTCATATTAAACTTGTAGGGTAATTCAGAGTCTATGGACGCCGAATTGAGACAAGTCGCTAATGGTTTTGACTATAAGGTCCGTTCATTTGACAAGTACGACATCAACGGGTATCGCTTTCGTACCTATGGCAAAGAGCTATCTATGGCCGACCAAAAGTCTACAAATTGTTGTGTATCTGCTATCGGCGAAGGAGGTACCGAGTATTATGGGAGAGTTGAAGCAATTTATGAACTTCTGTTCTATGGTGAAAACCCACCGAATGTCGTAGTCTTCAAATGTTATTGGTTTCAGCCGAAGGAGACTAGAAGGACTCATGAACATATAGGGCTAGTTGAAATCAACCAAAGCACCCATTTAGATGTTCCTGATGTCTATATTACGGCTCAACAGGCGACCCAAATATTCTATCTACCGTGGGCCTGCCAAACTAATCCAAATCTAAAAGGTTGGGATGTCGTTTATGAAGTGCCGCCACGTGCTAGACTTTCTCCCCCAAAGGAAGAGGATTATGAACCTCACATTAACCCATACACATATGAAGGAGAATTCTTCCAAGAGACACGTCTTTCCAAAAAGCGTTTCAAGAACCGCTATACTTCACCCCAAAACATTGAGGTAGACAGCGACAATGAATCCGACATCACCCCAGAGGAGGAATAAGAAGAGCCGGAACAAGAAGACATTACTGTTGCGGATGACCTGTCAATGCTTGACCGATTACGTCAAGGTGGCCTTGCACATGTTGATGCCAATGAACCCTATGAGCCCATCATTGATTATAGTGATGATGATGATTATGCATTCATTGATGATACTGATCGAGATTATTAGTAGTGTCACGTGTTCAATTTTTTATGTTGTACTTGATGATGATACACTTAAGTGATATACATATTATTATTCATGTCGGTACTTTTTTTATGTTGTACTAATTTCTTTTATTCTTTGTCATGGCAGGTGTTGAAAGATGGTGGGCGCTGGTCGGGAGCGTGCCGAGGCCCCTTCTTCGTCGGCGCGTGGTGCGAGGTCTTCCATTCCACATGCACCTCTCCGCCGAGTGTTGCTGGACAGTATGGCGACACCGCCGGGCCCTTCTTCGTCGACCGCGGTGCCCAGCAGGGGACGAGGTAAGAAGAAGAGAGGATATGGAGCACGTGGTCGCGGGAGAGGAGGTATGGTGACTCTTACGGCGCCTTCCTCACCGCCGCCCCCAGCTGTTTCACCCGAGCACGTGACTGCTAGGGTGGACTCGTCTGAGGAGGAGGCTGCACGAACTCCGGTCGACGAGCCTCCGGTCCATGGGTCTTCGGCCCACGAGCCTCGGGTCGACGGGCCTTCGGCCCATGATACTTGGGCCCACGAGACCCCGGAGGAGCACACGTCTGGATGGGGTAACTGGTCGGGTCAGCCTAAGGAGCCGAGTGGCCATGCTGATGATGGCGGGGAGCCGAGTGGCCATACTAATGATGGCGGGGAGCCGGCTGATTTTGAGGAGGAGGGGGAGGAGGGGGGCAGCGTCTACCAGCGTGGTGCTACACGGCTCCCACACTGGCCCTTACAAGAAAGTCAAGGCATTCTCTGCGTCTGACCTCGATGATCCAAAGAACTTCACCAACATCTCCGCCCACGACAAGCTCGTGCAATATAGAGATCAGGGGAAGGCGAGGAAAGGGGAGGACTTTAACCCGAGCCAGGGTCCCATTGATACAGAGCTGCTGATGATATCTGGTGGCGGGAGGTCCCATGGCTCCATAGCCATGGGAGATGGACTTATCCGTTGTCCTAGCATTCTCCCGGAGATCAAGGCGCGCCAGTCGAGCTTCGCTCCTGATATAAGGCCTCGTGAACGGCCAGTCCAACTCGCCTTCAAGGTTAGTTATACGTACTCAGCTATCTTTCTCCATTACATTGTGTGCGCTTCCATCAATGATTACAAATGGTCATGTGAGTGGTGTTGCAGGCTGCTATACAGAGTGAGAGAGATAGAACGGAGAAACTTCTGGCGGAGGCGGCGGAGAGGCGGCGGGAGTTGGAGGAGAGGACGACAAAGATGTTGGAGGAGGAGAGGGCACGGAATGACATGCAGGCAAGGGCCATGTACGAGCTCCTTGTGGTAAGTTTCTTCTGCAGATTACTTGCTAGTCTTAACATTTGAGTCTCATTACTAACTAGTATGACTCTGTTGTGAAAACCAAATGTGCAGTCTGTGTGCGAGAAGTCCGGTCAGACCGCTCCGCTGATGCCAGTGATTGCTCCTGGGAGCACGGTGAGTTTAATCTGAATGGACTTTACTTGCTAGTCTTAACATTTGAGTGTCATAATGCTAACGAGACATTGGAAATGATCCTTGGTGCAACTTAACTCCAGAAATGCATCGCACGATCCTTCTCTAGCTACCGGCACGAGCCAGCCCGCTCCTACACCTCCGTGATCACGGTAAGTTTCTCTAGTGTTTTGCTTAACAAATGCATAAAGACCTAGACTTAGCTTTGTTTCCTCCAACATGCTTACCATAATGACCTAGAGTTAGCTTCTTTTCCTCCAAAATGACTTAATAAGCTTACTGACCTCATAAACCATCCATTTTACCTAAGTTAGCTCTAAAACGATATGTACTTAGCTTACTTATGTCAAAAATTGCATAATTAGCTTAGTTAGCTCATAAACGATCCATTTTACCTAAGTTAGCTCTAAAATGACTCATTTTACCTTAGTTAGCTTACAAGTGATCCAATTTATCCAAGTTAGCTCTAAAATGACCCATTTTACGTAGATTAGCTCCTAAATGATCCATTTTACCTACGTTAGCTTTAAAATGACCCATTTCACCTAGGTTAGCTCCAAAATGACCCATTTCACCTAGGGTAGCTCCAAAATGACCCATTTCACCTAAGTTAGCTAAAAAAGATCCATTTTACCTTAGTTAGCTAAAAAACGTGGCATTTCACCTTAGTTAGCTCATAAACGACCCATTTCAACTAAGTTAGCTCCAAAATGATCAATTTCACCTAGGTTAGCTCATAAACGACCCATTTCACCTAGGTTAGCTCATAAACGACCCATTTGACCTAGGTTAGCTCATAAACGACCCATTTCACCTAGGTTAGCTCATAAACGACCCATTTCACCTACGTTAGCTCATAAACGACCTATTTCACCTACGTTAGCTCATAAACGACCTATTTCACCTAGGTTAGCTCATAAACGACCCATTTCACCTAGGTTAGCTCATAAACGATCCATTTCACCTAGGTTAGCTCATAAACGATCCATTTCACCTAACTTAGCTCCAAAATGATCCATTTCACCTAGGTTAGATCATAAACTACCCATTTCACCTAGGTTAGCTCATAAACGACCCATTTCACCTAGGTTAGCTCATAAACGACCCATTTCACCTAGGTTTGCTCATAAACGACCCATTTCACCTAGGTTTTGCTCATAAACGACCCATTTCACCTAGGTTAGCTCATAAACGACCCATTTCACCTAACTTAGCTCCAAAATGATCCATTTCACCTAGGATAGCTCATAAACTACCCATTTCACCTAGGTTAGCTCATAAACGATACATTTCACCTAAGTTAGCTAATAAATGGCATATACTTCTTCTTCTAGTCTTCTTCTTCTTCTTCTATTCTTCTTCTTCTTCTTCTTCTATTCTTTTTCTTCTAGTCTAATTCTTCTTCTAGTCTTCCTTTTCTAACTTTCTTATTTGTCATTTTGCAGGTTTCATTCACTTCACGGAAGCCAGCTTCCTATGATGGATTGCTTGTTTTTTCCTTTGATGCACTTCTTGTATTCTGCTTGCTTGCTATGATGAAACTAGATTGCTATGATGAAACTTTGCATATTGTAATATGTATGGATCGATGGAACTATGTGCAACCTACTATGTATGTATGGATGGATATATATTTGCTGGATATTTATTATGTTGGATATATATGTGCTGGATATTTATGTGATGGATATATATGTGCTGTGATATATTTGCTGTGATAATTGTTGGATATAAGAAAAACAGAATAAAAAAGAGGTAGTGCAGGCTCTTTGCCGTCCGTGGCAGACGCAAAAGACCCCTTGGCCGTCGGTGGCAGACGGCAAAGGGGGCACGTGGCGCCCACCTGTGCTTCCTGAGGGATGGGTGTCGGTGTCAAAACCGGCGGATCTCGGGTAGGGGTCCCGAACTGTGCGTCAAGGTCGGATGGTAACATGAGACAAGGGACACTTTATTTTACCCAGGTTCGGGCCCTCTCGGTGGAGGTAAAACCCTACTCCTTCTAGATTAATATTGATGATATGGGTAGTACAAGAGTGGATCTACCACGAGATCAAGGAGGCTAAACCCTAGAAGCTAGCCTATGGTATGATTGTGTATGATGATGGTTGTCCTACGGACTACAACCCTCTGGTTTATATAGACACCGGATAGGGTTAGGGTTACACAGAGTCGGTTACAATGGTAGGAGATCTCGAATATCCGCACGCCTAGCTTGCCTTCCACACCAAGAAAAGATCCTTCCGGACACGGGACGAAGTCTTCAATCTTGTATCTTCATAGTCCTGGAGTCCGACTGAAGGTATAGTCCGGCTATCCGAACACCCCCTAATCCAGGACTCCCTCAGTAGCCCCTGAACCAGGCTTCAATGACGACGAGTCCGGCGCGCAGATGGTCTTCGGCATTGCAAGGCGGGTTCCTCCTCCAAGTTCGTCAAGAAGATTATAAACACCAAAAAATAGTGTTCGGCTATGCAAAATAAGTTTCCACGTATTTCCATATAGAGAATAACATTAACACAAATCAAATCTGCTGACGTATCCCGCAGTGCGTCATAACACTGCGACCAAGCCTTCTATATAAATCATTGTTCTACCTCAGCTCGTTTAGCGAGGCGGTTTCCTTGGCACGTCTTGTCAAAGCGGAGATCATGTGCCCCCTTTAACGGGATTCTCATTAATACGGACGTGGGTAACCCAACCACGCCATTTACCACGGCGTTTGGGAGGCAAGTGAGTTTTATTAGGTAGGTGGGGACGCCTAACCGTACCTGCTTATATAGAGGGATAAGGATTCACCTTTTTAACCTACGCCTTCTTCCTCCTTTGCCAATCCATCTCTTGCGAACTCAAGCTCCAGCGCCCAAGTCCGCTCTTCCTTCCTCAACCTTCTCCAACAATGTCCGGAGCGGGAGGCAAGTGGATGGTCTCCTCCGTTACGGAGGCTCAAGTAAAAAGGTTAAGGAAAGCTGGATACTTGTCCAAGGACATCCCGCATCGGCTTCCTGATAAGGGGCAACTTCTTCCTACCCCAAGGCCCCATGAGAGGGTAGTTTTTCTTCCCCACTTCCCCCGTGGACTAGGCTTTCCACTTCACCCATTTGTCCGGGGGCTCATGTTCTACTACGGCCTTGATTTCCACGATCTGGCCCCGAACTTTGTTCTCAACATCTCGGCGTTTATCGTCGTGTGTGAGGCCTTTCTCCGCGTCCGCCCCCACTTCGGCCTCTGGCTCAAGACCTTCAACGTCAAGCCCAAGGTGGTGTCCGACACCTAGGCGGAGTGCGGAGGCGCTATGGTTGGCAAGATAGCCAACGTCCTCTGGTTCGATGGCTCCCTCGTGGAGTCCCTAAAGGGGTGGCAGGCCGGGTGGTTTTACATCACCGAGCCCCGCGATCCGAAATGGGTCGCGGCCCCTGAGTTCAGATCCGGACCCCCCACGCGGCTCATGTCCTGGAAAGAGACATGCCTGTCGTGGGGCAACGAGGAAGAAGTGACTGGGTTGCAAACGTGCATCCAGTCCCTAGTGAACAAGCCAATCCGGCTTGTCAATATAGTCCAGGTCATGCTCGTTCGCCTGATCCTCCCGTGCCAAGAACGGGATTTTACTTTGTGGGAATTCGACCCGGCGCAGCACCAAACCCTCAGTAGGCTCTTTGACACGATGTATGAAGACGTCTAGAAGGTGCTGACCAAAGGCGCCGAGTCCCCCACATCCGCCTCCGAGGATCGCGGATACAGCTCGCAGCATAACGCTGGCAAGGTAAGCTATCTATACCTTTGACAGGTTTGTTAAGCTCTTCTTCATAGATTATCTCTATGCGGGATCTAAACTCCCTTTACCTTTGACAGGCTTGGCAGGAGATATCCGGACCAATTAACTGTCCGGCTCCTCTGCCCGAAGACCCGGCCCCAGCTCTCTTGGTGAAGCTGATGGCTCCGGCACCTTACGTGGTGCCGGAGAGGAAGGCCAAGAAGAAGAAAACCATCAGAACTCGAAAAAGTTCCCGCAACATGGTGGTGTCGGACTCGTCATCTGACGAGTCCGCAACGCCCTCCTCTCGTGAAAACGAGGAGGAGGAACAAGGAAGCTCTCCTCCCCCAGGGAGGGGAGCAAAGAGGAAGAAGGCCGCCCCAACAGGGGAGGCCGAGGGGTCGAGGAAAAGGAAAACCCCTCCGCCGAACTACTCCCACGACGCCGAAGAGGGCGGAGAGGAGTGGCTGGACCGAACCAAGCGTCCGGCGACATCGTAAGTGTTCACATACCAGAGTGACTCATGATATTCTTTTAATGCGCTGCTTTCCCTAATATCGAACGTAATTTATGCAGCCCGCCCCGGGCCGAACTCGACGATTCGTCGAGCGGCTCCCTGGATTCATCGGACGTGAACTCTGTTCCGCCCGCAGTCTCCCCCCGCGGGGCGGACGACGCCGAAGTGGCGCCCCGCCAAGCTTCGGGGCAGGAGGAGATGGTCCTGGAGGAGCCACAAGGCAATCCTCCGGACCTCAGAAGTAAAGGGGATGAAACCCCCCAGGGCTCCAAGTCCGGCTTTGTGCCGGACACCGCGCCGGACTCGACAGTCCCGGTCCGCGGTTGGCGAACTCCTTCCAAGAGGAGTGAGCCATCTGAGCCGGCGGCCTCCGTCCAACCGGAGGCGCCGGACAATCTGCTGGAGGTGCTTAAGGGTGCCGCCATCGATGAGGAGCACCGTACTGTTATGAGTACGGTGATCCAAAGGATTCAGTCCGCCAAGAGCGGACTGAATGAAGCTTGCGCTAACCTTCTAACAGGCTTCGAGGTAAGTAAAGATATGTCAAATTATTTACCGCATAGACAGTAGCCCCTGATGCTCTGTGCGGTGTTCGGAAAGAAAAGCCGGATAGAGGATCTAGTAATTTTCGCAGGAGTCTAACAAAAAAGGTCAAATATGCGTATGCCGGCTTCACTGCTGTCCACCACCACACTGACTGCGCAGGTGGATGTCCTTAAAAAGGACCTCGGGCGGACCCATCAAGAGCTCGGCCTTGCCAAACGGCATCTCGAGGAGAAGGAAGGTAATAAATACATAAAAAAAGAAAAAAGAAAAAAAAGGTGCCTATAGAGAGGCTTGATTGCAGAACGAAATAACAGGATTGTACTGCTTATTGTAGGGGCCGCAACCGAGGTGGCAACCCTGAAGCAGGCGCTGGCAGAGGCCGAAAAGAAAACGGCCGAGGAGCGCGCCGAGCGAGAAAGGCTTGGGGTTCAGGTCGACGAGGTGCAGCAAGAGCTGCAAGCTCTCATGACAAAACATGAGGGTTTGGAGCTTGAGTAAAAAACGCAAGCATCCGAGCACACGTCGGCCGTCGAGACCGCCAAGAGTGCCAAGGCCGAAGCCCAAAAGGCCCTCCAAGAGTTGGAGGAGGTGAAAAAGATAGCAACGGGTAAGGCATTCTCAATGCAAAGTAGGAATATAAAAGTAAACTACCTATTACTTACCCGAATCCGGAGTTCTCCAGGGGCGTTCGCCGATCTTCCCCGCAGCGTATCCGCCGCCACCGCATTCTACCGAGCTGAAGAGGGCAGCTCGACGGAGAGTGTGTTCTGGTCTCAGTATTCTGAGGCCGAACACCCTGTGCCCTTAAGCGATCAGCTGAAACAGCTGGTCGAGCTCCACAAGGCGGCCGAACAGGCCATGAAGGGCTTACTAGTTCGGCTGTGGCCTGGCGAGGCCCTGCCTGGGAGCTATTTCGGGCTGGTGCGGCGGCTGGTGGAGGCCTGTCCACGGCTTGAGGTCATCAAGCGCTCCGTCTGCATTGAAGGTGCCCAAAGGGCCCTTGCCCGTGTAAGGGTACACTGGGGTAAGCTGGACGGAGAGAAGCTGGTGAAGGACGGGCCGCCGCAGGGGAAGGAGCATTGCAAACCCGAGAACTACTACAAGGATGTTCTTGCCGGAGCCCGCCTTGTCGCGGATGAATGTACTAAAGATGTAATATTTGAATGAACTCGCTCGTTTGTATCATGTGCGCTGAAAACTTGTTCATATGCGCAAAGCAATGCTTATTTAATTTAAAATATTATTTTCTGTGTGGCCGTTTATCAAAAATCTGAGAGACGGCCAGTCGTCGGCTTCTGCCCCCATGCCACTGGTGCTGGGGTGTTCGGGATAAACCTGAGGGCTCTTGTTCCCATAGTTGGGTCCTTCGAGGGAGGCGCTCAGCACAATGAACCAGGCAATCGGACTATAATGCTTGAACACTCTCACTTAGCCATAGAACGTTATAATTTTAAATTTCGGCGAAGCCCCTAGTTCGAAAGGCCGAATTCGGGGCGCTATCCACGCCTTTGGCTGGACATAGCCAGCTCCTCGCTCGAAGCGGCATAAGCCTTTAAGGACTCGAAAAACCTCTCGAACAGCGACCGGTCTCACGCCTTATCATGATAGTCTGTTTTAGCTTTCTCCACTGAGGTGCTCAACCCACCTGAACTGGGGCACAATCGCAGTGGTTCTCCTAGTGCTACCTTAGCCGATATAGTGGAACGTAAGGCACCAAAACATAGGAGCCGGGCAAACCCAACATGTGACCAAAATCATGACTCGGAGCCGATGCATATAGTGCTATAAGTTCGGGGTGCCGCACTTGTGAAAGTGTACGGACTTCTCACACCAGATAAAAGGGTAATGAAGCCCCTGGCGTGGTTTGCCGTACCATGGTGTACAGGTGCGATCATGTTATGTAATAAACACATATATTCAAAGGGGATAATGCAAAAAATAGACAAAAAGCTATGCATTGTTTATAAAGAGGCTATCTATCAAAGCCGGACGATACAAGTATTGCGATGAGCAAAAAAGATATTAGACTATTTAACATTTCCTGACCAGGCGCAGGCCGCGGAATTTAGAAACAGATATATCGCTCGAAATAGAGACCACCTGAGAGTTCCGGAATGCGGCGTAGCTTTGTGTGCTTTCCTGGATCTTGCATCGTCTATGCGGCAACAATGCCGAACAGGTTATCCAGAGTATAAAGTGCTGAAAGTAAAAAAAAGTAAAAAGGAAAAATCCGGCAGCCCCTAGTACGTTTGATGCCGTGTTGTAGGCATGCCGTTAATGTGCCCCTGCCCCTGTGCCCATGGAATTTTAAGGGCGTAATTGTGTACTCGAGGTACTTGCTCCGCTATGTTGTGATGGCTGGGGTCGGGGCCGTATTGCTACGCTTGCTCTGATCGTGCCAGGTGGTCTTGTTGCAGGTTACTCCGGGCGCGCTTTGCATTGTCCGGTTTTTTAACGGCCGGACTGGAGAGTTGCCTTGAAAGGCTGCTTTGTACTTCCGATGCGAGGGCTGCCGTGTGCTCCTCCGTACGGATGGAGCGTTCTGTGTTTCCGCTGACCGTAATTACTCCTCGAGGGCCTGGCATCTTGAGCTTGAGATATGCGTAGTGCGGCACCGCATTGAATTTAGCGAATGCGGTTCGTCCGAGCAGGGCGTGATAGCCACTGCGGAACGGCACTATATCGAAGATTAACTCTTCGCTTCGGAAGTTATCCGGAGATCCGAAGACCACATCAAGTGTTATCGAGCCTGTGCAATTGGTCTCTACACCTGGTATGACGCCTTTAAAGGTCGTCCTTGTGGGCTTGATCTTTGATGGATCTATGCCCATTTTCCGCACTGTATCCTGATAAAGCAGGTTCAGGCTACTGCCGCCATCCATGAGGACTCGTGTGAGATGAAATCCGTCCACGATTGGGTCGAGCACTAGTGCAGCAAAACCGCCGTGACGGATGCTTGTGGGGTGGTCCCTTCGATCGAAAGTGATCGGGCAGGAGGACCATGGGTTGAACTTTGGGGCGACTGGCTCCATCGCGTATACGTCCCGTAGCGCACGCTTCCTCTCCCACTTGGGAATGTGGGTTGCGTATATCATGTTCACCGTCCACACTTGTGGGGGAAACCCTTTCTGTCCATTGTTGTTCGGCGGCCTGGGCTCCTCCTCATCGTCGCTGTTCAGCCCCTTGTCCTTGTGTTCGGCTCTTAACTTGCCTGCCTGCTTGAACACCCAACAATCCCTGTTGGTGTGATTGGCTGGCCTTTCGGGGGTGCCATGAATCTGGCACAAGCGGTCGAGTATCCGTTCCAAACTGGACGGACCCTGGGTATTCTTTTTAAATGGCTTTTTCCGCTGACCGGATTTATAGCCTCTGAATCCGGCATTAACTGTCGTATCCTCATTGCTGTCGCTGTTAACGCGGCGCTTTTGATTATTTCGACGTGACTTGCCACTTTTGTCCTTGGTATCTGAATTACCGGGCTTCTTCGATAAGTTGTTGCTGCGAGCTAGCCAGCTATCTTCGCCCGCGCAAAAGCGGGTCATGAGTGTCGTGAGGGCTGCCATGGTTTTTGGCTTTTCCTGTCCCAGGTGCCGGGCAAGCCACTCGTCATGGATGTTATGTTTGAAGGCTGCTAGGGCCTCTGCGTCCGGACAATCGACTATCTGATTTTTCTTTGTTAGGAACCATGTCCAGAATTTCCTGGCCGATTCTTCTGGCTGCTGAATTATGTGGCTTAGCTCGTCGGCATCCGGTGGCCGCACATAGGTCCCCTGGAAGTTGTCGAGGAATGCGGCTTCCAGGTCCTCCCAAGAACCGATTGAGTCCGCTGGTAGGCTGTTAAGCCAGTGCCGGGCTGGTCCTTTAAGCTTAAGGGGTAGGTATTTGATGGCGTGTAGATCATTGCCACATGCCATGTGGATGTGAAGGAGATAATCCTCAATCCATACTGCCGGATCTGTCGTACCGTCGTACGACTCGATATTGATGGGTTTAAAACCCTCTGGGATTTTATGATCCATTACTTCGTCTGTGAAGCATAGTGGGTGTGTGGCGCCCCTGTACTGGGCTATGTCATGACGCAACTCGGAAGAGCTGTGCCTGCTGTGTTCGGCCCGGCCGGATTTATTGTGTCCGGAGTGAAGATCATCACGTGTCGTCAGGCGTCCGCGCGATCCATAGATCGATCTTGTTTGCTTTGCTTTATCCTCCAGTACGTCTCGCAGGTCTGGCTCGTTTTCCCGTACCTTATTTGAACGGCTCCGGGGCATGGCTTGCTTAAGGGTTCGACAGGCCTCTCTGTCGCGGCCACAGGGTGGCCGGTCTGCCATGTCATATGCTTCCCGCTCTGATTAGGGTAGCGGCTTGCGCTTAGGATAATTTTTGGAGGGGCGCCCGAGTTCATACTCTTCGGCCGCAAGGACTTCGGTCCATCTATCAGCTAGCAAATCTTGATCAGCTCTAAGCTATTGCTGCTTTTTCTTTAGGCTGTTGGCCGTGGCTAGAAGCCTGCGTTGAAAACGCTCTTGTTCGGCGGGGTCTGATGGTACGACGAATTCGTCATCGTCGAGGCTTGCCTCGTCTTCGGAGGGAGGCATGTAGTTATCATCCTCAACCTCTTGCTCTGCCGCTCTCTCCTGAGGGCTGGCTTTTCCATCTTCCTGCGCCAAATCTTGCTGGTTCTTGTGTTCTTCGGCACTGTCCGGGGTAGTATTATCTCCCATGCCGGAATCACCGTTTCTGCTGTGGCGGCATTTAGAGCGGCGCCGTTGGCGCCGGCGTTTTGGCGGTTTTTTCGAGTTGTCGTCTTCCGCTGTTCCATCGCCATCCGCATCCTTTGGAGCATCCACCATATATATGTCATATGACGAGGTGGCGGTCCAGCGCCCTACAGGTGCTGGTTCTTGTTCGTCTCCTCCTTCGTCGTCCATACCGTCGAAGTCTTCGGATCCGAAGTCAAGCATGTCGGTTAAATCGTCGACAGTGGCTATTAAGTGGGTGGTGGGTGGGCTTTGAATTTCTTCGTTGTCCGAATCCCAACCTTGCAGGCCATAGTCCGGCCTGGGCTTTCCTGATAGAGAGAGAGACTTGAGAGAATTCAGGATATCACCGAAAGGTTAGCACTGAAAGATGTCCGCGGCGGTGAACTCCATTACAGGCGCCCAATCAGATTCAATCGGCGGGGGCACGGAAGGCTCGGAGTTCGGAGAAGAGTCCGGCTCCTTGGAGTCCTGGGCCGTGCGGAGTACGGGGCTGGCGTTCGGCTCGATCGCCTTTGAGATCGCAGCCCCCGAGGTGACGTCCAACCGTTCATCCTCAGAGAACGCAGCGGGCTCTGAGTCAAGGATCGGTGCCGGAGTGTGTGCGGCCTCCAGGGTTCTATTCGGAGGCAGAGCTATATCATGCCCCTCGAAATAGTGCGGCGCGCTTGGCTGTGGCTCGAACCTGTCGATGATCAAGTCTCCGCGGATATCAACCATGTAGTTTAAGCTTCCAAACCTGACTTGATGGCCAGGGGCGTAGCTTTCGATCTGCTCCAGATGACCAAGCGAATTGGCCCGCAGAGCGAAGCCGCCGAAGACGAAGATTTGTCTGGGGAGGAAAGTCTCACCCTGGACCTCATCGTTGTTGATGATCAAAGGAGCCATCGGGCCTAAAAGCGACAACACAGAGGAACTCTCAATGAAAGCACCAATGTCGGTGTCAAAACCGGCGGATCTCGGGTAGGGGGTCCCGAACTGTGCGTCAAGGTCGGATGGTAACAGGAGACAAGGGACACTTTATTTTACCCAGGTTCGGGCCCTCTCGGTGGAGGTAAAACCCTACTCCTGCTAGATTAATATTGATGATATGGGTAGTACAAGAGTGGATCTACCACGAGATCAAGGAGGCTAAACCCTAGAAGCTAGCCTATGGTATGATTGTGTATGATGATGGTTGTCCTACGGACTACAACCCTCCGGTTTATATAGACACCGGATAGGGTTAGGGTTACACAGAGTCGGTTACAATGGTAGGAGATCTTGAATATCAGCACGCCTAGCTTGCCTTCCACGCCAAGAAAAGATCCTTCCGGACACGGGACGAAGTCTTCAATCTTGTATCTTCATAGTCCTGGAGTCCGGCTTAAGGTATAGTCCGGCTATCCGAACACCCCCTAATCCAGGACTCCCTCAATGGGCCATTTGGCAAATTTGCCTACCGTGGCGGACGACAAAGCTAAGCTGATGGCAAAGACTTTGCCTTTGCCGTCCGCCGGGCAGACGGCAAAACACAGCGGGCGCTGACGTATTGCTGACGTTAACTGGCGGACGCAAAGAGGCGCTCAAATTTTCCGTCCGCTGGCTGACGGCAAAGGCCGCCGTTAGCCGCCTAACGGACTAACGCTGGCGGACGTGCAGTATTTTTCCGCCCCTCCTCTTTGCCATCCGCCATAAAAAGCAGACGGCAAAGGACCTGTTTGCCGACCCTGTCTTTGCCGACACTGTTTGCCGTCCGCCGCTGACGACAAGGCTCTTTGCCGTCAGCCGTCCATGCCTTTGCCGTCCGCCGTGGTAGACGGCAAAGTACTGGATTCCTGTAGTGTTACTGAAAGCACCAGGAATAAAGTGTGAACCACCATTAGTCATTAAGTATCCAGGGACTCCAAACCTTGGGAAAATAACTTCCTTAAGCATTTTAATAGAGGTGTTGTGATCAGCACTACTAGTTGGAATAGCTTCTACCCATTTAGTAACATAATAAACAACAACCAAAATATGTGTATACCCATTAGAGGAAGGAAAAGGTCCCATGTAATCAAATCCCCAAACATCAAATGGTTCAACAGCAAACGAATAGTTCATAGGCATTTCTTGACGCTTACCTATATTACCTATTCTTTGGCATTCATCACATGATGAGACATACTTACGAGCATCCGTGAAAAGAGTAGTCCAATAAAATCCAGACTTCAATACCTTGTGAGCAGTTCTATCTCCAGCATGATGTCCTCCATAAGGTTCGGAGTGAAATTTCTGTAGGATTTTTCCCTGTTCATGCTCAGGTACACAACGTCTAATAATACCATCTACTCCTTCTTTATAAAGATGTGGGTCATCCCAAAAGTAATGTCTTAAATCATAGAAGAATTTTTTCTTTTGTTGGTAAGTAAAGCTAGGTGGCAAATATTTAGCAAAAATGTAATTAGCATAGTCAGCATACCAAGGAGTACTATTAGCAACATTTATTGCAGCTAACTGCTCATTAGGAAAACTATCATCAATAGGAAGTGGGTCATCAAGCACATTTCAAGCCTAGACAAGTTATCAGCTACGGGGTTCTCGGCTCCTTTTCTATCAATAATATGCAAATCAAATTCTTGCAGCAAGAGAACCCAACGAATAATTCTAGGTTTAGCATCTTTCTTTTCCATAAGATATTTAATAGCAGCATGGTGTGTGTGAACAATAACTTTAGAATCAACAATGTAAGATCTAAATTTATCACAAGCAAACACCATTGCTAGAAATTCCTTTTCAGTAGTAGCATAATTTCTTTGAGCACTGTCTAGAGTTTTACTAGCATAATGAATAACATTCAATTTCTTATCAACTCTTTGTCCTAGAACAACACCAACAGCATAATCACTAGCATCACACATAATTTCAAAAGGCAAGTTCCAATCAGGTGGTTGAACAATAGGTGCAGAGATTAAAGCTTTCTTGAGTGTTTCAAAGGCTTCTAAAAAATCATAATAAAAAACAAAAGGGATATCCTTTTACAAAAGATTAGTGAGAGGCCTAGAAATTTTAGAGAAGGCTTTGATTAACCTCCTATAGAAACCAGCATGGCCTAGGAAACTACGAATACCTTTTATGTCCTTGGGACATGGCATTTTCTCAATTGCTTCAACCTAAGCTTGATCGACTTCAATACCTTTTTCTGAAATTTTATGTCCCAAGACAATGCCTTCATTAACCATAAAGTGGCACTTCTCCCAATTCAAGACAAGATTTGTTTGTTCACATCTCTGCAAAACTCGATCAAAATTGCTTAAACAATCATCAAAAGACTTCCCATAGACAGAGAAATCATCCATGAAAACCTCAACAATCTTTTCACAAAAGTAAGAGAATATAGCCATCATACATCTTTGAAAGGTAGCAGGTGCATTACATAAACCAAAAGGCATACGTACATAAGCATAAGTTCCAAAAGGACAAGTAAAAGTAGTCTTCTCTTGATCAGGTTGAGAAACAAGTATTTGTGAAAAGACGGAATATCCATCCAGGAAGCAAAAGTTTGTGTGCTTAGATAATATTTCGAGCATTTGATCAATAAAAGGCAAAGGGTAATGATCTTTTCTAGTTGCTTTATTTAATTTTCTAAAATCAATTACCATTCTATAGCCTATAACAATTCTTTGTGGAATAAGTTCATTCTTATCATTAGGAACAACAATAATACCTCCTTTCTTAGGGACACAATGAACATGACTTACCCATCTACTATCATCTATGGGATAGATTATACCTGCTTCCAGAAGTTTCAATATTTCTGTTCCTACCACTTCTTTCATCTTTGGATTTAACCGACGTTGATGATCAACAACTGGTTTAGCATCAGGTTCCATATTAATTTGGTGCTGACATAGAGTGGGACTAATGCCCTCTAAATCATCAAGAGTATATCCAATAGCAGCCCGGTGCTTCCTTAGAACTTTCGATAATCTTTCTTCTTCAAGTTTTGAAAGGTTAGCACTGATAATAACATGATATACTTTCTTTTCATCAAGATAAGCATATTTCAAAGTGTCTGGCAATTGTTTTAATTCAAACACAGGATCATCTTTAGGTGGAGGAGGACCTCCTAGAGTTTCAATAGGGAAATTGTGTTTAAGTAGAGGACATTGTTCAAAGAAAATCTTGTCTATTTCATTTATTTCATGCATATGTAAATCATTTTCATGCTCTAGCAAGTATTGTTCTAAAGGATCAGTAGGTGGCACAGCAATAGAAGCAAGACCAATTAATTCATCCTTACTAGGCAATTCTTTTTCATGATGATTTCTACTAAACTTGGAAAAATTAAACTCATGAGACTCATCACTAAAGCTAACACCCACATTTTGTTTTTGGCAATCTATCTTAGCATTAATTGTGTTCAAGAAAGGTGTACCAAAGATAATGGGACATAAGTCATCTTGTGGGGAACCAAGAACAAGAAAATCAGTAGGGTATTTTATTTTCCCACACAAGACTTCAACATCTCTAATAATCCCACAAGGTGATATGGTGTCTCTATTTGCAAGTTTAATAGTAACATCTATGTCTTCTAACTCTGCAGGTGCTATGTCTTTCCTAATTTCTTGATACAAAGTGTAAGGAATAACACTCACACTAGCACCCATGTCACATAAACCATGATAATAGTGATCTCCTATTTTAACTGAAATGACAGGCAAGCCAACAGCTGGTCTGAGTTTATCCTTTTTATTGGGTTTAGCAATTATAGCAGCTTCTGCACAGAAGTAGATAACATGCCCATCGACATCTTCTTCTAAGAGATCTTTAACCATAGAAATATTAGGTTCAACTCTAATTTGTTCATCAGGTTTAGGTGTTCTAACATAGCTTTTGTTAACGACAATTGAAACTTTAGCATGTTCCTTTATCCTAACAGGAAAAGGGGGTTTCTCAATATAAGCAGTAGGAACAACTGGATCAACATTATAGAGTATGGTTTCTTCTTTAACTGGTGCTGGTTCTTTAATTTCATCTTTAATAGGTCAGTGATATTTAAACCATTTCTCTTTAGGGAGTTCAACATGAGTAGCAAATGATTCACAAAAGGAGGCTACTATCTCAGAGTCAAGTCCATATTTAGTGCTAAACTTTTGAAAAGCATCGGAATCCATAAAAGATTTAACACAATTATACTTAAGTTCTATACCTGACTCTTTACCTTCACCGAGTTCCCAATCTTCAGAGTTGCGTTTAATTCTTTCCAAAAGATCCCACCAGAATTCAATAGTTTTCTTCGTAAAAGAACCAGCGCAAGAAGTATCCAGCATGGTTTGATCATTACGAGAAAGCCGAGCATAAAAGTTCTGAATAATAATTTCTCTTGAGAGCTCATGATTGGAGCATGAATATAACATTGACTTAGGCCTCCCCCAAGCTAGAGCGATACTTTCTCCTTCACGGGGCCAAAAATTATATATATAATTCCGATCACGATGAACTAGATGCATAGGATAAATTTTTTGGAGGAACTCCAGTTTTAAACGATTCCAATTCCATGATCCAATATCATTGCATAGCCTATACCATGCCAATGATTTTCCCTTCAAAGATAAAGGGAAAACCTTTTTCATAACTTCATCTCTGGGTAAACCTGCAAGCTTGAACAATCCACAAATTTGTTCTACATATATCAAGTGCATATCAGGATGTTCAGTTCCATCTCCTGCATAAGGATTAGCTAGCAGTTATTCTATCATACTCGAAGGAATTTCATATTCAATATTTCAAGTAGGTGCAGTAGGTTGAGGGGCAATTAATTGTGGTTCTGGACGAGATGAAGATACCCCGAACAAACCTCTCAAAGGATTGTTTTCCATAGTAGCAAGTGACAATAAATTTTAGCACACTATATAAATGTTTCCTGACCAAATTCCACTTACCAAAGGCGCTTCCCTGGCAACGGCGCCATAAAATAGCCTTGATGACCCACAAGTATAGTGGATCAATTGTAGCTCTTTTCGATAAGTAAGAGTGTTGAACCCAACGAGGAGAAGGAGGAAATGACAATTTTCAGTAAGGTAATGTCTGCAAGTGCTGAAATTGTAAGTAACGTAGTAGTTTGGTAGCAAGATAATTTGTAACGAGCAAGTAACGGTAGTAGTAATAAAAGTGCAGCAAGGTAGCCCAATCCTTTTGAGGCAAAGGATAGGCCAAAACGGTCTCTTATTATAAGCAAAGAGTTGTTGAGGGTACACGGGGATTTCATCTAGTCACTTTCATCATGTTGGTTTGATTTGTGTTTGCTACTTTGATAATTTGATATGTGGGTGGACCAGTGCTTAGGTGTTGTTCTTACTTGAACAAACCTCCTACTTATGATTAACCCTCCCGCAAGCATCCGCAACTACGATAAAAGTATTAAGGATAAATTCTAACCTTAGCATTAAACTCTAGGATCCAATCGGTCCCTTACAGAATAGTGCATAAACTGGGGTTTAAGTTTCTGTCACTCTCGTAACCCACCATCTATTTACTACTCCACAATGCATTCCCTTAGTCCCAAATATGGTGAAGTGTCACATAGTCGACGTTCACATGACGCCACTAATGGAATCACAACATACATACTATCAAAATATCAAACACATATCAAGTTCACATGATTACTTGCAACATGATTTCTCCCGTGACCTCAAGAACAAAAGTAACTACTCACAAGTGATAAACATGCTCAAGATTAGAGGGGTATTAATAAGCATAATGGATCTGAACATATAATCTTCCACCAAATAAACCATATAGTAATCAACTACAAGATGTAATCAACACTACTAGTCACCCCTAGCACCAATCTATAGTTTCGGTAACAAGATTGAATACAAGAGATGAACTAGGGTTTGGGATGAGATGGTTCTAGTGAAGATGTTGATGGAGATTGCCCTCCCCAAGATGGGAGAGTTGTTGGTGATGATGATGACGATGATTTCCCCCTCCGAGAGGGAAGTTCCCCCGGCAGAATCGCTCCACCGGAGGGCAAAAGTGCTCCTGTCCAAGTTCTGCCTCGAGACGGTGGCGCTTCGTCCCGAAAATCTTCTCTTTATTTTTCTAGGTCAAAATGACTTATATACCAGAAGATGGGCAACGTAGGTGGGCCGAGGAGGCCACAACCCACCAGGGTGCGCCTGGGGGGCCTGGCACGCCCAGGTGGGTTGTGCCCACCTGGTGGCCTCCCTCTGGTATTTATTCGCTCCAGTATTTCTTAAATAATCCATAAAAAATATCCGTGAAGTTTGAGCTCATTTGGAGTTGTGCAGAATAGGTGGCCTCATGACGTAGCTTTTTCAGGTCCAGATTTCTAGCTGCCAGAATTCTCCCTCTTGGTGTGTACCTTGCAAATTATGGGAGAAAATACATTAGAATTACTCCAAAAAGCATTATTATGGATAAAAACATCATAAATAACAGCAAGAAAACATGATGCAAAATGGACGTATCAGTGGCCCAACGTTAGGGGGGCGTACGTAAGGCGATCCGTCTCCCAATCCAGCAAGGCCTAGACATTGTGTGACCGACCCACAATGTAACATAAATTAGCAGTGTATAATGTGGTCTGGTCACATAACATAACCGATAATATACCTTCGTCCTGGTTTATTGGCCCCCTTCGTATTTTATGCTAAATTTTGACCATGGATTTAACTATCAAAATATTAATGCATGTCATAAAAATTATACCGTTGGATTTGTATTTGAATATAGTTTTCGATGATATTACTTTTGTTATGTATAACTTACATCTTATTAGTTAAAATCATGGTCAACATATGACCCTAAATACGAGGGGGACTAATAAACCAGGACAGAGGTAGTATTTATGCGAAAGTGATTGCCCGAAACAATGTTTAAGCACAAGAAAACTTGTCGGCCTTTTTGGTTAATGATGAAAACAACACGATTATTTAGTCTAAAACATGACTAACAATAAATTGTCTAGTATTTTTTTCAAGTCAATTTCGATCCATGTATCTCCACTAATCATATTGGTTTATTGGGGGTTTTGTGGAGAGGTACTGATACGTCTCCAAAGTATCTATAATTTTTTATTGTTCCATGTTGCTTCATTATGAATCTTGGATGTTTTATAATAATTTTGTAGTCATTTTATATCATTTTTGGTACTAACCTATTGACATAGTGCCAAGTGCCAGTTGCTGTTTTTTTTTATGTTTTTTACATCGCAGGAAATCAATATCAAATGGAGTCCAAATGCCCCAAAACTTTACGGAGATTTTTTATGGGCTAGAAGGAAGAAGATGGGCCCTGGTTGCACCTGGGGGGAGTCCCGAGGAGGGGACAACCAACCAGGGCGCGCCAGGGCAGGAGGCCCTGGCGCGCCCTGGTGGGTTGTGCCCACCTCGGGTGCCCCCCGGACCGCCTCTTTGCTCTATAAATACCCCAATATTCCAGAAACCCTAGGGGAGATGAATAAAGATTCATCCAGCCACCGCAGAGTCCAGAACCACCAGATCCAATCAAGACACCATCACGGAGGGGTTCACCACTTCCATTGGTGCCTCTCCGATGATGCGTGAGTAGTTCTTTGTAGACCTTCGGGTCCGTAGTTACTAGCTAGATGGCTTCCTCTCTCTCTTTTGATTCTCAATACAATGGTCTCTTGGAGATCCATATGTTGTAAGTTCTTTTGCGGTGTGTTTGTTGGGATCTGATGAACTTCGAGTTTATGATTAGTCATATTTTTTTATATCCATGAAAGTTATTTGAGTTTCTTTGATATCTTATATGTGTGATCTCTTATAGCCTTGTATTTCTTCCCCGATATTTGGGTTTTGTTTGGCCAACTTGATATAATTGTCTTGCAATGGGAAGAGGTGCCCGGTAGTGGGTTCGATCTTACGGTGCTTGATCCCAGTGACAGAAAGGGAACCGACACGTATGTATCGTTGCTACTAAGGATAAAAAGACGAGATCTATATCTACCTCCATATAGATAAACGAATCTTGTCTACATCATGTCATCGTTCTTATTGCATTACTCCGTTTTCCCATGAACTTAATACACTAGATGCATGCTCGATAGCAGTCGATGTGTGGAGTAATAGTAGTAGATGCAGGCAAGAGTCGGTCTACTAATCTTGGACATGATGCTTATGTAATGATCATTGCCTGGATATTGTCATAATTATTTGAAGTTCTACCAATTGCCCAACAGTAATTTGTCTACCCATCGTTTGCTATTTTTCTCGAGAGAAGCCACTAGTGAAACCTACGGCCCCCGGGTCTTATTTCTCATATATTTGCCTTGCGATCTACATTTCCTTTGCGTTTCTATTCAGATCTATTAAACTAAAAATGCAAAAATACTTTGCTGCGCTTTTTATTATTTCCCGATCTATTATTTCAATATATTACAATTTTCTCCCGTCCCCTCGCCAATTTGTAGCGCCGTTACCCGAAAGGGATTGACAACCCCTTTAACACGTCGAGTTCCGAGTGGCTGTTATTCGTGTGCAGGGGCTGTTTACGTTTTGTTGCTTGGTTCTCCTACTGGTTCGATACCTTGGTTTCATAACTGAGGGAAATACCTACCGTCACTGTGCTACATCATCCTCTCCTCTTGGGGGAAATACCGACGTAGTCCTAGCAGACATCATCAAGGGAATTTCTGGCGCTGTTGCCGGGGAGGATCTTCAACATAACCAGGTTCCTAATCACAAATCTCATCTCCTCGCAATTTACATTATTTGCCTCTCATTTTCCTCTCCCCCACTTCCCAAAAATTTGCCGTTTTATTCGCCTCTCCTTTTCATTTGTCATTTTTTTGTCATGTCCGATCTTAAAAGAGCTAAGAGATTTCTCCCGAGTTTTAATACTTTGGATAGCCCTTCCGTCCTCTCCAAGCTCATAAATAATGATGCTATGGAAGGACTTACTCGGGTTGTTAAGGAAAATCTTATCAATTTTGATGAGGACGATCCCGGAATTTTTTGTTATTTACTTGATGAATCTTTGAAAGATGCTTGGGATAGGCTGTTGAGCATTCGGGCTAGCTATGTGCCCCAATATCAGATAGAGATATACCTAAAAAGTTTCTATGTTGGTTTACCTTCTTCCTTTAAGCAAGTTTTGGATTCTATATTTGAGAACGGTTTTCTTAAAGGGTATGTTGTTGATACTTATGAAAAGATGAAAACCATATTTGGGCATCCCAAGGGATAAAATGTTGAACCAACTACCCTTCTATGCTTTTATCAAAATGAAATAATCAAAGAGATGAAGGATAGTTTAGATACGAATTTTCGCAACGTGCTTAATCTTTCTTCTGCTATCAATGGTCATGTGTTTTCACAAAATAGAAGATTAAATGCCATTGTTAGGAAGCTTTCTATTTGCTTTCAAAAGGACAAAGATGACAAAACTTAGATCCTTGCCTTACGCCTAGCTAAGGGCGTAAAACTATAGCGCTTGTTGGGAGGCAACCCAATGAATAAAATTTATTTTTGCTTTTTTACTTTTTGTCTTGTGTGTTTGCAAAATTATGCTACTGGTATGATTGTATTTTTTGTGTTTTAATTAGTGTTCGTGCCAAGTAAAACCTTTAGGATCTTCTTGGGTGTTAGTTGTTTAATCTTGCTGAAAAAGACAGAAACTTTATGCTCACGAAAATAATTTTCATAAGTCACAGAAAAGAGATTTTGCCCTGATTATTTTTACAGAAGATTAATATACAAATTACCCTGGTCGTCCTAATTTGGTAGAATTTTTGGAGTTACATAAGTTTTCTAAAGTTCTAGATTACTACAGTCTGTTCTGTTTTGACAGATTCTGTTTTCTTTGTGTTGTGTGCTTATTTTGATGGCTCTATGGTTTTCTTTGATGAGTTTTTGCCATAGAAAAATTGGAATACAGTAGATATAATACAAAAACAAAATATGAGTTGGTTTGATACATCACTTATAGTAGTGGTTTGCTTTCTTACACTAACGGATCTCACAAAGGTTTTGTTGAGTTTTGTGTGATTGAAGTTTTCAAGTTTTGGGTTATCTTACGATGGATGAAGGAAGGATGTAAGAGCCTAAGCTTGGGGATGCCCCGCATCCCTAGATATTATTCAAGAATGAGCAACCAACTAAGCTTGGGGATGCCCCCGAGTGGCATCCCCGCTTTCTTCCAACAACTATCGGTATTTTACTCGAGGCTATATTTTTATTCGTCACATGATATGTGTTTTGCTTGGAGCGTCTTGTATGATATGTGTCTTTGCTTGTTTTATTTTATGTTTTAAGTCATCAATCCTTGCTGGACACACCTATTTGAGAGAGCCAAAATTATATCATGACTTGTTAGAATTGCTCTCTATGCTTCACTTAAATCTTTTATGAGCTAGGACTTGCTCTAGTACTTCACTTATATCTTTTTGAGCACGGTGTGCTCAGTATTTTTGAAGAAATGCTCTCTTGATTCACTTAGATTTGTTTGAGAGTTAGTAAAATTTTGAAGAAATTCTCTCTTGCTTCACTTAAATTATTTTGAGAGAAAGATAATTTGTTATTCTCATGATCTTCACTTATATTTGTTTGAGCTTACGAAAAGCAACACATGATAACTAGTCCCAAAGTGATAGATACCCAAGAAGGATAAAATGAATAAAAATGTCATGAAGATCATTGGACAAAATAAACTTGATTCTTAGTAATAGTTTTGAGATATGATGATGTGATATGTGAGTTATGTTGATGAGTAATTGTGCTCTAGTAAGAATATTGGTGTTAAGGTTTGTGATTCCCTATGCATGCACGAAAGTCAATAATCATGCAATGAAAATTATATCCTATGTGTGGTGCATTATTCAGTGCTAATTATGCTTAATGCTTGCTTTATGAGATTATTCGTTTCTTGGTTGGTCACTTCTCAATCTTTTGCTAGCCTTCATTTTGCACTAAGTATGATCACTACTTGTGCATCCAAAATCCTTTAAACCAGTTTTGCCACATGAGTCCACTATATCTACCTATATGTGGTGTTCTTTTGCCGTTCTAAGCAAATTTCCCTGTGCCATCTCTAATTTTCAAAATAAACTTCTCTTTTGTGTGTTTGTTTCGCTCGCGGAACGGTAACGGGTGGCTAATATTTTCCATGCTAGATGTGTTATTCTCAAGACGAGTGTTTATTCACTTGTCATTGCATGAGAGTAAGGCAAAGGTTTTAGGGATGCCCAGTCCTGAAATGCAAAAAAATATTTATTTTATGTTGTCAAATAATAAATTCCTTGGAAAGTGTTGGTATGGAAGGAGCCCGTGGATACGGCTAGCCATGGAAAGTGAAAGTATGGTGGAAAAAGGAATAAACTTTATTTTCTATTTGGGAACCGCCTATGGCATATTTAGCATGGAAAGTGTTCGGAACTCTGAGTCATTTTCGTTAGTGGGATGGATACACCTCCCAAAATGTTTTTATCTCTAATTTTTTCGCTTTGAGCTCTGGCACCTCTACAAATCCCTACTTCCCTCTGCGAAGGGCCTTTCTTTTACTTTATGCAATTTTTACTTTTTGAATTTGAGTCTCCATCTTCTCTTAAAAAAAGCACCAACTAGGAGGCAATATGACCGCGAGTAAGTATTGGGTGTAACTAATATTTGAGTGTG
Source organism: Aegilops umbellulata (assembly GCA_032464435.1). NCBI lineage: Eukaryota > Viridiplantae > Streptophyta > Magnoliopsida > Poales > Poaceae > Aegilops > Aegilops umbellulata. Next base: position 482,581,294 of record CP136055.1, read on the forward strand.
TTTCATGAATGGATCAATATTTGAGCATGATGGGCTAGGGATAACTTATTTTAGCATTGATATTTTGAAAGACATGGTTGCTTGTTGATATGCTTGAGTATCTAAATTATTATGTCAAAACTAGATTATTGCTTTGAATCACATAAAAGTCCAAATGTCCATGCTATAAAGAAAATAATATGATATGACTTGATGAACAACACTCCACATCAAAAATTCTGTTTTTATCACTTACCTACTCGAGGACGAGCAGTAGTTAAGCTTGGGGATGTTGATACATCTCCAGCGTATCTATAATTTTTTATTGTTCCATGCTGTTTTATTATCAATCTTGGTTGTTTTATAATCATTTTATAGTCATTTTATATCACTTTTTGGTACTAACCTATTGACATAGTGCCAAGTGCCAGTTGCTGTTTTCCTATGTTTTTTACATCGCAGGAAATCAATATCAAACAGAGTCCAAATGCCCCGAAACTTTACAGAGATTTTTACGGGCCAGAAGGAAGAAGATGGGCCTTGGTTGCACCTGGGGGGAGTCCCGAGGAGGGGACAACCCATCAGGGCGCGCTAGGAGGCCCTGGCGCGCCCTGGTGGGTTGTGCCCACCTCGGGTGCCCCTCGGACCGCCTCTTTGCTCTATAAATACCCCAATATTCCATAAACCCTAGGGAGACGAAGAAATATTCATCCAGCCGTCGCAGAGTCCAGAACCACAAGATCCAATCAAGACACCATCACGGAGGGGTTCACCACTTCCATTGGTGCCTCTCCGATGATGCGTGATTAGTTCTTTGTAGACCTTCGGTTCCGTAGTTAGTAGCTAGATGGCTTCCTCTCTTTCTCTCTCTTTTGATTCTAATACAATGGTCTCTTGGAGATCCATATGATGTACGTCCTTTTGCGGTGTGTTTGTTGGGATCTGTTGAACTTTGAGTTTATGATTAGTCATATATTTTTATATCCATGAAAGTTATTTGAGTTTCTTTGATATCTTATATGCGTGATCTCTTATAGCCTTGTATTTCTTCCCCGATATTTGGGTTTTGTTTGGCCAACTTGATATAATTGTCTTGCAATGGGAAGAGGTGCCCGGTAGTGGGTTCGATCTTACGGTGCTTGATCCCAGTGACAGAAAGGGAACCGACACGTATGTATCGTTGCTACTAAGGATAAAAAGACGAGATCTATATCTACCGCCATATAGATAAACGGATCTTGTTTACATCATGTCATCGTTCTTATTGCATTACTCCATTTTTCCATGAACTTAATACTCTAGATGCATGCTGGATAGCGGTCAATGTGTGGAGTAATAGTAGTAGATGCAGGCAGGAGTCGGTCTACTAATCTTGGACGTGATGCCTATGTAATGATCATTGCCTGGATATCATCATAATTATTTGAAGTTCTATCAATTTCCCAACAGTAATTTGTCTACCCACCATTTGCTATTTTTCTCGAGAGAAGCCACTAGTGAAACCTACGGCCCCCGGGTCTTCTTTCTCATATATTTGCCTTGCGATCTACCTTTCCTTTGCGTTTTTATTCAGATCTATTAAACAAAAAACACAAAAATACTTTGCTGCACTTTATTTTATTTTGTGATCTATTATTTCAATCTATTACAATTTTCTCCCGTCTCCTCGCCAATTTCTGGCACCGTTAACCGAAAGGGATTGACAACCCCTTTAACACCTCGGTTTGCGAATGGCTGTTATTTGTGTGCAGGGGCTGTTTACGTTTTGTTGCTTGGTTCTAATACCGGTTCAATACCTTGGTTTCATAACTGAGGGAAATACCTACCGTCGATGTGCTACATCATCCTCTCCTCTTGGGGGAAATACCGACGTAGTCCTAGCAGACATCATCAGGTACATGGATCCTATGTCTCCACATAATATTTTGTACACATAGGGTATGCTTGTGTTTTTAGATCACCAGGTACCTTACTATAGTTGAGTTGATAGATATAAGTAAAAAAACTTTAAAAGTCAACTAAAAAACTTCAAAAATACTTACATTGTTCCACCTCTTCGTCCATCCTATCTTTTATTCTTGCTGGCATTTGTCAAAATATCAAATCACGCAAAAATAAGTTCCAAAAAAATTCAAACCTCGAAACATACACCATACCCCCTCCCCCAATTAGGATTATGTTTGACACATATAGAAGTGATGGTGCCTTCTGAGAGATGGTTGGCTACTTACAAGAACGAGAGCATATGGCGTCCGCTCGAGTCATTGATAATAATTTCCTTTTCTTTGGTCCAAAGTGCATTTCATTCTAATGAAAGATGAACACTTCTCTTGCGAAAACCAATTCTGGACCTAGGGACGCCAGTCATATGTTTTGAAGATCTAAAGAAGATGTTCGTTCCAATGGGATTTGAGATAGAAAAAGGTCAAATGAGACAAACTAACAATTGGAAGGGTACATCTAGTATACATGCACATCATGGACAAATAATTCATATATATTAAGCACATTTAACTTCTAGAAGTCATTGGGTAGATATTTCAAGCTTCGTGTTCACCCTTTTTCTCCTTGGCTAGATAGTTCTCCTTCTTCAGTCATATTCTATGTTTGATGTCTATTGCGATGTTATTATTTCATTTTGTTTTTCTTGTTCCATCTTGTAGTCTTTGTTGATAGTGTGAGTGAAATATGTACTAGCCATGGAATCTTTCAAAATGGAGTAAGATAGATTAACGCGACAATTTCAGAGGTATTCCACTATTCTATTCTCTATCCATTCTGAAATCTTGTTTCTTCTTTCATTCTACCTATTGTTCAACTCTTTATCTTTCCTTTTTTTTGTTCACATTAGTAGATACTAATGCAACTTATGATAATTTTAATTATGTTTTTATGGATCACATATTTGTTATAACTAACAGGTAGTTTCTGATGTTGATTCTTCAAGTAGAACTAAAACAGTGATTCTAAACCTACCAATTATTCTGGTGTTTCTCTCCTATGAGGTTTCCACTTTTTTTAAACTAATGAAGCGTATTCTCTGAAACCAAACCTTGGGTTCGAAGGTAATGGAAATACAATTCTCAATCCTTCACCCTAATTTTATTCTAGTTTTGTCTCAAATGAACTTGATTTGTTATTCCCCTTTTCGTGTTAGTTGAAGCACACTATATTCATTTCTTATATTGATTTATGTTATAATTCAATTTATGCGGTCATGCCCATTTTATTCAGCATTTTTTTGTCTTCAAGTTGTTATATATACCTATTACTAGGTTGACGTGATCAATGTTGTTCATAACTTAAATTTCAGAACTGGTAGGAGGTTCCATAAACACTAGATGAAACCAAGCATATTCCAAACGAGCATATAAAGAACTAGATCATGTGCATGGAAAATTAGAATCGAAGATATTTTCTATTTCAATACCAAATACACACATGTTGTCAACTTATTATTGAACAAGCTTGCATGACATACTTGTCAAGGGTTCAATCCATACTCTAAAAGTTTCTATAATTGTGTTTACCTAATAATACACTAGAAAAACAATTAAGATATTATTTAGATTATACACTTTAGAGATCTCTATTATGATATTTAGGTACACATGAACATATATACATACAAACATATATGTATACACTATATATTTATGCAGTTCTATAAACTAGTTTGAGCAAAAAAAATACTACAACATACTGTACAAATTTACCAGGACCACAATTTTTAGTGATATACATCACAATTATATAATAAAAACAATATAACTAATATTTAAAAACAAAAAATAACTATGAAAACCATGTAATAGTAAATTGCAATTATTAAGTGTACTATGATTAATATAGGTTTATAAAAATAAAAGTTTAGTATAAAAATCTTTATTTTAATTAGCCATGTGTGTCGATTTCTTTGGGAATTTGTTAAGTCTCTAAAACGTCTTATATTTATTTACAACGATAGTACTTCTCGAATGAACCTAATTCATAGAAGGAACAAAAACATTGTCATTCTTAGTTGCAGCAAAAGAAGATAAAAATAACAAAATATCTAGCTCAGAATATATATTGGAATCTCAAATTTTGTGTGAACTGAATTTGGCAATGATTCTCTGAGAAAATAATAAAATATTGGCTTTGACTTGCTTGATAGCTATCGCTTTCGCTATCTTGCTTGGATTTAGGGATTAGGAATTTTTATTGGGAAAGAGATTGGATTGGCATTCAAGTAGGAGTAGTTCCTATTGGTCCAAAGTAGCCGTTCTTGTATCAATTAAAGTAGCTATCTTCATGAAATAAGCGCTACGATTCTAGTTCATAGATAGGAGCACTACTAGAAAAAGGGCTATAGGTGGGATTGACACTAATGGCGCACCAGATAGGTAGTGCGCCATTAGTATATACTAATGGCACACCACAATCTGGTGCGCCATTAGTGTTGAAAGTACTAATGGCGCACCTTGCCTAGGGTGCGCCATTAGTATCCTAATTTTTTTTTGAACTAGCGCGTCTGTCCAAACACACTAATGGCGCATCCTGGCACGATGCGCCATTACTAGTTGTAACTAGTAATGGCGCACTAGTACCAGAGTGCGCCACTAATGCTGTTTTTTTAATTATATTTTTTATTCCTTTTGTTGGAAAACTACTAATGGCGCACTGTTGGAAAACTACTAGTTGGAAAACAGAAGAAAAAAGGAAAAACAGAAGAAAGAAAGCGCCAGTTCTAGCACAGACCCTTTAGTCCCGGTTGGGGAGGCGGACCGCGACTAAAGGGTACCCTTTAGTCGCGGTTGTTGTCCCCAACCGTGACTAAAGAGCTTGATGTGGTTCAGGTCAGGTTGAATATAACCTGTTGGCTCGAGCAGAAAAAAAAAGTACTAATGGCGCACCAGGGTGAGGTGCGCCATTAGTGTGTATGTACTTATGGCGCACCGAGGAGTGGTGCGCCATTAGTATTGTGCCGCCCCCATCCATAGTTCCTCCCCGGCGGCCCACCTCTCTCCCTCGCCCTCGATCCCCTCTCTCTCCCTCGCCCTCGCCCTCGATCCCCTTCCCCGACGCCGCTGCCCCGCCGCCTTCTCGATGCCGCCCCGACGCCGCTGCCCCGCCGCCTCGACGCCGCCCCGACGCCGCTGCCCCGCCGCCTGCCCTGCCCCCCATCGTCGTCTTTGAGGAAGGGCTCGGGGAAGCAAGAAGGCACCGCGGCCTCCTCGACGCCGCCGCCCGCCGCCTTCTCGACGCGCCGCCGCCCGCCGCCTTCTCGATGCCGGCACCCACCCGCCGAGCTGCTCCGCGCCCAGCTCGAGGAGCAGAGCATCGAGGTGATCCTCCATTCCGACCCCTCCCCCTCTCCGATTTGGTGCCCTGTTCAACTGAAACAAAATTATCGAGGGGTTTCCCACCAGAGATTTTGGGATTGCCCTCCCTCTTGCTTGTTCATATTTAGACTTATTCTACATGTGAAAATCTTTGCTAACTTAACTGTTATCACTCTACACGATGTAAAGAATACACAGATAATGCATACATACATAACATACCGAGTAGTTCAGAAAGTGAACAAATAACGAGGTCTATACTCTCACTTCGGTCTGGAGAAAAAATATACAGCATCTCATAGAATAGAGAGCATTTGGCTATTAGGCTACCACTCATGGGCTGCTATTATCAATTAGCTATTCCACGACATGTTATTTGTCCCGACATCTTTCTTATGGACAGCCAATCCGATTGTTGCGAAAAAAGCAACTCTAGGACTAGACATTTCACTGTTTTTTTTGCTCTTGACGACTTTTAATTAGACTTTCAGTTTCAATATGCCACATCCTTGCATAAAACTTAACTCTGTCATGTACCTGTTCACAAAACTTTGTTGTCAACATGGGTCTGGTGGGACCCGAAGCCATGCTAGGGTTAGGATTGGCTGCATGCTTAGAATAAATAACATCTGAGGTGATAATATTTCTCAAGGGATAGATTAGGATCAGATATGAGGTTGTCCCTTTCTTGTCAGCACACTGCCTGTGTGCTGGTACTAATTTGGTCTTGTGTTGCAACTTCGTTGCAGTTCAATTTCAACCAATTTATCTTCTCTCCTGATATGCTTGATTGGAGTTCACCTTGGCCGTTGTTGTAGTCTCTGACTTGAAGCTTATGCCTCGTATGCTAATTGCCCAGTTCTTGAGTGTCACTCTACCTGTCCATCTTTCAAATATAATAATACACACGAAACACATATTACCAATTGAGAAAGGAAAAACAAAAAATAAGTTGGTATTCTTGTTTTAATTGTGAAAGTATTGAGAGAAAATATGTTCCCTAACAGGCTATCCATAAATGGACTTAAGTATAGTGCCATATCCTTGTTTAAAATTCAGTTTGGCATATCTCTGAAATGCTACTGCTTTCTATTATGGGTACAAATCTGAAACGAATTTTGAGCAAGCATAGATGAAAGCATCCACCTTTGGTAATTGCTAGAGTAGAAATGGTTTGTAATTAGCTTTGGAAGTCGGTTAGTAACCTTTGGTGTATGCTTATATGCTTTACGGCATATTTGCTGTACTCACAATATAATATAAATGTATGAGCATACCTTCTGTCGTCAATGCAGACAACAGTTCCTTGTAATGTACATACTCTTCCTTCTTTGCTTTTGGAGGAATGTCATTTCCTTATATCTTGTGCTGATGCTACTTAGTATTTTCTCACATCTTGAAGCTGGAAAGATAATACTCTGTTTATCCTTTTTCATTTTTGCATATGGATAACTCTATTTACCCGCCTTCTCATCTTGAGGCTAGTGTATGGTGTTTGCTTTATTCTGTCATCATTTGTAACTATGTCACAAATAAATTGTTCCTTCTTCTGTATTTGACAAGTAATGACTGTTGATAAGCTGAGGCATGTATTAAGCTGTTTCTTTGCTCTGAATTACTTGTGATGCCTCTGAATTACTTGTGATCACATTAAGTTTGTTTGTATTTCTGTTTATTTTGTTACATTTTGCAGGGATAAAGTGAAGAAAAAGAAGAAAAGATTACTAGAAGATTAGTTTTAGGATTTTATTTTATTTCCTTGCAATTTTCCTTTTATTGGATACTTGTAAAGACATTGTAATATTCTTAATATAATAAAAATACGATTCTATTTCATTTTTTGTTTTTAAATTATTTTCCTTATAGGTTGTTTTCTGTAAATTTGGATTTTTTTTTGTTTTCCAAATACATTACTAGTGGCGCATCATCAACTAGTGCGCCATTAGTAAGCCAGAGCACATGGGTAAATATGCCCCCCTGGGAGGCATACTAATGGCGCACCGTGGGATATACTAATGGCGCACCAGTGGTGCGCCATTAGTATACCAGATACTAATGGCGCACCAGTGGTGCGCCATTAGTAAAAATTACTAATGGCGTGCTAGTAATGGCGCACCAGTGATGCGCCATTAGTAGGCAAAACAGGTGCGCCATTAGTAGGCCTTTTCCTAGTAGTGGAGCATTAAGCTCTCTAAATCCAGTCAATCCAGCTGGAAGTTTCACTAACTACTATGGAACTAGGACTAGACAAAAATATTTTTCTGCCTAGAGCTATCACAAAATATCAGTGCTTAAGTACATCTGAACTTGTGCCTGAGTGTTCATATACATAGTAGCAGTTAAGCACCTTGGAACCTTTGCCTGAACGCTCATGTACATCAATATCCTCATGTAACTCTCATCCCCTACAAAAGATAAATAGATCAAGGCACTATGATTCTAAAGTAGGCTTGGTGATTGGGAATTAGTACAAAAAATGGTCATGTATAATGAATAATAATAGCAATATAAGCATGTGACATAATCTCCAACAAATATGCAAATAACCCTCTCTCTTGTGACATGAATCCTAGATTGCTTGAATGTTCATGTAGACAATTTGTATCATCAGTTTAACATAAAAAGAGAATTTCTTTGTTATCCGACAGAACAAATGATGTTCTGTCGGGTTTACAATGCTCAACACGATGTAGATGAACCTGAAGACATAACCCACATTCAAATTATGCTCAACGCGATGTAGGTATTAAAGAGTAGCCACACACGAAGAACCCCAACCATGTCAACTAAAGCAAGCATCCAATTACTTTGGTATTATTATTATTATTATTATTATTATTATTATTATTATTATTATTATTATTATTATTATTATTATTATTATTATTATTATTATTACTATTACTATTATCATCATCATCATCATCATCATCATCATTCTTGTTCTATAAATTGTTTACACTTATGATCAATTACAAAATCATATCCATGGCAAATCTGGATGGTTCATGTTGGAAACATTGATCACCTCATGCTTACACTGGACATTATACCTGACCAATTAATGTAGCCTAATGTTTTGAAATATGCCATGTGATTTTGTGTGAACTCAAGATCCATCCCAAAATACCAAAATACAACACCTATTACAATAGCAATATGCAAATGTTAATGCTTCCACGGAACAATTTTTTTAAAATCATCATAGGAACAACAATATCACATTGAAGGAAAGCAAGACAAAGAAAATCGACATTTGGGTGTACATTAACTTAACGTTGATATGATTTGTCACCATATCTTTGTCTACCACTTCAAAATGATCTGAAAGAGGGAAGAGAATATTAGATTGTGCGCAGGCAAGAAGAAAACTGTGATTTGGAAGATTGTTAGATATATGGGTCTTAATGAGAATGCAAGTTGTGAAAAAGAGGTTCCATCAAAGGAGGAATGGGAGTCGCCATGGGAATGGGGGAGGAGGAGACGACTGAGGGAGTCCTGGACTAAGGGGTCCTCGGGCGTCCGGCCTGTTATCCATTGGGCCAGACTGATGGGCTGTGAAGACATGAAGGTCGAGGACTGTACCCGTGTCCGGATTGGACTCTGCTTGGCGTGGAAGGCAAGCTTGGCGACCAATTACGAAGATTCCTTCTTATGTAACCGAATCGATGTAACCCCAGATCTCTCCAGTGTCTATATAAACCGGAGGGCATAGTCCGAATAGAGGACAAACTCATTACCATAGTCATACAGGCTAGGCCTCTAGGGCTTTAGCCATTACGATCTCGTGGTAGATCAACTCTTGTAACAATCATATTCATCGAGATCAATCAAGCAGGAAGTAGGGTATTACCTCCATAGAGAGGGCCCGAACCTGGGTAAACATCGTGTCCCCCGTCTCCTGTTACCATCGATCCTAGACGCACAGTTCGGGACCCCCTACCCGAGATCCGCTGGTTTTGACACCGACATTGGTGCTTTCATTGAGAGTTCCACTGTGCCGTCGACGAAAGGTTCGATGGCCCCTTCAATCGTCGATAGTAACGCCATCCAGGGAGAAACCTTCCTCCCGGGGCAGATCTTCGTATTTGGCGGCTTCGTACTGCGGGCCAACTCGCTTGGCCATCTGGAGCAGATCGACAGCTACGCCCCTGGCCATCAGGACAGATTCAGAAGCTTGAATTACGTCACGGACATCCATGGAGACTTAATCTTCACCAGATTCGAGACCGCAGCGATCGCTCACCCCGATGAACATGACTTAAATCTGCCATCGGATCGCATCCAGGAGATAGCTCTTGTAACGACTCTGGCCCTAGATCTGGAGCAGGTCGAGTCATCCGAAGATGGGAAGCTCAGCCCCATCACGGAGGACACCGATTCAGCGGCGTTGGAGCTGCACATAGATTCTACTTCATACGATATCTGCATCAACAGAACCCCGGACTCGTCTCCGGCGACCAGTTCCGAACCCTGCGAGTCCACGGATACCGAACTCGATCGGTTATCGATCTTCAAGTTCAGCGCCGCAGACGTCTTCCAACACTCGCCCACGGGCGACGTATTAAACTCACTAAAAAACCTATCTCTGTCAGGTGACTTGTCGCAAGACTATGTCCGGCTCGAACCGACGGCGAATGATGGAGAATTTCGCTTCCCACCCACCACCCACTTCATAGCCACTATCGAAGACCCAACCAACACTCTTGACCCCGGCTCCAAAGACATCGACGGTATGGACGACGAAGAGGGGCAAGGCCAGAACCCACTATCCACCAGATGCGGGACGGCCACTTCCTGGTATGATGTGTGTATGGTAGACACACCCAACGACGCTCTCGACGATGACAAGGAGGTTCCAGTTGAGGATAAGCCTCCTTCAACACAGTCCGAACACCAGCGCCTCCAGCGCCTCTCTAAGTCACGTCGCTCAAGAGAAAACAACAGTAGCACCAGAGAAGATACCACTCCGGACAATGAAGACCATATTGAGGTAGGATCCGAACAGGAAAAACAGGAAAACAGGCAAGACAGCCCTGATGAATTGGCCATATACGGAGACTCGGAGGATAGTAATTATCTTCCACTCTCTGAGGAAGAGGAGAGCCCCGGCAACGATGATTTCATAGTGCCTGAGGAACCTCTCGAGCAGGAGCGCCTTAAACGCCGGCTTATAGCCACTGCAAAGAGCCTAAGGAAGAAGCAGTTGCAGCTTCAAGCAAGCCAATATTGGCTCAATGATAGATGGACCGAGGTCCTGGCCGCCGAATACGGCCCTAGCGGCCCAAACAAAGGCCACTCCAAGTATAGATGGCTCCCTCAACACAGCGGCAGGGCGCTGGAGCCCGCACCACCATCGCACAATACGGTAGGCCGACCACAGTTCGGTCCGGATAAAGCAGCAACCCAAGCAGAACACCATACCACCCCACCCGGCCGTCAAGGCAAGAACAAAACAGCTCGGGGGAACACTCGCGACATCCAACAAGACCTGGAGGGCAGAGCAGGGCACACAAGATCGACGTACAGATCGTGGGTGCATGCCCCGACCGGCGATAAGGGTTACCTATTCGGACACAATAGACCCAACCACGCCCGGTCTGAAAACCGCAAACGGAGTCCACCAGAGGTGCTTCACAGTGTGGCCCAACATAGAGGAGCCACACACCCCCTCTGCTTTACCAACGAGGTAATGGAACATGAATTTCCAGATGGGTTGAAACCCATTAACATCGAATCATACAATGGAACAACAGATCCCGCGGTATGGATTGAGGATTTCCTCCTCCATATTCACATGGCTCGCGGAGACGACCTTCATGCCATTAAATACCTACCTCTCAAGCTCAAAGGGCCAGCACGGTACTGGTTAAACAGTTTGCCAGAAAATTCCATCGGCAGCTGGGAAGATTTGGAAGACGCCTTTCGAGACAACTTCCAAGGAACATATGTCCAGCCATCAGACATCGATGACTTAGGTCATATTGTCCAGCAGCCCGGCGAATCAGCCAGGGAGCTCTGGACTAGGTTCTTAGTCAAAAAGAACCAAATTGTCGACTGTCCGGATGCGGAAGCCCTTGCGGCCTTCAAACATAGCGTCCGGGATGAATGGCTAGCACGTCACCTCGGCTAGGAAGGACCCAAATCCATGACAGCACTTACCGCTCTAATGACTCGCTTTTGCACGGGAGAAGACAACTGGCTCGCTCGTAAAAGCAACAACGCCAGCAACCCAGGCACCTCCGAGATCCGAGACGGCAACGGCAAGCCACCACGAACCGAACATAACAGTCGCAGTAACAATGAAAGATCACGTGACACAACGGTCAACGCCAGATTCAACAATCCGAAACCCGGTCAACGGAAGAACCACTGAAGGCAAACCAAGATGGTCCATCCACCCTTGACAGGATATTGGATCGACCGTGCTAGATTCACGGCCACCCTGATAAGCCAGCTAATCATACCAACAGAAATTGTTGGGTCTTCAAGTAGGCAGGAAAGCTCAACGCCGAACACAAGGGGAGCAGGCCGCCAGGCGATAAATACGACGGAGCAGCTCACCAGCCAAATACCAGGGGCCAGAAAAAGTTTCCCTCCGAAGTTCGACCACTCCCAGAACGGAAATAGCAGTTCAGCTTCCGCCACCCACCTCTTATTCCGGCAAGATTTACACCGCGCGTACATCACTACGCACTCAAGATACCATGGGCGTCGACGGAAGCACAATACGGACAACCCTGCGAGCATTCCCGTAACGTTTTTTATCTGTTTTCTGCCTTTCTTTCTTTATTATCTCTTAAAAAACAGGTGACGAAGAGGACATCATCTACAATGGACTCTATCGGAGTTCTGATCCGTACACTCACCTAAGGGGCTACTTCCATTAAGGATCCCCCTCCCCGAGGACGGGCGGCGCAGACGTGCGACAGGAGGTCCAAAATCACTTTTTGTAGACCGTACTCTTTATCTTGAGCCTGTACAATGCCTTTTTCCTCCGTCCCTGACCCCGAGCATGTCAAATAGCCGGGTTTGTGGTTATATATATATATATATATATATATATATATATATATATATATATATATATATATATATATATATATATATGGATTTATCATTGGCATATTGCTCCGCTCCTAGTAAAATTTATCCGAACTAATCTTCCATACTCTTTCAACAATGAGTACGGCCTTAACGGCTGTTTTACAGATGCACCTTGGCATAACCGGCCAGGGGCTCGGTACGGGAACAAATGAGTTGCCAGCAAAAGCCCGAACAGCTCTACAACATACTTCGGCGTCGCAAGTTTGGCGTTATATGCATCAGCTCCGAATCATTGTCTTGGGTCAATAGTTGGGTTGCCCGACTCCTGTGCTTGCTACCCTATGTTCCGCTCTATCGGCTAGGGTAGTAAAGGGAGAACTACTGCGATTGTGCCCTGGTATAAACCGGATGAGCACCTCAGTAGAGAAAGCTGAAAACTGACTGTCATGATGCGGCGAGAGCTGGTCAACCACTTGACGATTTATTAGAATCATTAGTGATTCTCTGTGTCACACGAAGGATCTTTTTCAGATCAAATATGTAAGGCAACATACACCGCATACATACCAGGGGCTATGTCGTAGCCCCACCATAAAACTCATGTGGCTAAGTGAAAGTGTTAACGCCTTATAGTCTGATTGCCTGGTTCGCCGCATTATCAGCTCCTTCATGGACCAAGGCGTTGGATAAAGAGCAATTAAATGTTTTTCTAAACACCCCCGTACTTCCTACAAGGGGGCTGAAGCCGACGACTGGAAAACTTTCAGATTATATTCAAACGGCTGCACAGGAGGAATTCACGCTTTCGAGCAAAACATACAAATAGATTAACTATAAAGTTGTCTTTTACAATTGTCATACACATCACTCGAACAATGTGTCTTTCGAGCATTGACCCTCTATCAAGCGGGCAGTGATACGTCCATTTTGCATCATACTTTTATATCAATATTTATTGCATTATGGGATGTTATTACACGTTATGTCACAATACTTATGCCTATTCTCTCTTATTTTACAAGGTTTACATAAGGAGGGAGAATGCCGGCAGCTGGAATTCTGGGCTGGAAAAGTGTGACGCCCCCGATTCAATCGTACACTAATCATGCACGCAAATGTGTACGATCAAGATCAGGGACTCACGGGAAGATATCACAACACAACTCTACAAATAAAAATATGTCATACAAGCATCATAATACAAGCCAGGGGCCTCGAGGGCTTGAATACAAGTGCTCGATCATAGACGAGTCAGCGGAAGCAACAATATCTGAGTACAGACATAAGTTAAACAAGTTTGCCTTAAGAAGGCTAGCACAAACTGGGATACAGATCGAAAGAGGCGCAGGCCTCCTGCCTGGGATCCTCCTAGCTACTCCTGGTCGTCGCTAGCGGGCTACACGTAGTAGTAGGCACCTCCAGAGTAGTAGGAGTCGTCGTCGACGGTGGCGTCTGGATCCTGGGCTCCAACATCTGGTTGCGACAACCAGAAGAAAGGAAAGCGGGAAAAGGGGGGATAAAGCAACCGTGGGTACTCATCCAAAGTACTCGCAAGCAAGGAGCTACACTACATATGCATGGATATATGTGTAAGGGACCATATCAGTGGACTGAACTGCAGAATGACAGAATAAGAGGGGATAGCTAATCCTGTCGAAGACTACGCTTCAGGCAGCCTCCGTCTTGCAGCATATAGAAGAGAGTAGACTGAAGTCCTCCAAGTAGCATTGCATAGCATAATCCTACCCGGCGATCCCCTCCTCGATGCCCTGTCAGAGAGCGATCACCGGGTTGTATCTGGCACTTGGAAGGGTGTGTTTTATTAAGTGTCCGGTTCTAGTTGTCATAAGGTCGAGGTACAACTCCGGGTCGTCCTTTTACCGAGGGACACGGCTATTCGAATAGATTAACTTCCCTGCAGGGGTGCACCACATAGCCCAACACGCTTGATCCCATTTGGCCGGACACACTTTCCTGGGTCATGCCCGGCCTCGGAAGATCAACACGTCGCAGCCCCACCTAGGCACAACAGAGCGGTTAGCACGCCGGTCTAAACCTAAGCGCGCAGGGGTCTGGGCCCATCGCCCTGAGCACACCTGCACGTTGCGAACGCGGCCGGTGAGCAGACCTAGCAACCTCCATTACAAAGGAAGTTACGTTACGCGGTCCAACCCGGCACGCGCCGCTCAGTCGCTGACGTCACGAAGTGCTTCGGCTGATACCATGACGTCGGGATACCATAACTACTCCCGCGTAGGTGGTTAGTGTTGGGGAACGTAGCAGAAATTCAAAATTTTCTACGCAACACCAAGATCAATCTATGGAGTAATCTAGCAACGAGGGAAGGAGAGTGCATCTACATACCCTTGTAGATCGCTAAGCGGAAGCGTTCAAGTGAACGGGGTTGATGGAGTCGTACTCGTCGTGATCCAAATCACCGATGATCCTAGTGCCGAACGGACGGCACCTCCGCGTTCAACACACGTACAGCCCGGGGACGTCTCCTCCTTCTTGATCCAGCAAGGGGAGAGGAGAAGTTGAGGGAGAGCTCCGTCAGCACGACGGCGTGGCGGTGGTGGAGCTCGTGGTTCTCCGGCAGGGCTTCGCCAAGCACCATGGAGGAGGAGGAGAAGGTAGGAGGAGGGAGGGCTGCGCCAGGGAAGAGGTCACGGCTGCGCTCCCACCCCTCCACTATATATAGGGGCAAGGGGAGAGGGGGAGGCGCCCTAGGGTTTCCCCTAGGGGGCGGCGGCTAGGCAGATTGGATCTCCCTAGGGAAAATCCTAGGGAGACTTGCCCCCCAAGCCAAGCAGGTGGAGGCTTGCCTCCCAAGCCAGGTGGAGGCGCCCCACCTCCCCAAGTAACGTGGGAAAGGGTGTGGGGGGCGCACCAACCCTTAGTGGGCTGGTTTGCCCCTTCCCCTTTGGCCCATGAGGCCCTCCAACACTTGTCGGGGCTCCTGAAACACCTTTCGGTCATGCTGGCCATAGCCTGGTACCTCCGGAACACGTCTGGACTCCAATACCCTTCGTCCAATATATCGATCTTCACCGCCGGACCATTCCGGAACTCCTCGTGACGTCCGGGTTCTCATCCGGGACTCCAAACTACCTTCGGTAACCACATACTATTTCCCATAACAACTCTAGCGTCACCGAACCTTAAGTGTGTAGACCCTACGGGTTCGGGAACCATGCAGACATGACCGAGACACCTCTCCGGCCAATAACCAATAGCGGGATCTGGATACCCATATTGGCTCCCACATGTTCCACGATGATCTCATCGGATGAACCACGATGTCAAGGATTCAATCAATCCCGTATACAATTCCCTTTGTCTAGCGGTATTGTACTTGCCCGAGATTCGATCGTCGGTATCGCGATACCTTGTTCAATCTCGTTACCGGCAAGTCTCTTTACTCGTTCCGTAACACATCATCCCGTAATCAACTCCTTGATCACATTGTGCACATTATGATGATGTCCTACCGAGTGGGCCCAGAGATACCTCTCCGTCACACGGAGTGACAAATCCCAGTCTCGATTCGTGCCAACCCAACAGACACTTTTAGAGATACTTGTAGTGTACCTTTATAGCCACCCAGTTACGTTGTGACGTTTGGCACACCCAAAGCATTCCTACGGTATCCGGGAGTTGCACAATCTCATGGTCTAAGGAAATGATACTTGACATTAGAAAAACTTTAGCATACGAACTACACGATCTTGTGCTAGGCTTAGGATTGGGTCTTGTCCATCACATCATTCTTCTAATGATGTGATCCCGTTATCAATGACATCCAATGTCCATGGTCAGGAAACCGTAACCATCTATTGATCAACGAGCTAGTCAACTAGAGGCTTACTAGGGACATGGTGTTGTCTATGTATCCACACATGTATCTGAGTTTCCTATCAATACAATTCTAGCATGGATAATAAACGATTATCATGAACAAGGAAATATAATAATAACTAATTTATTATTACCTCTAGGGCATATTTCCAACAGTCTCCCACTTGCACTAGAGTCAATAATCCAGTTCACATCGTTATGTGATTGCAATGATTCCAACACCCATGGGGTTTGATCATATCTGTGTGTGCTTTACAAATATCTATGTCATCTCCTAGATGCAGCTACCACGCTCTATTTGGAGCTATTCCAAATAACTGTTCTGCTATACGAATCTAGTTTACTACTCAGAATAATCTGGATTAGTGTCAAAGCTTGCATCGGCGTAACCCTTTACGACGAACTCTTTTACCACCTCCATAATCGAGAAAATTCCTCAGTCCACTAGTTACCAAGGATAACTTTGACCGCTGTCCTGTGATCCATTCCTGGATCACTCTTGTACCCCTTGACTGACTCATGGCAAGGCACACTTCAGGTGCGGTACACAGCATAGCATACTGTAGAGCCTATGTCTAAGCATAGGGGACGACCTTCGTCCTTTCTCTCTCTTCTGCCGTGGTCAGGTCTTGAGTCTTACTCAATACTCACACGTGTAATACAGCCAAGAACTCCTTCTTTGCTGATCTATTTTGAACTCCTTCAAAATCTTGTCACAGTATGTATTCATTTGAAAGTACTATTAAGCGTCTTGATCTATCCTTATAGATCTTGATCCTCAATGTTTAAGTAGCTTAATCCAGGTTTTCCATTGAAAAAAAAATACTTTTCAATTTTCAAATAACCCTATATGCTTTCCAGAAATTCTACATCATTTCTGATCAACAATATGTCAACAACATATATTCATCAGAAATTCTATAGTGCTCCCACTCACTTCTTTGGAAATACAAGTTTCTCATAAACTTTGTATAAACCCAAATTCTTTGATCATCTCATCAAAGTGTACATTCCAACTCCGAGATGCTTACTCCAGTCCTTAAAAGGATTGCTGGAGCTTTGCATACTTGTTAGCATCTTTCAGGATTGACAAACCCTTCTGGTTGTATCACATACAACCTTTCCTCAAGAAAATCGTCGAGGAAACAATGTTTTGACATCTTATCTGCAAGATTTCATAAATAATGCAGTAACTGCTAACATAATTCCAACAGACTCTTAGCATCGCTACGAGTGAGAAAATCTCATCGTAGTCAACTCCTTGAACTTGTCGGGAAGCATCTTAACGACAAGTCGAGCTTTCTTAATGGTGACATTTACCATCATTGTCCGTCTTCCTTTTAAAATCCATTTGTACTCAACAGCCTCACGACCATCAAGCCGTTCTGCCAAAGTCTACACTTTGTTTTCATACATGGATCCTCTCTCGGATTTTATGGCCTCGAGCCATTCATCAGAATCCGGGCCCACCATTGCTTCTCCATAGCTCGTAGGTTCATTGTTGTCTAGCAACATGACTTCCAAGACAGGATTACGTACCACTCTGAAGTAGTACGCATCCTTGTCGTCCTACGAGGTTTGGGAGTGACTTGATCCGAAGTCTCATGATCACTATCATAAGCTTCTACTTCAATTGGTGTAGGTGCCACATGAACAACTTCCTGTGCCCTGCTACACACTAGTTGAAGTGATGGTTCAACAACCTCATCAAGTCTCCACCATCCTCCCACTCAATTCTTTCGAGAGAAACTTTTCCTCGAGAAAGTACCCGATTTCAGAAACAATCCCTATTGCTTTTGGATCTGAGACAGGAGGTATACCCAACTGTTTTGGGTGTCCTATGAAGATGCATTTATCCGCTTTGGGTTCGATCTTATCAGCCTGAAACTTTTCACATAAGCGTCGTAGCCCCAAACTTTTAATAAACAACAGCTTAGGTTTCTCTAAACCATAGTTCATACGGTGTCATCTCAACGGATTTGTGTGGTTCCCTATTTAAAGTGAATGCGGTTGTCTCTAATGCCTAACCCATGAACGATAGTGGTAATTCAATAAGAGACATCATGGTATGCATCATATCCAATAGGGTGCAGTTATGATGTTCGGACACACCATCACTCTATGGTGTTCCAGGCGGTATTAGTCGTGAAACAATTTCCACAATTTCTCAATTGTGTACCAAACTCGCAACTCAGATATTCATCTCTATGATCATATCATAGATATTTTATCCTCTTGTCACGATGATATTCAACTTCATTCTGAAATTACTTGAACCATTCAATAATTCAGACTTGTGTTTCATCAAGTAAATATGCTCAGTATCTACTCAAATCATCTGTGAAGTAAGAGCATAACGATATCCACTGCGTGCCTCAGCACTCATTGGACTGCACACATCAAAATGTGTTACTTCCAACAAGTTGCTTTCTTGTTCCATTTTACTGAAACCGAAGCTTTCAGTCATCTTTGCCCATGTGGTATGATTTGCATGTCTCAAGCGATTCAAAATCAAGTGAGTCCAAACGGTCCATCTGCATGGAGTTTCTTCATGCGTATATACCAATAGACACGGTTCACATGTCTCAATCTTTTCAGAAATGAGTGAGACCAAAGATCCATCAACATGGAGCTTCTTCATGCGTTCTATACCAATATGACTTACATGGCAGTGCCACAAGTAGGTGGTACTATCATTACTATCTTATATCTTTTGGCATGAACATGTGTATCACTATGATCGAGAATCAATAAACCATTCATTTTAGGTGCAAGACCATTGAAGGTATTATTCAAATAAACAGAGCAACCATTATTCTCTTTAAATGAACAACCGTATTGCGATAGACATAATCCAATCATGTCTACGCTCAACGCAAACACCAAATAACAATTATTTAGGTTTAACACCAATCTCGATGGTAGAGGGAGCGAGCGATGCTTGAACATATCAACCTTGGAAACACTTCCAACACATATCGTCAGCTCACCTTTAGCTAGTCTCCGTTTATTCCGTACCTTTTATTTCGAGTTACTAACACTTAGCAACCGAACCGGCATCTAATACCCTGGTGCTACTAGGAGTACTAGTAAAGTACACATTCACATAATGTATATCCAATATACTTCTATCGACAGCCTTCTCATCTACCAAGTATCTAGGGTAATTCTGCTCCAGTGGCTGTTCCCCTTATTATAGAAGCACTCAGTCTCGGGTCTGGGTTTAACCTTGGGTTTCTCCACTAGATCAGCAGCTGATTTGCCGTTTCATGAAGTATCCCTTCTTGCCCTTGCCCTTCTTGAAACTAGTGGTTTCACTAACCATCAACAATTGATGCTCCTTCTTGATTTCTACTTTCGCGGTGTCAAACATCGTGAATATTTCAAGGATCATCATATCTATCCCTGATATGTTATAGTTCATCACGAAGCTCTAGCAGCTTGGTGGCAATGACTTTGGAGAAACATCACTATCTTATCTGGAAGATCAACTCCCACTCGATTCAAGTGATTGTTGTACTCAGACAATTTGAGCACAAGCTCAACGATTGAGCTTTTCTCCCTTAGTTTGCAGGCTAACAAAATCGTCGGAGGTCTTATACCTCTTGACGTGGGCACGAACCTGAAATCCTAATTTCAGCCCTCGAAACATCTCATATGTTCCGCGACATTTCAAAAATGTCTTCGGTGCCTCAATTCTAAACCATTCAACATTACCGAACTATCACGTAGTTATCTAAATGTGTATGTCCCATGTTCGCAACATCCACAAACGATGTTTGGGGTTCAGCACACTGAGCGGTGCATTAAGGACATAAGCCTTGTACTGTCCGCATAATTGCTACTGTCAACTTTCAACTATATTTTCTCTAGGAACGTATCTAACTCAGTAGAACTAAAGCGCGAGCTTACGACATAATTTGCAAAGATCTTTTGACTATGTTCAGGATAATTAAGTTCATCTTGTGAACTCCCACTCAGATAGACATCCCTCTAGTCATCTAAGTGATTACATGATCTGAGTCAACTAGGTCGTGTCCGTTCATCACGTGAGACGGACTAGTCATCATCGGTGAACATCTTCATGTTGATCGTATCTACCATACGACTCATGCTCGACCTTTTGGTCTCTTGTGTTCAGAGGCCATGTCTGTACATGCTAGGCTCGTCAAGTCAACCTAAGTGTTCTGCGTGTGTAAATCTGGCTTACACCCGTTGTATGTGAACGTAAGAATCTATCACACCCGATCATCACGTGGTGCTTCGAAACGACGAACTTTCGCAACGGTGCACAGTTAGGGGGAACACTTTCTTGAAATTTTAATGAGGGATCATCTTATTTACTACCGTCGTTCTAAGCAAATAAGATGCATAAACATGATAAACATCACATGCAATAAAATAGTGACATGATATGGCCATCATCACTTTGCTCCTTTTGATCTCCATCTTCGGGGCTCCATGATCATCGTCGTCACCGGCATGACACCATGATCTCCATCATCATGATCTCCATCATCGTGTCTTCATGAAGTTGTCTCGCCAACTATTACTTCTACTACTACAGCTAACGGTTAGCAATAAAGTAAAGTAATTACATGACGTTTACGTTTGACACGCAGGTCATAAATAAATTAAAGACAACTCCTATGGCTCCTGCTGGTTGTCATACTCATCGACATGCAAGTCGTGATTCCTATTACAAGAACATGATCAATCTCATACATCACATATATCATTCATCACATCCTTTTGGACATATCACATCACATGGCATACCCTGCAAAAACAAGTTAGACGTCCTCTAATTGTTGTTTGCATGTTTTACGTGGCTGCTATGGGTTTCTAGCAAGAACGTTTCTTACCTACGCAAAACCACAACGTGATATGCCAATTGCTATTTACCCTTCATAAGGACCCTTTTCATCGAATCCGTTCCGACTAAAGTGGGAGAGACAGACACCCGCCAGCCACCTTATGCAACTAGTGCATGTCAGTCGGTGGAACCGGTCTCACGTAAGCGTACGTGTAAGGTTGGTCCGGGCCGCTTCATCCCACAATGCCGTCGAAACAAGATTGGACTAGTAACGGTAAGCATATTGAACAAAATCAATGCCCACAACTACTTTGTGTTCTACTCGTGCATAGAACCTACGCAATAGACCTAGCTCATGATGCCACTGTTGGGGAACGTAGCAGAAATTCAAAATTTTCTACGCAACACCAAGATCAATCTATGGAGTAATCTAGCAACGAGGGAAGGAGAGTGCATCTACATACCCTTGTAGATCGCTAAGCGGAAGCGTTCAAGTGAACGGGGTTGATGGAGTCGTACTCGTCGTGATCCAAATCACCGATGATCCTAGTGCCGAACGGATGGCACCTCCGCGTTCAACACAGGTACAACCCGGGGACGTCTCCTCCTTCTTGATCCAGCAAGGGGAGAGGAGAAGTTGAGGGAGAGCTCCGTCAGCACGACGGCGTGGCGGTGGTGGAGCTCGTGGTTCTCCGGCAGGGCTTCGCCAAGCACCATGGAGGAGGAGGAGAAGGTAGGAGGAGGGAGGGCTGCGCCAGGGAAGAGGTCACGGCTGCCCTCCCACCCCTCCACTATATATAGGGGCAAGGGGAGAGGGGGAGGCACCCTAGGGTTTCCCCTAGGGGGCGGCGGCTAGGCAGATTGGATCTCCCTAGGGAAAATCCTAGGGAGACTTGCCCCCCAAGCCAAGCAGGTGGAGGCTTGCCTCCCAAGCCAGGTGGAGGCGCCCCACCTCCCCAAGTAACGTGGGAAAGGGTGTGGGGGCGCACCAACCCTTAGTGGGCTGGTTTGCCCCTTCCCCTTTGGCCCATGAGGCCCTCCAACACTTGTCGGGGCTCCTGAAACACCTTTCGGTCATGCTGGCCATAGCCTGGTACCTCCGAAACACATCTGGACTCCAATACCCTTCGTCCAATATATCGATCTTCACCGCCGGACCATTCCGGAACTCCTCGTGATGTCCGGGATCTCATCCGGTACTCCGAACTACCTTCGGTAACAACATACTATTTCCCATAACAACTCTAGCGTCACCGAACCTTAAGTGTGTAGACCCTACGGGTTCGGGAACCATGCAGACATGACCGAGACACCTCTCCGGCCAATAACCAATAGCGGGATCTGGATACCCATATTGGCTCCCACATGTTCCACGATGATCTCATCGGATGAACCACGATGTCAAGGATTCAATCAATCCCGTATACAATTCCCTTTGTCTAGCGGTATTGTACTTGCCCGAGATTCGATCGTCGGTATCGCGATACCTTGTTCAATCTCGTTACCGGCAAGTCTCTTTACTCGTTCCGTAACACATCATCCCGTAATCAACTCCTTGATCACATTGTGCACATTATGATGATGTCCTACCGAGTGGGCCCAGAGATACCTCTCCGTCACACGGAGTGACAAATCCCAGTCTCGATTCGTGCCAACCCAACAGACACTTTCAGAGATACCTGTAGTGTACCTTTATAGCCACCCAGTTACGTTGTGACGTTTGGCACACCCAAAGCATTCCTACGGTATCCGGGAGTTGCACAATCTCATGGTCTAAGGAAATGATACTTGACATTAGAAAAACTTTAGCATACGAACTACACGATCTTGTGCTAGGCTTAGGATTGGGTCTTGTCCATCACATCATTCTTCTAATGATGTGATACCGTTATCAATGACATCCAATGTCCATGGTCAGGAAACCGTAACCATCTATTGATCAACGAGCTAGTCAACTAGAGGCTTACTAGGGACATGGTGTTGTCTATGTATCCACACATGTATCTGAGTTTCCTATCAATACAATTCTAGCATGGATAATAAACGATTATCATGAACAAGGAAATATAATAATAACTAATTTATTATTGCCTCTAGGGCATATTTCCAACAGTTAGTGCGTATAGACCAAATGGCCAGACTCAGATCAAATACCCAGATCTCGTTAAGCGTGTTAAGTATCGCGAACGCCGACTAGGGCCAGGCCCACCTCTCTCCTAGGTGGTCCGAACCTGCCCTGTCGCTCCGCCACAAAGTAACAGTCGGGGGCTGTCGGGAACCCAGGCCCACCTCTACCGGGATGGAGCCACCTGCCCCTTCAGCCCCCATCTCCGAACAGTATCACAGGTAAGAGTGTAAAGTATATAGTATATGCCCGCGATCACTTCCCGAAGTGATCACGGCCCAGTAATATAGCATGGCAGACGGACAAGAGTGTAGGGCCACTGATGGAACACTAGCATCCTATACTAAGCAGTAGGATTGCAGGTAAAGGTATCAACAGCAGTATCAAAAACAGGCTATGCATCAGGATAGAAATAACGAAAGCAGTAACATGCTACACTACTCTAATGCAAGCAGTATAGAGGAGAGTCGGCGATATCTGGTGATCAAGGGGGGGGGGCTTGCCTGGTTGCTCTGGCAAGAGATAGGGGTCGTCAAATCCGTAGTCGATCGGGGTACCAACAGTAGCGTCAGTCTCGTAGTCTACCGGAAAGAAGTAACGGAGGGGGAACAAAATAAATAACAGAGCAATGAAATGTAACACAAAGCAAGACGCGGCAATACGTTGTGCTAGGGGTGACCTAACGCAGGGATAGGTCATACCGGCGAAGGGGGAGAACATCCGGGAAAGTATCCCCGGTGTTCCGTGTTTTCGGGCAGAGGAGTCGGAGGTGGAAAGTTGCGAGTTTGATATGTTAGGGGTGCGTGGCGGACAAACGGGTTGCGTATCCGAAATTGTCTCGTCGTTCTGAGCAACTTTCATGTACAAAGTTTTTCCATCTGAGCTACGGTTTAATTTCTATTAATTTCTAAAGATTTAAATCATTTTAGGATTAACAGAATTAATTAAATCAAAATCATTTATGACGTCATCATGACGTCAGCATGACGCAAGCAGTCAAAGTTGACTGTTGACCAGTCAACTAATTGGTGGGTCCCGCATGTCATAGGCTGTTAACTAATTAACAGTAGTTAGTTTTATTAGCAGGTTAATTAGGTTTAATTAACTAGATTACTTAAGTTAATTAATTAATTAATTAAATAATTAATTTTTTAATACTTATTTTTTTTTTCTTTATTTTTTATATATATATAAAACGTTCTGGGGCGTGGGGCCCTTGTCGTAGTCCCAGAGGCCTTAACGGGCGCGGGCATTCGGGTACGGGCGTGCGCCCGAGCGGGCGCAGCGGGCGACGGGCGCCGCGTGCAGGGGGTGCGGGCGCGACCCCGAGGGCACTGGGCGCGTGCGGCGCACGCCGGCACCGACGGCCAGGCACAAGGGAGGCACATGGGAGAGCGGGGAGAAGGCCAGGGCGATGCGGCGGTGGGAGCGTCGCAGCTGGAGGCGCGGCCGGGTGGGCGAGCACGCCCAGCGGGATGCAGGGGGCGGCGCAGTGGGTGAAGGGACGCGCGAGCAGCGCCGCGGCGAGCAGACGCGTCCATGGGCGGTGGTGCACGCAGGCAGGAGAGGCCAGGGGGCGTGTGTGTGGCGACGCAGGGCGAGCAGAGGCAGGGGAAGAGGGGAAACATCGTGAGTACGGGGTCGGGGTGCGCCTGGGGCACGACCAGTGCAGCGAGGCATGGAGTGCGCGCGTGCGGAGTAGAGGCAGGGAAGCAGAGAGCAGCGGGGGCCATCGGTGGCCGAACGCGGCCACGGCGGGCGCGCGTGCAATTGAGGCGGGACGGAGGGGCGGAAGCCGCGGCGGGCGTAGCCGGGCGCGGCCACCGTGCTGTGGAGCGGCGCTGGGTGAGACGGGCGAGGTGAGCACGGGCCGCGGGCGCGCGGGAACGCGAGGCAGAACGGAGGCAGAGAAGGAGGGCCTCACAGGGGGGTGTAGGGCCAGGGCAGCGGGGGTCGAGGGGGGCGTCGGGGACGATGCGACGGAGAGGGGCAGGCCGGCGAGGTGGGGCTCCGGTGAGGCGGCGTGGTCTCCTGGCGGTGACGAGCGATCCGGGGTGGGGACGTCGACGGGGGTCGGGCGGCGGCGGCGTCGGGGTCGATCCCCCCGATCCAATCGAGGGGACAGAGGATTGGGGAGGGAGTGGGTGAGTGGGGTTCGATCTAGGGTTAGGTCGGGGGAGTCGGACCATATAGGCCAGGGAGGGGTGCAGGGAATGGGCCGGCCTGATTCGTGGCCAGGTTGGCCGGCTGGGCCACGAAGCCCACTGGGGAAGGGGGGTTCTGTTTTCTTTTCTTGTTTTTTTATTTACCTTTCTGTTTTCATTGTATTTATTTTATTTATAGTTCCTGTTTTCATATTAGTTTTACTTTACTTTTAGTTTTATAAAATATACCACTAGCCCCTAAATTAGTATTTATAAATACTCTATTGCCACATTAATTTCTCATACCTAATAAAATAGTTTAATATTTTAATATTTATAAAATGCATTTAATTATTTGTTTAAGCCATTGTTTTATTTAGTTTAGTGCTTTTAATTATTTTATAAAAATGTGATCCTCCACCATAATTACCTAAGCATTATTGGCCACCTCTAGAACATTTTAAATTTTTAATGTTTGAAAACTTTACCGTTTGACTTGATTTGAATTTTGAATTCGAACGGGATTGACTCATCGCGAGGTTTACAACAGTAAGAGTGGTGACGTGGCATCATTAGCAGAGGTTACTGTAGCTTGATTATCCGGGCGTCACAAAAAGGAGAAAATATTAGAAACCTATTCTGCACAACTCCAAAAGTCCTGAAACTCCACGAAAGTCATTTTTGGAAATAATAAAAAATATTGAGCAGAAGAAGTACACCAGAGGGGGACCCACCTGGCCACGAGGGTGGGGGCGCGCCCTACCCCCCCCCCCCCCCAGGGCGCGCCCCCTACCTCGTGGGCCTCCTGTTGGCTCTCCGATGGCCATCTTCTGCTATATGAGCTCTTTCATCAAGGGAAAAAATAATAAGCAACCTTTCGGGATGAGACTCCGCCGCCACAAGGCAGAACCTTGGCGGAACCAATCTAGGGCTCCGACAGAGCTGTTCTGCCGGGGACACTTCCCTCCGGGAGGGGGAAATCATCGCCATCGTCATCACCAACGCTCCTCTCAATGGGAGAGGGCAATCTACATCAACATCTTCACCATCACCATCTCCTCTCAAAACCCTATTTCATCTCTTGTATCGAATTCTTGTCTCAAAGTCCGAGATTGGTACTAGTAGGTTGCTAGTAGTGTTGATTACTCCTTGTAGTTGATGCTAGTCGGTTTATTTGGTGGAAGATCATATGTTCAAATCCTTTATGCATATTAATACCCCTCTGATTATGAACATGAATATGCTTTGTGAGTAGTTACGTTCGTTCCTGAGGACATGGGAGAAGTCTTGCTATTAGTAGTCATGTGAATTTGGTATTCGTTCGATATTTTGATGAGATGTATGTTGTCTAGCCTCTAGTGGTGTTATGTGAACGTCGACTACATAACACTTCACCATCATTTAGGCCTAGAGGAAGGCATTGGGAATTAATAAGTAGATGATGGGTTGCTAGAGTGACAGAAGCTTAAACCCTAGTTTATGCGTTGCTTCGTAAGGGGCTGATTTGGATCCATATGTTTCATGCTATGGTTAGGTTTACCTTAATACTTTTGTTGTAGTTGCGGATGCTTGCAATAGAGGTTAATCATAAGTGGGATGCTTGTTCAAGTAAGAACAGCACCCAAGCACCGGTCCACTCACATATCAAATTATCAAAGTACCAAACACGAATCATATGAACGTGATGAAAACTAGCTTGACAATATTCCCATGTGTCCTCGGGAGCGCTTTTCCTTATATAAGAGTGTATCCAGGCTTGTCCTTTGCTAAAAAAAGGATTGGGCCACCTTGCTGCACTTTATTTACTTTTGTTACTTATTGCTCGTTACAGTTTATCTTATCACAAAACTATCTGGTACCACTTATTTCAGTACTTGCAGAGAATACCTTGCTGAAAACCGCTTATCATTTCCTTCTGCTCCTCGTTGGGTTTGACACACTTACTTATCAAAAGGACTACGATAGATCCCCTATACTTGTGGGTCATCAAGACTCTTTTCTGGCGTCGTTGCCGGGGAGTGAAGCGCCTTTGGTAGGTGAAATTTGGTAAGGAAAAATTTATATAGTGTGCTGAAATTTACTGTCACTTGTTACTATGGAAAGTAATCCTCTGAGGGCCTTATTCGTGGTATCTTCACCCCGACCAGTAGAGCAAAGAATTGCTCCTCAACCTACTGAACCTATTGCTAATGAAAATGTTCCCTTTGAAGTTCCTTTGGGTATGTTAGAAAAACTGCTAGATAATCCTTTTTTAGGAGATGGAACAAAGCATCCTCATGAGCACCTAATATATGTGGATGAAGTTTGTGGATTATTTAAGCTTGCAGGTATACCCGATGATGTTGTTAAGAAGAAGGTCTTCCCTTTATCTTTGAAGGGAGATGCATCGACATGGTATAGGCTATGTGATGACACGGGATCATGGAACTATAAACGAATGAAATTGGAATTTCATCAGAAGTATTATCCTATGCATCTTGTTCATCGTGATCGCAATTATATATATAATTTTTGGCCTCGCGAAGGAGAAAGCATCGCTCAAGCTTGGGGGAGGCTTAAATCAATGTTATATTCATGCCCCAATCATGAGATCTCAAAAGATATAATTCTTCAAAAAATTTATGCTCGGCTTTCTGAAAACAATCGCATCATGCTCGATACTTCTTGTGCTGGCCCTTTTATGATGAAGACTATTGAATTCAAATGGAATTTATTGGATAGAATTAAACTCAACTCTGAAGATTAGGATCTCGACGAAGGTAAGGAGTCAGGTATGACGCCTAAGTTTGATTGTGTTAATTCTTTTATGGATACCGACGTTTTCCGTAAATTTAGCACTAAATATGGACTTGACTCTGAGATAGTAGCTTCTTTCTGTGAATCTTTTGCTACTTATGTTGATCTCCCCAAGGAGAAGTGGTTTAAATATCATCCTCCCATAAAAGTAAAAGTAGCTGCACCTAATAAAGTTGAAGAAAAGACTGTCACTTATAATGATCCTGTTGTTCCTACTTCTTATGTTAAGAAACCACCTTTCCCTGTTAGAATAAAGGATCATGCTAAAGCTTCAACTGTTGTTCGTAAGAGAAATATTAGAACTTATACACCTCCTGAGCAAGTTAAAGTAGAACCTAATATTGCTATTGTTAAAGATCTCTTAGCTGATAATATTGATGGGCATGTTATTCATTTCTGCGGCGAAACTGCTAGAATTGCCAAACCTTGTGCTAAAGATAAACATAGACCTATGGTAGGCGTGCCTGTTATTTCTGTTAAGATAGGGGATCATTGTTATCATGGCTTATGTGATACGGGTGCCAGTGCTAGTGTTATACCTCATACTTTATATGAAGAAATTAAGCACGAAATTGCACCTGCCGAGTTAGAAGGTATTGATGTTACAATTAAACTTGCCAATAGAGATACTATATCAGCAATGGGAATTGTTAGAGATGTTGAAGTCTTGTGTGGGAAAACTAAATATCATGCTGATTTTCTTGTTCTTGGTTCCCCACAAGATAGCTTTTGTCCCATTATTTTTGGTAGACCCTTCTTGAACACTGTTAATGCTAAGATAGACTGCGAAAAGAATGTTGTTACTATTGGCTTGGGTGATATGACTCATGAGTTCAATTTCTCTAAATTTAGTAGACAACACCGTGAAGAACAATTGCCTAGTAAGGATGAAATTATTGGTCTTGCTTCTATTGCCGTACCTCCTAGTGACCCTTTAGAAAAATATTTGCTAGACCATGAAAAAGATATGTTTATGAATGAAAGAAGGGAAATAGATGAAGTATTATTTAAATAGGAACCTATTATGAAACACAATTTGCCTATTGAAATCCTAGAGGATCCTCCTCCACCCAAGGGTGATCCCGTGTTTGAGCTTAAACCGTTGCCTGATAATCTTAAATATGCTTATCTTGATGAAAAGAAGATATATCCTGTTATTATTAGCGCTAACCTTTCAGAGCATGAAGAAGAGAGATTATTGGAAACTCTGAAGAAGCAATGTGCTGCTATTGGATATACTCTTGATGATCTTAAGGGCATTAGTCCCACTCTATGCCAGCGCAGAATAAAATTGAAAAAAACGCTAAACCGGTTGTTGATCACCAATGACGGTTAAATCCTAAGATGAAAGAAGTGGTAAGAAAAGAAATACTAAAGCTTCTGGAGGCAGGTATAATTTATCTCGTTGCTGATAGTCAGTGGGTAAGTCCTTTCCATTGTGTCCCTAAGAAGGGAGGTATTAATGTTGTTCCTAATGACAAAGATGAATGGATTCCGCAAAGAATTATTACAGGTTATAGGATGGTAATTGATTTCCGCAAATTAAATAAAGCTACTAAGAAATATCATTACCCCTTACCTTTTATCGATCAAATGCTAGAAAGATTATGCAAACGTACACACTATTGCTTCCTAGATGGTTATTCTGGTTTCTCTCAAATACCTGTGTCAGCCAATGATCAATCAAAGACCACTTTTGCATGCCCTTTTGGTACTTTTGCTTATAGACGTATGCCTTTTGGTTTATGTAATGCACCTGCTACCTTTCAAAGATGCATGATGGCTATATTCTCTGACTTTTGTGAGGTTTTCATGGACGAATTTTCCGTCTATGGATCCTCTTTTGATGATTGCTTGAGCAATCTCGATCGAGTTTTGCAGAGATGTGAAGAAACTAATCTTGTCTTGAATTAGGAAAAGTGCCACTTTATGGTTAACGAAGGTATTGTCTTGGGGCATAAAGTTTCTGAAAGAGGTATCAAAGTTGATAAAGCCAAGGTTGATGCTATTGAAAAGATGCCATGTCCCAAGGACATCAAAGGTATAAGAAGTTTCCCTGGTCATGCCGGATTTTATAGGAGGTTCATTAAGGACTTCTCAAAAATTTCTCGGCCTGTGACTAATTTATTACAAAAATATATACCATTTGTATTTGATGATGATTGTGTAGAAGAATTTGAAATACTTAAGAAAGCATTGATCTCTGCACCTATTGTTCAGCCACCTGATTGGAATTTACCCTTTGAAATTATGTGTGATGCTAGTGATTGTGCTGTAGGTGCTGTTCTAGGGCAAAGAGTTGATAAGAAATTAAATGTTATCCACTATGCTAGTAAGACTCTAGACAATGCTCAAAGAAATTATGCTACTACTGAAAAGGAATTCTTAGCAGTTGTATTTGCTTGTGATAAGTTCAGACCTTATATTGTTGATTCTAAAGTAACTATTCACACGGATCATGCTGCTATTAAATATCTTATGGAGAAGAAAGATGCTAAACCTAGACTTATTAGATGGGTTCTCTTGCTACAAGAATTTGATTTGCATATTGTTGATAGAAAAGGAGCTGAGAACCCCGTTGCAGACAACTTGTCTAGGTTAGAAAATGTTCTTGATGACCCACTACCTATTGATGATAGCTTTCCTGATGAACAATTAAATGTTATAAGTACTTCTCGTAGTACTCATTGGTATGCTGATTATGCTAATTACATCGTTGCTAAATTTATACCACCTAGTTTCACATACCAGCAAAAGAAAAAGTTTTTCTATGATTTGAGACATTACTTTTGGGATGACCCACATCTTTATAAAGAAGGAGTAGATGGTGTTATTAGACGTTGTGTACCTGAGCATGAACAGGAACAAATCCTATGCAAGTGTCACTCCGAAGCTTATGGAGGACACCACGCTGGAGATAAAACTGCACATAAGGTATTGCAATCTGGTTTTTATTGGCCTACTCTCTTCAAGGATGCCCGTAAGTTTGTCTTATCTTGGGATGAATGTCAAAGAATTGGTAATATTAGTAGACGTCAAGAAATGCCTATGAATTATTCACTTGTTATTGAACCATTTGATGTTTGGGGCTTTGATTATATGGGACCTTTTCCTGCCTCCAATGGATATACACATATTTTAGTTGTTGTTGATTACGTTACTAAGTGGGTAGAAGCTATTCCAACTAGTAGTGCTGATCATAACACTTCTATTAAGATGCTTAAAGAAGTTATTTTTCCGAGGTTTGGAGTCCCTAGATATTTAATGACTGATGGTGGCTCACACTTTATTCATGGTGCTTTCCGTAAAATGCTTGCTAAGTATGATGTTAATCATAGAATTGCATCTCCTTATCACCCACAGTCTAGTGGTCAAGTAGAATTGAGTAATAGAGAACTCAAATTAATTTTGCAAAAGACTGTCAATAGATCTAGGAAGAATTGGTCCAAGAAACTTGATGATGCATTATGGGCCTATAGAACTGCATATAAAAATCCTATGGGTATGTCTCTGTATAAAATGGTTTACGGAAAAGCATGTCACTTACGTCTCGAACTAGAACATAAGGCTTATTGGGCTATTAAAAAGCTCAACTATGATTTCAAACTTGCCGGTGAGAAGAGGTTATTTGACATTAGCTCACTTGATGAATGGAGAACCCAAGCTTATGAAAATGCCAAGTTTTTTAAAGAAAAAGTTAAAAGATGGCATGACAAAATGATACAAAAGCGTGAGTTTAATGTAGGTGATTATGTATTGCTATACAAATCTCGTTTAAGTTTTTTTTGCAGGAAAACTTCTCTCTAAATGGGAAGGCCCTTACGTTATCGAGGAGGTCTACCATTCCGGTGCCATAAAAATCAACAACTTCGAAGGCACAAATCCGAAGGTGGTGAACGGTCAAAGAATCAAACATTATATCTCAGGTAATCCCATAAATGTTGAAACCAATGTTATTGAAACCGTTACCCTTGAGGAATACATAAGGGACACTTTTCGGAGCGTTTCAGACTCCGAAAAGGAATAGGTATGTGGTACGGTAAGTAAACCGACTCCAAAACAGTTTCTAAGGCAATATTTCTCCGTTTTGGAATATTTAGAAAAATAGAAAAATAAGAAGCAGTCCGGGAAGGACACGAGGGCTCCACGAGGGTGGAGGGCGCGCCCTACCACCCTGGGCGCGCCCCCCTACCTCGTGGGCACCTTGTGTGCCTTCCGGATTCCGTTTTCTTGCATGGTACGTATTTTGGTCGGTAAAAAATCATTATATATTCTCCGGAAGGTTTTGACCCCTGTATCAGCAATTATCCTATGTTCTTGTTTCGAGCTATTTTTCTGACAGATCTAGATTATCATGACGTCCCCAAGTGCCTCCAAGGACAAGTTCTTTGAGAAGGTCATCAAACCTTACCTCGCGGAAGTGCTGCGACACCCTCAAACCATTGAGATGCGTGATGGGTTGCTGCACATCCGCGATGTTGAGGGACCAAAGGGGACGGGAAGCGTGGAGACAAGGCTCGAAGCAATGGAGCAACAAGTTTTCAAGTGCCAGGGGGATGGTGGAACGTGGACTCAACTCCAACCACATGATGATCGTGGAGTTTACCAACAAACACAAGCTGGATGCCGACAACATCGGGGAGGCCATCTTCAAGCTTCACGAGAAGATCGAGCACCTTCAAGCCCAAATCTATGACCTGCAAAACCAAAAATGTGAGTATGAATATAGATTCAAAAGGATGAGTTTGGCTGCAGATTTGAGGATCCTGGAGACTCGATCATCCTTCTATGATGGTGAGACTATGCCTTGGAAGATGGACGACAAGCCCACATCATCAACAACACCTCCACCTTCACCAACAAAGAAGGAGATATAATCACATGGGTATGGGCACTCCCCTTGGCAACTGCCAAGCTTGGGGGAGGTACCCCGGTATCATATCACCATCACACTCCTATCTTTACCGTTTTTCTTAGTTCGATCCTATTAGTAGTATCTTGATCTAGTAGAATAAAGTTTATGGCATGATCTAGTTTTGAGTTTTGCTTTATGATCTCTCTATGTAATCGAGTCCGTGAGCTATATAATAAAGATTAGTGTTGAGTCAAGGGCTTGATTACTTTGCCATGATCTTGAGTGAATAAAAGAAAGAGAAAAGAATAAAAAGAAACAAAGAGATCATATTGATCTTATCGAGAGTGATGACTTCACATAGAAAGAGTATAATGATTAAAATTTGTTGGGAGTTGGCAAACATAGCCTTGGTCATCGTTGCAATTAATAGGAAGTAATAAGGAAATAGAGGTTTCACATATAAATATGTTATCATGGACATCTTTTATGATTGGGAGCACTCATTAAAATATGACATGCTAAAGAGTTGACGTTGGACAAGGAAGACAATGTAATGGGTTATGTTTTCTTATATCTGAGATAAAGTATATTGTCATGGATCGTCCAACATGTTGAGCTTACCTTTCCCCCTCATGCTAGCCAAATTCTTAGCACCAAGTAGAGATACTACTTGTGCTTCCAAAAACCCTTAAACCAGTTTTGCCATTAGAGTCCACCATATCTACCAATGGATTGAGTAAGATTCTTCAAGTAAGTTGTCATCGATGCAAGCAATAAAAAATGCTCTCTAAATATGTATGATTGATTTGTGTGGGGGAAATAAGCTTTATATGATCTTGTGATGTGGAAGAAATAAAAGCGACGGACTGCATAATAAAGGTTCATATCACAAGGGGCAATATAAAGTGACGTTCTTTCGCATTGAGATTTTGTGCATCCAACCATAAAAGCGCATGGCAACCTCTGCTTCCCTCTGCGAAGGGCCTATCTTCTATTACTATCCTCTACCTTATGCAAGAGTCATGGTGATCTTCACCTTTGCTTTTTACATTTTATCCTTTGGCAAGCACAGTATGTTGGAAGGATCCTGATAGATATATCTAATTGGATATGGGGAGCATGAGTTATTATTGTTGACATTACCCTTGATGGTAAAAGGTTGGGAGGCGAAACTATAAGCCCCTATCTTTCTTTGTGTCCGATTGAAACTCCGTAACCACAAGTATTGCGTGAGTGTTAGCAATTATGAAAGACTAAATGATAGTTGAGTATGTTGACTTGCTATAAAGCTCTGACATAGGCTCTTTCTGATGTTATGATAAATTGCAATTGCTTCAATGACTGATATTATAGTTTGTTAGTTCTCAATAAAGTTTCTGATTCATACTTTTGCATTGTGAATGGATTATTACTTGAGCATAAGTAATCATATGATAATATCTATATATGTTGCTATTATGAGAAAAATCATGATGCCTTCATGTCCGTATTTTATTTTTATCGACACCTCTACCTCTAAACATGGGGACATATTTATCGTTATCGGCTTCCGCTTGAGGACAAGCGAGGTCTAAGCTTGGGGGAGTTGATACGTCCATTTTGCATCATGCTTTTATATCGATATTTATTGCATTATGGGCTGTTATTACACGTTATGTCATAATACTTATGCCTATTCTCTCTTATTTTACAAGGTTTACATAAGGAGGGAGAATGCCGGCAGCTGGAATTCTGGGCTGGAAAAGGAGCAAATATTAGAGACCTATTCTGCACAACTCCAAAAGTCTTGAAACTCCACGAAAGTCATTTTTGGAAATAATAAAAAATATTGAGCGGAAGAAGTACACCAGAGGGGGACCCACCTGGCCACGAGGGTGGGGGGCGCGCCCTACCCCCCAGGGCGCGCCCCCTGCCTCGTGGGCCCCCTGTTGGCTCTCCGATGGCCATCTTCTACTATATGAGGTCTTTCATCAAGGGAAAAATCATAAGCAACCTTTCGGGACGAGACTCCGCCGCCACGAGGCGGAACCTTGGCGGAACCAATCTAGGGCTCCGGCAGAGTTGTTCTGCCTGGGACACTTCCCTCCGGGTTGGGGAAATCATCGCTATCATCATCACCAACGCTCCTCTCATCGGGAGAGGGAAATCTCCATCAACATCTTCACCAGCACCATCTCCTGTCAAAACCCTAGTTCATCTCTTGTATCCAATTCTTGTCTCCAAGTCCGGGATTGGTACTATAGTTGGTTGCTAGTAGTGTTGATTACTCCTTGTAGTTGATGCTAGTCGGTTTATTTGGTGGAAGATCATATGTTCAGATCCTTTATGCATATTAATACCCCTATGATTATGAACATGAATATGCTTTGTGAGTAGTTACGTTTGTTCCTGAGGACATGGGAGAAGTCTTGCTATTAGTAGTCATGTGAATTTGGTATTCGTTCGATATTTTGATGAGATGTATGTTGTCTAGTGATACGTCTCCATCGTATCTACTTTTCCAAACACTTTTGCCCTTGTTTTGGACTCTAACTTGTATGATTTGAATGGAACTAACCCGGACTGACGCTGTTTTCAGCAGAATTGCCATGGTGTTGTTTTATGTGCAGAAAACAAAAGTTCTCGGAATGACCTAAAACTCCACGGAATATCTTAGAATAAATAATAAAAAATCCTCGCCAAAGATGAAGACCAAGGGGCCCACACCCTGTCCACGAGGGTGGGGGCGCGCCCCTCCCCCCTAGGCACGCCCCCTACCTCGTGGGCCCCTGTATGCCCTCCGACGCCAACTCCAACTCCATATATTGGCTTTCGGGGAGAAAAAAATCAGAGATAAAGTTTCATCGCGTTTTACGATACAGAGCCGCCGCCAAACCCTAATCTCTCTCGGGAGGGCTGGTCTGGAGTCCGTTCGGGGCTCCGGAGAGGGGGATTCGTCGCCATCGTCATCATCAACCATCCTCCATCACCAATTTCATGATGCTCACCGCCGTGCGTGAGTAATTGCATCGTAGGCTTGCTGGACGGTGATGGGTTGGATGAGATTTATCATGTAATCGAGTTAGTTTTGTTAGGGTTTGATCCCTAGTATCCACTATGTTCTGAGATTGATGTTGCTATGACTTTGCTATGCTTAATGCTTGTCACTTGGGCCCGAGTGCCATGATTTCAGATCTAAACCTATTTTTTTTCATGAATATATGTGAGTTCTAGATCCTATCTTGCAAGTCTATAGTCACCCACTATGTGTTATGATCCGGCAACCCCGAAGTGACAATAATCGGGACCACTCCCGGTGATGACCATAGTTTGAGGAGTTTATGTATTCACTATGTGTTAATGCTTTGTTCCGGTTCTCTATTAAAAGGAGGCCTTAATATCCCTTAGTTTCCAATAGGACCCCGCTGCCACGGGAGGGTAGGACAAAATATGTCATGCAAGTTCTTTTCCATAAGCACGTATGACTATTTACGGAATACATGCCTACATTATATTGATGAACTGGAGCTAGTTCTGTGTCACCCTATGTTATGACTGTTACATGATGAACCACATCCGGCATAATTATCCATCATTGATCCGGTGCCTACGAGTTTTCCATATATTGGTTTATGCTTATTTACTTTTCCGTTGCTACTGTTACAATCACTACAAAAATACCAAAAACATTACTTTTGTTGTCTTTACTTTTGTTACCGTTACCACCACTATCATATTACTTTGCTACTAAACACTTTGCTGCAGATATTAAGTTTCCAGGTGTGGTTGAATTGACAACTCAGCTTCTAATACTTGAGAATATTCTTTGGCTCCCCTTGTGTCGAGTCAACAAATTTGGGCTGAATACTCTACCCTCGAAAACTGTTGCGATCCCCTATACTTGTGGGTTATCAAGACCTTTTTCTGGCGCCGTTGCCGGGGAGCATAGCTCTATTCTTTGAGTCACTTGGGACTTATATCTGCTGGACACTATGAAGAACTTGAAAGACGCTAAGAAAAAAAATTATCCCTCAACTACGAGGGGAGGTAAGGAACTGCCATCTAGCTCTGCACTTGATTCACCTTCTGTTATGAGTAAGCCAGCGACACCTAAACCTACTACTGCTATGAATTCTGATATGTCACATGTTATTGATGATGCCACTTCTGCTATGCATGATACTTATGATGAAACTACTTCTATGCTTGATACTACTGTGCCACTTGGTGAATTTCTAGATGAGCAAATTTCTAAGTCTAGAGAAAGAGAAATTAGTGAACCTGAACACGATGATGT
The DNA here is from genome assembly GCA_032464435.1 of Aegilops umbellulata. Classification (NCBI taxonomy): domain Eukaryota; kingdom Viridiplantae; phylum Streptophyta; class Magnoliopsida; order Poales; family Poaceae; genus Aegilops; species Aegilops umbellulata. Next base: position 482,618,514 of record CP136055.1, read on the forward strand.
TAGTGATGATGAACCTATGCCTGTTATTCCTGAGGGTTATCTTTTTAATAATGAATCCTATGAAGCTATTCTTGCTTGTCCGAATAAACCTGAACGTAAGAGGTTACTAATTAAGTGGAGTAAGGAATCTTTTAGAGGTAGGATGAGACCCGACCCTGCTTTTGCTACTTCACCTATCTGTGTTCCTGATCAGGATTATTATGATATTACTGTTGGTCCAGATATAATTACTTTGGTTGAATCTGATCCTTTTTTATGGCTATGAATCTGAAACTGTTGTGGCACATCTTCGTAAGTTAGATGAAATAGCTGCCCTATTTACTAATAATCTGAGATCGCGCCACTTTTATATACTCAAAATATTTCCGTTCTCATTAAAGGGTGATGCTAAGAAATGGTTTAATTCTCTTGATCCTGCCTGTGTGCAAAGTCCCCAGGATATGATTTATTACTTCTCTGCTAAATATTTCCCTGCTCATAAGAAACAAGCTGCTTTGAGGGAAATATACAATTTTGTGCAAATTGAAGAAGAGAGTCTCCCACAAGCTTGGGGGAGGCTTCTCAAGTTACTTAATGCTTTGCCTGATCATCCTCTTAAGAAACCTGAAATATTTGATATCTTTTATAATGGACTAACTGATGCTTCCAGAGCTTACCTGGATAGTTGTGCTGGTTCTCTTTTCAGGGAAAGAACACCGGATGATGCTGAAATTTTATTGAATAATATGTTGGCAAATGAAAATAATTGGGCACCTCCTGAGCCACCTCCCGAGCCAACTCCTGAGCCAATTACTGAGCCTATTCCTAAACCAACTCTGAAGAAGAGAGGTGTTCTATTTCTCAGTCCCGAAGATATGCAAGAGGCAAAGAAATCTATGAAAGAAAAAGGTATTAAAGCTGAAGATGTTAAGAATTTACCTCCTATTGAAGAAATACATGGTCTTAGTTTACCGCCTGTTGAAGAAGTATATGATCTCAATTACTTATTTACTGAAGAACCTCCCGATATCCCGACACAGGTAGTAAAGGTAAATTCTCTCTATAGATATGATAATGTTGAGGTCCCTCCTACTAAAATTGCTAGACAGTGCTTGGATGAGTTTGATGACTTTATGTTTAAGCAAGATGACTTTAATGCTTATTTTGGTAGACAATTAAAGCAGAATACCTTTATGATTAAACGCTTGAGTGATTATATGGATAATATTAGAGGTGAACTTAAACTTGTTAGCAAACATGCTTCTATGGTTACCACTCAAGTAGAACAAGTACTTAAAGCTCAGAAAGAAATGCTTGATGAAATGAATAGTAAGAAAAATGATTATGCTGTTAGAGTGGCTACTAGAACTGGTAGAATGACTCAGGAACCTTTGTATCCTGAAGGCCACCCTAAGAGAATCGAGCAAGATTCTCAAAGAAATAATATTGATGCACCTAGTTCTTCTAAAAGGAAGAAAAAGAAAAATGATAGAACTGTGCAAACTTCTAGTGAACCTATTGCTGAACCACCCGATAATCCAAATGCTATCTCTATGTCTGATGCTGAAACACAATCTGGTAATGAACATGAACCTAGTGAAAATGTTAATGATGATGTTCATGATGATGCTCAACCTAATAATGATAATGATGTAGAAGTTGAACCTACTGTTGATCTTGATAACCCACAATCAAAGAATCAACGTTATGATAAAAGAGACTTCGTTGCTAGGAAACATGGTAAAGAAAGAGAACCATGGGTTCAGAAACCCATGCCTTTTCCTCCGAAACCATCCAAGAAAAAGGATGATGAGGATTTTGAGCGCTTTGCTGAAATGATTAGACCTATCCTTTTGCGTATGCGATTGACTGATGTGCTCAAAACAAATCCTTATGCTAAGTATATGAAGGATATCATTACTAATAAAAGAAAGATACCGGAGGCTGAAATTTCCACCATGCTTGCTAATTACACTTTTAAGGGTGGAATACCAAAGAAACTTGGAGATCCAGGAGTACCTACTATACCATGCTCCATTAAAAGAAATTATGTTAAAACTGCTTTATGTGATCTTGGAGCCGATGTTAGTGTTATGCCTCTCTCTTTATATCGTAGACTTAACTTGAATAAGTTGACACCTACTGAAATATCTTTGCAAATGGCTGATAAATCAACTGCTATACCTGTCGGTATTTGTGAGGATGTGCCTGTTGTGGTTGCAAACGTTACTATTTTAACGGACTTTGATTCTTGATATTCCCGAGGATGATAGTATGTCTATTATTCTTGGAAGACCTTTCCTTAATACTGCAGGGGCCGTTATTGATTGCAAAGGCAATGTCACTTTTCATGTTAATGGTAATGAGCATACGGTGCACTTTCCGAGGAAACAACCTCAAGTTTATAGTATCAACTCTATTGGAAAAATTCCATCGATTATATTTGGAGGTTTTGAATTTCCTCTTCCTACTGTCAAAAAGAAATATGATATACTTATTGTTGGGGATGTCCATATCCCCGTTGAGGTAACATAGTGTTATTCGAAATTTCTCCGGTTCCATGATTATCGGAATGAGTTTGTTAACAAGACTTGATCAACCTTGTTAGTGGATTCTTTTTGATGAGCATGAGATGGATGAAACTAGAAGCACAACCTTTTGTACCCTCTTTATATTTTCTGTTCTTTAGTAGAAATAAAGTAAAATAGTATTTTTCTGTCTGTTTCCTGACTTATCCGTGCAATATAAAAATATCCCAAAAATAAAAGTCCTCAGAATGCCATGCCAATTTAATATGATTTTTTTCGGGAATATTTAAGGATTTTTAGTGAAAAAATTACCGCGGGCGAGCTGCCACCTGGTCACGAGGGTGGAGGGCGCGCCCTACCCCCCTGGGCGCGCCCCCTACCTCGTGGGCCCACGGTGGCCCTCCTCCACTTATCCGTGCACCCATCTTCTTCCTCTGCCTCACACAAACCCAAAAAACCAACTCAAGCTCGTGTTCCAGCAACTTTTGCTACGATTTTCGATCTCCTTGCTCAAAGCACCTCTCGCAAAACTGCTTGGGGAGATAATTCCTTGGTATGTGACTCCTCCATTGGTCCAATTAGTTTTTGTTCTAGTGCTTTATTCATTGCAAATTTGTGCTGCATAGGTGACCATGTTCTTGAGTTTGCATGTCAAATTTATATGGTTCCAAGTAGTTCTAATGCTTGATATATGCTCTAGGCACTTGTATGAGTAGTTGCTATCAATCTTATTGAAGTTGGTTCACTTTTGTTTGAAGTTACTAAAAATTTTAGATTGTTTCAGAAATAATGAAGAGACTTTTGAGGGGCTCGTCGAGCCGAAGTTCTAAGGAGAAACAAAAGGAAGAAGAACAGAAGCCCAAATTTAATCTGCCTCGTATCGCGGAGGTCCGGCCGGGTGAATGGCCTTCCGATGACTTCTTGAGGAGTGCTGGGATTTATGAAGATTTCTATCTATTGATTGAGAACGCCGGCCTCACCAACTTCCTTCGCGACCAACGTCATCAGTATCTCTTACTCACAAATACTTTTGTGCAGAACTTCTACTTTTTCCCTAAGAAATCACCTCCAACAGTAGAGTTCCATTTATATGATGTTGCTAGGGAGATGACATTAGCTGCATTTTCGAGGTTTGCAAAATACCTTTCGAGGGTTCTTTAGATGAACCACACCGTAATGAAGTGGAAGCTTATATTGACACTATCACTGTGGGAGAAACCAGGAAGGTTTCTGATGCAAGAATTACTAGCATACATTTCCCTGTTTTACGCTACTTTGCCTTATTTGCTAGTCGTTGCTTGATTGGTCGCGGGAACTGTGGGAACCTTAGTATTCCTGATATTATTATTTTGCTCCATGGTTTATACCGCAATAACTCTGTTAGTATGGGTGGAATTGTTGCCAGACGGCTGAGTATGAACCGTACTAAGGGCCCCATCTTTGGAGGCATTTATGCTTCACGCCTAGCTGAACATTTTGAAATACCTATTAGGCATGAGGAGAAAGAAGAAACAACACTGCCCCATGCTTATTTAGATTATAAGAGTATGGTAGCGCATGATTTTCTTGTTAAGAATCGCGAAGGGGCGCTTAAATATAAATTGTACTTTGATAAACATCACCCTGAGACTATGACTTTGCCTGCTCCCTCTTTGTTTAACTTGTCTGCAGGTACTTACATTGTTCCGTGGGCAGCTGTTCAAGCCTATCGGAATCCTGCACCAGCCTCCAAAGCGAAGCCTCCACGAATGTCTGTTTATTCTTGGGATCCTGAGGCGGTTGCCAGCCAGTGGCGGTCAGAGTCCTCTTCATCACATTATGATCCCAACTATTCTTCATCGCAGTACGGCCCCAGCCCCACCTACGGATATCAGCCAGGTTATCCCTGGCAATAGACCAACTTAGGCCAAAAGCCTAAGCTTGGGGGAGTACGTATTTCCCACCGACATTACATTCATGTTCACACACTCATTGCTAGATGTCGGTGCTCATACTCTTTCATTGTAATATCCATGTTAGTTTAAATTTATTTTTCTAGCTTTCTTCTTGTGTGTTTGATAAACCTTAAAAAAACAAAAAAATTAGTTAGTCTAATTTCCATGCTTGTAGTAGAATTAAAAAGAAAACCCAGAAATATTTCCCGTCCTTCTTTTGCTTGTTGGGAGCTTTCCCGTGTAAATAGTTTTTATTCTTCTTTTCCTTTCTTTGGGGGTCGAGAAGACTATATTGAAAATACTTAGTGGATCTTATATGCATGATTGTTTATTTAACTTAGAGCCCATATTACTTGTCTTCTCTCTTGAGTTGAATGCTTGCAGATTCCAGCTTAGTCCAATGCACGTGCACTCTTATTATTATATACACCGTTCAGTCGTGCAATTGAAAGGCAATAATGATGATATATGATGGACTCATTGGGATGAGAAAAGCTGGTATGAACTCGACCTCTCTTGTTTTTGTAAATATGATGATTCATCGTTCCTGATTCAGCTATTATGAAGTAAACATATTTGCAATGACATTTAGAGATTATAGTTGCTTGTGCCATGCTTGATTAGCTATGAGTTATAATGGTTAACTTGCGTGCCAACATGCTATTGAGATGATTATGATGTGGTATGATAGGATGGTATCCTCCTTTAAATGAATTGAGTGACTCGACTTGGCACATGTTCACACATGTAGTTGAATCAAATCAACATAGCCTTCATGATATTTATGTTCATGGTGGATTATATCCTACGCATGCTTATATTCGGTGTGAATTAATTTTAATGCATGTTTACGACTGTTGTCGCTCTCTCAGTTGGTCGCTTCCCAGTCTTTTGCTAGCCTTCACTTGTACTAAGCGGGAATACTGCTTGTGCATCCAAACTCCTTAAACCCCAAAGTTGTTCCATATGAGTCCACTATACCTTCCTATATGCGGTATCTACCTGCCGTTCCAAGTAAATTTGTATGTGCCAAACTCCAAACCTTCAAATGAAATTCTGTTTTGTATGCTCGAGCAGCAAATGTGCAACTATGGCTGCCTATATCTTCCATGCTAGGTGGGTTATTCTCAAGAGGAGTGGACTCTGCTCCTCATTCACGAGAAAGGGCCGGTAACCGGGATGCCCAGTCCCATGATCCAAAAAGATCAAAGCAAATCAAAATAATTAAACAAAACTCCCCTTGGGACCCGTTGAATGTTGGAGGCACTCGTTGTTTCGAGCAAGCCATGGATTGATGCTTGTGGAGGAGGGGGGTATAAACCTTTACCATTCTGTTTGGGAACTGCCTATAATGCATGTAGTATGGAAGATACAGCCATCTCATAGTTGTTGCATTGACAGTGAAAGTATGCCGCTCAAAATATTATTTATCTCTATTTAAAAAATCGAGCTCTGGCACCTCTACAAATCCCTGCTTCCCTCTGCGAAGGGCCTATCTATTTACTTTTATGTTGAGTCATCACCGTTCTTATTAAAAAGCACCCGCTGGAGAGCACACTATCGTTTGCATTCATTATGATTGGTTTATATTGGGTATGACTTGACTGGATCTCTTTTACCATGAATTACAATGTTTAGTCAGTCCTTGATCTTTAAAGGTGCTCTGCATTTATGTTTTGCGGTCTCAGAAAGGGCTAGCGAGATACCATTTTGTTATATCATGTTATGATTATTTTGAGAAAGTGTTGTCATCCGAGTTTTATTATTATGGCTCGCTAGCTGATTATGCTATTGATATGAGTAATTGTGAGACCTACGTGTTATTGTGAGTATGGTTAGTTCATAATAATTGCTAAAACTTGAATGCTGGCTTTTCATGTTTACAACAACAAGAGCAAACAGAGTTTGTAAAAGTTTTTCTTTTTCTCTTTCAGTTTGTCAACTGAATTGCTTGAGGACAAGCAAGGGTTTAAGCTTGGGGGAGTTGATAGTCTCCGTCGTATCTACTTTTCCAAACACTTTTGCCCTTGTTTTGGACTCTAACTTGTATGATTTGGATGGAACTAACCCGGACTGACGCTGTTTTCAGCAGAATTGCCATGGTGTTGTTTTATGTGCAGAAAACAAAAGTTCTCGGAATGACCTGAAACTCCATGGAATATCTTAGAATAAATAAATAAAATCCTCGCCAAAGATGAAGACCATGGGGCCCACACCCTGTCCACGAGGGTGGGGGAGCGCCCCTCCCCCCTGGGCGCACCCCCTACCTCGTGGGCCCCCTGGATGCCCTCCGACGCCAACTCCAACTCCATATATTGGCTTTCGGGGAGAAAAAAATCAGAGAGAAAGTTTCATTACGTTTTATGATACGGAGCCGCCGCCAAACCCTAATCTCTCTCGGGAGGGCTGATCTAGAGTCTGTTCGGGGCTCCGGAGAGGGGGATTCGTCGCCGTCGTCATCATCAACCATCCTCCATCACCAATTTCATGATGCTCACCGCCGTGCGTGAGTAATTGCATCGTAGGCTTGCTGGACGGTGATGAGTTGGATGAGATTTATCATGTAATCGAGTTAGTTTTGTTAGGGTTTGATCCCTAGTATCCACTATGTTCTGAGATTGATGTTGCTATGACTTTGCTATGCTTAATGCTTGTCACTAGGGCCCGAGTGCCATGATTTCAGATCTGAACCTATTATGTTTTCATGAATATATGTGAGTTCTAGATCCTATCTTGCAAGTCTATAGTCACCTACTATGTGTTATGATCCGGCAACCCCGAAGTAACAATAATCGGGACCACTCCCGATGATGACCATAGTTTGAGGAGTTCATGTATTCACTATGTGTTAATTCGTTTTTCCGGTTCTCTATTAAAAGGAGGCCTTAGTATCCCTTAGTTTCCAATAGGACCCCGCTGCCACGGGAAGGTAGGACAAAATATGTCATGCAAGTTCTTTTCCATAAGCACGTATGACTATTTACGGAATACATGCCTACATTATATTGATGAACTGGAGCTAGTTCTGTGTCACCCTATGTTATGACTGTTACATGATGAACCACATCCGGCATAATTATCCATCATTGATCCGGTGCCTACGAGTTTTCCATATACTGGTTTACGCTTATTTACTTTTCCGTTGCTACTGTTACAATCACTACAAAAATACCAAAAACATTACTTTTGCTGTCTTTACTTTTGTTACCGTTACCACCACTATCATATTACTTTGCTACTAAACACTATGCTACAGATATTAAGTTTCCAGGTGTGGTTGAATTGACAACTCAGCTGCTAATACTTGAGAATATTCTTTGGCTCCCCTTGTGTCGAATCAACAAATTTGGGTTGAATACTCTACCCTCGAAAACTGTTGCGGTCGCCTATACTTGTGGGTTATCATCTAGCCTCTAGTGGTGTTATGTGAACGTCGACTACATAACACTTCACCATTATTTGGGCCTAGAGGAAGACATTGGGAAGTAATAAGTAGATGATGGGTTGCTAGAGTGACAGAAGCTTAAACCCTAGTTTATGTGTTGCTTCGTAAGGGGCTGATTTGGATCCATATGTTTCATGCTATGGTTAGGTTTACCTTTATACTTTTGTTGTAGTTGCGGATGCTTGAAATAGAGGTTAATCATAAGTGTGATGCTTGTTCAAGTAAGAACAGCACCCAAGCACCGGTCCACTCACATATCAAATTATCAAAGTGCCGAACGCGAATCATATGAACATGATGAAAACTAGCTTGACGATATTCCCATGTGTCCCCGGGAGCGCTTTTCCTTATATAAGAGTTTGTCCAGGCTTGTCCTTTGCTACAAAAAGGATTGGGCCACCTTGCTGCACTTTATTTACTTTTGTTACTTATTGCTCGTTACAATTTATCTTATCACAAAACTATCTGTTACCACTTATTTCAGTACTTGCAGAGAATACGTTGCTGAAAACCGCTTATCATTTCCTTCTGCTCCTCATTGGGTTCGACACTCTTACTTATCAAAAGGACTATGATAGATCCCCTATACTTGTGGGTCATCAGGCAGCCTCTAGGACGTCTTCGAAATAATGCTCCGGTTCCGGATGGTCCTTGCCTTTGGGTGGACCCTTCGTTGCAATCTCAATGGCCTTCATCTTCCCCCAGAACGTCTTGACTCGGGTAAAGGCCATCTGTGCACCCTCAATGCACGTTGACCGCTTCACAGCGTCGATACGCGGCACCGCATCAACAAGCCTTTGTACCAAAATGAAATAGCTATTCGGAACAAGTTCGGTTGACCACAACCGGATTATGACATCCTTCATGGCAGCGCCGGATATCCTATGAAGTTCGGCCCATTGGGACATCTGTTCATTGAGCAACGGGGGCGCTTTGATGCGCCAAACTGCGACCAAAAAAGCTTCTCTGTTGCATGCCCATCTCACGCTTGGTAATGTTGTGCCGCATCGGAAGAACTCTTCGACGAGTCCAAGAACTCGTTCGGAGAACTCCACACTTGGTTAAGCTGGGCATAGTTCGGGTCGCCGAACTTAGTTTGCAGCAGAAAGGGCTTTCTAGCCGCAATCTCCCTTGCCTGTCGAATCTCCTCACGGGCTGCTCTGGATTCCGACCACGCATCTCTCGCCTCTTGTAAGGCCTTATTCAGATCAACCGTTAAGGCTTTGCTCTCCTTCTCCAGAAATTCACAGCGGCCTGTAGCATTCTCCAGTTCGAGCGTCATCATGGACATCTTCTCCTCGTCTTGGCTCCGTGCAGCTTGTTCGGCTTATAGCTCAGCCGACGCCTTTTCGGCCGCTGCATTGCTACATCAGGCCTGCTCCTTGGCCTGGGCCAGCTCCGCTCGAAGTGCTTCAATGGCGGCAGCACCATCTGCAGCCATGCATATTCCAGCATCTAAATTTCAGCGTCATGCTTATTACACAAAAACGTATGGGGATTGCCCCGAATACATACCTTGTGACTCGTCAAGACGCATATTGATTAACGCAAGATCATCCCCTACCACATCAATCTTCCGCTGCAGCTCGGCAATTTCCATAGTCCCGGAAGTGGCCAAGGGGGAAGCAGCCTGTGTTCAAATTCATCAGGTTAGTCCTCAAATGATCTTTTTCGATCCTCCGTTTGCCTCCTAGTGGAAGGCAACCCGAGTCTGAGGGGCTACTACCTATACACAGGCGCATCTTTGCAAATAAAACATAACTGTAAACATTATGTCAAAAACCTCGAAGCCCTTTAGTAAGCTCATGAAGGCTTCATTTAATCCACTTTTTGCGCCCAAAATCTTCTCAATCACCGTACCCATCAAGGTACGTTGTTCCCCCGAGACAGATGCTTTTTGCAACATGTCCCGCAATATATCCGGAGCCTTCTGGTCTCCGGAAGCCGCTCTAGGAGCACCTCCGTCCTCTAAAGGAATCTGTTCACCCATCCCCAGAATCACTGTCGGCTGCGAGCCAGACAGTCCGGGGCCTTTGTTATCATCAGCTCCGGGTACCCGGACGGTCGGAGATCCGCCTTCGGGCGCGGCCTCTTTTGTCCCCTGATTAAGAGGGACTCTCCGCGACGACACTTCAGAGTCATCCGCCTTATTGGGCGAGGAGGTTGGAGGAGGTGTCTCGCTCTCCATCATCTCTGGAAGGAGGCTCCTCGAGGACGAGGATCGCCCAGATAAATTCTGTGTCGACCTGTAAAAATGCATGAATAAGTTATGTATATCTTCGGTAACAACAACGGAGCGGGACACTATCAAAGTACTCTGGACTCTCTTATGGTTCGGCCGAGGGCCTGTCCCCTTGCCGGAGCTGTTCGACGGCGTCACTTCCCGAACCTAGGCCGCTCGACGGTGGCATCTTGCCCTTCTGGAAAGATCGCCCCTCCCAATCTTTGGAGGCGGCCCTTTTCCTCCTCCTTGGAGAAGGGATACTGGGTCCTTTTCCGCCATTGTCTTCGGGTGAGGAAAGGTCGATTTCTCCGGACTCAGTGTCCAACTTACCTCCGGAACCAAGGTCATCTTGGATTTTCACACTCTCCCCTGCTGGTGCCTGGTACGGTGTCGAGGCCAGCATCCTTGTTAGCACAGGAGTAGCTGAGTCTTCGGGAAGGGGAGCCGGACACCTGATCCACTCCACCTTCTTTATCCAGCCCTAAAAAAGGATAATACTGTCGGTATCTTGACACTGGGTATCTAATTATAAGGTATTCGACAAACGGGTACTTACCGGGGTATCCGAATGGTTACAGTCTAGTCCGACATCTTCGGTGGTGTTCGGCCATTGCCTTCGTTTCCCAAAGAATAACCTCCACATTCCTTCGTGCGTAGTGCCGAAGAAGTGCTGAAGAGCCCGCGGCCCTTCTGGATTGAATTCCCACATGCGGAGTGGCCCTCGCTGGCACGACAGGGTCCGGCAGACCAGCATTACTTAAACAGTGTTGACGATGTTGATGCCCCTCTCAATGAGGTTCCGGATGCGACTTTGCAAAGTCTGCACCTCGTCCGTTGATCCCCAGTCCAACCCCTTATTAATCCACGACGCAAGCTGAGTTGGGGGGTCGGATCGAAATGCAGACGCAGCTGCCCACTTGGAGCCACGGGGCTCGGTGATGTAGAACCACCCCTGCTGCCACAGATCGGAGGACTCAGCGAAGGATCCTTTCAGCCGAATAGCACTGGCGAGCTTTCTCACTACGGCGCCGCTGCACTCTGCCTGCTCCCCCTCTATCACTCGCGACTCCACATTGAAAGTCTTGAACCACAAGCCGAAGTGCGGAGGAGTTCGGAGGAAGGCTTCACACATGAAAATAAACGTCGAGATAAGAAGAATAGAGTCCGGGGCCAGATCGTGAAAGTCTAGCCCATAATAGAACATGAGCCCTCAGACAAAGGGATTAATCACAAACCCTAACCCGCGGAGGAAGTGGGACACGAATACGACCCTCTCGTCGGATCTGGGGGGTGGGAATAACCCGCCCCTCGGCGGGAAGCCGATGGGGAATCTCTGCAGTCAGATATCTTGTCGCCCGAAGCTTTGCAATGTCACTCTCCGTGACGGAAGAAGCCACCCACCGGCCTTGACGGCTGGATCCGGACATGATTGGAGCTTGCGGTGGTCTAAATCCGGGTGTTGGAACTCGGGGAAGCAAGGGTCGAGGAAGAAGCAAGCGTACAGGAACAAGACGTGCCTGTACCCCTATATAAAGGCCGCAAATATTAAACGTCTCCTCCTGGGCCTCGAAACTTACCTATTCCCAAGGAGTTGTACCCAGACGACGGTTGGGTCGCCCACGTCCGGGTTGATAAGAATCCCTTAAGAAAAAAAGGAGACACGATCTCCACTTGGATAGGACATGCCAATGAAACCATGCCTCGAGACGTGGGATGACGGGCCAGCCAAACGGCTCAAAAATAATGGACGTACAGGCATGATGTCACCCAAAAATTCTTCGGCGGATTGTACTCGTGAAATATTATACCCTCTGCAATTGTGTATACAGGTCCGGATACAATCATTACATCTGAAGATTACCTTGGAGTTCGGGAAAGGGAACTCGCGTTGCAATGCCAAAGACAATCTACGCGCTGAACTCCTCGTCATTGAAGCCAGGTTCAGGGGCTACTGAGGGAGTCCTGGACTAAGGGGTCCTCAGGCGTCCGGCCTGTTATCCATTGGGCCGGACTGATGGGATGTGAAGACATGAAGGCCGAAGACTGTACCAGTGTCCGGATTGGACTCTACTTGGCGTGGAAGGCAAGCTTGGCGACCAATTATGAAGATTCCTTCTTATGTAACCGACTCTATGTAACCCTAGATCTCTATGGTGTCTATATAAACCGGAGGACATAGTCCGAATAGAGGACAGACTCATTACCATAGTCATATAGGCTAGGCCTCTAGGGTTTTAGCCATTACGATCTCATGGTAGATCATCTCTTGTAACACTCATATTCATCAAGATCAATCAAGCAGGAAGTAGGGTATTACCTCCATAGAGAGGGCCCGAACCTGGGTAAACATCGTGTCCCCCGTCTCCTGTTACCATCGATCCTAGACGCACAGTTCGGGACCCCTACCCGATATCCGCCGGTTTTGACACCGACAATGACATGGGAGGGGCAGAGAGGTTCTATGGGAGGTGGAGAAGAAGCACCATGGGAGGGACAGAGAGATGCCATGGGAGGTGGACAAGAATCACCATGGGAGGGAGTGGAGAGCAGCCACAAGAGGGTGATAGAAGCAACCATGGGAGGGGACAGGAAAATAGAGAAGGTGAGATGAGGAAGAGAGCTCGAGGCGATGAGTAAACTCACCTGCGTCGCCACTGCCATGGGTTCGTGCTTACAGGGATGTGCGGTTGCTCCCCTTTCTTTTCGTCTTCCTCTCGTTGACTCTAGAAGAACGAAGGAGAGAAAAGATAAGCGGCGGGTAATGGGCCCCCAGCCCATGCTATTTTGATGGCTATCATCTGTAAAATCCATGGGCAATAAAAAGGTAAAAAAACTAGAAAAATCAAAAGCTTCCCGCTTTACTATTTGTTAGTATTGGTCCCAAAAGCATAGGACCCTATGTGGTTTGATAGCTTGCTACCATCACCGTAGTTTGTTCTAAAAGGTCACAACGATTTCAGAAAGTTCGGAACGATTTGGCCGCAACATTGAATTTCAAGCAATGATGTTCAATCCCATGCTCGCATATGTGGACATCACATGAGACGTCTCTGAAGGTGCTAACCTTGATTGGATTGTGGGGCGGGTAGTACATGCAACAATGGAAGCACAATGTCCATGATAAATTATTTCCCATGTTCCACTGAAAGAGATACATAATCCAATCTCCCCAACAACCGATTGTACTAATGGAAATCATGAGGTAGCGGTAACCATACACCATGATGTGTATATAGACGTATATTGAATTAAAATGGGTTTCCCCTTATTTCTCCAAGAGCATATCCAACGGGTTTCATAAATTTAGTTATATGATGGGAGATGAACACGATTTCTATGAAAAAAATGCTCTCCATTAGATTATGAATAAAAATAATTTTGCTTCCATCTCTCATCCATTGTGCATACATACTCTAAAATATAATTCAAACATGTACAGTCATGCATAACACAATTACACAATATTATAAATCCATAATTCTTGATTTTTGAATTTAAATTCAGATTTACTGCAACCATAGTTCAACCTAAATAGTACATTGATACATGCAATTTGCATCACAAATTCAGAAGATAAATTCTTTACTTACATGCTTATTTGATCACCATTGCATCATTTTACCTTGAGTTTGCCTTATAATATAGAGAATTGCCAGAAGGATCATCGAATAGGCCGTCAGAGGGGGCTGGGGTAAAAATTTCGCGAAGAAAATCAGTTTCCAAAAGTAGGGAAAATAAAATAAAAATAGGAGGAGGGGGTGGGGTGGATCAAGTGGATCCATGGGTCAGAGTCAGGGGCATGGGAGGTTCTTGTTGGGCCCATGTGCCCTAACCCTTTGGGCGCCTGGACATGGTGCCTAGACCCGTCCAACTCACCACGTGCCCTATTCGGTGCATATGCCCCTCTCCGGTGGAAAAAGGAAAACACGTATTTTTTTTAGGATTTTTCTACCATTGCCGCGGCGCGGAAGGGTTAGGATCCTCTGCAGTACTATACGGTGCAGTACAATCACTGCCCGTGTGGACCCGGCCCCACATGTCATTCGCACTACAACACCGTACAGTATTGCAGAGGATCTCGACCCGGCGCAAACCGTACCGCTCCTCCCGGAGGGATGTTTTTGCTCAGATCTGCCCCTCCCGACATGGGAGTTTGAAGCAATCGTCATCACTATAACCAGTGGATCAAGGGGAACATATTTATCCAATTCATCTTCACCATCTCCATTTATACAACACCATTCCCTTACATTACATCAACTTTAATAAAATATTGGATGCGGAAGCTAGGGGGTTAATCCTTCCCTTCCAAGAAAAAACAAGCCATGAAATGGAGTACTTGCTTAATCTGCAGTATGATAGATTAATGCGAGATTTTCAACAGTATTCTGTTTTCTAATTCTCCATTCATTCTGAAATCGTGTTTTATAGTATTTGTTCCAACTCCATGTTCAACTCTCTTTTTCCTGCTTTTTATTTAAGATTGGAATACACTGAGTCGGCTAATGGTAGTTTGAAATTTTGCTCTGGAAAGATCTCAGATTTGTCCTGACCAACCATAAGAAAGTCTAATTTATACCGAGGAAAAAAGATTCTGATAAACTCTGGTGGGCAGGTCTGAGCATCCTTCCAGTTTCACACTCGTACTTACTACTACTCCCTCTCATAATGTAAAACGTTTTTTTGACACTACACACAGAAAATTTCCAAAAACATTTGCACTTGAACATCAATCTGCCCGAGGAGGAAGCAGAAGGATGAGCGCGTCTGTACTGCAAAATGATAAATCTTGTTGAAGTCCACGTTACGTTTGCGGCGACCTCGCAATATACATGTGGGTCATTCCCAATCGGCACCAATCTCTAGGAAGAAAAAAGGAATCGCAATGAATGACACCCTCCAATGTGCCCACTATTTTATTTCCAAATTTGTACCCAGTGAGAACCGGGCAGTAAGTTCGAGTACAAGTCAACAACCCTTTGCCACACCCAGCCCATGAGATTAGCCTCGAGCGCAGCATAGGCTAATGCAAAACACTGCACTCCACGAACACCACTTCAGAAGCAAGAAAGCCTGCAGAGCGCCGAGAGCAGCGGCGGCCGGAGGCTGCGATGCGCGGCGGCGAGGGGAAGCCCGGGAGGAGCCCGAAGAGGCAGCTCAACGCCGGCTACGTCGTCGGCGGCCTCCTCATGCTCCTCACCTATCTCGTCGCTCAGCATTTCGCGGTCAGCTCCCCCAATGGTAGGCAATGAATCCTCCGCTTAACCTCACCAGTAATCATCATGCATGGGTCCCTGAAATCTTCTTGCTCATATTGATTGCAGTTGTCATCACGGAAGAACCACGGATCGTGGATGAAGTCAAAGCTCCCGTTGAAGCAGGTGAATTGCTGCAGTTCATGTTACATCTTAAAACTTCAGAAGTCTGTAAACCCCTCGTCTGAACTTCTTGCTACTTGCTTAATCTGCCGCAGTTGTCAGTAGGGAAGCACCACAGATCGTGGATAATATCAAAGCTCCCGGCGAAACAGGTGAATTGCTATCACATCTTGAAACCTCAGTCAGAAGTCAGTAAACCCCTGGTCGATCTAAACTTCTTGTTGTTACTTGCTTAATTTGCAGCAGTTGTCAGTGCCGAAGTACCACAGATCGTGGATAATATCAAAGCTCCCCGTGAAACAGGTGAACGCCCGTGTTTATTTTGATACGTACTGTACTTGCTTGCTTGCTTGTTTCAGATTCAGAATCCAAGGTCATCGTAAAAAGTTACAAGAAAAACGAGAATGCATTCCGGATCAAAGCCAACATGTGGGGAAGAGTGAACCCTGTCTCCGATGTCAGTCGATAGTATTATACTTCTTGATGCGTCTGATCTTGATCATGACTAAGTAACCTGCAAAATTTTAGGTGTCTGGTGATAAAATATTTGAGGCAGATTTGCTAATTTTTGCTAACCATGGTGAAATTTACCATTTCCATGGCGTGCGACAGAGAATGGCAAGGTGGTGTGTAACATGGAGGGCCGCTCCGACACCTGCGAAGTCGACGGCGACGTCCGCACCAACGGCACAGCCCTGTCGGTGACCCTCGTCCCGGTGGCGAGCTGGCCGGAGCGCCACGAGTGGATGATCAACCCGTACTCGCGCAGGTTCGCCAGCCTCCGGAAGGTCACCGTGACGCAGCTGCAGGACCGGGCCGCCGCCCCGCCGTGCACGGTGACCCACGACATGCCGGCCGTCCTGTTCGGGATCGGCGGGTACGCGGCCAACTACTGGCACGCCTACGCCGACATCCTGGTGCCGCTGTTCGTCGCGTCGCGGCGGTACCGCGGCGAGGTCACGTTCCTGGTCAGCAACATCCAGTTCAGGCCGCGGTGGCTGGTCCAGTACAGGGCCTTCCTGCAGGGGCTGTCCAAGTACGACCTCGTGGACATGGACGGCGACGCGCAGGTGCGGTGCTTCCCGCACGTCACGGTGGGGCTCCGGCTCGACAAGGAGCTGAGCATCGTGCCCGAGCTGGTGCCGGGGGGCCGCCTCTCCATGGCCGACTTCACCGGGTTCCTGCGCGAGGCCTACGCGCTCCCACGCGGCGCGGCGGCCAGCCTGGCCCGGGAGCCGGAGAAGAAGCCGCGGCTGCTGCTGATCCACCGGGGCCACTACCGCCGCATCCTGAACGAGCCGGAGGTGGCGCGGGCGGCGGAGGAGGCGGGGTTCGAGGCGGTGGTGACGGAGCTGCGGGGCGGGGGCGACACGCCGGAGGGGGAGGTGGAGCAGGCGCGGGTGGTGAACTCGTTCGACGTGGTGCTGGGCCTGCACGGCGCGGGGCTGACCAACGCCATGTTCCTGCCGCCCGGCGGCGTGCTCATCCAGGTGGTGCCGTACGGGAACATGGAGGACATCGCGAGGGCGGAGTTCAGCGAGCCCGCCACGGACATGGGGCTCAGGTACCTCGACTACAGCGTGGGCGCGGAGGAGAGCTCGCTGATGGAGACGCTGGGGCCGGAGCACCCGGCGGTCAAGGACCCCGCCTCCGTCCACCGCAGCGGCTGGGCCAAGGTGTTCGAGCTCTACCTCGCCAAGCAGAACGTCCGCATCAACGTCACCCGCTTCGCGCCGACGCTGGCGCTGGCGCTCGACCACCTGCGCCGGCAGTAGCTAGGGGAAGAGGACGCCGGAGGCGATTACTAGCGCCATTGGCATTTGCATATAGCACATTTTTAACCATTTTCTGTCATTCGGTGGTAAAGCGTTCGCTTGTACTACAAGGAGTAGTTCACAATTCACATTCGTGTTCAGCTTTTTATTAGTGTCGATGGAGCATACAGTTGCTTTTTCTTTTTGTCTATTGATTTTCTCGCGGCATGGCGAGGTGGTGATGCAATGTCACGTTAGAAATAATTCTCTCCGGCCTTTCTCTACTTCGATTTCGACGGTGTCTGTTTCAACAGGAGTAAGTCGCGGAAAATCACCACTTTATTACAGAAAACACTACGTTACAATTCTTTTACATAAAACATCATGTCTTGTGTAATCATTTTGCAAAAACCACTGATTGACGAATTTGACTCTGTTAAATGAGATTATGACAGGTGGGCCCCCTTTGCCTACATGGCGTAACATTTCGTGCAAGATTAATTTTAATCTAAATTTACAAACTAGTCCATAGATTTTACACAGACACCCCTAAATTAAAAAGAAAAAAGCAATCAGCTCCACAATGCCTCCACTTCTTCCTGTCTCCTTCCTTCCTCCTCTCTCTCTTTCCACAGCCGGCAAGCGCAGCCGCCCACCTCACCCTTCAACCTCCCCGTCGACCAGCCTATGCCGCACAGGTGCACGGGCACGAGCAACGGCAGTGGACGGTGACTGCCGCAGATAGGCGCCAGCAGGGAGGTAGACACGCGTGCACCGGAGCAACAGGAGTTGCACGGGCGCGAGCGCAGCGGCTGCCGTGCACGGGCGCGAGTAGGAAGGAAGTCGGGGCGCGCACCGGAGCAAGCAGCGACATCAGAGCTCCTGCATCCCCTTCGTATTCCTGCCACGGCCGCCATCCTCCTAAGCTCGAGATCGATCCAGGGAGATCGGGGAAGCAGTGCGGCGGGCGCGGGCGGAGCAGGGCGACGGTGGCACGGCTAGCATGGCAGAGGCGCGGCCGGGCAGTGGCGGGATCACGGCCGGGCAGGGGCGCGCGCAACGGGCCGGGAAAGGGCGGGAGTGTGGCCAGACAAGGAGGTGAGCGCGGCCGAGCAGTGGTGCGCGCAGCTGGCCATGCACGGGTGGAGCACGGCGGCGGCTGAATGTGGCCGCTGGACAAGGGAAGGCTCTGGGCGGCACGGGGGAAAGTGTTGGGGGTGTTTTCACTATTTTACCCATCTAGCACTGTCCTTGTTAAAACGTTATGCCACATCAGCGAAAAGTGGGACCCATCTGTCGTAAACTCATTTAAACTAGCCAGATCCGCCGATCAGTGTTATTTGCACAAAGATTAGACAAGGCGTGGTGTTTTCTACCAAAGAACTGTAACATAGTGTTTTCTGCAAACCTAGTCTTCAAAGTGGTGGTTTCCTGCGGATCTATTGGCTCCATTCGGTTCTTAATAGTTAGTTTGTTAATTGAGGAGGGCAGTTGACTCATGACTGGTTCTTGGTGCAACGACTTCGGCCCTTTCTTTCTATTTGTTATGTGGGTGGGTGATGAATGATTTCAAGTCTGCGCTGCGTCAGGTGATGCTCCAACTGATGTTTCTTCGATGGCTTCTAGATCTCGTTGCTGGCGGCAAGTGGCTTTTGTGGTCTCCAAAGCCTTATATGTGGAAGGCGTCTGTAGGTGTTTATTCTTGGTTCAATGTCTCTTTTAAGCTCCGGCGGATGGTATACAATTGAAAGAAGAAAACGACCAATATATTTTTGATACAATTTTATTAGTTTATTAATTATTTTTATTAGATGTTTTTTAACAACAGTAATGTCCCAGAGAGCATCAGTGGTGCTGAAATGTCGTCAGTCGAGTGAGACTAGAAGAGCACCCATGGAACCCCCTCCAAAATTGCAAAATATTTTTCCTATGTTCTTAACACTATCTATGTAACAAGTTAATTCTATTTCAAAACTATCTATTGAGAATATAATGATGTTTACATCAAATTATACTAGTGTAATTTTTTTACAAATTTTGAACTATGGCACAACCAGGGCTGAGATTCTTGGTCCGCCACTACCATTTGTCGGTCTAGGTATGTGCATGTACATACGTAACCTAGGGTGTCCATGTATGTAACATCCATGTCTACTCACTAACCGGTGCATCTAGCTCTTTAATGGTGTTCGTGGATCATGCAGTTGGTTCGGACTGGGAGTACGGTGGTTAATATTAATGGCGAGGTGGGACCATATTTTAGGTCCTCTAGGGGAGTGCGAGAAGGGGACCCTATTTCCCCTCTCCTCTTTAACTTCGCCATTGATGCCTTGCCGGGCATCTTGGACAAAGCTAGCATGGTCGGTCACCTATCGGGGGTAGTGGCCACTTAATCCATGAAGGAGGATTCACTCACCTGCAGTATGTGGATGGTACCAAGATTATGGTGGAGGGGGCGGACCTTGACATTAAGTTCCTTCTCCTTTGTTTTGAGGCCATGTCGGGCCTTAAGATGAACTTTGACAAAAGTGAGGTCATTGTGTTAGGGCACTTTGCGGCTGATCAACGGAGGATTGCGGACAACTTGAATTGCAAGTCGGTTGCCTTCCCCACATCATATTTGGGGATGTCCTTGTCTCACTCGAGGGTTCTGATGGGTGAATTCAATCTGCTTGTGGGGTAGGTCGCATCACGGGCGAAACCTTGGTGTGGACGGTTTACCTCAAAGGGTAGTTTTGTCCTTATTGGCTCCAACCTCTCTAGCCTCCCAATGTATATGGTGGGGATGTATATCGTACCAAAGGGCGTTCATGGATCTTTTAATAAGGATCTAGCTAGATTCTTCTAGTAGGTGGCGGACGGCCACCCAAAATACCATATGGTCATGTGGGCGGACATTTGTATGCCCAACGATCGTGGTGGATTAGGTATCATGGCCTCCCACCGCATGAACATAACCCTCATGCTACGGTGAGTCTGTCGGGTCATGCGAGGGGAGGGGGGCCTGTTGAGGGAGTCCTGGATTAGGGGGTATCCGGACAGCCGGACTATATCCTTTGGCCGGACTGTTGGACTATGAAGATACAAGATTGAAGACTTCGTCCCGTGTCCGGATGGGACTCTCCTTGGCGTGGAAGGCAAGCCTGGCAATACGGATATGTAGATCTCCTTCCTTGTAACTGACTTTGGGTAACCCTAGCCCCCTCTGGTGTCTATATAAACCGGAGGGTTTAGTCCGTAGAACAACAATCATACCATAGGCTAGCTTCTTGTGTTTAGCCTCTACGATCTCGTGGTAGGTCAACTCTTGTAATACTCATATCATCAAGATCAATCAAGTAGGAAGTAGGGTATTACCTCCATCGAGAGGGCCCGAACCCGGGTAAACATCGTGTCCCCTGCCTCCTGTTACCATCCGCCTTAGACGCATAGTTCGGGACCCCCTACCCGAGATCCGCCGATTTTGACACCAACATTGGTGCTTTCATTGAGAGTTCCACTGTGCCATCACCGTAAGCTTGATGTCCCGTTCGATCATCGGTAACAATGCGGTCCAGGGTGAGGTCTTCCTCCCCGGACAGATCTTTGTATTCGGCGGGTTTGCACTGCGGGCCAACTCGCTTGGCCATTTGGAGCAGATCGAGAGCTACGCCCCTGGCCACCAGGTCAGGTTCGGAAACTTAAACTACACCGCCGACATCCATGGAGACTTGATCTTCGAAGGATTCAAGCCCATGTCAGGTGCGCCGCATGATCACGACGAGCATGATTTAGCTCTGTCGTCGGACAGTGTTCGGGAGATCACACCTGCAACTACTCTGGCCCTTGATCCGGAGCAAATTGCGCCATCCGAGGACGGATGGATAGACCCCGCCTTGGAGGCCGCACTCTCAGTGGCGATAGAGCCGAATACTAACTTCACCCCTCACGGGAGCCGTGCTGCCGAACCATTGGATTCGTCCCCGGCCACGGGCTCCGAACCGCCTGCGTCCGTGCCTATCAAATCCGATTGGGCACCGATCATGGAGTTTACCTCCGCGGATATCTTTCAGCACTCACCGTTCGGCGATGTGCTAAATTCATTAAGGTCCCTCTCCTTGTCAGGAGAACCTTGGCCGAACTATGTCCGGCTAGGATGGGATGTGGACGACGAAGAAATTCTCTCCCCACCCACCACCCACTTAGTAGCTACTGTCGATGATTTAACCGACATGCTCGACTTCGACTCCGAAGACATCGACGGTATGGATGACGATGCAGGAGACGAATTGGAACCACCAACCATAGGGCATTGGACCGCCACCTCATCATATGATATATACATGGTGGATACCCCCAAAGAAGGCAATGGCGATAAGACAGTGGAGGATGACCCCTTCAAGAAGCAACCCAAGCGCCGATGTCAGCGGCGCCGCTCTAAGTCTCGCCATAGCAAAAGTAGTGATACCGGCACAAGAGACAATAACACTCCGGATAGTGCCGAAGACGATGACAATCCCCTCCAGCAAGATTTAGAGCGGGAGGATGAACTAGCCAGCCCTCCCGAGCGGGCAGCTGATGGAGAATCGGAGGATGCCAATTACATGCCTCTCTCCGAAGACGAGGTGAGCCTCGGCGACGAAGAATTTATCGTGCCTGAGGATCCCGTCGAGCAGGAGCGCTTTAAGCGCCGGCTTATAGCCACAGCAAATAGCCTGAAGAAAAAGCAACAACAGCTTCGAGCTGAACAAGATTTGCTAGCAGACAGATGGACTGAAGTCCTTGTGGCCGAGGAATATGAACTCGAACGCCCCTCCAAGGGTTACCCAAAGCGCAGGTTGCTACCCCGACTCGAGGAGGAAGCATTGAAACCTAAATCACCAGCATACGATGCGGCTGATCGGCCACCTCGTGGCCGAGACACAGAGGCATTTCAGCCTGAAGCTCAGCCTGCACCCCGCCGCCACTCAAACAAAAATACCAAGGCCTGGAGCAACACGCGGGACCTGCGAGACGTATTGGAAAACAGGGCAAAACACGCAAGATCGATCTACGGATCACGGGGGTGCGCACCTACGCGGGACGATGATCGTCATGCCAGATACACTAAAAGTAAATCCGGGCCGAACACAGCAGACAAGACTCATATGAACTGTGTCGTGATATAGCCCAGCACAGAGGCGCCGCACACCCTCTATGCTTCACTGACGAAGTAATGGATCATGAATTCCCAGAGGGTTTTAAAACCGTAAATATCGAATCATATGATGGTACAACAGATCCCGCGGTATGGATTGAGGATTTCCTCCTCCACATCCACATGGCCCGCGGTGATGATCTACATGCCATCAAGTACCTCCCACTAAAACTAAAAGGACCAGCTCGACATTGGCTGAATAGCTTGCCAGTAGACTCTGTTGGCTGTTGGGAGGATCTGGAAGATGCATTCCTTGACAACTTCCAGGGCACTTATGTGCGACCACCGGATGCCGATGACTTGAGCCATATAACCCAGCAGCCGAGGGGATCGGCCAGGCAATTCTGGACACGGTTCCTAACCAAGAAAAATCAAATTGTCGACTATCCGGATGCAGAGGCCTTAGCGGCATTTAAGCATAACATCCGTGACGAGTGGCTCGCTCGGCACCTCGGCCAGGAGAAGCCGAAGTCTATGGCATCCCTCACGACACGCATGACCCACTTTTGCACGGGAAAGGATAGCTGGCTGGCTCGCAGCAACAACATATCAAGGAATCTTGGCACTTCAGATACCAAGGATAGTAACGGCAGACCACATCGTAGCAGACACAAGCCCGCAACAACGGCGATAACGCTGAAGATACGGCAGTCAATGCCGGATTCAGTGGCTCTAAATCCGGTCAGCGGAAAAAGCCATTCAAAAGAAGTACTCTGGGCCCGTCCAGTTTGGACCGCATACTCGATCGCTCGTGTCAAATCCACGGCACCCCCGATAAACCAACCAATCACACCAACAGAGAATGCTGGGTGTTCAAGCAGGCCAGCAAGTTAAATGCCGAAAATAAGGACAAGGGGTTGCATAGTGACGACGAGGAGGATCCCCGGCCGCCGAACACGGGAGGACAGAAGAGGTTCCCCCCACAAGTGAAAGAGTGAACATGATATACGCAACCCACATTCCCAAGAGGGAATGGAAGCGTGCACTAAGGGACGTCTACGCGATGGAGCCCGTCGCCCTAAAGTTCCACCCATGGTCCTCTTGTCCGATCACCTTCGATCGCAGGGACCACCCCGCTAGTATCCGTCATGGCGGATCTGCCACATTGTTCTTAGACCCCATCATTGACGGATTTCACCTCACTCGAGTCCTTATGAACGGCGGCAGCAGCCTGAACCTGCTCTATCAGGATACAGTGCGCAAAATGGGTATTAGACCCCTCGAGGATCAAACCCACAAAAACGACCTTGAAAGGCGTCATCCCAAGTGTAGAGGCCCATTGCACGGGCTCAATCACACTGGAAGTGGTCTTCGGATCTCCGGACAACTTCCGTAGCGAGGAGTTAATCTTCGATATCGTCCCGTTCCGCAGCGACTATCACACACTGCTCGGGCGAACCGCATTTGCAAGATTCAATGTGGTATCGCATTAAGCATACCTCAAGCTCAAGATGTCAGGACCTAGGAGGGTCATAACAGTCAATGGAAACACACAGCGCTCGCTCCGCACGGAGGAGCACACTGCGACCCTCGCAACAGAAGCACAAAGCAGCCTCTTAAGGCAATCGACCAGTTCGGCGATAAAGCCCACACTGCGGCCTTCGCAGCAGAAGCACAAAGCAGCCTCTTAAGGCAATCCACCAGTTCGGCGATAAAGCCCCCGGACACCGTCAAGCGAGTCCGGAGTAACCTGCAACAGGATCGCCTGGCACGTTCAGAGCTGGCCTAGCAATTCGGCCCCCGTCCTAGACCCAGTCAAACGGCGAAATCCGTGCTGCGCGTACATAATTATGCACTGAAAATACCATGGGCATAGGCGGGGGCACGACCATGGCACGTACCATAGTGCGGCTCAACCGCCCTAGGGGCTGAATACCTTTATCATTTTCTCTCTTTCAGGACCTTACTCTCTGGAAGTCCGTACCGGCAGCACGATTGCTGGACACATTACGGGAAGGAACAACCAAGGAGGCAAGAAACTAAGATGTACAAGGGAATCCCCAGGTGGTCTCTAATAGCAATCGACATACCCGCTTTTTAATACACATACGCAGCTTGCCCTTGGATAGGACATGTCAAATAGTCCTATTTCTTGCTTATTGCACTACTTGTATCAGTACGCTTCGACGTATTATTTAAATAACAATGCATAGCATTAGTCTATTATTGCATTATCCTTCCTTTTTCTTGTATGTTTATTTATGAAAAATCGCACCCGTACATTCTGGTATGACCAGTACGCCAGGGGATTTCGCACACTCCATAATACGGCATGAGAAGTCCGAACACTTTCGACAGTGCGGCACCCCGAACTTATAGCATTATATGCATCAGCTTCGAATCATGTCTTGGGTCAATAGTTGGGTTTGCCCGGCTCCCATGTTTTGGTACCTTAAGTTCCGCTATATCGGCTAAGGTAGCGCTGGGAGAACTACTGCGATTGTGTCCCGGTTCTTCCGGACGAGCACCTCAGTAGAGAAAGCCGAAAACTGACTGTCATGATAAGGCGAGAGTTGGTCGTTGTTCGAGAGGTCTCAAGTCCTTGAAGACTTTTTCCGATTTGGGCGAGGAGTCGGCCTTGCCCGACTTAGGCGTATATAGCGCCCCAAATTCGGTCTTCCGAATACTAGGGGCTTCGCCAAAATTTAAAATTGTAGACTTCTATGGCTAAGTGAGAGTGATAAAGCCTTATAGTCCGATTGACTAGTTCGTTGTGCTGAACACCTCCCTCGAAGGACCCAAAACTGGGGTAAAGAGTGCTCAGGTTTATCCCGAACACCCCAGTACTAGTTACATGGGGGCAGAAGCCGACGACAGGCCAACTCTCAAATTTTATAAACGGCCGCACAGAAGGTAATATTTTAAGTTCCGAAAAGCGTTGCATAGCGCAAATGAACTTGTTTCACATTACAGGATCACATGAGAATGTTCATTCAAAAATTACATCTCTAGCACACTCCTCCCCCACAAGGCGGGAACCCTTCAGGACACTGTCATAATACATTTCGGGGCGGCGATGCTCCTTGCCCTCCGGCGGCCCCTCCTTCACCAGCTTCACGGCGTCCAGTTTCGCCTAGTGTACCTTCGCCCGGGCAAAAGCCCGGTGCGCACCTTCGATGCAGACGGACTGCTTTATGACTTCAAGCCATGGGCAGGCATCCACAAGCTGCCTCACCAGGCTGAAGTAGCTATTTGGCAGGGGCTCGCCAGGCCACAGCCGGACTATGAGACCCTTCATGGCCTGTTCGGCGGCCTTGTGAAGCTCGACCAGTTGCTTCAGCTGGTCGCTCAAGGGCATCGGGTGTTCGGTCCCAGTATACTGAGACCAGAACAACTTCTCCGTCGAGCTCCCCTCCTCAACTCGGTAAAACTCCGCGGCATCCAGCACATTGCGGGGAAGATCTACGAACGCTCCTGGAGAGCTCCGAACTCGGGTAAGTAAAAGGAAAGATTTCTTCACATGCTTGCTTTGCATAATGAATGCCTTATCCGTTGCTATCTTCTTCACCGCATCAATCTCCTGGAGGGCTTTGTGGGCTTCAGCCTTGGCGTTTTGTGCGCTTTCGAGTGCCTTCGCAAGCTCGGACTCTCATGTCTTAGAGTCAAGCTCCAAGGACTCGTGTTTTTTGGCGAGAGCCTCGAGCTCTTGCTGCACCTCGCCTACCTGGGCTTCGTGCTTTTCTCGCTCAATGCGCTCCTTGGTCGCTTTGTCTTCGGCCTCGGACAGCACCTTCTTCAGGGTCGCCACTTCGTTCGTGGCCCCTAGCAAATTCATGATGATCCTATTATTTTACAACCATATTTATTTTGAATATATAGACAAGGTATTTCTTACCTTTGTTCTCTTCGAGCTGCCTCTTGCTAAGGTCGAGCTCTTCCTCGGTCCGCTCAAGGTCCTGCTTCAGTGCAGCGACCTCCGTAGTACGTGCGGCAGCGGCCAGCAGTGAAGCCTGCATATGCACATAGACATATTCTGATTAGACTCCTGAGTCATTATTTGATCCTCAATTCGGCCTTTCTTCGCGAACGCCAAACAAAGCATCAGGGGCTACTGTCTATGCGGTAATATTTTCCTATAATTTAATTACTTACCTAAAAGCCTGTTAGGAGGCTGGCACAAGCTTCAGTTAGTCCGCTTTTGGCGGACTGAACCTCCTCAATCATCGCACTCATGATATTGTGGTGCTCTTCGTTGATGGAAGCGCCGTGAAGTGCTTCCAGCAAGTTGTCTGGTGCCTCTGGATGGACAGAGGCCACCGGCACGGGCGGCTTGCCCTCTTAACGGGGGGTCGCCTGCCGGAGTCCGAAACCACCAGAGGTTCCGGCACAGTGTTCGGCTGGGTCTGAACTTGGAGCCCGTGGGAGTCTTGCTCCCTTTACGCCCAGGGTCCGGAAGGTCGCCTTGAGGCGCCTCCAGGACTACCTCCTGTTAGGGAACGTAGTAATTTCAAAAAAAATCCTACGCACACGCAAGATCATGGTGATGCATAGCAACGAGAGGGGAGAGTGTTGTCCACGTACCCTCGTAGACCGAAAGCAGAAGCGTTATAACAACGCGGTTGATGTAGTCGTACGTCTTCATGGCCTGACCGATCAAGCACTGAAACTACGACACCTCCGAGTTCTAGCACACGTTCAGCTCGATGACGATCCCCGGACTCCGATCCAGCAAAATATCGAGGAAGAGTTCCATCAGCACGACGGCGTGGTAACGATCTTGATGTTCTACCGTCGCAGGGCTTCGCCTAAGCACCGCTACAATATTATCGAGGATTATGGTGGAGGGGGGCACCGCACACGGCTAAGAGATCAATGATCAATTGTTGTGTCTATGGGGTGCCACCCTTCCCTCGTATATAAAGGAGCAAGGGGGGTGCAGCCGGCCTAGGAGGAGGCGCGCCGGAGGAGTCCTACTCCTACCGGGAGTAGGACTCCCCCCTTTTCCATGTTGGACTAGGACTTGGGGGGGGGGAGGAGAGAGAGAGGGAAGGAAAGGGGGGGGGGCGCCGCCCCCCTCCTTGTCCAATTCGGACTTGGGGGGCGGCTGCCCCTTGGCCCGCCTCTCCTCTTCCTCCACTAGGCCCATTAAGGCCCAATAGCCTCCGGGGGGTTCCGGTAATCCGGTAAAATCACATTTTCACCCAGATCACTTCCGATATCCAAACATAGGCTTCCAATATATCAATCTTTATGTCTTGACCATTTCGAGACTCCTCGTTATGTCCGTGATCACATCCGAGACTCCGAACAACCTTCGGTACATCAAAACATATAAACTCATAATGAAACAGCCATCATAATGTTAAGCGTGCGGACCCTACGGGTTCGAGAACTATGTAGACATGACCGAGACACGTCTCCGGTCAATAACCAATAGCGGAACCTGGATGCTCATATTGGCTCCCACATATTCTACGAAGATCTTTATCGGTCAAACCGCATAACAACATACGTTGTTCCCTTTGTCATCGGTATGTTACTTGACCGAGATTCGATCGTCGGTATCTTAATACCTAGTTCAATCTCATTACCGGCAAGTCTCTTTACTCGTTACGTAATACATCATCTCGCAACTAACTCATTAGTTGCATTGCTTGCAAGGCTTAAGTGATGTGTATTACCGAGAGGGCCCAGAGATACCTCTCCGACAATCGGAGTGACAAATCCTAATCTCGAAATACGCCAACCCAACAAGTACCTTCAGAGACACCTGTAGAGCACCTTTATAATCACCCAGTTACGTTGTGACGTTTGGTAGCACACAAAGTGTTCCTCTGGTAAACGGCAGTTGCATAATCTCATAGTCATAGGAACATGCATAAGTCATGAAGAAAGCAATAGCAACATACTAAACGATCGTGTGCTAAGCTAACGGAATGGGTCAAGTCAATCACATCATTCTCCTAATGATATGATCCCATTAATCAAATAACAACTCTTTTGTTCATGGCTAGGAAACATAACCATCTTCGATTAACGAGCTAGTCAAGTAGAGGCATACTAGTGACACTCTGTTTGTCTATGTATTCACACATGTATTATGTTTCCAGTTAATACAATTCTAGCATGAATAATAAACATTTATCATGATATAAGGAAATAAATAATAACTTTTATTATTGCCTCTAGGGCATATTTCCTTCAGTCTCCCACTTGCACTAGAGTCAATAATCTAGATTACACAGTAATGATTCTAACACCCATGGAGCCTTGGTGTTGATCATGTTTTGCTCGTGGAAGAGGCTTAGTCAACGGTCTGCAACATTCAGATCCGTATGTATCTTGCTAATTTCTATGTCTCCCACCTAGACTAAATCCCGGATGGAATTGAAGCGTCTCTTGATGTGCTTGGTCCTTTTGTGAAATCTGGATTCCTTCGCCAAGTCAATTGCACCAATATTGTCACAAAAGATTTTCATTGGACCCGATGCACTAGGTATGACACCTAGATCGGATATGAACTCCTTCATCCAGACTCCTTCATTTGCTGCTTTTGAAGCAGCTATGTACTCCGCTTCACACGTAGATCCCGCCACGACGCTTTGCTTAGAACTGCACCAACTGACAGCTCCACCGTTCAATATAAACACGTATCCGGTTTGCGATTTAGAATCATCCGGATCAGTGTCAAAGCTTGCATCAACGTAACCATTTACGATGAGCTCTTTGTCACCTCCATAAACGAGAAACATATCCTTAGTCCTTTTCAGGTATTTCAGGATATCTTGACCGTTGTCCAGTGATCCACTCCTGGATTACTTTGGTACCTCCCTGCTAGACTTATAGCAAGACACACATCAGGTCTGGTACACAGCATTACATACATGATAGAGCCTATGGCTGAAGCATAGGGAACATCTTTCATTTTCTCTCTATCTTCTGCATTGGTCGGGCATTGAGTCTTACTCAACTTCACACCTTGTAACACAGGCAAGAACCCTTTCTTTGCTTGATCCATTTTAAACTTCTTCAAAACTTTGTCAAGGTATGTGCTTTGTGAAAGTACAATTAAGCATCTTGATCTATCTCTATAGATATTGATGCCCAATATGTAAGCAGCTTCACCGAGGTCTTTCATTGAAAAACTCTTATTCAAGTATCCCTTTATGCTATCCAGAAATTCTATATCATTTCCGATCAATAATATGTCATCCACATATAATATCAGAAATGCTACAGAGCTCCCACTCACTTTCTTGTAAATACAGGCTTCTCCAAAAGTCTGTATAAAACCAAATGCTTTGATCACACTATCAAAGCGTTTATTCCAACTCCGAGAGGCTTGCACCAGTCCATAAATGGATCGCTGGAGCTTGCACACTTTGTTAGCTCCCTTTGGATCGACAAAACCTTCCGGTTGCATCATATACAACTCTTCTTCCAGAAATCCATTCAGGAATGCAGTTTTGACATCCATCTGCCAAATTTCATAATCATAAAATGCGGCAATTGCTAACATGATTCGGACAGACTTAAGCATCGCTACGTGTGAGAAGGTGTCATCGTAGTCAATCCCTTGAACTTGTCGAAAACCTTCCGCAACAAGTCGAGCTTTGTAGACAGTAACATTACCGTTAGCATCGGTCTTCTTCTTGAAGATCCATTTATTCTCAATTGCTTGCCGATCATCGGGCAAGTCAACTAAAGTCCACACTTTGTTCTCATACATGGATCCCATCTCAGATTTCATGGCTTCTAGCCATTTTGTGGAATCTGGGCTCACCATCGCTTCTTCATAGTTCGTAGGTTCACCATGATCTAGTAGCATGACTTCTAGAACAGGATTACCGTACCACTCTGGTGCGGATCTTACTCTGGTTGATCTACGAGGTTCGATAGTAACTTGATCTGAAGTTTCATGATCATCATCATTAGCTTCCTCACTAATTGGTGTAGGTGTCACAGAAACCGGTTTCTGTGATGTACTATTTTCCAATAAGGGAGCAGGTACAGTTACCTCATCAAGTTCCACTTTCCTCCCATTCACCTCTTTCGAGAGAAACTCCTTCTCTAGAAAGGATCCATTTTAGCAACAAATGTCTTGCCCTCGGATCTGTGATAGAAGGTGTACCCAACAGTTTCCTTTGGGTATCCTATGAAGACACATTTCTCCGATTTGGGTTCGAGCTTATCAGGTTGAAGCTTTTTCACATAAGCATCGCAGCCCCAAACTTTAAGAAACGACAACTTTGGTTTCTTTCCAAACCACAGTTCATAAGGCATGGTTTCAACGGATTTCGATGGTGCCCTATTTAACGTGAATGCGGCCGTCTCTAAAGCATAACCCCAAAACAATAGCGGTAAATCTGTAAGAGACATCATAGATCGCACCATATCTAGTAGAGTACGATTACGACGTTCGGACACACCATTACGCTGTGGTGTTCCAGGTGGCGTGAGTTGCGAAACTATTCCGCATTGTTTCAAGTTTAGACCAAACTCGTAACTCAAATATTCTCCTCCACGATCAGATTGTAGAAACTTTATTTTCTTGTTATGATGATTTTCAACTTCACTCTGAAATTCTTTGAACTTTTCAAATGGTTCAGACTTATGTTTCATTAAGTAGATATACCCATATCTGCTTAAATCATCTGTGAAGGTGAGAAAATAACGATATCCGCCACGATCTTCAATATTCATCGGACCACATACATTTGTATGTATGATTTCCAACAAATTTGTTGCTCTCTCCATAGTACCGGAGAACGGCATTCTAGTCATCTTGCACATGAGGCACGGTTCGCAAGTATCAAGTGATTCATAATCAAGTGGTTCCAAAAGTCCATCAGTATGGAGTTTCTTCATGCGTTTTACACCGATATGACCTAAACGGCAGTGCCACAAATAAGTTGCACTATCATTATCAACCCTGCATCTTTTGGCTTCAACATTATGAATATGTGTATCACTACTATCGAGATTCATCAAAAATAGACCACTCTTCAAGGGTGCATGACCATAAAGATATTACTCATATAAATAGAACAACCATTATTCTCTGATTTAAATGAATAAACGTCTCGCATCAAACAAGATCTAGATATAATGTTCATGCTCAACGCTGGCACCAAATAACAATTATTTAGGTCTAATACTAATCCCGAAGGTAGATGTAGAGGTAGCGTGCCGACCGCGATCACATCGACTTTGGAACCATTTCCCACGCGCATCGTCACCTCGTCCTTGGCCAGTATTCGCTTAATCCGTAGTCCCTCTTTCGAGTTGCAAATATTAGCAACAGAACCAGTATCAAATACCCAGGTGCTACTGTGAGCTCTAGTAAGGTACACATCAATAACATGTATATCACATATACCTTTGTTCACCTTGACATCCTTCTTATCCGCCAAATACTTGGGGCAGTTCCACTTCCAGTGACCAGTCTGCTTGCAGTAGAAGCACTCAGTTTCAGGCTTAGGTCCAGACTTGGGTTTCTTCTCCTGAGCAGCAACTTGCTTGATGTTCTTCTTGAAGTTCCCCTTCTTCTTCCCTTTTCCCTTTTTCTTGAAACTAGTGGTCTTGTAGACCATCAACACTTGATGCTCCTTCTTGATTTCTACCTCCGCAGCTTTTAGCATTGCGAAGAGCTCGGGAATCGTTTTATCCATCCCTTGCATGTTATAGTTCATCACGAAGCTTTTGTAGCTTGGTGGCAGTGATTGGAGAATTCTGTCAATGACGCTATCATCCGAAAGATTAACTCCCAGTTGAATCAAGTGATTATTATACCCAGACATCTTGAGTATATGCTCACTGACAGAACTATTCTCCTCCATCTTGCAGCTATAGAACTTATTGGAGACTTCATATCTCTCAATCCGGGCATTTGCTTGAAATATTAACTTCAACTCCTGGAACATCTCATCTGCTCCATGACGTTCAAAACGTCGTTGAAGTCCTAGTTCTAAGCCATAAATCATGGCACATTGAACTATCGAGTAGTCATCAGCTTTGCTCTGCCAGACGTTCTTAACGTCGTCAGTTGCATCAGCAGCAGGCCTGGCACCCAGCGGTGCTTCCAGGACGTAATTCTTCTGTGCAGCAATGAGGATAATCCTCAAGTTACGGACCTAGTCCGTGTAATTGTTACCATCATCTTTCAACTTTGCTTTCTCAAGGAACGCATTAAAATTCAACGGAACAACATCACGGGCCATCTATCTACAATCAAACATAAACAAGCAAGATACTATCAGGTACTAAGTTCATGATAAATTTAAGTTCAATTAATCATATTACTTAAGAACTCCCACTTAGAAAGACATCCCTCTAATCCTCTAAGTGATCACGTGATCCAAATCAACTAAACTATAACCGATCATCACGTGAAATGGAGTAGCTTTCAATGGTGAACATCACTATGTTGATCATATCTACTATATGATTCACGCTAGACCTTTCGGTCTCACTGTTCCGAGACCATATCTGCATATGCTAGGCTCGTCAAGTTTAACCTGAGTATTCTGCGTGTGCAAAAACTGGCTTGCATCCGTTGTAGATGGACGTAGAGCTTATCACACCCGATCATCACATGGTGCCTGGGCACGACGAACTTTGGCAATGGTGCATACTCAGAGAGAACACTTTTATCTTGAAATCTAGTGAGAGATCATCTTATAATGCTACCGTCAAACAAAGCAAGATAAGATGCATAAAATATGAACATCACGTGCAATCAATATAAGTGATATGATATGGCCATCATCATCTTGTGCTTGTGATCTCCATCTCCGAAGCAACGTCATGATCACCATCGTCACCGGTACGACACCTTGATCTCCTTCGTAGCATCGTTATCGTCTCGCCAATCTTATGCTTCTACGACTATCGCTACCGCTTAGTGATAAGGTAAAGCATTACAGGGCGATTACATTGCATACAATAAAGCGACAACCATATGGCTCCTGCCAGTTGCTGATAACTCGGTTACAAAACATGATCATCTCATACAATAAAATTTAGCATCATGTCTTGACCATATCACATCACAACATGCCTGCAAAAACAAGTTAGACGTCCTCTACTTTGTTGTTGCAAGTTTTACGTGGCTGCTACTGGGCTTAGCAAGAACCGTTCTTACCTACGCATAAAAACCACAATGATAGTTTGTCAAGTTGGTGTTGTTTTAACCTTCGAAAGGACCGGGCGTAGCCACACTCGGTTCAACTAAAGTTGGAGAAACTAACACCCGCCAGCCACCAATGTGCAAAGCACGTCGGTAGAACCAGTCTCGCATAAGCGTACGCGTAATGTCGGTCCGGACGCTTCATCCAACAATACCGCCGAGCCAAAGTATGACATGCTGGTAAACAGTATGACTTATATCGCCCACAACTCACTTGTGTTCTACTCGTGCATATAACATCAACGCATAAAACCTGGCTCTGATACCACTGTTAGGGAACGTAGTAATTTCAAAATAATTCCTACGCACACGCAAGATCATGGTGATGCATAGCAACGAGAGGGGAGAGTGTTGTCCACGTACCCTCGTAGACCGAAAGCAGAAGCGTTATAACAACGCGGTTGATGTAGTCGTACGTCTTGACGGCCCGACCGATCAAGCACCGAAACTACGACACCTCCGAGTTCTAGCACACGTTCAGCACGATGACGATCCCCGGACTCCGATCCGGCAAAATGTCGGGGAAGAGTTCCGTCAGCGCGACGGCATGGTGACGATCTTGACGTTCTACCGTCGCAGGGCTTCGCCTAAGCACCGCTACAATATTATCGAGGATTATGGTGGAGGGGGGCACCGCACACGGCTAAGAGATCAATGATTAATTGTTGTGTCTATGGGGTGCCCCCTGCCCCCGTATATAAAGGAGCAAGGGGGGTGCGGCCGGCCTAAGAGGAGGCGCGTCGGAGGAGTCCTACTCCTACCGGGAGTAGGACTCCCCCCTTTTCCATGTTGGACTAGGACTTGGGGGGAGGAGAGAGAGAGGGAAGGAAAGGGGGGCGCCCCCCTTTGAAGGAAATATGCCCTAGAGGCAATAATAAAGTTATTATTTATTTCCTTATATCATGATAAAGGTTTATTATTCATGCTAGAATTGTATTAACCGGAAACATAATACATGTGTGAATACATAGACAAACAGAGTGTCACTAGTATGCCTCTACTAGACTAGCTCGTTAATCAAAGATGGTTATGTTTCCTAACCATGAACAAAGAGTTGTTATTTGATTAACGAGGTCACATCATTAGTTGAATGATCTGATTGACATGACCCATTATATTAGCTTAGCACCCGATCGTTTAGTATGTTGCTATTGCTTTATCCATGACTTATACATGTTCCTATGACTATGAGATTATGCAACTCCCGTTTGCCGGAGGAACACTTTGGGTACTACCAAACGTCACAACGTAACTAGGTGATTATAAAGGAGTATTACAGGTGTCTCCAATGGTAGATGTTGGGTTGGCGTATTTCGAGATTAGGATTTGTCACTCCGATCGTCGGAGAGGTATCTCTGGGCCCTCTCGGTAATGCACATCACTTAAGCCTTGCAAGCATTGAAACTAATGAATTAGTTGCGGGATGATGTATTACGGAACGAGTAAAGAGACTTGCCGGTAACGAGATTGAACTAAAGTATTGGATACTGACGATCGAATCTCGGGCAAGTAAACATACCGATGACAAAGGGAACAACGTATGTTGTTATGCGGTCTGACCGATAAAGATCTTCGTAGAATATGTAGGAGCCAATATGGGCATCCAGGTCCCGCTATTGGTTATTGACCGGAGACGTGTCTCGGTCATGTCTACATTGTTCTCGAACCGTAGGGTCCGCACGCTTAAGGTTTCGATGACAGTTATATAATGAGTTTATGAGTTTTGATGTACCGAAGGAGTTCGGAGTCCCGGATGGGATCGGGGACATGACGAGGAGTCTCGAAATGGTCGAGACGTAAAGATCGATATATTGGACGACTATATTCGGACATCGGAAGGGTTCTGAGTGGTTCGGGTATTTTCGGAGGTACCGGGGAGTTACGGGAATACGGGGAAGAGTATTGGGCCTTACTGGGCCTTAGTGGGAAAGAGCCAGGAGGTGGCGCGCGCCCCTCCCAAGCCCAGTCCGAATTGGACAAGGGGTTTGGGGGCGCGGCCCCCTCTCCCTTCCTTCTCCTCTGCCCTCCTTTCCCCCCTTCTCCTAGTTGGACTAGGAAAGGTGGAATCCTACTCCCGGTGGGAGTAGGACTCCCCTTGGCGCGCCCAAACCAGGCCGGCCGCCCCTCCCCCTTGCTCCTTTATATACGGGGGCAGGGGGGCACCCTAGAACACACAATTGATCAACGTGATCGTTCCTTAGCCGTGTGCGGTGCCCCCCTCCACCATATTCCACCTCGGTCATATTGTCGCGGTGCTTAGGCGAAGCCCTGCGTCGGTAGTATATCAAGATCGTCACCACGCCGTCGTGCTGACGGAACTCCTCCCCGAAGCTTTGCTGGATCGGAGCCCGGGGATCGTCATCGAGCTGAACGTGTGCCAAGAACTCGGAGGTGCCGGAGTAACGGTGCTTGGATCGGTCGGATCGTGAAGACGTACGACTACATCAACCGCGTTGATATAACGCTTCCGCTTTCGCTCTACGAGGGTACGTAGACAACACTCTCCCCTCTCGTTGCTATGCATCACCATGATCTTGCGTGTACGTAGGAATTTTTTTGAAATTACTACGTTTCCCAACACCCTTCTTGTCCAATTCGGACTTGGGGGGGAGGGGCGCGCGGCTGCCCCTTGGCCCGCCTCTCCTCTTCCTCCACTAGGCCCATTAAGGCCCAATAGCCTCCGGGGGGTTCCGGTAACCCCTCCCGTAATCCGGTAAAATCACATTTTCACCCGGATCACTTCCGATATTCAAACATAGGCTTCCAATATATCAATCTTTATGTCTCGACCATTTCGAGACTCCTCGTTATGTCCGTGATCACATCCGGGACTCCTAACAACCTTCGGTACATCAAAACATATAAACTCATAATGAAATTGTCATCGTAACGTTAAGCGTGCGGACCCTACGGGTTCGAGAACTATGTAGACATGACCGAGACACGTCTCCGGTTAATAACCAATAGCGGAACCTGGATGCTCATATTGGCTCCCACATATTCTATGAAGATCTTTATCGGTGAAACCGCATAACAGCATACGTTGTTCCCTTTGTCATCGGTATGTTACTTGCCCGAGATTCGATCGTCGGTATCTCAATACCTAGTTCAATCTCGTTACCGGCAAGTCTCTTTACTCGTTACGTAATACATCATCTTGCAACTAACTCATTAGTCGCATTGCTTGCAAGGCTTAAGTGATGTGTATTACCGAGAGGGCCTAGAGATACCTCTCCGACAATCGGAGTGACAAATCCTAATCTCGAAATATGCCAACCCAACAAGTACCTTCAGAGACACCTGTAGAGCACCTTTATAATCAGCCAGTTACGTTGTGACGTTTGGTAGCACACAAAGTGTTCCTCCGGTAAACGGGAGTTGCATGATCTCATAGTCATAGGAACATGCATAAGTCATGAAGAAAGCAATAGCAACATACTAAATGATCGTGTGCTAAGCTAACAGAATGGGTCAAGTCAATCACATCATTCTCCTAATGATATGATCCCGTTAATCAAATAACAACTCTTTTGTTCATGGCTAGGAAACATAACCATATTCGATTAACGAGCTAGTCAAGTAGAGGCATACTAGTGACACTCTGTTTGTCTATGTATTCACACATGTATTATGTTTACGGTTAATACAATTCTAGCATGAATAATAAACATTTATCATGATATAAGGAAATAAATAATAACTTTTATTATTGCCTCTAGGGCATATTTCCTTCACCTCCCCTCGGCTCGGTGCCTTTTGAGACAACACCTCAATGTTGTTCGTAGGGCGAGGGGTGGAGGCGGTCGGAAGTGAATTGCTATTCATATCCGACGAGTCCAAAGAACCGTCCGACGAGGATACGTCGATACGGGCTCGGGACGGACTGCATAATCATGTTCGGCGTAAGGTGAAGCAGTGCAATAGAAACATATCGTGAATTTCTACGGTATCCAGATACTTACGACTTCGCCAGGGGCTTGTCCCTGGGCAACCACTCGTCGTCGATGTAGGTGGCGGTCGTGGAGCAGTCCGGAAGGAGGGTCCTTCTCTTCTTGGACCCTTCGGCCTCTCCGGTTGGGGCGACCTTCCTTTTCTTGTCTCCCCCGACTAGGGGGGGGGGAGAACTTTCCTCCTCCTCCTCCTCGTTTTTGTGGGAGGAGTGCGCCTTGGAGTGTTCGGACGATGAGTCCGACACAACTGTGCACCGGAGACCCTTTCAGGTCCCCGTGGCCTTCTTCTTGGCCTTCTTCATCGGCACCTCGTAAGGCGCCGGAACCAACATCGCCGTCAGGAGAGCATCTGTTGGATCCTCGAGCAAGGGGGCTGGGCAATCGACCAGCTCCGCCGTCTCTACCCTGTCCTATTAATGGCATGGAGACTTAGACCCCGCACATGATTAAACTGGTGAAAATTAACGCCCTATGTGATATAAAAACTTACCGGATTGGCGTGGCGCTTTGCACTGAGTCCACGGTCCTCAATAAGGGGAGGAGGCACCTCGGCGCCCTTGAAAAGCACCTTCCATACGTCCTTGTGCGTCGTGTCGAAGAGCTCGCGCATCGTCTGGTGCTTGGCCGGGTCGAACTCCCACAAAATAAACGCCCGTCATTGACACGGGAGGATCCGGCGGAAGAGCATGACCTAGACCACGTTGACGAGCTTGATTTTCTTGCTCATCATGTTCCTATACATTTCTGGAGTCCGGTCAGCTCCACCGATGAACCCCAGGACAGGCCCTTCTCTTTCCAGGAGGTAAGCCGCGTAGGGATTCCGGATGGGAATTCGGGGGCCGCCACCCAGTTGGTGTCGCGCGGCTCGGTGATGTAGAACCACCCCGATTGCCACCCCTTTATGGTCTCCATATAGGAGCCTTCGAGCCAGGTGACATTAGGCATTTTGCCCACGATGGCGCCGCCGCACTCCTCTTGCTGGCGGACCACCACCTTCGGTTTGACATTGAAGGTCTTCAGCCATAGGCCAAAATGGGGCCTGATGCGGAGGAATGCCTCACACATGACGATAAACGCCGAGATGTTGAGGATGAAATTTGAGGCCAGATCGTGAAACTCCAGCCTGTAGTAGAACATGAGCCCGCGGACAAACAAGTGGAGGGCAAACCCTAGTCCGCGGACAAAGTGGGTAAGAAAGACTACCCTCTCATGGGGTTCAGGCGTAGGGATGATCTGCCCCGCATCCGGCAGCCGGTGCGCGATGTCCGCGGCCAGATATCCGGCTTCCCATAGCTTGGTGATGTTCTCCTCCGTAACGGAGGAAGCCATCCACTTGCCTCCCGCTCCGGACATGCTTGGAGTGGTTTGAGGAGAAAGACGCGAACTTGGGTGCTGGAGCTCGAGTGCGCAAGAATGGATGAGCAAGGAGGAAGAGGGCGTGGGTAAAAAGAGGAATCCTTGTCCTTTTATAGGGGCATACGCCTCCCCACCTGCCTGGTAAAACTCGCTTATTCCCCATGCGCCGTAATCGATGGAACGGTTGGGTTACCCACATCCGTATCGATGAGAATCCCGTAATAAGGGGACACGATCTCTGCTTCGACAAGACATGCCAAGAAAATCGCCTTGCAATGTGTGCTGTAGCTGGTTAAGAAAAGTGGTTCGAATAATGACCGGGCCGTGGTGTGCCGCCAAACGTGTCAGCAGATTAGATTTGTGGAAATATTATTCTCTCTACGATGGTATGTGGAACTTGTTTTGCAGAGCCGGACAGTGTGTTCAAAATCTTCTATGGAGTATTCGGAGGGAGAACCCGCCTTGCAATGCCGAAGACAAATCTGCGCGCCGGACTCATCGTCATTGAAGCCTGGTTTAGGGGCTACTGAGGGAGTCCTGGATTAGGGGGTATCCGGACAGCCGGACTGTTGGACTATGAAGATACAAGATTGAAGACTTCGTCCTGTGTCCCGATGGGACTCTCCTTGGCGTGGAAGGCAAGCTTGGCAATACGGATATGTAGATCTTCTTCCTTGTAACTGACTCTGTGTAACCCTAGCCCCCTCCGGTGTCTATATAAACCGGAGGGTTTAGTCCGTAGAATAACAATCATACCATAGGCTAGCGTCTAGGGTTTAGCCTCTACGATCTCGTGGTAGATCAACTCTTGTAATACTCATATCATCAAGATCAATCAAGCAGGAAGTAGGGTATTACCTCCATCGAGAGGGCCCGAACCTGGGTAAACATCGTGTCCCCTACCTCCTGTTACCATCCACCTTAGACACACAGTTCGGGACCCCCTACCCGAGATCCGCCGGTTTTGACACCGACACCTGTGGCTGTAGCTTTTTCAGGCTAAGTACCTAGGGGGCGAGCCCCTCCTTGCATGCTCATG
This sequence comes from Aegilops umbellulata, assembly GCA_032464435.1. Taxonomy (NCBI): domain Eukaryota; kingdom Viridiplantae; phylum Streptophyta; class Magnoliopsida; order Poales; family Poaceae; genus Aegilops; species Aegilops umbellulata. The sequence continues at coordinate 482,658,405 of CP136055.1, forward strand.
CTCGGGAGGTTCCCCATTCTGGAAGTCCATCCAACGGATCAAAGTAGGATATGCCTCGGGGTCTCCTTCTTTTTCGAAAATGGAGAATGAACCCTATTCTGGCTTGATCCATGGGTTGGTGGCGTGCCACTTCGAGTGGGCTTACCTAGCATTGTTTGCTATTTGCGTTGATCCATTGCTCTTGGCCTCCGCGGCCGCCCAAAAAGGGCATTTAAACATCTTGTTCCGACGCATTGGGAAAGATTGCGGGCAGCCCTCCCACTGGTGCTACCGGATTATCCATACACCGTTCCCTGCAGTATTTCACCTTGGGGTGTATTCTCTGTTAGCTCGGCATACAAGGCGTCATGCCATACTCCCATCATTCCGTGGATCACGCCTCTATGGAAGGCCCTGTTGCCCCTGAATATCAAGATCTTTGTGTGGCAATTGCTACGAGACCACCTATCTTCTGGGATGGAGGTGCTTAAGCGGGCCGGGCCGGTTAATGGCTTGTGCCCCCTTTGTGATGTCCCGGAGATCGGGTCCCACATTTTATTCTCTTGCACCGTCATGCATGCCCTCTAGAGTTTCGCCTGCAAGGCGCTGGGGCCTGATTGGGAGTCCCTAGACCTTGCGGGGTTCATAGAAGTCAGGGCTAACCAGACCGGGCGGCAACGCTGCCTATTCTGGCTTATATTTGCAGCGATGTCGTGGACTTTATGGACGACGCATGATAAAACTGTGATTGGGAGCGTCATTCCGCGGGAGGCCTCTGACTTGTTCTTCAAATTCCTTGCTTTCCTGCCGCGCTGGCACCCGCTAGCTAGACAACAGGACCGTGATCGTCTTGGGCTTATGCTGCATGCGCTTCTGGCTACTGCGCCCCGTATCTCCTCTTCATAGTGATGTTGTGCCTACTGCCACTAGGTGGTTTTTTCCCTTGTGATTATGTTGTTGCCCTAGCATATTAAATTATAGTCCATCTCAATCTGGTTGTATGGAGGTTTGCTTTATTTATAAAGTGGGACAAAAGCCAATTTGGAGAGAGAATGTATTGAAAAAAGTTTATGGCATACCTAAAATAACTCATTCTGTTTTAAAACATAATCAGATGTTTGAAAATGTTCACAACATTTAGAGAACAAAATATTCATAGGTTTAGAAAGTTTTCATAAAAATATTTAAAAAAAATCCTGTAATTTGCAAAAAAAAAGTATATTTGAAAAATGTTTGTGTGTTGGGAAATAAGTTTCATGGCATTTTTAAATTTGTTCATAGAATTTTATTAAAATGTTCTAACACTTAACAAAATGTTTACAAGTTTATCTGAAAGTGTCCATGACATTTTAATAAAATTTTCAAACATGTATTTAAAAATATTCACTATGTGTTGAAAAATATTCAATGTGCATTTATGAATGTTAAACATGTGTTCAGATAAATGTTCAACATATATTTATTAAGTGTTTAATGTGTATCTAAAAAATATTTTAGCATCTATTTGAAAAATGTCCACATTGTATTTGAAATATAAAGAAAAACAAACAGAAAAATGGAAAACCCTAAAGCAAAATGAGAGAAAACATAGAAGAAACCAAAAAAAGAGCGCAAAAGCTTTGAGAACTGGTCCTTATCGATCCATAGAAGCTTTTGAAAATAACTGCGAGGAAACCACATAAGAATGCACGTTATTGGGGCAATACACTAACGAAAACCCCAAAGACCAGACGAGCAAACATCTTGGGAATAAGCCAGATATAGCTTTTGCACCCGCTCACAGCAGCGAGCGTGCTGGAGCTATATGTCGCTTATTGCAATGAGAAAGAAGGGGTCGCCTCTGGCACCCACACGTTTTGCTCTCAGTTGGTATGTTCACTGCATTTTCTTCAGTTTTCTTTGGGTCTGTTGTTCTTTCCTCGGTTTCTTCTTTTTATTTTGTTTTCATTTTTTTCTTTGTTTCTTTCTCAGCTTTCTTTGTTTTTTTTTTTGCTTTCTTCTGTTTTCATTGTTTCTTCTTCTTTGTATTCAACACATGTCTACATTTTTCATATGTGTTGTACATTTTTCTTACATAGTAGGGACATTTTTTTTACTCATTTAACATTTATCAAATACATGATTAAATATTTCGCAAAATATATATTTTCATTTTTACTTTTGTCATACACATTGTTCTTTCTTTATTATACATCTAAAATGTATTTATATAGTTTTAACATTTGTTATACAACTTTAACATTTCAAATACATGATTTAATATTTTCTTATGTACTTGTTTTGAACATTTTTCGTGTAGGTATTAAACATTTTTACAAATACACATTGAATTTTTTTATGTTTTATGATTCACAAAATATTTTTTGAACTATGCGAACATTTTTTTACATAGGGTGACATTTTCTTTAAAATGTCACAAACATTTTGTATGTAACACGTGAGCATTTTTTTCTTCCAGATGTAACATAAATTTTATTTGAAATTTATGAAGCACTTTTTTGAAGTACAAAATATTTTACTAAATTGGACAACATTTTTTTTAAATGTCACGTACACATTTCTGAAATGTTCATACATTTTCTTTGAGTGGTAGAAACATTTTCTAAAAGTGGGCCGAACATTTTCTATGCACTGCATTTACATTTTTTTACACTGCATCTACTAATTTGTATTCATGATATATGTATTTTGTTTTTTCAAAATATAAACAAAAGATAAAATCCCACATGATGTCAGCATTATGTCAGTTTGACATGACCATGTCGTAACTGTGCCAGCCCACTACCGTATGGCTCGCTGCGGGCCGCACGCCCATAGCACCCCTCAGCAAGCAAACCGTAACTTCTAAAAAAAGCAAGCGACCCGTACATACTCCCTTCATTTTTTATTAGTCTACATATAAGATTTGATCAAAGTTAAACTTTGTCAACCTTGACTAAGTTTATAGAAAAAAATCAAGATTTACAATATGAAATCAATATTGCTATATGGATGATGAAATTAATTTCCATACCATATAGCTTTAGTATTGTAGATGTTGATATTTTTTTTTAACAAAGACCAACTTTATAAAGTTTGACTTTGATCAAATCTTATATGCAAATTAAAAAGAGATGACGGGAGTAATATAAGTCCGTTTCTAATATTCCCTAAAAAAAGTCCGTTACTAATACGTAGGCTACCCATGTAAACGTGTATGTGCACAACAGGAGCCCAAGTAAAAAGCAATAACCTCTTCTTTTTTTTGACATGATATAATAACCTCATATATGTACACCGATCCTGCTGCACCGGTCGATCAATTTGCCTCACAAGTAGTACTCCGGTTCGACCTAATAAAGGTTCTAAATAGAAGCAATACTCCAGCGCCGCCATGCACGACGAGACGGCCACCACCAAGACCAAGATGAGCATACCGTACCTGCCGGACGAGCTGGTGTCGGAGATCCTTCCCCCGATCCCCGTGGAGCCGCTGCTCCGATTCAGGTCCGTCTGCAAGGCCTGGCGGGGCATCATCGACGAGGACTCCTTCCACCGGGAGCACCTCCGCCACCAGACCTCCTCCCTGCTCGTCGCGCCCTGGATCGGTGAGAACGACCACGATGGCCCTTTCGCTTCCTCGACCGGAGAGCTGACCGTCGCCGGTTTTTACCAGTGGGATGGGAAGCAGCAGGACGCCGCCACGCTCGTACACGCCATGCCCGACTACCACAACAAGATGGAGGCGTTGCACAGCATGGCACACTGCGATGGACTGGTGTTGTTGCCCGCTGACGATACGGTGCACGTGGTTAACCCTGCCACTCGGCGCACCATCGCGCTTCCCCCTACCCCTGACGCCGTCTTCCAAGGTCCTCCTCATCAGGCATTCGGTCTTGGCCACGACCCTCACTCCAATACTTACAAGGTTGCTCGCTTGTATGTCCACCGGGACAGATGCACCCCGGGTGGAGACACTGTCAGGATGGGGGTGTGCACCATAGGAGAAGACCTTTGTTGGCGTGACACAGCAACACCGCCGCCGCCGCATCATTTCATGCCACGGCGAACGGCGACCTTCTTCAAGGGCTCCTTGCTCTGGATCGTCAAGCAGGTGGTTCCTCACGGTTCACCAGCTGCTCCATCCTTCATTCGTTTCAGGTTGGAGGATGAGTCGTGCAGAATCGTACGGGCGCCTCCTTGCACTCCGAGGGTGGACTACGAGGCTTCCAGTTTAACCGAGCTCCGCGGGGAGCTGTGTGTATGCGCACCTCGGGCAGCATACGATCACGCGGTTTTTGAAATGTGGATGTGCGGTGATCTGGATGATGGCGTCAACCCGCCACGATGGGATCTGCGTCGTGTCATCACCGGGCCCTTCTTATTCCGATCTTTTATTCCCAAGATCGCGACCGCCGACTCCGTAGTGTTCCGTTTTCAAGAAGACTCTCTCTACTACTGCAATCTTCAAACTCCTGTGTTTAATATGAAGGATGTCATTGAAATGGGGCACTTGAGGTATCATCACCTCGACACCGACAAGTTTGTCGAATACACACGAAAAATTGTTGCCAATTTTTATGTAATCTCCTATGTTCCAAGCCTAGTTCGGATCTAGGTTTCAATATATTTATTTAACTAGTGTTATCGAACATGAAGGTATATTCGAATTTCGCCGTTCTGTTATCTGAGTTATATTGACTGGCATCAATAATGTGCTATTGCATTTTGATTCTAGCTGGTGCCTGATTTTTGTTTGTTTGTTTATTTGCTTGTTTGTCCCACTTTGAACCTGAGTTGGCGTGATGGTGCCCACGCTTGACTTCGGTATTTCAGCCGACCGCGCCATTAGAATAATTGGATCCCCTGTGTCATACTCTTATATATGATGTATGTCTTCTTCATCATAAAGAAAATGTCCACATCTCTAAAAGTATCAAGCTCTCTAAAAATTAGAATCTCGATTGGACGAGTGGGTTCCGGTTGTAAGAGGATGTTCGTTGTTTTCAGCCACTTAGATCCAGCATATGTAGTGTACATGGTGTGCATGTAGATTTTTCTAGGTCATGTGTCACACGTGTGGCACTGAATGACAACGAATATCATATAAGTAAGAACACAATACCCACATCCATTCACCGCTCCTGCATTCATAGGTAAAGATGAAAAGTCAATAACAAAACTAGCCACAACAATAATGAACACAAAAACAAAGAGTGCAACACTGACATTGACCATCAGATGACTAAAAATACACAATGGACACGACAACAAAAATTGGCGCAGCAAAGTGCCCGTCAGCTTTAGTGGATTGATTGATAGAGCTGGAGATCCTAAAGCCCATTCCACCTTCTCGTTTTCTTTTTGCATTTCAATCAGAGAGCTTTATTCAACGAACAAACTCCTCGCGTCATCAGCTAATAAGCTGGTGAGCAGGAAAGAGGGTTTGGAGCCAGTCCAACTTTCGGTAACCATCAGAGTGCATGCATGTTTTGCACAAAGATAGGCCGGTACATTGGCTGCTCTTTTTACATGCTGAATATCAAAGAAATTAAAAACTGAAGCTAGCTCTCTAATCTCTCCTAGTACTGGTGCCACTACAGAAAGACCATAGTGACTAGTTTTCCAGAGATTGACAATCTCCAGGCAATCTGTTTCCAAGATCACATGTGAGAAACCGCGTAAGTTTGCAAAGATGACTCCATCCCTCAGCGCCAAAGTCTCACCAATGAACGGATCGGAAACCCCGTGATGGGGCTTACTCCACGCCCCAAGTAACGCAGTACTTGAGCGCGCCACGCCACCTGCGCCCACCATGTCTGAGTCCATTCCCACTGCTGCGTCAGTATTGATCTTCACCACTCCATCGTCAGGCGGTACCCAGCCATGTCCAGGAAGAATGGACGCATGAGACTCAGGTATATCAAGCAAAGCAAGATCCTCCCTGATGCGTTTGACAGTAGAAACCGGGTCGAGCTGCTCGTCATCATGGGTGACCCTGTTTCTTGAATGCCAAATAGACCACATAACCGTAATCATAATAGCCCTCTCGCTATCAGAATATTGCCCATCACAAAGGATATCACGTGACCATGTATTTGGGTGCAGTCGAGGTCTTCGGATGCCAAACATCGTGTGAGCTTGATCCCAAAACAACTTGGCATGAGAGCAGTACACTAGAGCGTGCATCAAGTCCTCATCCATCGCAAGACAAATATTGCATCTACTGATGACTTTGATATGTCGGTGCTGGAGAGTGCATTCATCGGGTAGAATACCTCGGATAACCCTCCACCAGAATACACGCACCTTTGGCAAGACCTTGAGCTTCCATAGTAGTTTCCACATCTGTTCATCGGTCTGTGAGGTATTGGTCACCGTCCCTTCCTCTAGAGCAACACGCTCTTTCCGAGTCACGAGAGCACGGTACACGGATTTCACAGAGTAGATACCACTTGTTTCATGGGCCCAAGCTAGAAAATCATCACCACCACCACGGCGCAAAGGTATGTTTAGTATAGCTTCGGCTTCTGGTGGGGTAAAAAGTGTCGGACCAACTCTTGCCTCCATGTCTAGTTTTCTGAATCAATAAGTTGATCAACCGTGGCAAGAGTTGTGCCACCAGGTATGACCGAAGGAGATAAAGTGAAAAGACCCGGGATCCACCGATACTCCCAAATAGAAATAGAAGCTCCATCGCCCACTCTTTTGATCAAACCAGTTGTGAGTGCTTCCCTTCCTGACACAATAGCTCGCCAAATCGCGGAAGCTGACTGTGGAACCGTGGCATCCATGAACTCACAATCGGGGAAATAACGCCCTTTCATGACCCTAGCACATAGAGAGTTAGGATTTGTAATAAATCTCCATCCATGTTTGCCCAAAAGCGCCAGGTTGAACAATTCCAGATCCCGGAAACCCATGCCACCTCGGGCTTTTGGAGATGCGAGTTTGTCCCATGCCACCCAGTGCAAAGAACTGCGATCAAGAGACCCACTCCACCAAAACTTTGCCATGCTAGAAGAAAGGCTTTTGCAAACCTTTTTTGTTAGTCTGAAACAACTCATACTGAACGTCGGAATGGCTTGGATGACTTATTTTATAAGCGCTTCTCTTCTCGCACAAGCCAGAAGTTTTTCTGCCCATCCGTTCATATAACTTCTTGACCTTTCACCTATGTGATCAAACGTATCACTTGTAATACGTCCAACCGCTGTAGGTAATCCCAAGTATTTCCCACTGAACGCCTCCACCATAATTCCCAACACTAGCTTAAGAGCTTGCCGTCTATCAGTGTGGGTATTTGGCGAGAAGAAAATAACGCTCTTTTCTCTATTCACTGACTGGCCCGAACACATGGCATATATATGCAGAATCTCATTCAGTCTGTGAGCACTTTCTTCCGTTGCACTAATGAAGATAAGACAATCATCGGCAAAAAGCAAGTGACTCACCCACGGTGCTCGAAAGGACACTCTTATACCTCGTCCACATTAGGACCACCATGGAAGTTGAGCAGCGAGGTAAGGCCTTCCGCACATAAGAGAAAGAGGAAAGGTGAAACAGGGTCCCCTTGTCGTAGACCGCATGACGGTGTAAAACATGGTTGTAGTTCACCATTCACTCTCACCGAGAACCTGACCGAAGTTACACATCGCATGATCAAGTTCACAAAATTTCTGCTAAAACCAAGCTTGAGCATGATTGCCTCCAAGTAATGCCACTCGACGCAGTCATAGGCCTTCATCATATCCAACTTGATAGCACAAGTATAATTCTTCCCCTTCTTCCGCCTCCTCATAGTATGGACACTTTCAAAAGCCACAACCACATTATTAGTGATCAAACGACCGGGGACGAAAGCACTTTGTTCCTCTCCCACCACTGCATCCATAATCTCTTTCATACGGTTAGTAATCATCTTGGCCCCAATCTTGTAGGGCACTGGACACAAAGAGATGGGTCGGTATTGAGTAATATTCTGTGGATTTTTTACCTTGGGGATAAGAGTAATCGAGGTGTCATTGAAGCCCACCGGTAAATCACCACCATTCAAAAAACCAAGGATAGCCGGCACCAGGGCACCTTGAACAAGGTTCCAGTGCCTTTGAAAAAATCCTGCAGTAAACCCATCGATTCCGGGAGCTTTCGAGGGTGACATCTGAAAAAGTGCAGTCCGGACCTCCTCTGCCTCGAATGGTTTACTCAGGAAAGCGTTCATGTTCTCGGTCACACGCTCCGGAACATACTGCAACAGCTCGCTCATATCATTAATTCCTTGGGACGTATATAAGTTTTGATAGAACGCCTGCACCTCCGCCTTATCTTCAGCTTCAGACTGACAAAATGACCCGTCTGAGCGTTGAAGATTGGCGATCCGATTCAGCCGCTTCCGCTGCGCTGCTTGAGCATGGTAATAAGCAGTGTTTCGGTCTCCTTTGCGCAGCCAAGGCACGCGGGAGCGCTGCTTGAACCATATCTCCTCTTGCCGTAGTGCTTCTCGAAGTTTCAGGACCGTGGCCTTCTCCTCCTCAGTTGGTCCTCTGCCAATAGACTACTGTCGCAAGAGCTCCAGCTTCTTCTGCAATTTCTTAACTTTCTTGGCTAGGCAACCGAACTCACGAGCGCCCCAATTTCCCAGGTCACTCTGAAGCTGAGTTAAAGTGTCTTGAATACCTGCAAGTCCCTGTCCTTGACAGTGTCTATGCCACGCCTCCGCTACAAATGCATCATAATTCGCATGGGACTGCCAAACGTTCTCATACCGAAAGGGTTTCGAACCTCTTCTCTGCTGCTTCTCTTCGGTATGAACCGCGATCAAACAATGGTCTGATTCGACCATGCTAATGTGACGAACTTGCACATGTTCAAACATTTGTAAGAACGCTTCATTCGCCAAACCTCTGTCAAGACGGGCTTTAACATTCATATTGCCCGCCTGCCTGTTATCCCAAGTATATGGTAAACCCGTGTAACCAAGATCTTGCAAAGAGCAATCCTCCACGGTTTCCCGAAACGCACGCATCTGCCATTCCGGTCTTGCGGCCCTACTGAAGTGCTCTGAACTATACAAGGTCTCATTAAAATCACCTAGACACAACCAAGCTTGATGTGGTATCGCATGCAAAGCCCTCAAACATCTCTAGCTATGGTGCCTATCCTCACTTCTCGGTTCACCATAGAACCCTGTTAATCTCCACACCCGGGCAAGCAAGTCAGCTTCCCTCACCATGACATCAATATGGCTGGGACTGAAGTTTTTCAGCTCAACATTAACCTCTTGTGACCAAAACAGGCCTATACCACCACTCAGACCTGAACTGTCCACCGCAAAACACCCCGCAAACCCCAGATTAGACTGCAGACTTTCCACCCTCTTTGCCCTGATCTTTGTTTCCATAACAAAGAGCAGTGCGGGCCCTTCTTGCTTCACAAAATTGCGAAGCTCTCGAACTGCCTCGGGGTTCCCAAGCCCCCGGCAGTTCCAACTTAGGCATCTCATTGACCTAGGCAGGGCTGTCCCACAGCCGCTGCCGAATTTTCAGAAGATGGGGGTGTAGGCTTCTTCTTTTTGGGATCAGGTTATGTGCCATTAGCATCACCATATGCATCTCCATCCAGATCAACTGAGCCATCACTTTTCTGCGCAGCAAAAACCACCATAGCCGTAGGGGCACCACCGGTTACCTGGTTGCTTGGCAAAGCCAGTGGATCAACCCTCCGATAAACTTTCTCTGGCTGAGGTCCACCCTTTCTCTTCGGATTATCTCTCTTCTTAACTGGAGAGGTGACTTCAGCATAGGTAGCCTCTTTATGACTTGACGAGGAGGCATCTTTCTTATGAGATGTAGAATTCTGGGGTTCCTTGAAAGATCCATCACTCGAGCCAGCCGGTTTCCTATCCTCGGACGCCCTCAGACTGGTGCCAAAAGGCAGATTTCCGTTCTCATCGCGGGTACCCGGGGTAGGGCAAACGAGATCAGAGTGGCCTAGGCGACCACACGAAAAACAGAAGTTCGGGACTTGCTCATACTGGACATCATACCAGTCCCTGGATTTCCGCTTTGCCGAATCGATCAGTATCCATCTGCGTAAGGGCTTACTCACGTCGATCGTAACCCTAGCTCTCAGAAATCCTCCCACCGGATCAAACTGGACTGAGGTTGCGTCCTTATCTATCTGTTTAGCAATCGCTTTACCCCATGCCTCCGTTTGCAAGTTGAATGGCAAATTGAGAACCCTAGCCCACAACTGTAGCTTTTCAAACCTTAAATCTGACGGCCTCATGCAATCTTCAAAGTCTGTCAAGATTACTGCATGCCAACTCACATGCCAAGGAGATCCTTCCCGCACGCGATCACGATCATGACGGTTCTCAAACTCCGCCACAAAACTATTCTCACCCACGGGCTTGAAGAACAAACCCCTAGGGTTTCCCCAGGCCGGCCTCAAGGCATTAGCAATCGTCTGTATATGTAGCACCTTGCGATGAAGTACCTTGCCTGTTATCGCCCACTTTCGCTGGACTCCTTCTTCAAGATCATCCACCACTAGAGGGGTGGCTTCTTCCTCTGTCAGATCCAGCTTTCCCATAGCCTCCTCCAAACCTGCCCTTGCCGCGCGAGGCGACTGCTGCCCCCTTGCGCTGCCACTTGGATCCGTGGATGTCGCCATCAGCGGACCAAACAGATGTGCGCTCCGTCGACAAAGGCCGGCGGCCGCCGCTTTTCCACCGAAACCCTAATCGCCTCCGCAGGAGCTCCTAGTTTTTCGGGGAACGACTTGCCCCAAAGGGACCAAAGCACTGCACCCACGCAAATCCACACAATCCTGGCCTTGGCGCCCCTCTGCGCTTGTAATATAGCTAAAAACTCGGACCCAGTGTTAGGATTCCAATTCTGTTGGAAAACCTGCCGCACCGCGCTCCAGGCGAAGCGAGCCAGTGCGCATTGGAACATGGCATGGTTCGCGTCCTCTAGCGACTCACATACCACACACGTCCCATTTGAGGGCCCGTTGTGCTTAGCCACGTTCTCAGCCGTCGGTAGCCTATTGCGGAATAATTGCCAAAGGAAAATCTTAATCTTTAGCGGCACCCTAGCCTTCCAAAGTTTCCTGGCAATATCTAACGCATGTCCCTCCGTCATCTTATTGTAGAGGGACTTCACCGAGAATTTACGAGACGCCGACAAGTCCCAAGCGACAACGTCCTCATCTAGATTCAAAGTAAAGTGTCCCAGCCACGTCTGCAGCGAGTCCCAACTTGCTATTTCCGTCGCGTTCAACTGTCTCAGAAAGTTAATCGCAGGCGGCGTCGAGCGTAAAGCCTCTCCCACCAGGATTAGCGGATCCACCGTCACCTGGTATAACTGCGGAAACTGTTGCCACAACGGCTTGTCGCCCAACCAACGATCCAACCAGAACCTAGTCGATCTGCCGCTATTCACCTCAAATCTCGCCCCCAACGAGAAGGCTGGCCTAACCGCCTGGATCCCATTCCAAAACGGCGAGCCCGAAGCCTTGGCATTAAATACATCGCCGTCCGGGAAGTATTTTGCCCGCAGGAGATCCGCCCATAGGCCCCCTTCCTTAGTAGCTAACTTCCACCACCATTTGGAAAGCAATGCCACATTCATAAGTTTGGAATTAGTGATCCCTAACCCACCATACTTCTTAGGGCGGCAAACCGCCGCCCATTTTAGCATATGGTATTTCTTTTTAAGACCCGCTCCCTCCCAAAAGAATTTGGAGCGCGGTGTGTCTAACTTCCCGTGCACCCCGTCTGCCAACAAGAACATACCCATCGTAAACAAAGGTAGGGATGATAGACTCGAATTGGTGAGAATCAGTCGCGCCGCCGAAGACATAAAACGTCCCCGCCATGGACTAACCCTATTGGCAACTTTACCATACAACGGTTCCCACTCGGAGATGGTAAGTATTTTGTGCGAGATCGGTAACCCGAGGTACTTAATTGGAAAACTCCCTAGTTTACAATTAAGGAGGTTAGCTATCCTGACACGCTCGTGCTGATCCATTCCCATTATAATAACCTCACTTTTTAGGAAGTTAATCTTGAGCCCCGATAGCATTTCGAACGCGAGGAGAAGCAGCTTGATGGTAGCAATGTTGTGTTCATCAAGTTGGAACAACAGCATCGTATCATCAGCGTATTGCAGATGCGTCACCCCCCTGGGATGAGGTGTGGAATTACGCCTTTCACATGACCCACCCCTCGGGCCCTTGCCACCATTGCAGCAAGCGCATCTGCCACAAAATTAAAAATCAAAGGGGAGCTAGGGTCTCCCTGCCGAAGACCTCTTTTGTTTCAGAAGAATTTGCCCATCTCCCCGTTGATCGACACCGCTGTTTGCCCACAGCTAATCAGGTGCATAATCCTATGAACAAAGCCTGCGTCAAAACCCTTTTTGAGCAGCACCTCCCGCATGAATTCCCAGTTCACACGGTCATAGGCTTTATCAAAATCGAGCTTAAGCAGGACCCCTTGCCCTTTTGTTCGTTTAAGGTCATGCACGATCTCAGCCAGCGCAACTGGTCCGTCCAAAATATTGCGCCCCTTGATGAACCCAGTCTGGCACCTACTGATCACCCTTTGAGCAATAGGTGTCAGCCGGACAGCGTAGGCTTTGGCACACAGCTTAAACGGAACATTAATAAGCGTGATAGGTCTAAATAACTTGATGCTGTCCGCGCCCTTAACTTTGGGGATGAGACTAATCACCCCAAAATTTAAACGGGCCAGGTCCACTTGGCCCAACGCAAAGCCATTGACAATTGCGTGAAACACATGCTTCAGAGTGGGCCAGAATGTTTTGAAAAACTCTACCGGCCACCCATCAGGGCCCGGGGCCGTGCCCGTTTTCATACAGGCTAGCGCCCGGTCAATCTCCTCCGGAAGGAAAGACAAGACAAGTCCTGCGTTTTCTTCCTGTGAGACCCGCTCGGTAGGACCCCACAGATCCTCCCGAAGGCAGAGCCGCTTCTCGTCAGCCGTCCCCAACAGGCCAATAAAGAAGTCATAAATATGCTCACAAATCTCCGCCTGGGTGACCAAAACCCTATCCCCATGATTAAGGCGCATAATAGCACATTTACGTTTTCTCCCGTTGGCGAACGCGTGGAAGTAACCTGTGTTTGCGTCGCCTTTGGTCACCCACTTGATGCCGCCCCTACGGCGCCAATATTCCTCTTCAGCTCGCAGAATGGCTAGCACTTGATCTTCCAGCGCATATCGCAGAGCCCACTCCTGCTCGGAGAAGACTCAAACATCCGCTTCCGCGTCAAGCGATGTGATTTGAGCCACAAGCTTGGCACGTTCCTTTTTGGATTCGCTCCCAAAATTCGCTCCCCAACCCCTGAGGAACGCCCGCAGCCTAGCCGCAGCTACCGACCAGAACTCAGTCGGGCCCCTTTGGGGGCCCAACTGAGACACAATAGTATCCCACCTCTCACGCACCATGGTCTCGAAGCCCTCTGCTTCAAACCAGGCAGTTTCGAAGAAGAATCTGCTACTGCGTCGAATCTGCTCCTCCCCTGAGGAGAAGACCAGAGGGATGTGATCAGAGCCGATCCTAGTTTCTACTACTAACGAGCACATCGGGAAGAGCGCTTCCCACTCCGGGGTGAAGAAGACCCGGTCGAGAACTGACCTAACCGAACGTAGCTGCTTGTTGGTCCACGTGAATCTCGCCCCGGTCCGAGCAGCCTCCCGTAACGAGGCTGCCGCAATAGCGTTGTTGAAAAGGGACACCCTAGCCCAGTCCACAATGCCATTGTTCTTATCCGAACCCGATCGGATCAAGTTAAAATCGCCTCCTACAATGACCGGGAGGTTAGCTGTCTGTTTGGCCCCCACCATCGCGGAAACCTCATCTAAAAATCCTGCCGACTTCGAGTGATCCGCAGGCCCATAGACACCAATGACAGCCCAAACCAGATTCGAAGCGCGGTGCCTAACCGTGGCCATAATGCAAAAAACACCAAATTCCCAAACCAAGACATCACACACATCATTATTACAACCCATGAGAAGGCCACCAGAATGGCCCGAAGACGGAACCCAGCGCCATCTAAATCGCTGTAAAGGATCGATCGCAAGTAAATCACGAGGCGAAAAGTCGGCCTTGATGGTTTCCTTTAACGCAACAATATCAATACGCTCTTTGGCCATGTATTCCCTGAGCTGCGTGCGACGCCCTACGTGCCCACAGCCCCGAATATTCCAGAAGAGGAACCGTATTACAGCACCCGATTGCGGAGGCGAACTCCTCGCGAGCTCACCGCCTTTTGCACTCTCTTCCTAGCCGGCGCACGGCTGGAAGAGGGAAAGTCAGAGCCTTCCCTCGGCTCTACTTCCCCTTCGGGCATCACCACAACCAACTGTCCCCCTGGGCAGTCTTTCTGTGCATCCGAGGCTTGACAGCGCGCTGCCGCCTCGGCCAATGCAGCTTGTGCCTCCTCTCGCGCGCGCACTAATGGGATAATCTCCGCAGAACTAGACCCCAGCTCCACCCCGCTATCATGTAAAATCGAAGCAAGATGTTCGTCCGAGAACGCGCTGAGAATTTTAAAAGAGGGGAGGGGGTTACCTGACACGTCCAGGTTCTTGTCCGCCGTACGCAGTTTCGCACTCTCCATGGATGAGAGATCTCCCAGCTTGGCCTTCGCTCTGGTGCTCGGCTCCCACGTCGCCACTGGCGTGGCCTTGGAGCGCTTGGCCTAGCAGCCCACATCCCCCGCCGCCAACTCCGAGCCCAGCTCTCCACGCAGAGACGCCACCATGTTAGTAGCGGGCTGGGCCACGGTCTTGGGACCCGGCTTCCTGCCCGCCGTCTTCTTGGGCGGCCTGCCCGCTCCCCTTGAGCCCCGCTTGCCCGAGGCCGGAGTCACACCTTCCTTGGGCAGATCAGCAGCCCCGACCTGCGCAGCCAACGGAGAGGAGGGCATTGAGGTCCTCCCCCCACCAGACCCTCCCCGTCACCGGCCCCAGATACCAACGCCAGTGAGGGACGAGGCGAAGGCAACTGCGGCGCCAAGTTGGAACCATACTCATCAAAGGCCCCTGCCAAGTCACGCGCCAGGTTCGGACCGCTAACAGCAGTATCCTGGGTCGCCACCACCATCGCCCGCCCTTCCATCGCACCAAGCTTGTCCCACGTCTCTGTGTCAATGGAAGTGTCTTGCATGCTGTCTTCAAGATCCTCTTCTTGCCCTCCCATAACCACGTCCTGACGCTGCTGTCCTTCACTCTGCCCCGCCTCCGGCCTGCCCTAGTCAGCCCTAGGAGCCGCCGGAGCCGGGTCTCCGGCTTTGGTCGGTGGAGGAGGTTGGGTCGTTCCCGATCCCCCAACACCTGACCCCGCTCCACCCACGCCCCTACGTTGGCTCGGGCGCTCCACCTCAACCTTGATCTGATACCCTTCATGGTTAAACCACACTTCCATCGTGCCGTTCAGCTTCTCTGGTGCCTTACAAGCAAGTTTCATCCTCACCGGCCCCAACCGGATAAGAGACAATTCATCTACCACAATTGGACGCCCCAACATCTTAAATCCTTCCTTGACTCTCTCCTCCCTGCGGTGCTTTTGTGGGATGCCGTGGAGTTTAACCCACACTTCCGGCATGCACAACGGCTGTATCACCTCATGAAGCCTGTCCCGCACCCTTGCGGTGATGTCGTGGGAAGGAAGGAACACTTTTCCACTTGACTTGGCCATGTGCAGAAGATCTGCTGAGGGGAACACCACCAGGAAGTCATCGTCGCCCACTTGCGTAACCTGCCAGACCCAATCACTTGTGATGATGTTCTTGAGTTCATGCTTAAGAATCCTCAGATTGAGCTTGCCCAGATCCGCCGAAAGGATCGCCGCGTTTGCCACCTTCTGGTCGACCGGCTGTTCCTCCTCCGCATCTTCGGCAAATTCGAGACAAAAGAAGCCCTCTCGCGAGATTGCACTCCCCATGATCTGTAGCTTGGCCGCCCTGCCGCGCGAGGGGCAATCAGCAGAGGCGTGGCCCTCCTCCTTGCACAGCAAACACAGTGGTTTGAAGGTGCACTTGGATTGGTAGTGCCCAAGTCTGCCGCACTTGAAGCACTCCACATCCGGCACATCTTCCACCGGGATGGGCTCCCCCACCGTTCCCTTCGCTGTCAGGAGCGCCGCCCCCCCGCGCGACTCCGTTGGCGCCCGCTGCTGCTGAGCCAGAGGATCCCCATGCCCCCCGCCGCAGTAGAGGTGATCCACCGCCTTGCGTTCCAGCTCCCGACGCCGATGCGCGGCCTTCTTCCTCTTCTTCTTTTCTTGCTGTTGCTGGATCCACCATGGTAGAGGAGGACCCCAATCCCCATCGCGACCATGTGGCTCCGCCTGCGCACCGCGCTCCTCCCGAGCCGCCCGCGACTCCCTCTCGCCTCTGTCTTCTCCCCTGCCACGCATCGCCCGCTTCACCTTCTCTCTCAGCTCCCGCTCCTGCCCGCGCTCCGCCTCCAGATCCGCCGCCTCCATCGGTCTCTTCTTCGCCCGCCGGTCCCCCATGACCACCTCCACAAAGGATCTGCGCAGGGGAGAGAGTGGAGGAGCAAGCTTGATGCGCCGAGCCAAGTGAGCCCAGCGCCGCACTTCTCTTTTGGCAGCGGGAAACCCTAACCAGGGCTCCCAACTGCCCTTCGCTACCCATTTATATCCAAGCGCCGGTCTGGTGGGCGGGCCAGATGGGCTGGGCCTCTCTCGCCCCTCCTCGGGCCGCGACGGGCCCCCCACCACGGCCACTACCACTTCCGTAGTGGGCGACCCCGCACTTGCCGTAGCGGGCCCCGCACCATCAAGGCCCACTCCGGCCCGTAGCCCGGCACCCGCAACCCTAGGCTCCCGCACCAGAGGCGCTCCTGCCCCGAGCCCCGCCGTCGAACATGCTACCGCCGCCGCCACCGCACGGCAGGGGGTGGGGGGGCGGGCCAGACACGGCCACTCCGGGTCGCCCGCCGCCTCCGCCGGCGACTCCCCTGCGCCAACCAGCAACCCTGCCAACTTGGACCTGATGGCCCCAGCCGCCACCGCCGCAGCGTTCCCACTGTTCGGCGTCGCCGGCTTCCAAACGCGCGCAGCCAACGCCCGGTGGCCCCTGCCTCCCGGCGCGAAGCTACGCCGCCTCCGCACCGACCCGGACTGCTCCCTCGCAGCGAACGCCGCAAAGTCGCCAATCGTAGCTCCCGCCGGCGCCGCCCTTCGGTCCTCCGCTTCGCCTTCTTCCGCCTCGCCCTCCGACTTCGCCTCCGACTCCGACCCCGCTAGGACCCAAAAGCGACTACCCCCGGCCACGCCGCCGCGCCCGCCGGCGACCCCGGTGCCGGGGACGGCGGGCAGCGCCCCGGCGAGCGCGCCGAGCCCCTACGCACCAGCTGCCAGCTGGTCGCCGGGCCGACCCCGCGGTCGCGCACACCTCGCTCGCCCGTTCGCCAGACCCTGGCTCCAACGGCTCGCTCATTTCGAAAAGCCTGCATCCATCGCTTATTTCTCTTCGGGGCTAACCTTCCAATGCTTACAAGGTTGCTCACTTCTATGGTTATCTGGACATGAACATGCGCACCCAGGTAGCTACTACTCCCTCCATTCCTAAATATAAGGTGTATTGTTTTTTTCAAAAAGTCAAACTTCTCGAACTTTGACCAAGTTTTAGACAAAAATATCAATGTCTAGCATACCAAATCATTATCACTAGATTCACCATGAAATATATTTCTATATTTTAAATATTCAATAATGAAAATCTTTATAGATTTTGCTATAAAGTTGGTCAAACATAGACAATGGTTGACTTTTTGAAAAGCTAATACACCTTACATTAAGGAACGGAGGGAGTACTATACTGCCAAGATGGGGGTGTTCACTATAGGAACAGACAGTTGTTGGCGTGACACTGCGGCGACACCACCGCATCATCGTGTCATGCCACAGCGAACGGCGACCTTCTCTAAGGGCTCCTTGTTCTGGACCATCGAGGAGGGGTTTCTCCACGACACACGAGTTGCTCCAGGCTTTGTCCGTTTCAGGTTAGAGGATGAGTCGTTCAGCATTGTACCGGCGCCTCCTTGCACCCCAAGGTTGAACTACGAGGCGTCCAATTTAACCGACCTCCGCGGGGAGCTGTGTGTATGCGTGCCCCGGTCAGGGTCCGGTGTTTTCGAGATGTGGGTGTCCGGAGATCTAGATGATGGTTCCGACCCGCCACATTGGGATCTATTTCGTGTCATCAACGGGCCCTTTTCATTTGGATCTTATATGCCATTGATCGCGACGACTGATGCCGTAGTGTTCCAATTTGCAAAATACTATCTCTACAATTGGGTTCTCCAAAGTCCAAAATTTAAATGGAACAAGTTGATTGAAATGAAGTGCTTGAGGTATCATCACCTAGACACCGATACATTTGTCAAATATGCACGAAAAATTATTGCTGACCTTTATGTAACCTCCTACGTTCCAAGCCTAGTTCCGATCTACGTTTCAATATATTTATTTAAAAGGTGTTATCGAACATGGTGGTACATTTGAATTTTGCCATTCTGTTATCTGAGTCAAATTGCTTGTTTTTTTTTGCAGAATTGCCTTGTTTCAATAATGTGCTATGTGTATTACATTAAAAATTTACAATTTGATATCAGCGGGTGCTTGATTTTTGTTTGCTTATTCATTTGCCTCTTTGTCCCACATTGAACTTGACTTGGTGTGATGGCGCCCACGCCTGGCTTCAGCATGTTGGCTGACTGCGCCATTGGATCCTAGCGTGGGGTGTCATACTCCATCGATAAGAGTTTCCTTTTCTTTGCCCAAAGTGCATTTCCTAAAATTAATGAAAGATGCACAATTCTCTTGTATACTCCAAAAAAATAGAATGTCTATCATCATTATCAAATGAAATGTGTGCAAACACTACACACGTTATACAATCAGATATTATAATATAACTGCCACAAAAAGAAGATATAAGAATACAACACCAAGGACAACATGGTAGACATGGAATCTTCAACAAACACATTTAACTATGTAACCATGTTGTAGTGGATCACATAAATTGAAAAAAAAACTCAAGAGCTTGAAAAACACATGAATATGATACCATGACAAGATTTTATTTCCACCCAGCCCCACCAAAGCTCTCCTTCATGCCACCGTCTTAGTCCCTCTCCTCTCCTGTCCGGCAACATCGTCAGCGGACAGAAGAGTGGGGATGTGTTCCTTTTGTTTTTCCTTAATTCTTGTAGGTCATTGCTTCCCTGGGGCATCAAAGGTAGTGGCAGTGATGCCTCATTGGAATAAGGTATCTCCGACTTCTCCCTACCTTGATAACGTCTGATCCATTATCGACGAAGTGTTGTGATAGTATGTGTTGCAAGATCTCTTGGCTCTCTTCTGATGTTGGCAGTTGATGTTGACTCTCTTCGGATGTTGGCAGTTGATGTGTCAATAAAAGGCAACTAGTTGGGTAGTTCTTAGTGCGGTGATTTTGGTATCTTCTTTCATTTTTTCTATGAGATGGCTATGTTTTTCCAACCCTCCGGACTGATGGAGAAGTATTGCAAGCCTGAGTTGCGAGGGATGATTACTCAACCGATATTCCTGTCCTGTTCCTAGATCTTGTTTCCAACGATGAGTGGCTATTGCGGTCTTCAAAACCTGGTATGGTGAGGTATTTGCAGGTGTCCCTTTGGCTTAGCGCTAGATGCAATTTTTAAGCTCCAACAGATGACATACAATCAAAAGAAGAAAATGATCAGTATGATTTTGGTTGTAATTTTATTTTTGTTGGTCGTTTTGTGTATTTTGTCCTTCTTTTGCATTGGATGCCGTTTTCCTTGCTAATTATCAGATATAGGATGCCCTTTGGGTGTCTTTTTTAAAACAGATGCTATGCCATGACATGTTAGAATCCATATGAATTAAAAACACATGAATTTGGGTATGGTAAGGAGAGTAGTTTGGTTACCGGATGGAAAGTCCTGTTAGCTATCTCAAAACCAACAATCAACAATAGCTGATAATTGTGAATCTGCGATATCACATGCAAGAGTAGTTTGGTTGTACTCGATAGAGGGCATGTCATAGTTGTCATAGACATAAAGGGAATTTTCTAAAGAGGCTTGGCCTTTTTCTAATAATCTTATGGAATTTATGTGCACGAAGTAATTCATAGGAAGGATTGGATCATTTGAACAAAATCATGTCCCCAAATGTGTACGTTGCAATCCATAGTCTTTCAAAATTCCTTTGAAACTACTTCAATCCAAAGAAGACCTCTATTTAGGGCCAATTTGACTTTTTATAGGAATTTAAAAGGATTGAACTTCCAAGAACTTCCAAGGAATTTTTACTTGAAAATTCTATGAAATAATTCGTAGGAAGTGTTGACTGATTTGTAGGATTGAATTCTATATAAGAAACCCTCGCTCCAGTGCTTACAAGGTTGCTTGCTTCTATGGTTATCTGGACATGTGTGCACCTCAGGTAGCTACGACTATACTGCCAAGATGGGGTATTCACCATAGGAACAAACCTTTTTTTGCGAGAGAAAAGGGAGTTTTATTCCAATGTAACAGGATTACAATCAAGAGGCACAAGTTCCTCAAATGCAAGGAGTACCTCTATGGATCCATACAACGGTAGTAGGCTCTGTACGGCTGTAACTAGCCAACCGATAAGCAACCCTATTTTGTTCCCTTCCAAGCTTCTGTGGAACAAACTCCCTGACCTCTATGAGGTCTTTTATTTTTGCAGCAAGATGTCCTTATGCGAAATGAGTGAACATATTACCCAATAAAATGGATAGTGCCCCAGAAGAGTCGGACTGGACCAGGACCGGTTTGTCAGAGTGTTGTATGGCCAATGCCATACCTTGCATCAACGCATGAATCTCAGCCTCCAACGCTCCATTCCAATGGAACAAGAAGTGGTAGGACGCAAACACCACTGACCCGTCTTGATTCCTTAGTATCATACCAGCCGCAGCACTGCCATCTACGGGCGAGAAGGATCCGTCGACAGATAGTGCCATCCAGCTCGTCGGTGGGGCATGCCATGGTAGTATTAGCTGTTGGAAATATGCCCTAGAGGCAATAATAAAAGCATTATTATTATATTTCCTTATTCATGATAATTGTCTTTATTCGTGCTATAATTGTGTTATCCGGAAATCGTAATACATGTGTGAATAAGAGACAACAAACATGTCCCTAGTAAGCCTCTAGTTGACTAGCTCGTTGATCGACAGATAGTCATGGTTTCCTGACTATGGACATTGGATGTCATCGATAACGGGATCACATCATTAGGAGAATGATGTGATGGACAAGACCCAATCCTAAACATAGCATAAGATCGCATAGTTCGTTTGCTAGAGTTTTCCAATGTCAAGTATCTTTTCCTTAGACCATGAGATCGTGTAACTCCCGGATACCGTAGGAGTGCTTTGGGTGTGCCAAACGTCACAACGTAACTGGGTGACTATAAAGGTATGCTACGGGTATCTCTGAAAGTGTCTGTTGGGTTGACATGGATCGAGACTGGGATTTGTCACTCCGCTTGACGGAGAGGTATCACCGGGCCCTCTCGGTAATGCATCATCACACTGAGCTCAATGTGATCAAAGTGTTTGATCACGGGATCATGCATTACGGTACGAGAAAAGTGACTTGCCGATAACGAGATTGAACGAGGTATTGGGATACCGACGATCGAATCTCGGACAAGTAAAATACCGATTGACAAAGAGAATCATATACGGGATTAATTGAATCCTTGACATCGTGGTTCATCCGATGAGATCATCGTGGAGCATGTGGGAGCCAACATGGGTATCCAGATCCCGCTGTTGGTTATTGCCCGAGAGCCGTCTCGGTCATGTCTGCATGTCTCCCGAACCCGTAGGGTCTACACACTTAAGGTTCGGTGACGCTAGGGTTGTAGGGATATGTATGTGCAGTAACCCGAATGTTGTTAGGAGTCCCAGATGAGATCCCGGACGTCACGAGGAGTTCCGGAATGGTCCGGAGGTAAAGAATTATATATAGTAAGTGTTGTTTCGGCCATCGGGACAAGTTTCGGGGTTATCGGTATTGTACCGGGACCACCGAAGGGGTCCCGGGGGTCCACCAGGTGGGGCCACCTGCCTTGGTGGGCCACATGGGCCTTAGGGGGTGCGCCTTGGCCTGCTTGGGCCAAGGGGAACCAACCCCAAAGGGCCCATGCGCCTAGGGTTCCATCTAGGAGGAGTCCTAGTGGTGGAAGGCACCTCCTAGATGGCTTGGGGGGGAGGGAAACCTCCCTGGCCGCCGCCCCCTTGGGAGATCAGATCTCCCAGGGCCGGCGCCCCCCCAAGAGGCCTATATAAAGGGGGGCAGGGGAGGGGGGCTGGGAAACCCAATGCCCTGGCGCCTCCCTCTCCCTCTCCAACACCTCCTCCTCCTCCGTAAGAGCACGGCGAAGCCCTGCCGGAGTACTGCAGTTCCACCATCACCATGCCGTCGTGCTGCTGCTGGAGCCTTCTTCCCAACCTCTCCTTTGCCTTGCTGGATCAAGAAGGAGGAGACGTCACGCTTTCCGTACGTGTGTTGAACGCGGAGGTGCTGTCCGTTCGGCACTAGATCATCGGTGAATTGGATCACGGCGAGTACGACTACCTCATCCATGTTCACATGAACGCTTCCGTTGCAATCTACAAAGTGGTATGTAGATGCTATCTAATCTGAATACTCGTTGCTAGATGAACTCATAGATGGATCTTGGTGAAACCGTAGGAAAAAGTTTAATTTTCTGCAACGTTCTCCAACATTAGCGCCATTGGCATCGCTGTTGGGTAATGTAGCATGCAATTTCAAAAAATTTCCTACGCACACGCAAGATCTATCTAGGAGATGCATAGCAACGAGAGGGGGAGAGTGTGTCGACGTACCCTCTTAGACTGAAAGCGGAAGCGCTTGCTTAACACGGTTGATGTAATCGAAAGTCTTCTCGATCCAACCGATCAAGCACCGAATGTACGGCACCTCCGAGTTCTGCACACGTTCAGCTCGATGACGTCCCTTGAACTCTTGATCCAGCAAAGTGTCGAGGGAGAGTTCCGTCAGCACGACGGCGTGGTGATGGTGATGGTGAAGTGATCCGTGCAGGGCTTCGCCTAAGCACTACGTGAATATGACTGGAGGCGTAAACTTTGAAGGGGGGCGCCGCACACGGCTTGGAACAATTGATGTGTGTTGTAGGCGCCCCCCACGTATATAAAGGAGGGAGGGGGAGGAGGCTGGCCCTAGGCACGCCCAAGTAGGAGGAATCCTACTTGGGCTCCTAGTAGGATTCGCCCCCCCCTTTCCTTTTACCGGAGGGGGAAAGAGAGAGATGGGGGAGAAGGAGAGGGGGGCGCCGCCCCCTCTCCTTGTCCAATTCGGCCTCCTTCCCTGTGGGGGGCGCGCGCTACCCCTTTGTGGGCTGGTGTGCCTCCCTCCTATGGCCCATATGGCCCATATCTTCCCCGGGGGTTTCCGGTAATCCTACTTGATGAGGGACCGAGAAGCCTGAAGTTGTCCTATATCTTCAATCCACAGGAATGATGATGGATTGTCCGTCGAGGCGGTGCACAGTCCTATGCTGGATTTAAAGCAGAGTATTATGAAGCTTTCGGTTTTTTCTCTCTTTTCTTTTTCATTTTTTATAGTTCTGGTTTTCTATTTTATTTTATTTTACTTTTATTTTTACTTCTAAAATTCATGAACTTCATTTAATTTACGGATATTTAAGAAATCATCAATATTTTTGGAATTTTGAACTTTTTTGAATTTGTGGCATTTTTTAATTCGGGAAATGTTCGGAATTTGCATTAACATTTTTTAATTCATTAACTTTTTCGTATTCGTGAACATCTTTTGAATTTTACTGATTTTTAATTAAAAATATTATTTTGTATTCATGAAATTTCTCAAAATAAAATAAAAATGACCGGAAATAAAAAACCTAAAATCTAAAAAGTGGCCGGCCACCAACTAGTCGATCCGGGCGGCCGGATCGCGACCGCACGATCGCTTGCGATCGGCCTCGGGGGAGCGCCAGGTGTCGCCTGGTCGGCTTCGTCCAACCGCGCGGTCGTGGGCGGTTTGTCCTCATCCGAACGAGCGTGGACCCACATGTAAGCGGGCGTGGCGTAGATCGTGGGCGGCCGTTTTCGAAACACGAGCTTTTCTCGCTTTTTCTCCCCCTTTCTCCGCTCCTCTCCTCCCCCTCGCTCTCGCTCCGCGGCGAAATCGTGCCGCGGCTCTCCAAATCTCTGGTGGACCGCGCGGGGATTCGCTGCTGGCCCTCGTCGGCGTTGCAGGTACCCAGTGCATCTCTCCTTTCTCTGTCTCGTCGCCGGGGGTCTAGGTCGTCTCGAGGTCGTCGGCGGCGGAAATGGCGGGCTGGGATTCCTAGGGTTTCTGCGGTTTCTGTGGTCAACTTACTCGCACGGCCGTTTTGATGTAGACGCTTTTTGGGTGGGATGGGTGTGCTTCTATTCGACTAGTCACAGTGTCATTGGATCTGTAATGGTGGGGATTCATGGGGGAATGCGTTTGTTGTTGGTGCAGGTGGTTGTTGGATTTGCGCTCGAGGCAGACATTCGCGACCGCGCTCTGCTATCCTCCCTCCCTTTCTCTCTCTCTCTCTCTCTCTCTCTCTCTCTCTCTCTCTCTCTCTCTCTCTCATCGCCGGTGGCGAGGTGGTGTCTAGGTCGACGGGTGGCGGATGTGGCGGGCTGCATAGGGGGGGAGCCCTTGCTGTGTTTCCGCTGTGTTTTGTTTCGTTTTTGTGCGGTAGTGGTGGTGGTGGTTTTTGTCCCACGATTCATCCTTGATTCGATGTTCATGGCTGCTGCAGGAAGTTTAGGAATGAACTGGTTGGCTATGCATTTGCGGTTCTGTGAACTTGTTGTCTCTTAGTTGTGTTCGAGTTTTGGAGAAGTTGCCGTGTAGTTGGTAGACACTTGTGTTCCAGTTGCACAAAATTCCATCCAGTTGGCTTCATTCATATAGTAGTTGACTGTCCCTATGTGCTGCAGTTGCACCAATTTTTGCTAGTTGGGTGTCTACACACTGTTCAGTTGCACAAGTTGCCTGCTCAGTTGGCTGCATCACTTTTACTAGTTGGCTGTCAGTTGCACCAATTTTTGCTAGTTGGGTGTCTACACACTGTTCAGTTGCACAAGTTTCCTGCTCAGTTGGTTGCATCACTTTTACTAGTTGGATGTCCATATGTTCTACACCTGCACTAGTTTGTCCCGCTTAGTTGGTTTGCTGTTTTGCACTAGGTCGACCGTCTATATGTTGTTCATTTGCACAAATAGATGGATGCATCCATATACTAATTGGCTGTATATATATACTATTTTTGAGTTGCACAAGTTGCTCTGCTTTCGTGGTCAAGTTGGTTGTCCATGTATTTTACAATGGACACTAGTTGCCCTGCTTAGGTTGCTTGCTATTTTGTGCTAGGTTGTCTGTCTACGCGTCGTTCAGTTGCACAAGTTGCCTGATTAGTTGGCTGCATCCATGTACTAGTTGGTTCTGTAATTCATTTTGTGCATCTTCTAACTCATTTAGCGCATGAGTTGGCTGTTTCCCCCTCTGTTGTGTGCAACTAGGGACTGTTGTTTGTGCAATTTTAGCACCAATGCTTGCCAGTTTTCCGATATAATCTACCCAATCCACCAGCTGTGGTGGTTTATGTGTTATTCTCCTGCTTTGGGCAACTAGGACCCCTTGATTTGTGCAAATTAGTACCAATGCTTGCCAATTTTCCATTTTATTTTTTCTCAATGTGCAAGCCTTTTGTTGTGGATGTGGTTGTTTTCATGTGTCTCCCCTCATGTTCAACTAGGGACGCTTTTTTCAGAATAAGTTATCTCACTGAGCTTGTTGCCTTTACTTAACTTTTTTCTGCCTAGGTATTACTTGTCACAGTTGGCAAGTAATAACTAGGCAGAAAAAAGTTAGTTGGCTTATTTGATGTCCAGTTTTGCACAAGGTTTACTGCCCAGTTGGCTGCATCATTGTAGTAGTTGGCTGTCCACATCTTCTAACTATTTTTTTGTTGTATTTCCTGCCGCAGGGCAAAAATGGTTATAATAGGAGATGCGGATGGCAATGAAGGAGATGTATTTTTTTTCACTTTTTTTTCTTTTGTTTTTGAGTTGTTTTCAACTTATGCATGTATGCTAATGTCTTTTTTTTCATGTTTTCTTTTGGTTGCTTAATCAGCGTTCTGGAAGTCAGCCGCTTCGCCGGAACTCGAAGCGTCCTGCTAATCGCCAGCCATGACCTGGTGGTACATATGTTGAGCAGGGAGAGGATGTTGAGGTAAGTGGCATGTTGATGACACAAGCCCATTTTTTTGGTTTTGTTTGGGTCATATAACATTTTTTTGTTTTTTCCCATGCTCATGTTTTTTATTTTTCTTCTTAGGATGCTAATCAGTTCCGTGTTGTAAAGCGGACTAGACGTGCAGCACTTGGCAAGGGAGCTGAGTCATCTTCTAGGGTAAGTAAAATCTCGAATATAAGTGTTTTTCTCACCTTTTTTTAGATAGTGATGAAATTATGCAGCAGTTCGGACCACTATTTTTGTTTTTAGTCTGTCAATAACAACCTTTTTGTAGTTAACATCTCTAGTCATATTGATTTAAATATAGTTGACGTTAGTTGCCATTAGTTGGCATCTTGTAGTTCACTAGTTGGCATCTTTTCATAGTTGACATGAGTGGTCATTTTTTTGTGCAGGCAGCAGTTGCTGGAGAAGCTGTCGCATCTTCCGCAGCAGATGCTGAGGTATGTGGGGTTTTTGTGTGTGTTTATGATCTATTTGAATAGTTCTTTGCAAACCTTTTTTTAGTTACTGTTTTTCTTGTGTTGCAGTATCATTTCTTATTGTTGCACATCCACTAGAACTTTTTGTAGCTGCCAGGTCTCGTACTTTTTTTATTTTTTTTGAAGGTTGCACACTGGCAGTCTTGCAGTTGTCCTCATGAGCTTTATTAGTTGCACAAATACATCATATTAGTTGGCATGATCCATTTTATGAATATATAGCTCATTCTAATACTGATCCAAATGATGACTGCTAGTTTTTTTTCATTCTTGTTTTTTCTCTTGTGTTTAATGTTTGTGTAATGCTTTCATTTTCTCATCAACAGGGCAGCGGTGAAGGAGTTGAGGTGGCTCCAGGGAAAGATGTGGAGCGACCATCACAAGCAGGCAGGATAAGGGCATCACCAGCGCGGTTTGCAAATTTTAACGCCTCTCTAACCCCACTGCAGAAGTCAGAGCTAGTTTCGAGGTTGTTCGGGGGGCTATTGAACTTATCGAACACACTTCCAGCGGACCTCACTAAGTTCCTGGTGCAGTCCTACCAGCCACAGACCTCTGAAATGGTTTTCCCAGGAAGGGGAAGGATCCTTGTCGATGCTGACAGTGTTCAGAGGGTATTTGATCTCCCAAACAGGGGTCAAAAAGTCAGATATTTAGTTGACAAGGATGCCACTAGGAGATTCAGACAGGCTTTCAACATAACTGGAAATTCTCATCCCCAGATCACTACATGGCTCAAGATGATTCAGGATATGGCTGGAAGAACGGATGACACATTCTTTATGGCCTGGCTTGCGGTTGCCTTCAGCACTTTTCTAGCACCAACCATGGCCTTGAAGCTCAGCCCAAAGTGTTATGGACTTGTGCTAGATCATGAAATGCTAAAGAATACAAACACCTGCCTCTTTGTAGCAGAACACATTAACGAAGCTTTCCGAAACATGGACCAGGAGAAGCAAATTGTCTGCTGGTGCTTGTATCATTTGATGGTTAGTGAAAACGATCACTTTTCCATCTGTTCCTGTTCTTTCTGTGCAGTTATAGTTTGCTGAAATTCTCATAACAACAACTGAACTTGGCTTTTTCTTTTGTTTGGGTCTGGTGCAGATACTATACCTTGATGCGCTCGTACATGACATCCCAGTAAGCAACTGCGCGATACGATCGAATGCATGGGATAGTACTCTAATTGCCAAGGTGATCAAGAAGGATACTATCTCTCCTGGTGTGTTCGGCAAATTACAAGTGAGTTCTTTTTTGTTTTTTTCAAACAGTGTCTTCCTTCTATGTTCTTTTGATGTCTGGTCACTCTTTTGGAAATTGCACAGAAAACTGTCATCAGTTGGCACAACAATACATGTAGTTGCACAACTTGTAGCTTTAAGTTTGGCAATCTGCACACATGTTCATTTTAAATTGGCACACCATCTTTTTTAAGTTGCACAGTTTTACTAATCTTGTTGCACAGATGTGTTGCATCAGTTGGTAGAACTTTTTTTAGGTGCCATGTGTGTTGCACAGTTTTTGTGTCTTTGTTCAGTTGCATATATGCATAGTTGAATGTTTCTACCCCAGTATCTTGTTGTAGTTGCACAGGTTGTAATGTGTGGTTTCGTTCAACACAGAAATCTATTTTGATAACCTTGTTATTTTCTGTTTCTCTTTTTTTTACATCAGCTTAAAGAGGAGTATAGAGGCACGGAGCAGACACCACGGTTTGGTGGAATTTTGCAAGCTGAAGCATTCGTGGCATCCAAGTTACCAATAACCTACAATCCGCGGGTTAGTGTTTTGCATACAGAAACTTGTACCACTTACCAATTCTTTTTCTATTGGCTGGGATGTATGTTAAATTGGACATGTATACCTTTTGTAGTTGCGAGAATACAAAATTTAGTTGGTTGTGATGTATGTTCAGTTGCACATATAAGCGTCTGTAGTTGCACATGTTCTTTTGGACAGTCAAAGTGTTCATTTACAACCATTGTCATCAACTTTTGGCAGAATGCATGTTTTTTAGTTTGTGCCACAGTGCATGTGTAGTTGGCTAGAATCATGTTTTTAGTTGGCCAGAAAGTGTGTATTAGTCGTTTTTGCTTATCACATCATGGTCAGTTACAGACATTTTACTTTTTATTATTTTTTCTAACTGAATCAGTACTCAATATTTTTTGTGTTGATGCAAAAAAAGGCAAAGATTGCGAAAGTGGTGAATGAGCTGTGCAAGGCTGTAACTGAACAGGTTGGCACCTTCATTGAAGCAGTTGTCAAGATCGATGATGAGGAACCAGATATTGATCCTTACGTACAGCAGCCATTAATGCAAACTGGGGCGACACGCCGTGCTCCAAAAAGAAAGAGACGGGGGTCAACTATACAAGAAGATGAAGAGTTTGTTGAGGATGAGTCAGAAGAAGATGAGGAAATAGAAGCAACGATAGATGCTAACGACGATGAGGACACAGATGCGGATGAATCAGAGGAGGAGGACAAGGATGAGGATAACAATGAAGAAGATGCAGAGGAGGAGGAGGAAGAGGAAGAGGAGGAGGGGGAGGACAAACAAGAAGAGGACAAAGGAGAGGAGGAGGACAAGGAAGAAGATAGTGATGCAGAGGAGGAGGAAGAAGAAGGTGAGACCAAAGAGGGGGACGGGGACAAAAGGGCAGCAGTTGATGGCAGTGAGAGGGGAGAAGACAAAGTCACATCAGCTGATGGCAGTGAGAGGGAAGAAGACGATGATGAAGAAGACGAGGATGGTTATGGTGATGATAAAGGGGGATCCAATGGAGGCAGCGACAGCAGCGATGACGATGATGATGACAACGCCCCTGGTTCTGGTGGTACAGGTGGCAACACATCCAGGAGGACTAGCACTTCTGCCACCCCTGTGAGCAGCACCAATTCATTGAGTAGCAGGAGCACACTACAGATGTTGATTGACAAAACTTGCTGGAAAGACAAGGATTTGCCGAAGTCAAAGAAAAAGGACGAAGCAGAGTCTCAGGGGCAGCATTGATATGTTCAAGCTCTGCAACTTGGAGCCAGCTTTGCCAACCACCTTTCCTGTGCCAGATTTCAGCGACAAAGATATGTGTGAGAAGATCAACTTTGCCATTGACAAGAGCCTGTTCTTATCAAGTGAAGCTGAAAAGAATCAAATTGACATGGAGGAAGCAGGAAAGGGTCTTGGTTGGGTTCATTCAAAGGAAAAATACAAGGAATATTTAAAGCAGCTCCCAGACCTAAGCTCCAGCAAGAGCAAGGCAGCATCCATGGCAAACCCTCACGTGGTCCAGAAGTGTAAAGCAGTTTCAATGAAGAAGAATCTGCAGTTGCCAACTGTAGTGAGCAGAGAGCCAACCAATGTTAGAGAAGTTCAACAGATCAAGGGGAAGACTCCCCTTTCAACAGTCCCACCAAAACCACCTAAGCAGAAGATTGTCAAGTTTGCCAGGGGCACAAAGGGGGAACATGCCACAAAAGATTTTGGGTACAGAGACGAGAGAGAATTGCGAGCCGCAGCCATTGATGTAGGGGTGCCAAGTTCTGCTAGGTTGCTGCCAACTCAGACTGGAAAGATGCCAACTACAGATACCAGTGTGCCAGCTGATGTGTCAGTCAGCAGCATGGTCACAGTCAAAACCACCACAGCTGGTCAGGAAGGCAGCACTGCAACTGCAAGCCACAAGGTGCCTACTCATAGATATGCTTCAATGCCAAACACAAAAGGAGGTGATCCAACTATCAAAGTGCCGTCCCCAAGAGCTGACTTTCAGCAACCATTAACACAAGAGGAGGTGTTTGACATTATAAGTAGGTGCAAGCCTCCAAGGCCGCCAACTAAAACACTATTGCGAACCAAGTCAGTGAACGATGCACCCGTGTTTGTGCCACAAGGAGATCCCCTGGTCCTTGAACCCTTACGAAGATCAAAGTCTTATCATGGTGACGGGTTTTGCGATGCACCATCTTTTGACCTCGGCATAGATGGTGATGCTCCAGCACCTGCTCCAGCAGCAGAAACAGCGGAAGCCGGTGTGATTTGCATTGATGAGTGTGAGTTGGACCCAGCAGGTGTGAATGAAGGATGTGCTGCTGCTGATGCTGGCAAGGCAATAGCTCAAGAGCTAGATGTTGGTTCACCAGAGAATTGCCACACCCCGATATGTGCAGAACCAGAAGCTGGCACGAGCAGTTCTTCGGGAACACCTATTGCACGAAGACAGAGGAGGGTAATAAGGCCCGCAGCATCTCAAAGGTCTCCATTCATCGACTACAACAAAAAGAAGACTTTCAACACCAATGAGGCGGTAAACAAGCTTTACGCTGCCCTCTTGTATTGGGTCAGGCATCACGAAGGAGCAAATGATGAAGCTACCAGGTAAACTAACTCCCCATAGCCTACATACATATCTTTTTTAGTTGCACAGGACCAGCCACTTAGTTGCACAGAACAGGGATTTTAGTTGCACACTGTTCTGTTTTCAATTTCATACACATTTTTTTGCTGCTGTGACCCTTCGAGCTAACTTGTCTTTTTATTGCTTTCAAAAAAATCAGCCCTGAGATAATCAGGTATGGTGCTTTCTACATTTCTTTAAAGGAGTTAGTTGATTCGATGAAGCCAGTTCAATGGTTGTCAAAAATTGTTATTGAGACTGGAATCTTACACATCATGGATAACTTACCAGAAGGGTCAAAGAAGGTTGTTATGCCACTGAGGTTTTCTGTAAGTTTTTCCAAAACCTTCTTTTTACCCTCATCTTTGTTCTGTAGCACTTTTTTTCGTTGACCATTTGAGGGAGGCATTTCACCTACTAAGGAGTTTTGGGCCATGTTTTATAATCTCTGTAGATAAATTTGCAGCAAGGTATCCACAATGTGAATGAGATAAACAAGAAGTTTGATTACAAGAACCGTCTCGACAAGAAAGACTTGGTGAGTGTTGTGCCCACATGATCAATCTTTTTTTAGTTGGCACCCACAGCATGTCCAGTTGCACATGACACATCTGTTAGTTGGCAGATACTTGTTGCAACCTGTTTTTAACTTGACCAAGTCTTTTACTGTTTTTTCTTAGCTACAGCCTGTTTTTTTGTGTCTGAAATCGTTCACGGTTGCAGGTCATGCTGCCAGTGCTCAAGTGCGCTGATGTAACCGATAAGGAGGGAGGGAGGCACTATTGGGTCTTCAATGTCAATCTGAGGGACGGACGCTTTGAAGTTCTTGACTCAAATAGGACGCTGGACAACATTGTCCTGATGACCACCGCCTCTACCATCGCGGGGGCAGTACGCCAGCTATGGAGGAAGCATTACCCAAAGTTCAGCATCGAGCACTTCCAGATTGTTGACATTGACGTACCAAAGCAGCTCAACAAGTAAGAAAATAAGCATTTTATTCCTTCTCAATGTTGAGTTTCTAATGGATTATCTAGCCAGTTGCAGAGTGGCACATAAGTAGTTGCACACTGGCACGTAAGCAGTTGCACAGTGGCACATAATGAGTTGCAGTAGAACACAAGCAGTTGCACATTAGTACAGAAGCAGTTGCACAGTAGGACATAAGCAGTTGCACTGTACGACATAAGCAGTTGCACAGAGTGCATTACCTTTTTTGGCTTTAATTTTATGTGACAAATTTTTTTCCGCCCATTGCAGTAATGAGTGCGGGTTGTTCGCACTGCTTAATGCCACCGAGTGGAATGGTAGCCAACTGCCCAACTATGACCCCAAGGAAGTACTCAACATCAGAAAGAAGCTGGCATATGATTGGGTCACCAGCATGCACAACACCGCCCCATGGAGGAAGTTGCTTAGATACGACAAGGAGTAGGTCAGTACTATTTTTTTCCTTTTTTATGCTCCATGGAGGAAGTTGTTGGTTTGTACAATTTTATTAAGCAGATTTTGTAGTTGCACACTACGACCCCAAGCAAGTACTCAATATCATCACTTCTGTTGATACATTAGGAGCACTGGATATACAATTGTTCAACAACTAAATATTTAACCAGTTTCCAACAAAGGCACAAATAGCAACTTTTTTTACACAGTGCATGAACGAATTCAAGCAGCATAAATTAGATAAAGAGGAATCATAGATGCTGAATGTGTCCACTTGGTCCCAACATTGCTAAAAAAACATCATTCTTTTCCTTTTTTGTTCCAAAGTTACAACTGAGGAAACAAAATCACAGGAGCCTGAGTGGACACACACCAGCAGTGTGCTCTGTAGATTGGCACTGGCTGCATTTGTTTTTCTTCTTTGGGTGTAGCTCCAGCGCTGGTTTGTACCGTCGAATCTTTGCCCTACCCTTTGTAGTAGACCTTGGAGGATCCCTGGGCACAAAATCATCAGAAGCTTGTGCAAGGGATGCAGCCTCCAACGGAGCAGTAGGACCGTCACGATCACCTGTGTATTAATCATATAAAAAGTTTAGTATTTTTTTGTTATTGTGCAACCAGCACTAATATTCTGTGCAACCACATAGCACATTTTTGTGCAACTAACTGGTTGCTGTGTGCAAGTTAAGTTTAAAAAAACACCTGCAGTAGCACGGCCTGTCATGGTACTTGGATTGTAGTCGCCTATGGGCAGAACATGAAAAACAAGTTAGATTTTTAGCTTGATCTTCAAACTAACACAGCGCACACAACTAGGCACTATGATATGTGCAACTAAAGTCACTCACCCTAGTTTTTTTTGGAGTCGGTGAAGGTACTAACCTGGGGGATGAGCCCCCTGAGTCCTGCCTGTAGGTCCATTGGGAGTACCACAAAGGGCACTGGTAGTTGGGCCTGGTGGGGGAGGAGGTCTTTGAGGGTTGGCATCACCTATAGGCAGAACAGGACAAACAAGTCAGTTGTGTTTATCTTTTGATGCTCGAACTAACACAGCGTGCGCAACTAGGTAGCCTGTTCGGTGCAACTGAGTACCATGATGTGTGCAACTGGAGTTACAGACCTAGTTTGATGGGGAGTTGGGGGCAGGTAATTACCTTGATGATGAGCCTCCTGAGTGCTGCCTGTAGGGCCATTAGGAGGAGCACGCGGGGGAGGAGGTGGCGGAGGATGCCGTATACAGCCAGGAGGGGGAGGAGGTCCTTGAGGGTTGACATCACCTATATCTAGAACATGAAAAATAAGTTAGTTGTGTTATCTTGGATGCTTGAACCAACACAACGTGCGCAACTAGGCAGGATGTTCTGTCCAAGTGGTTACCATGGTGTGTGCAACTGGGCACAATGATGTGTGCAACTGAAGTTACACACCTAGTTAGATCAGGAGTTGGGGCAGGTAATTACCTGGATGATGAGTCCCCTGATTGCTGCCTGGAGGTGGAGGAGGTCCTCGAGGGTTGCCATCATCTGATGGCCCCGTTGCAGTAGTCGTTTTTTTCTTTTTCTTGGACTTGTTCAGGTGGCCGATCTCGGTACGTGCTACACGCATATGCTTGTATACAATAGCTTGTGCTGGATCAGAACCACTCGCAAACTTTGCTAGTTTCCGAAAATCGTATATCATGTTCCTCTCCCTTATCTGCTTCTTTGATTGAGGAGGCATTTCATCCGGTTGCTCATAACCAGTCCCTGGCGCACTAGGTACAGCAGTAGGTGTCCATCGTCTTAGCAGGTACCTTTCCGGTATGACATCAACTCCAACATGGGTGAACACCTTGAGGATGTGGCAACAGAGGATGCCGTCATTGTCCATTTTACAGCACTCACACAAATAGGAACCCTCCTCCACCCTTGCCTGCACCAAGTAGTTTCGAGAACCATATTTGGCAACAAATTCCTGGTTTGGTCTGAGCTCAAATACATCAGCACCAACTTGGAATGCATTATAACGTCCAATCAGCTCAAACTCTTCTCTGAACTTGCGGTAAAGGTCCCTAGTATAGGTTTTGTAAGCTTGCTTCTCTATTGGGAAGTTGGACCACAACTCAATATCAAGGTGTTCTGTCCTGTAATCATTGCAGCCTTCCTTGGCAAGGATGTGGTTCTGGATTTTTCATATTGCTTGGCGAAGTTCAGCATTGAGTTGTGTGGGTTCACATATCTTTTCAGGACGGCGTTGAACCCCTCACTACGCTGTGTAGACTGGACGAAGGGGAAGAAGCTGTGTTTGAAGTAGCACGGCACCCAAATTGACCTGTATTCGTACAACTTCTCAAAGTGTGTGTGCGTCATAGCCTCATACTTCATCATTAACCCAGCCCAATTCTGCTCAAACTCGTCTATAGTGAAGCTGAAGTAAACACACTTGTTGAAATCATCAGAGAGTCCTGGATTCCGGCACAGCAGCCAACCAACCTTTTCCTGAGCCTTTTTCATGATGT
The DNA here is from genome assembly GCA_032464435.1 of Aegilops umbellulata. Lineage (NCBI taxonomy): Eukaryota > Viridiplantae > Streptophyta > Magnoliopsida > Poales > Poaceae > Aegilops > Aegilops umbellulata. Next base: position 482,693,613 of record CP136055.1, read on the forward strand.
GCCATCGACAACAGCGGTGCACGGTGGTTGGAAAGATGCTCTGTATTGACTGCCTCATTGCACCATCCTGATCGATGATGAAGTTGTCAGGAGGTTTGCCATCCATAGCCTCTAGGAATGCTCCAAAGACCCAATCAAAGCTCGATGCCAACTCCTGCCTCATAAACGCGCAACCTAGCATGAAAGATTGGCCATGTCGGTTTATTCCTATGAAGGGCGCGAACGGCATATTGTACATGTTGGTCATGTAGGTGGTGTCAAACGATATGCAATCGTGGTACGCCTCCGCATAAGCTTTTCGAGCTAAGCCATCCACCCAAAATATGTTGACAACTCTGTCCTCTTCATCATATTTCACCTTATAGAAGAAGTCTGGATCGGTTTTTTGTATATCCTTGAAGTGCGCAATTGTCTCAATCAGATCACCCTCCTTTGTGTCATCTCTACGGAAACTTGTACAAAGATTTGTTATTGCCTTTGGTCCGAACGACACCATCATCTTAGATCCATAGAACTCTGCCATTACATGCATCATTCGTCCTGCATAATACAAAAACAAACAGTATATCCTTTTTTTAGTTGCACAAATGCGCACATCCAGGTGCACATTAATAGCACATGTGTTGGCACAGAAGATGATTGCAGGAAATGGACACCTAGCTGCACCTTTTTAAAAACAATTTGCAGTTTTTGCATACATGACATTGTGTAGTTGGACAGTAAAGGCAATCTAGTTGCACAAGAAGCACCAAAAGTGATATACAAAAAGCATGGGAAGTTGGACACCAGTTGCACAGTTATGCCATTTCAGTTGCACAGTAGTACCATAACAGTTGCACACTGGACTGCCTAGAGGGAAACTTAATTCTTCAAGGGATATAGAAAAACACCACACCTGTAGTCAAGTTGCAGTTATACAAGATGCGCAGAAACTCCTTTTCATCAGGTGAGATGCCTTGGTGGGATCTCAAGTATTTGGACAATGAAGGTTTGTTCACGAGCGGATGATTGTGGTCACGAACAAAGTGCGTCACATCCCATCGCCCATCTATCAGCTTCACCAACATTTTCACCTTGCATTCAGTCTGCTTTATTGTCTCGCATTTGCGCTTCTTCTTCTTCTTACTAGTACCAGCCTCCTCTTCAGCAAATATTGGAGTTTCTTCTTGAAGGAAACATACTGATGACAAACGTATGTTCCGTTAGCTTAGCACTTGATCGTTTAGTTTGTTGCTATTGCTTTCTCCATGACTTATACATGTTCCTATGACTATGAGATTATGCAACTCCCGTTTATCGGAGGAACACTTTGTGTGCTACCAAACGTCACAGCGTAACTGGGTGATTATAAAGGTGCTCTACAAGTGTCTCCGAAGGTACTTGTTGGGTTGGCGTATTTCGAGATTAGGATTTGTCACTCCGAGTGTCGGAGAGGTATCTCTGGGCCCTCTCGGTAATGCACATCACTTAAGCCTTGCAAGCATTGTAGCTAATGAGTTAGTTGCGGGATGATGTATTACGGAACGAGTAAAGAGACTTGCCGGTAACGAGATTGAACTAGGTATTGGATACCGACGATCGAATCTCGGGCAAGTAACATACCGATGACAAAGGGAACAAACGTATGTTGTTATGCGGTCTGACCGATAAAGATCTTCGTAGAATATGTGGGAGCCAATATGAGCATCCAGGTTCCGCTATTGGTTATTGACCGATAATGGTTCTAGGTCATGTCTACATAGCTCTCGAACCCGTAGGGTCCGCACGCTTAACGTTACGATGACAGTTTTATTATGAGTTTATGTTTTGATGTACCGAAGGTTGTTCGAAGTCCCGGATGTGATCATGGACATGACGAGGAGTCTCGAAATGGTCGAGACATAAAGATCGATATATTGGAAGCCTATATTTGGACATCGGAATCGTTCCAGGTGAAATCGGGATTTTACCAGAGTACCGGGGGCTTACCGGAACCCTCCCGGGGGTTATTGGGCCAACATGGGCCTTAAGGGAGAAGAGAGGGCCGGCCAGGGCAGGCCGCGCGCCCCCTCCCCCCTAGTCCGAATAGGACAAGGAAGGAGGGGGGCGGCGCCCCCCTTTCCTCTTCCCCTTACCCCTTTCCTTCTCCAACAAGGCAAGAGGGGGGAGTCCTACTCCCGGTGGGAGTAGGACTCCTCCAGGCGCACCCCATAGGGGCCGGCCGCACCTCCCCCTCCCTCCTTTATATACGGGGGCAGGGGGGCACCCTAGGACACACAATTGATCTTCGTGATCGTTCCTTAGCCGTGTGCGGTGCCCCCCTCCACCATATTCCACCTCGGTCATATCGTAGCGGTGCTTAGGCGAAGCCCTGCGACGGTAGAACATCAAGATCGTCACCACGCCGTCGTGCTGACAGAACTCCTCCCCGACGCTTTGCTAGATCGAAGCCCGGGGATCGTCATCGAGCTGAACGTGTGCTAAAACTCGGAGGTGTCGTAGTTTCGGTGCTTGGATCGGTCGGATCGGGAAGACGTACGACTACTTCCTCTACGTTGCGTCAATGCTTCCGTTTCAGTCTACGAGGGTACGTAGACAACACTCTCCCCTCTCGTTGCTATACATCACCATGATCTTGCGTGTGCGTAGGAATTTTTTTGAAATTACTACGTTCCCCAACACTTCTTCCATCTCCTCATCACTGTTAACAGATTTTGGATCTGTAATAGGGTCCAGGACAGGAGGAGCCTCAGCTCCTCCATCATCAGCTTTGGGCTTCTTGAACTTGTTGCAGCAAAACTGTTGTTTTATCAATTCATTGGTGCGGGGTGTCCGTCTAGAGGTGTTCATCTTGATAGAGAAACCCATCCGTAGTGCGTAGCTGTTGTAGTGATCCTTAGCAATTTGAAGGCTGTCAAACCTCATGCCAACATAGGGTTCCATAGGTTGAGAACCAGCCTCATCCTCTCCTTCTTCTACTTGCACAGCTCCGTCAACAGCCCCAGCTCCTAGCTCAGTCCTGGTTGGAGCAGGAACATTTGCCTCGGTTCCTGTGTCATCAAGAGTATGGCTCTCTGACTGCAAAGACACCACTACAGGGGCACCACGGGCTGATGACTGGCCTGCCACATTGTCATGGCCCGTAGGGTTACCATCACGACTTGCCTGCGTGTAGTAAACAGATCGACCATTTTCTGTCCAATTTCCTTATTGTATGCTGGGTTGCTGCTGATCCATATCATGAGGAAGCTCATTGAGATCTGGAGGCAACTCATTGAGATCAAGCATTTTTTTCCTTGTTTTTGGATGCTGCCACACACTCCCTGCACATATAAAAAAAGAAGAAATTCATGTCATCAGTTGGTAACCACAGAAAAACTATGTTTCAAACAACCTAAAAACTTGGACCATTTTGTGACAATCTTAGTTCCAAAAGCAACATGACCATAGCATAATCTTTATTATAACAGTTATGATTTTTTTTGTTTGCACAGAGTTGTTATGTTAGTTGCACAGTTTGCAGTAAATAACTGGCAAGAGCATGACTTCTTTTTGCTACATAGTTTTTCTTACCTTTTCCCTTTTGTTTTGTTGCAATGATCTGTAGGTTTCCGTTTCGCAAGGAGCTCTTTTTAGATTTTTCTGCACATAATTGGATGCTACGTTTGAGAAGGAAAATCCAGGTGAAAGAAGAAAGAAGAATTGGAGGACAGATTATAGTTATATGTTTTTCATCGCCGTTTATGTTTCTAGTTCTGGTATATTTGAACATATTAATATGGTTTGCAATAGGTGTGGGACCAGAATATATGCGTGGGACAAGATTATGTGTGTGAATATGTTAATATGGTTTATGGCTTCATTAGCCATGGACAAAAGTTCCTGTGTTTTTCCTGTTGCATTACAGATTTCTGGTTTTCGCTAGAATAGACGTCTCAATTGCCAGGATGCATCTTTCCACTTGGCCAGCATACATATTCAGTTGGACATTCAATGCTTTTAGTTGGCTAGAATAGATGTCTCAGCTGGCCAGGTTGCATTTATTTCAGTTTTTGGCCAACATGCATGTTCAGTTGGACAGTTAATGCATTCAGTTGGCTAGAATAGATGTATCAGTTGGCCAGGATACATTTTCTTAGTTTTTTGGCCAACATGCATGTTTAGTTGGCCAGAAAACATGTTTTTTATTTGCACATATACTACATTTTTTCCAAAGTGTTCACTCACAAACATGTATTGCTAAATATATGTTTAGTTGGCCAGGATACATGTTCAGTTGGCTGGGATGCATGTTCAGTTGCACATTTATGAATTTTTCGTTGCACATATCTATTGGGCAGTCAATTTTTTGTTCATTTTGCAAACAATAACTACAAGTTGGTAGAATGCATGTTTAGTTTTTGACTACAATGCTTTGTTGAGTTGGCTTTAATCATGTTTTAATTGGCCAGAGAACTCGTTTTTAGTTGGCTTGTTTAACACATCCAGGTGGTAGAAACTTGTTTGGCATGCATCAAGTAGTTTTTGGCATGTTTAACACATCCAGCATGTTTAACATCTTGTGTGATGTGCCAGATTCACCTCTTTTTTGAAGCAGATTCTCCATGGATCCATGGAGAAGGGGGTTTACGTATGCTTATGCAGTAGCAGAAAGGGGGAAGTGAAGAGGTGCAGAGGGGGCTTACCTGCTTGATCTTACTGCCTGGTATGGCTCTGACCACCCTGCCCTTTAGATCTTGAAGCAGCTTCTTCTACTTTGGGGCTCCCATGGCGTCTGTGTAGGAGGAGGAAGAAGGGTTGGGGGCGATTGTGTTGGATCTGTTTCTGGCGTGGAGAAGAAGAAGAAGGCAGCATGGGTGGGGCTGAGGCGTGGGGGCAAGCGGGGGCGTGGATGCGAGCTGGGGACAGCTGGCTACGTGGGGAGTTTTCTATTTGGTGGCCGCTCGATCGGTTTGTTTGGTGGCCGGTCGATCGGTCGGTTTGATGGCCTTCCTTTTTCTGTTTCGTGTGGACAGGGGGTTTTCTTTTTCAGCCGGCCGCTCGGTTGCACTAGTGGGCAGCCGGCTGCCCACTAGACACGTCCAATAAAAAAAGAAATGAAAAAACGAGGAAAACAGACGTGCGTTCTCTAGCTAGAGCTCCTGTGCTCGCGCTTGCCGGGCCAGGTCCAAGTTGCGCGGGCAACGCGAGCGACGCGACCGGTGCTTCTCGCTACGAGCGATTCCTATAGCAGCTTCCTACGTAGACCACCCGTGTAACCGTGCCTGTCAACAACTACAACACGAACCCATATATATAGACACCGCTCGATCAATTTGCCTCGCAGGTAGTAATCCAGTTTGCCCTAAAAGTTCCAAAGAAACGAAGTTCCAAAGGAAGGAATACTCCAGCGCCGCCATGCCCCACGAGACGACCACCACCAAGACAAAGACGAGCATATCGTACCTGCCGGACGAGCTGGTGTCGGAGATCCTGCCGCGGCTCCCCGTGGAGTCGCTGCTGCGATTCAGGTCCGTCTGCAAAGCCTGGCGCGGCATCATCGACGAGGACTCCTTCCACCGAGAACACCTCCGCCTCCAGACCACGTCCCTGCTCGTCGCGCCGTGGATCGGGGAGAACGGCGACGATGGCTCTCTCGCTTCCTCGACCGGAGAGGTGACCGCCGCCGGTCTGTACCAGTGGGATGGAAAGCAGCAGGGCGCCGCCACGCTCCTGCACGCCGTGTCCGACTGCCGCTCCAAGAAGAATGCGTTGCACAGCATGGCGCACTGCGATGGGCTGGTGCTGCTGCCTAGCGGCAGCACGGTGCACGTGGTTAACCCGGCCACTCGGCGCACCATCACGCTTCCCCCGACCCGGACCCCTCACGACGTCGGGCCCGTCAACCGCTTCGTCCCAGGTGCTCAGGCGTTTGGTCTTGGCCAAGACCCTCGCTCCAATGCTTACAAGGTTGCTCGCTTCTACACTTATCTGGACGTGTGCGCGCCGGCTACCCACTACTATACTGCCAAGATGGGGGTGTTCACCATAGGGGCAGACCTTTGTTGGCGTGACACCGCGGCCGCGCCGCCGCATGGCCAGGTCCTGCCACACCGAACGGCGACCTTCTTCAGGGGCTCCTTGTTCTGGACCGTCGTGGAGGGGGCTCTCCACGACACACCAGTCGCTCGAGGCTTCGTCCGCTTCAGGTTAGAGGATGAGTCCTTCGGCATCATACCGGCGCCTCCTTGCACTCCGAGGTTCAACTACGAGGCGTCCAATTTAACCGCCCTCCGCGGGGAGCTGTGTGTATGCGCGCCTCGGTCAGCTGCCAGTGTTTTCGAGATGTGGGTGTGCGGAGATCTGGATGATGGTTCCAGCCCGCCACATTGGGATCTTCGTCGTGTTATCACCGGGCCCTTTTCAGTTCAATCTTATATGCCGATGATCACGACCGCTGATGCCCTAGTCTTCCATTTTGCAACATACTACCTCTATAACTACGATCTCCAGAGTCCGAAATTTAATACTAGGAAGTTCATTGAAATGGAGCGCTTGAGGTATCATCACCTAGATGACGACACGTTTGTTGTATACACACGAAAAATTCTTGCTGACCTTTACGTAACCCCCTACGTTCCAAGCCTAGTTCGGATCTAGGTTTCAATACATTTATTTAACTTCCTTATTCTGTTATCTGAGTTATATTGCCTCGCGTCAATAATGTGCTATCATTACAAATTTACAATTTGATTCCAGCGGGTGCTTGATTTTGTTTGTTTGTTGATTTGCCTCTTTGTCCCACATTGGACTTGACTTAGCGCGATGGCTCCCACGCCAGACTTCAGCATGTCGGCCCACGGCGCCATTGGAATCCCTGCCTGGGGTGTCATACTCCTATCTATGATGCATGTCTCCTTCATCATAGGAAAACGTCCACATAAGTAACCAAAGTGCAGTATAGTTATCCTATTAATCTGATTGGTTTTTCATTTGAAAATTGTTAATTATTCCAACACATAATTCAACAAGAGTGTTTTTTTTCTTTACCCAAAGTGCATTTCCCAAAATTAATGAAAGATGCACACTTCTTTTGTATACTCTAGAAAAATAGAATATATAACATTGTTATCAAATGAAACTTGTGTAAGCATTACGCACATTGTACAATCAGATATTAGAATATAACACACACAAAAAATAAGAAGATATTAGAATATAACACTAAGGACATCCAGGTAGACATGAAATCTTCAAACCACCTCGTAAAGTTGATCTCACCAACGATGCAACCTCTTCAATTGACCCATCTCGCACACATATGCATGTGCACGCGCACGCGCGCGCACACACACACACACATTTGCCCCAAAATTGCAGCCATGTAACCGTGTCGCATTGGATCACAGAAATTGGAATTGAAAAAAAAAACTCAGGAACTTGAAAAACATGGGAATATGATGTCACGACTTGATTTTATTTTCCCCCAGACTGCAGCCCTAGCCCCACCCAAGCTCTCCTCCACGCCGCCATCTCAGTCCCTCTCTCATCAGCGTTAGAAGTGTGGGCAGTTGTTCCTTTTGTTTTTGTTAGTTCTGTAGGTCATTGTTTCCCTTAGGTTTGTTCCCCCGGGGGCATCAACGAGGTGGTGGCGGTGATGCCTCACTGGAATATGGTCCCTCCGGCCTCTCCTTACCTTGACGACGTCCGATCCATTGTCGATGAAGTGTTATGAGGGTATGTGTTGCAAGATCTGTTGGCTCTCTTTGGATCTGGGAAGTTGATGTGTCAATAAAAGGCAATCAATTGGGTAGCTCTTAGTGCGGCAATTTCGATCTCTTCTTTCAATTTGTTCTGTCACATGGCTCTGTTTTTTCACCCTCCGAACTGGTGGTGAAGTACTGCAAAAGCCTGAGTTGCAAGCGATGATTCCTCAACCGATGTTCCTGCAGTGTTTACCAGATATCGTTTCTAACGGTGAGTGGCTATCATGGTCTTCAAAGCCCAGTATGTTGAGGAAATTTACAGGTGTCTCTTTTGCTTACTGCTAGTTCAGTCCAATTGTTTAGCTCCGACGGACGGCTTACAGTCGAAGGTAGAATAAGATCAATATGATTTTGGTTGTAGTTTTATTTTTGCTGGTTGTTTTGTGTCTTTCTATCCTTCCTTTGTATTGGATACAAGTTTCCTTTATAATTTTTAGATATAAGATACCCTTTGGGTGTCTTTTTTAAAACAGATGATATGCCATGACATGTTAGAATCCACAGGAGTTAAAAACACATGAATTTTGGTATGGTAATGAGGGTAGTTTGGTTACCCGATGGCAAGTCTGGTTAGCTATCTCAGAACCAACAGTCAACAATAGATGATAATTGTGATTTCACATGCAAGAGTAGGTTGGTTGTACTAGACAGAGTGCATGTCATAGTTGTCATAGACATAAAAGGAATTTTCTAAGGAGACTTAGCCTTTTTCTATAATAATCCTATGGAACTTATGTGTACGAAGTAATTCATAGGAAGGATTGGCTCATTTGAACGAAGTCATGTCCCAAATGTGTACGTAACAATCCATAGGATTTTTGAAGGATTTGTTCCTACAAAATTCCTTTAAAACCACTTCGATCCAAAGGAGACCTCTATTTAATTAGGTCCTATTTGATTTTATTTATATAGGAAATTTAAAGGATTGAACTTCTAAGGAATTTTTTGTGTTTAGAAGTTCTAAGAAATAGTTCGTAGAAAGGGTTGATTGATTTGTAGGACTGGATGCTATATGGTTTTTCTTCACTGAGGATTTCAGATTTCCTGCGTTACATTTTAAAGAAAATTTAGGACGTGTTTGGTTACCTGCATTAGGTCGGGCCAGGCCGCGCGGGATATTTTTGGGTTGTTTGGTTGGCTGGGTCGCATAAAATGTTGGCCCGCATGAAACTTAAAGCACTCCACAGCCATGCCCGCTAGGAACGGCCGATTCGGCCGTTTTCAGCGAGCCAGGCTGGGTCGAGCCACCTCGAGCGCACGCGGTGGGTCCCGTTGCACGAGTGAACACACCAGGGATGCGAGCTTGCAGGTGGTTTCTTCTCCTACCTCCACTAAACTCCTCCCTAATCCCCTTTCTTCGTCCTTTTTTATCTGCACAACGATACTTCGATTCAGGATAAGGTCTATACGAAAAAGATGCACATCGATGTCATGGTTCCATTCAGACAATCGGTTTGTAGTTTCTTCAACCGTAGAGGAGGGATTCGAGATTAGATCAGAGGAGTAGAGGAAGAAGAAGCAGGGGAGAGAGAGGAGAACGGGAGAAGGGGGATGAGCCGAGGTGTCGCAGGGGCTCGCCGACCGGCGCGACGCGAGGAGGAGCAGCTCGATCGGTGTACTATCGTGGATCGGGGAGAACGACGACGATAGCTCTCTCGCTTCCTAGACCGGAGAGGTGACCGCCGCCGGTTATACGGGCACGACGGAGGAGGTGAAGCCCAATTTCAGGACTCCACCAAGCTAGGCGTGTCGTTGTTATTTTTAATAATTAGATTTTTAACAATTGTGAGTTTTGGCTAGGTTTTGGGCCTGTCCAACCAAGTCAAGGTCGAGGCCCATTAGGGTGGGCGCCTCAACCCTCCATATAAGGAGCTGGAGCGCATTAGGTTTAGGGAGTTCAGAATTTTAGTCTAAACTATCGAGTTGTGTTTCTTTGGTGAAGCATCCCTTCGGGGACAGCGATGCCGTTTATCTAATAAAGATTGCTGCGGAGGTTCATGTGTTCATCAAGGATTATCGTGCTTTGGTTTGAGGCGTGGTGATCTTCATCACGTTGCTTGTTGGATTCATTCCTCTTCTTCAGGTTGCGTTCGTCGCATGGTTGGAAGAGTTGTTACCTGGTTGATGTAGGGTAGATCCCTAGGTGGCCCGATGTTTCATGATTGGAGCGAATTCCATGAAGAACACGAAGAACACGAGGGGGAAAACGCGAGGGGAAGCACAAGAGAATCACTCAACCAACAAGATTTGATTACACATGCGCTAGATCCTCAAAACACAAAGAGTTACACGATCTACGAACAACTAAGGACAATACAAGTAGCACGATCTTCTCCACGAGGAGGTCTTGAGGTTCTTCCCGTGATGGGGTCTTCAATCCGCTTGGAAGGATCTTCTCCGAGGAGGTGCGATCTCCGAGGAGAAGGGTAACCAAGTGGATGAGCAAAGCTCTCACACAAACATGAGCTAATCCTTTGCTAACCCTAAAAATGAGGAGGAGGAGGTATATTTATAGCCCAAGGGGCGAAGGGGTAAGTGTCGTGGAATTGTCACGGCAGATGTCCTAATGTGAGGACTTAGTCGTGAGGCCAACGCATCTATGTAGTAGCTTGAGAGGGGTCGATCGGAATCGAGAGACGCAACACAAGACAAGGGTTTAGACAGCTTCGGGCCCTGCGAAACATCATCCGGTAACAACCCTACATGTTGTTTGTGGCTAGGTCTCATTATGCTCATCAAGGAGTCGCCGGTAAGCCGGCTCTTTGTGTCTAGCCCTAGAGATCGTTTCTTGTCCCCCTCTTTGGGGGGCCCTGCCCCTCCTTATATAAGTTGAAGGGGCGGGTTACATGACTAGTCCTAGTTGGATTAGCATTACTCAATTACAAGTGAAGTCCTAGTCTTGCTTCCTTTGTAAGGGAATATTCCTTACGCTTTCCTCTTAAGCTGGCCCACCAGAGTATAAGCCGGCCTGCTGGGCCTTGGGCCTTGTCGTCCGTCTGATCCGCCCACCGGGTCTTCAATGAGTCATAATGTCCAGGCGGGTTACTTGTAAACCGCCATGTTCGGGCGGATCGCCAATGAGTCGCCAGGCTCCAGCTGGGTCATACATCTGGCGGTTTATACCACGGAGTATATCCCCAACACTAGCCCCCAGTTTAATTTGGATTTATCCATGTTAAACTGATCCTGCAACATGAACACAAGAACAAATTTGACAGGTTGTGCTCCGGGTTAAATAATCTTGTAAGCCGGCACCTGATCATCCTTAAGTCCTTGACATTTTCTCCTGGAAAATCCGGGTCAATAGGCCAGCTTCATAATCCATTTGCTGACATTGGCTCTTGTAAAGAAATATTATAAGAAATAATCCATTTGAGTCGGCCTTCAATGCTCCGATTTGACAAAAATATTGGTCTTGAAATATTCAATTGATATTCAGCCGGCTTAAAGATGTAGATCTTGCCAATTTATGATTGCCAAAATTGTCGGGTTATAAACAAATGATGTCGGGTCATGTAATTGTTGTTGCTGCCGGGTTAATCTTATGATGACGCCGGGTCATAAACTTTGCAGATTTCTCCGATAATAATATAATACCTGATTTGCTCAAAACTGAGAATTTGAAGTTATTCCTCCCTTATATGCATATCACCTGTAGCCCCCAAGTGTCGGGTTATCATGCTTGCAGCAACCTAGGACTTGTAATTGCCTTATGCTCATAAAAATTTCAACCAGTGTAGCCCCCAAGGGCCGGCTCGGTAAGATATTACGAAGCTGGGGCTTTGTATATGATCCATTAATAATAACACATATGATGTAATCTCCAGCATGGGGCTTGAACCCACATCTACAAGGTTAAGAGCTTTGTACTCTACCAACTGATAGTGGATCTTTCAATATAATGGATTAAGGCATGTGTACATTGAATTTTCGACAGGAGCAATTGGTAGCCCCCAAGGGCCGGCTCATTTAGAATGTGATGAGTCGGGTCTTCAATAAGTTGAGCAAAAAATGACTTTGCATTAGCCCCCAAGTGTCATGGTGCATGCTGGCAGTAACATGGGACTTGCATATTCGATGTAATCTCAATTTGAATAATGTAGCCCCCAAGTGCCGGGTCGTAAGCCTGCAGCGACTCAGTACTATTCCTTCTATTGTAGAATAAACCATATCCATTGATAAAATAATAGCCATTGCGCCAAAGCGACTTTGAATACCTTATCTGTTGACAAGTAAATCCGGAGTTTAATTACCCGGTGGCTCTTGATCAATGGCGATTTAATACACCTCCATTGTAAGCCAGAATTTTTATAACCCGGCGGCTTATAGCCTTTGAGAAAATCCAGAATGGATAATTATTTTGAAGCATCAATTTTAATGATGAGCTTGGACTTAAGCATTTATATAAGTCATAGTTCTGCAAATCCTGCACAGAGTTTAAATGACATACGCCCTGGCGACTTAACGTCAAAAGGCAGGGCGGGTAACAACCCAAACGTAATATAGTCTTTATGCAAGTATGGAAAAGACTAGAATTAAGGCCATTCAAGCCTAAATATACTAGCGATTTAACGTCAAAAGCTAGGGAGGGTTATCAAACCTCGCATATTTATATAATCAGGAAAATATACCTGTGGAATTGGCTCATACCGCCGGCTTATATCGCCGTATCCAATAAGGGCAATAATCCAACGATTGATACGCGCATGATTCCAATGGCGCAATTCAAAATATACCGGCGGCTTAAAGTCCATAGCCAGGGCTGGTTTAAACATAATCATGTATAAACAATATCATACCTGTGATATTGAATCGTACTGTCGGTTTATGATACATGTGCAGTAAGGGTGATAACCCAAAACTTAAAAGCCAAACCTTCCAAGTATTAATATTGTCATATGCTGGCGACTTGTCGTCCAAAGCCAGACCGGGTTAATAGAAACCATATATATATATATATATATATATATATATATATATATATATATATATATATATATATATATATATGCTTCGGATATGAGCAAAAAGTCTCAAGACAAACCCAAAAGACTGTTTTCAAAAAACTTAAGTCAAACAGAAAGAAAAATTTAAGGCTTCTGATTCGAATACGATCAGTAAACCGGACCAAATGGGTTAAGCTAGGATTCGAATACGATCATGTAGCCCCCTGTGGCTTTGGCGTTGCGCCGATCAAGAGGATACCGATAGCTATGTTCTCTTTGGTTCGAATACGACCTATGTTTGAACAGGAAACCCCCAAATGACCTTGAGAGTTTTTTTTAACGACTCTGATTCGAATACGATCAAAGTCGGACCCAAAAGGGGTTAAGCTATGATTCGAATACGATCAAGAAGCCCCCTAGTGGGTTTGGCATTGCGCCGATCAAGAGGGTACCAACAGCTATGTTCTCTTTGGTTCGAATATGACCTATGTTTGAACAGGAAGCCCCCAAGTGACCATAAGTTTTGGCATTGCACCGATCAAGAGGGTACCGACGGCTATGTTCTCTTTGATGAATACACCTATGTTTGAACAGGAAGCCCCCAAGTGACCATTGAAAACAGCGTACCTATGTTTGAACCGCGCATCATGGCAGCAAACTCTCTTTGGCAACCTTTAATTTCTCCTGAGAACTCAACTTTGCAAGAGATAATTATTCTTGAACCAAAATTTTTAAAGCGGGTTTGAGAGCTTTAGAGCTTTGTGGAGACAGTTTCCTCTTAAACCGGATTTTGAACCGAATATTGAGAGCTTCAGCGCTGTGCGGGAGACGGGATTTCCCTTAAACCGGATTTTGAACCGGATATTGAGAGCTTCAGCGCTGTGAACCGGAAGCATATTGTGAGCCGGAATTTTTCTGACGGCCTTTTAAATTTTCATCGACAGAGCAGTAATCTCCGGGGCCGGGTTATTTTTCCCTCCAATGACCCGGAGTTCTTGAATGCATTGAAACCGGCCAATTCTGCCGAATCATACCATTGTAGCCCCCGAGTCTCAAGATGACTCGAAGTGTTGGATTGAGATTCTCCATATTTGACCATAGCAGAAGGTGTATATCATTGGCGTTGATAGCGACATGTGAATCCACAGAAAGTTGAGGTGACTGCGGCGGGTTATAAATGATCTTGTATGAGCCGTGTCAGCAACTCGGTCAATGGTTCCTTCCAACTGGTTGTTTGAAGTTTAACCAAACTGTAGTGGCGGCGACTTGTGCGCCTGCCCATTGAACCATCCAGTGCAGACGGCGGCTGATAATACATGATAATTCACCTCCAATTTGTTGAAAGAAAACCGGGCTACCCAAGCAGTGACTTGCTCATATTCAATAAATAGCTCACGCATATAGGTGTGGCCCGGTATGTTGTGTAGACCAGGCCGCGAGAGATGGACGAAAAAGACAACCACGGCATCAGAGGCGGCTCTGACAGATGAATCGACCGCGGCGTTGTAAGCCGGTGCGGATAGGCGAGTCAATCATAGGCGCGGAAAAAATGCACGGACGGACGGGTCAGCCTCGCCGTGTTGATGTAGCGGGGGCAGCGATTTGCATAAATAATGCTGGCGCGCACCCTTTATGCGACACCTTTGTAAGGAATAATGGTCCTGCGAAAAAATATCATAGACCAGAGTAATTGTTCTCTGATGAAAACAATATGTGCTAATAAAATAAATTTAGATAGATTTCACCTGATTTGTCCGGATGACAGATGATCCGTTTAACGCGACAGAAACGGCAACTCAATATAACCCCGTCGGCTTAACACGGTAGAGGCGGCTCAACACGCCCCGGCGGCTCAACACAGCAGAGGCGGCTCAATATTGATAAACATCTTAGTATTTTTTTGTCAAACAAACGCGGACACTGATGCTTGATGCGCGTCCTGATGATTTTTCCAATGTACGTGGTAATAATGGTCCTCATGTGGTACCTTCGTGAGAAGTACTATTAATGGGGACCTTGGATTTGCTTCTCCATATGAACTAGTAGCACATGACTATGCTTGGTTGATCTGATTATGTGCGCTCCCTTCCGTCCTTTTTCTTTCCTCTCGTGAATTTGGTCATGTAGTTGCTCGCACAGACAGTAGTAAGGAATAGTAGAAGTACGTACAGCTGCGTGCATCAGATGGTTGACCTCTTATGTGATAATGTAGAAAGCAGTAGCACAAACAGACGCCTTGGCCATTTGAGCTTTCATTTACGGTCTCAGGACCTGATTTTTAGCGACTTGCAACTCCACACAGACGTTAGTATTTCGGCGCGGTACGGACGCACACTTTTTTTCTTCTTTTCCACCATGGCAGCGGTGACTTGACCGTGGCGAGTCACAGCGAATCAACGGAGCAGGGGGCGGCTCACCCGCAGTGTAGACGGAGTGGCAGCTCAAGGCGAAGGCGAGCCCGGCCCGGTGCGGGCGGCTTATGGCGGCAGCTGCTGCAGCAGAGTAGTTCAGAGGTGTGGCCATCGCCTTTAGAGGCAGCAGTGGGCGGCGACTCAAACAGGCCGTGGCCGCAGCAGTAGTGGAGGCGCGGAGGCAGAGGGCGGGGGAGACGCCTGCGTGGGAGGCCGCGTGGGTGGTGACTGACAAGGTAGGGCGCCGGGCCAGTCTGCGGCCAGTGGCGGCAGAGGCGCTCGCGAGCGATGGCCGAGTCCTCCTCCGAATGGTGGAGTTCTTTTACCAATCATGTTCGAGTCCTTCTCCAGGTCGTAGCATGGCCCTCCCATCCCAGCGCAACCTGTTGGTCCCTAGGTCGAGTCCCGGTACTCCCTTTTTTTTTCACGCGCTGTTCATGCAATTGTAGCCAGCCAATCCAATAATTTCCTTTGTTCTTTTCCTGATCCATTAGTACTCAAACAGTACTATCCTTTTTTATCTAAACTCCTAATGTCTCAGTTGGTAGGTCGCGTTCCGGGTTTTATTTTCGTCCCACCTCACCCGGCCTTTTTTGGTACTTCTTTGGTACTACTTCCCACCTCCCTCTCAACCACGGAAAACCAAAAAAAACCTGCGATCGAGTCCCGCACACGCCCACCTCCCTCTTAGCCGCATAGAACCAAAAAAACCTCAAGCCGAGTCCCCCACCCGCCCCCACGCACTCCAGGCCCTAACATCCCGTCGCACCAAGACAGACGAACCAAAAAAATTTACGAATAGTCCGCCGGTTATTTTTCGCTGGTTTTTATTTCGTCTCACCACTTTCGTTGGTTTTATTTCGCTGGTTTTATTTCGTCTCCCTCCCACCTGTCTTTTCGCTTCACCACCCACATAAACCCATCAGATTAGTTACCATAAAAAAATAAATCGCAATCAATCAAGTATTGATGATCAGATTAGTTACCATATAAAAAATAAATCGCAATCAATCAAGTATTGATGGGATATTTCCTTATATTGATGTGATTTCCCCTTTTTTATCATCAATCATCTCTACTTCCTAAAAAAATGTGTAGCTTTCCTTTTCGCTTCACCACCCACATAAACCCATCAGATTAGTTACCATATAATAAAAAATCGCAATCAATCAAGTATTGATGATCAGATTAGTTACCATATAAAAAATAAATTGCAATCAATCAAGTATTGATGGGATATTTTCTTATATTGATGTGATTTTCCCTTTCTTATCATCAATCATCTCTACTGCCTAAAAAAATGCGTAGCTTTCCTTTTCCTGCCAACCGACCGCGTCCCGTCTCCCTACATCCGCCCTCGTTGCTCGGCCTCCCGCACGAAAAAAACCCTCTCGTTTGACCTCCCCCAAACCCCGCATGATGGAAAAACCCAGCCGCCTGCTTCCCCTCCTCTCGACCGCTCCATACGTCCGGATCGCGGCCCCATCCCCATCCTCCTCTCACGTCACGGCGGCCGATGGACTGCCGCCACCACCCTCCTACTCTCTCGCCGTCGCCGTCCTCCCGCTCGCTCGCCGCCGCTGTCACCACCAATCCCGGCGAAGGCGTCGTTGCTGCTATGTCGCCTCCTTTCCCCATCCAAGCCTGACCATGGCAACGACGCCCTCTCATGTGTCCCGCGGTGAGGTTTGGGGAGGCGCGACCACAACCCAGTAGGGATCTCACCGCGGACCCGTCCGCTGGGATGGGTGTTGCCTCCGTTGCGAATGGGATCAAAGGGAGGGACTACTTCGTCGTCAAGGTCGGCGAGGCAGCGGCCGATTGGAAGCCCGGTTGTGAACATGGGAGTTTGTCCCTATGGAGGCGGCGGCCATGGAGATTGGATGTGAAGCAACCCCACTTGCCGGTGGTGGAGGCTTGTCGTCCATGTGATCCTTTCTTCTCCCAGTATCCCCATTCCTTGCCTCCCATTACAAAAGTGAGCATAAATGAGAGCAGGGGCTGATTTTCATCACTTCATTTCTCATATTTTTAGTTTTTTTTTTGAGATTATACAAGATGCTTCCGATCTGTTTTGTCAAATTACTTGGATCGTCTTACGGAATTGACAGCCATCGTATTTTTCACCTCATGTTATTTCTTAATCCTTGTCCCACTAGGCATCCACTACATGTTTGGTAATGACGTGATGTTGAGGCGGCTAGGAGAAGCTCAGCAGCCAGATCAAGGGCTATCGAGATGGATCTGGGAGCCAAGCAGTAGTTCTTTTGTGAAATTTTGGTTATTATCTTTTATATTGTTACGATTGTGGGATGGTTGATTTTGACTCTGTGTAACCTTTGCATTTGTTTCCCCAGCTTGTTGGCGTAGATGCGTGGCACTGCGGCAACTAATCAAGAGCGAGGGCAGTGCACATCAGAGCTACGCTGAATGTAGCGAGCCAACCACGAATTGGGTATGTTCACACGAGGGATCGGAGAGGAGAGGAACATTAACATTTTTCATGATTTGGATGAAAATTTCAGTTCATAGTTTCTCCGTACGTGGCAACACACTAGCGGTACTCATGGGCTTAGGATGAAAGTAGCGCTAGCGGAATCAGTAGGTTGTATGGGAAGGCGGTTGTTGCCCTTGTCCCTTGGTGCTAGCCTACCGTGGCGGCCTCACTAACTTGCTCATTGCGAATACGAGTTCGTGGGGTCGCGAGTTGCTGCAGATTTGTTTTTATCACTTTTTACAATATTTATTGATGTATCCCTAACTCATCGAGTCATTTTTAGCTTTGATTTCCCATATACGCCAGCCTAAATATCCCATGGTCAGAATATTTGCATGGTTACTGGACATTGTCCCTTTCTTTCTAATGTTTAATATTTTATATTGACGATAGAAATAATTTTATCCGCTTGATTTAGGAAGTGCACATAGGTAGGTCAACATATTTTGTAGCTCTTTTGGATGTAAAAGCATATGTTGCATAAGAAATTATTATCTTCCAAGCATACTCACATTTCACTAACAAATAGGGGGAGGTTCAGACTTCAGAGCAATGATAAAAAGGTTTATTCCTCACTCTTTTGTTGGAATTTTAGTTCCAAGTTAACATGATTTCTTATCCGCTTCATAAGTCATGCATCTGCTTAATTAGGTGATAAGTAGAGCAAAACAATGATCATGTTATTGTGCGGTTTGTTTAAACTCCAGCATAAGGAATTCTGGTTTAAGAAAAAAGACTTTTGGCTTATTTAATTACAAATTGATTGCAACATCGTGTTAGTATTTGATTTCTCAGATCCGGTTGTAATATTTGTGAAGACGTGCATTGCACGTGCACTTGGAAGCGGGCCCGTGGCCTGCGACGGACGGCGCCGACGCTGACCCGGGCCACCTCCTCCGCGTATTCTTGGAGCTGTGGCTGGCCGATTTACATGAAATTAATTCCCTCAGTTCTGGTGGAAAATATGATACACATAATCCATATTGTTATGCACTAGCGTGTGTGTGTGTAAAATAGATGGATTATGGTCCCGTACCCAATAAGATGGATATGTGTGTGTGTTAGAGAGAGGGAGAGGGGGAGAGAGAGTGAGGAAGAGGGAGGGAGTGTGTTTGTGTGAGGATTTGATGGTAAAAAAGGTCGCCAATGTCGTAATATTGAACTCTTTAAATTAATGTGGCCCCGTTGCAACGCACGGGCGTTCTTCTAGTAGTACTAGTGGATGTGCTTGGGGGTTCTCTTGTTGGAGAACGTTGCAGAAAATTAAAATTTTTCCTACGGTTTCACCAAGATCCATCTATGAGTTCATCTAGCAACGAGTATTCAGATTAGATAGCATCTACATACCACTTTGTAGATCGCAACAGAAGCGTTCAAGTGAACGTGGATGAGGTAGTCGTACTCGCCGTGATCCAATTCACCGATGATCTTGTGCCGAACGGACAGCACCTCCGCGTTCAACACACGTACGGAAAGCGTGACGTCTCCTCCTTCTTGATCCAGCAAGGCAAAGGAGAGGTTGGGGAAGAAGGCTCCAGCAGCAGCACGACGGCGTGGTGATGGTGGAACTGCAGTACTCTGGCAGGGCTTCGCCGTGCACTTACGGAGGAGGAGGAGGTGTTGGAGAGGGAGAGGGAGGCGCCAGGGCATTGGGTTGCGCAGCCCCCCTCCCCTGCCCCCCTTTATATAGGCCTCTTGGGGGGGCGCCGGCCCTGGGAGATCTGATCTCCCAAGGGGGCGGCGGCCAGGGAGGTTTCCCTCCCCCCCAAGCCATCTAGGAGGTGCCTTCCACCACTAGGACTCCTCCTAGATGGAACCCTAGGCGCATGCGCCCTTTGGGGCTGGTTCCCCT
The DNA here is from genome assembly GCA_032464435.1 of Aegilops umbellulata. Taxonomy (NCBI): domain Eukaryota; kingdom Viridiplantae; phylum Streptophyta; class Magnoliopsida; order Poales; family Poaceae; genus Aegilops; species Aegilops umbellulata. Next base: position 482,713,043 of record CP136055.1, read on the forward strand.
TGGCCCAAGCAGGCCAAGGCGCACCCCCTAAGGCCCATGTGGCCCACCAAGGCAGGTGGCCCCACCTGGTGGACCCCCGGGACCCATCCGGTGGTCCCGGTACAATACCGATAACCCCGAAACTTGTCCCGATGGCCGAAACAACACTTCCTATATATAATTCTTTACCTCCAGACCATTCCGGAACTCCTCGTGACGTCCGGGATCTCATCCGGGACTCCGAACAACATTCGGGTTACTGCACATACATATCCCTACAACCCTAGCGTCACCGAACCTTAAGTGTGTAGACCCTACGGGTTCGGGAGACATGCAGACATGACCGAGACGGCTCTCGGGCAATAACCAATAGCGGGATCTGGATACCCATGTTGGCTCCCACATGCTCCACGACGATCTCATCGGATGAACCACGATGTCAAGGATTCAATTAATCCCGTATACGATTCCCTTTGTCAATCGGTATTTTACTTGTCCGAGATTCGATCGTCGGTATCCCAATACCTCGTTCAATCTCGTTATCGGCAAGTCACTTTTCTCGTACCGTAATGCATGATCCCGTGATCAAACACTTTGATCACATTGAGCTCATTGTGATGATGCATTACCGAGAGGGCCCGGTGATACCTCTCCGTCAAGCGGAGTGACAATTCCCAGTCTCGATCCATGTCAACCCAACAGACACTTTCAGAGATACCCGTAGCATACCTTTATAGTCACCCAGTTACGTTGTGACGTTTGGCACACCCAAAGCACTCCTACGGTATCCGGGAGTTACACGATCTCATGGTCTAAGGAAAAGATACTTGACATTGGAAAACTCTAGCAAACGAACTATGCGATCTTATGCTATGTTTAGGATTGGGTCTTGTCCATCACATCATTCTCCTAATGATGTGATCCCGTTATCGATGACATCCAATGTCCATAGTCAGGAAACCATGACTATCTGTCGATCAACGAGCTAGTCAACTAGAGGCTTACTAGGGACATGTTTGTTGTCTGTTATTCACACATGTATTACGATTTTCGGATAACACAATTATAGCACGAATAAAGACAATTATCATGAATAAGGAAATATAATAATAATGCTTTTATTATTGCCTCTAGGGCATATTTCCAACAGTCTCCCACTTGCACTAGAGTCAATAATCTAGTTACATTGTGATGAATCGAACACCCATAGAGTTCTGGTGCTGATCATGTTTTGCCTTAGGGAGAGGTTTAGTCAACGGATCCGCGACATTCAGATCTGTGTGTACTTTACAAATTTCTATGTCTCCATCTTGAACATTTTCACGAATGGAGTTGAAGCGACGCTTGATGTGCCTGGTCTTCTTGTGAAACCTGGGCTCCTTTGCAAGTGCAATAGCTCCAGTGTTGTCACAGAAGAGCTTGATTGGCCCCGACGCATTGGGTATGACTCCGAGGTCGGTGATGAACTCCTTCACCCAAACTGCTTCATGTGCTGCCTCCGAGGCTGCCATGTACTCCGCTTCACATGTAGATCCCGCCACGACGCTTTGCTTGCAACTGCACCAGCTTACTGCCCCACCATTCAAAATATACACGTATCCAGTTTGTGACTTAGAGTCATCCAGATCTGTGTCGAAGCTAGCGTCGACGTAACCTTTTACGACGAGCTCTTCGTCACCTCCATAAACGAGAAACATTTCCTTGGTCCTTTTCAGGTACTTCAGGATATTCTTGACCGCTGTCCAGTGTTCCTTGCCGGGATTACTTTGGTACCTACCTACCAAACTTACGGCAAGGTTTACATCAGGTCTGGTACACAGCATGGCATACATAATAGAACCTATGGCTGAGGCATAGGGGATGACACTCATCTCTTCTATATCTTCTGCCGTGGTCGGACATTGAGCTGAGCTCAATTTCACACCTTGTAACACAGGTAAGAACCCTTTCTTAGATTGATCCATATTGAATTTCTTCAATATCTTATCAAGGTATGTGCTTTGTGAAAGACCTATGAGGCGTCTCGATCTATCTCTATAGATCTTGATGCCTAATATATAAGCAGCTTCTCCAAGGTCCTTCATTGAAAAACTTTTATTCAAGTAGGCCTTAATGCTGTCCAAGAGTTCTATATCATTTCCCATCAAAAGTATGTCGTCTACATATAATATGAGAAATGCTACAGAGCTCCCACTCACTTTCTTGTAAACACAGGCTTCTCCATAAGTCTGTGTAAACCCAAACGCTTTGATCATCTCATCAAAGCGAATGTTCCAACTCCGAGATGCTTGCACCAGCCCATAAATCGAGCGTTGGACCTTGCACACCTTGTCAGCATTCTTAGGATCGACAAAACCTTCCGGCTGCATCATATACAATTCTTCCTTAAGGAAACCATTAAGGAATGCCGTTTTGACGTCCATTTGCCATATCTCATAATCATAGTATGCGGCAATTGCTAACATGATTCGGACGGACTTTAGCTTTGCTACCGGTGAGAAAGTCTCATCGTAGTCAATTCCTTGAACTTGTCGATAACCCTTAGCGACAAGCCGAGCTTTATAGATGGTCACATTACCATCCGCGTCTGTCTTCTTCTTAAAGATCCATTTATTTTCTATGGCTCGCCGTTCAACGGGCAAGTCAGTCAAAGTCCACACTTCGTTTTCATACATGGATCCTATCTCAGATTTCATGGCTTCCAGCCATTTGTCGGAATCCGGGCCCGCCATTGCTTCCTCATAGTTCGAAGGTTCACCGTTGTCTAACAACATGATTTCCAAGACAGGGTTCCCGTACCACTCTGGTGCGGAACGTGTCCTTGTGGACCTTCGAATTTCAGTAGGAGCTTGATCAGAAGCATCTTGATCATCATCATTAATTTCCTCTCTAGTCGGTGCAGGCTCCTCAGAAACGTTTTCTTGAGTTTCGCCATTTACCGGTTCAAGAGGTAACACTTCATCAAGTTCTACTTTCCTCCCACTTACTTCTTTCAAGAGAAACTCTTTCTCTAGAAAGGATCCATTCTTGGCAACAAAGATCTTGCCTTCGGATCTGAGGTAGAAGGTATACCCAATAGTTTCTTTAGGGTATCCTATGAAGACGCATTTTTCCGACTTGGGTTCGAGCTTTTCAGGTTGAAGTTTCTTGACATAAGCATCGCATCCCCAAACTTTTAGAAACGACAGCTTAGGTTTCTTTCCAAACCATAATTCATGCGGTGTCGTCTCAACGGATTTCGACGGAGCCCTATTTAAAGTGAATGCGGCAGTCTCTAAAGCATAGCCCCAAAAAGATAGCGGTAAGTCGGTAAGAGACATCATAGATCGCACCATATCTAATAGAGTGCGATTACGACGTTCGGACACACCATTACGATGAGGTGTTCCAGGCGGCGTGAGTTGTGAAACTATTCCACATTTTCTTAAGTGTGTGCCAAATTCGTGACTCAAGTATTCTCCTCCATGATCTGATCGTAGAAACTTGATCTTTCTCTCACGTTGATTTTCAACCTCACTCTGAAATTCCTTGAACTTTTCAAAGGTCTCAGACTTGTGTGTCATTAAGTAGACATACCCATATCTACTCAAGTCATCAGCGAGGGTGAGAACATAACGATAGCCACCGCGAGCCTCAACACTCATTGGACCGCACACATCGGTATGTATGATTTCCAATAAGTTGGTTGCTCGCTCCATTGTTCCTGAGAACGGAGTCTTGGTCATTTTACCCATGAGGCATGGTTCGCACGTGTCAAATGATTCATAATCAAGAGACTCTAAAAGTCCATCTGCATGGAGCTTCTTCATGCGTTTGACACCTATGTGACCAAGGCGGCAGTGCCACAAATATGTGGGACTATTGTTATCAACTTTAACTCTTTTGGTATTCACACTATGAATATGTGTATCATCACGTACGAGATTCATTAAGAATAAACCATTAACCATCGGAGCATGACCATAAAACATATCTTTCATATAAATAGAACAACCATTATTCTCGGATTTAAATGAGTAGCCATCTCGAATTAAGCGAGACCCAGATACAATGTTCATGCTCAAACTTGGCACTAAATAACAATTATTGAGGTTTAAAACTAATCCCGTAGGTAAATGTAGAGGCAGCGTGCCGACGGCGATCACATCGACCTTGGAACCATTCCCGACGCGCATCGTCACCTCGTCCTTCGCCAGTCTCCGTTTATTCCGCAGCTCCTGCTTTGAGTTACAAATGTGAGCAACTGCACCGGTATCAAATACCCAAGAGCTACTACGAGTACTGGTAAGGTACACATCAATTACATGTATATCACATATACCTTTGGTTTTGTCGGCCTTCTTGTCCGCTAAGTATTTGGGGCAGTTCCGCTTCCAGTGACCACTTCCCTTGCAATAAAAGCACTCAGTCTCGGGCTTGGGTCCATTCTTTGGCTTCTTCCCGGCAACTTGCTTACCGGGCGCGGCAACTTCCTTGCCGTCCTTCTTGAAGTTCTTTTTACCCTTGCCCTTCTTGAACTTAGTGGTTTTATTCACCATCAACACTTGATGCTCCTTCTTGATTTCTACCTCTGCTGATTTCAGCATAGCATATACTTCAGGAATGGTCTTTACCATCCCCTGCATATTGTAGTTCATCACAAAGCTCTTGTAGCTAGGTGGAAGCGACTGGAGGATTCTGTCAATGACCGCTTCATCCGGGAGATTAACTTCCAATTGAGTCAAGCGGTTGTGCAACCCAGACATTTTGAGTATGTGCTCACTGACAGAGCCATTTTCCTCCATCTTACAGCTAAAGAATTTATCGGAGACTTCATATCTCTCGACCCGGGCATGAGCTTGGAAAACCATTTTCAGCTCTTCGAACATCTCATATGCTCCATGTCTCTCAAAACGCTTTTGGAGTCCCGGCTCTAAGCTGTAAAGCATGCCGCACTGAACGAGGGAGTAATCATCGCAGCGTGACTGCCAAGCGTTCATAACGTCTTGTTCTGCAGGGAGAATAGGTGCGTCACCCAGCGGTGCTCTTAGGACATAATCTTTCTTGGCAGCTATGAGGATAATCCTCAGGTTCCGGACCCAGTCCGTATAGTTGCTACCATCGTCTTTCAGCTTGGTTTTCTCTAGGAACGCGTTGAAGTTGAGGACTACGTTGGCCATTTGATCTACAAGACATATTGTAAATATTTAGTTCATGATAATAAAGTTCAAATTAATTAATGAACTCCCACTTAGATAGACATCCCTCTTCTAGTCATCTAAGTATTACATGATCCGAGTCAACTAGGCCGTGTCCGATCATCACGTGAGACGGAGTAGTCAACAACGGTGAACATCTTCATGTTGATCGTATCTTCTATACGACTCATGCTCGACCTTTTGGTCTTCTGTGTTCCGAGGCCATGTCTGTACATGCTAGGCTCGTCAAGTCAACCTAAGTGTTTTGCATGTGTAAATCTGTCTTACACCCGTTGTATGCGAACGTAAGGACCTATCACACCCGATCATCACGTGGTGCTTCGGAACGACGAACCTTAGCAACGGTGCACAGTTAGGGAGAACACTTTCTTGAAATTATTATGAGGGATCATCTTATTTACTACCGTCGTTCTAAGTAAACAAGATGCAAAACATGATAAACATCACATGCAATCAAATAATAAACATGACATGATATGGCCAATATCACATAGCTCCTTTGATCTCCATCTTGGGGCTCCATGATCATCTTGTCACCGGCTTGACACCATGATCTTCATCATCATGATCTTCATCATCGTGTCTCCATGAAGTTGCTCGCCAACTATTACTTCTACTACTATGGCTAACGCGTTTAGCAATAAAGTAAAGTAATTTACATGGCGATTCTCAATGACACGCAGGTCATACAAAAATAAAGACAACTCCTATGGCTCCTGCCGGTTGTCATACTCATCGACATGCAAGTCGTGATTCCTATTACAATAGCATGAACATCTCATACATCACATATAGATCATTCATCATACATCACAACTTTGGCCATATCATATCACAAAGCACTTGCTGCAAAAACAAGTTAGACGTCCTTTAATTGTTGTTGCAAGTTTTACGTGGCTGAATTAGGGTTCTAGCAAGAACGTTTTCTTACCTACGTTAAAACCACAACGTGATTTGTCAACTTCTATTTACCCTTCATAAGGACCCTTTTCATCGAATCCGCTCCAACTAAAGTAGGAGAGACAGACACCCGCCAGCCACCTTATGCATCTAGTGCATGTTAGTCGGTGGAACCGGTCTCACGTAAGCGTACGTGTAAGGTTGGTCCGGGCCGCTTCATCCCACAATACCGCTGAAGCAAGATAAGACTAGTAGCGGCAAGAAGAGTTGACAACATCTACGCCCACAACAAATTGTGTTCTACTCGCGCAAGAAGAACTACGCATAGACCTAGCTCATGATGCCACTATTGGAGAACGTTGCAGAAAATTAAAATTTTTCCTACGGTTTCACCAAGATCCATATATGAGTTCATCTAGCAACGAGTATTCAGATTAGATAGCATCTACATACCACTTTGTAGATCGCAACGGAAGCGTTCAAGTGAACGTGGATGAGGTAGTCGTACTCGTCGTGATCCAATTCACCGATGATCTAGTGCCGAACGGACAGCACCTCCGCGTTCAACACACGTACGGAAAGCGTGACGTCTCCTCCTTCTTGATCCAGCAAGGCAAAGGAGAGGTTGGGGAAGAAGGCTCCAGCAGCAGCACGACGGCGTGGTGATGGTGGAACTACAGTACTCCGGCAGGGCTTCGCCGTGCACTTACGGAGGAGGAGGAGGTGTTGGAGAGGGAGAGGGAGGCGCCAGGGCATTGGGTTGCGCAGCCCCCTTCCCCTGCCCCCCTTTATATAGGCCTCTTGGGGGGGGCGCCGGCCCTGGGAGATCTGATCTCCCAAGGGGGCGGCGGCCAGGGAGGCTTCCCTCCCCCCCAAGCCATCTAGGAGGTGCCTTCCACCACTAGGACTCCTCCTAGATGGAACCCTAGGCGCATGGGCCCTTTGGGGCTGGTTCCCTTGGCCCAAGAAGGCCAAGGCGCACCCCCTAAGGCCCATGTGGCCCACCAAGGCAGGTGGCCCCACCTGGTGGACCCCCGGGACCCCTCCGGTGGTCCCGGTACAATACCGATAACCCCGAAACTTGTCCCGATGGCCGAAACAGCACTTTCTATATATAATTCTTTACCTCCGGACCATTTCGGAACTCCTCGTGACGTCCGGGATCTCATCCGGGACTCCGAACAACATTCGGGTTACTGCACATACATATCCCTACAACCCTAGCATCACCGAACCTTAAGTGTGTAGACCCTACGGGTTTGGGAGACATGCAGACATGACCGAGACGGCTCTCGGGCAATAACCAACAGCGGGATCTGGATACCCATGTTGGCTCCCACATGCTCCACGATGATCTCATCGGATGAACCACGATGTCAAGGATTCAATTAATCCCGTATATGATTCCCTTTGTCAATCGGTATTTTACTTGTCCGAGATTCGATCGTCGGTATCCCAATACCTCGTTCAATCTCGTTATCAGCAAGTCACTTTTCTCGTACCGTAATGCATGATCCCGTGATCAAACACTTTGATCACATTGAGCTCATTGTGATGATGCATTACCGAGAGGGCCCGGTGATACCTCTCCGTCAAGCGGAGTGACAAATCCCAGTCTCGATCCATGTCAACCCAACAGACACTTTCAGAGATACCCGTAGCATACCTTTATATTCACCCAGTTACGTTGTGACGTTTGGCACACCCAAAGCACTCCTACGGTATCCGGGAGTTACACGATCTCATGGTCTAAGGAAAAGATACTTGACATTGGAAAACTCTAGCAAACGAACTATGCGATCTTATGCTATGTTTAGGATTGGGTCTTGTCCATCACATCATTCTCCTAATGATGTGATCCCGTTATCGATGACATCCAATGTCCATAGTCAGGAAATCATGACTATCTGTCGATCAACGAGCTAGTCAACTAGAGGCTTACTAGGGACATGTTTGTTGTCTGTTATTCACACATGTATTACGATTTCCAGATAACACAATTATAGCACGAATAAAGACAATTATCATGAATAAGGAAATATAATAATAATGCTTTTATTATTGCCTCTAGGGCATATTTCCAACATCTCTGGATTTGACTCGGTCTTCAGGCCAGAAAAAGTAGCGGCAATGACAACTCGGTGATTTGACGCATACGCTACTAGCTTTGCTTCTGCTGCCACGATTTATCCTTGAGAGCAACTGTTAAAATAAATCCGAGGCATACCGTCGATCTACCGAGAACCAAGCAATCACACGAGGGACGACACCGAAATAGGCATACCGTCGATCTACCGAGGACCAAGCAATCACACGAGGGACGACACCGAGATTTGTTAACGAGGTTCACCGATATGGCTACATTCCCGGGGCATGACTACAGGCGTTCCTCCCCATGACACCGTCATAATACCGCACCCCGGCCGCCCGGGCACCGGCACACGCCGCCGGCTCCCCGCGTGCCCGTGCTATTATGTTGGCATAGGTTACATCGTGTGTCTATCCCCGATATATATGAGAGGCCTAGGATACAGGTGTCCTATTAGGACACGACTCCTACCCTGTCTACACACAGTCCAAACCAAGTCCAACTGTAACCTACCTTGTACAATAATATTCGACATAATTCTAACAAACTCCACCTTGGCGAATATTCTCCACCACTTTGAATTCGTCCGTGCGTCGAACCTCCATGTACATTGGACTTGAGATACACCATGAGCACCGCTGCTACTCCCAGACTCCATGTGACTCCACCTGCAACTGTAGTCTCTTCTCGTCTTCATCACAATCAACACTCGAGCAAAAATTAAGTTCCTCGTTACTCTACTTTGTGCTCCCAACTTCCGGAGTATCCGCTCAACGCCATCACACACCGATCATTAATCTGCGTGAAAATGAACAGCTCACATATTGGGTGTCACATATAAGAGTTACCTGAACTCAACATCACCGCTCTTTCTTGACCGCATGTCTGAAACTTGAAGGAATTGCACCGTCGCCCTGTGTCACCCTGAGTCAAATTCACAGTTGTCTCATCCTTTTTTTCGGATAGTCTCTGACATGTCCCATAGCTATAGCACTCCGCCTCCTTCTGTACTTGTCATCCGCACTTTGCCATGTGCACTGAACACCACAGAATATACAGCCATGTACTCCCTCAGCTTTTTGACAATTTCAGACCCTCCGCCACTTTCTCAGATTCTCCATGGCCAACTCCTGTCCATCTTCCGACACCGATAGACCCAGTCACCAACTTGAATCCGGTACTCGTCAACACTGCTTCAGCACCCCCTGCACACTTTGTCCAACAACATATCTGACCACCGGTGCTCTGGCCTGTCGTTGTGTCATGTGCTTACCGCACGCCTCGCCGCTATCACCGCGTCGAGCCTTTGCTGTCCTGGTCGAGTCTCCCGAGCCGCGAACCCACACCACTCAAACCCCTACTGCAGAGAACCACCGATCATCACCGACCGATGCCGAGTATCACGTCTCCATCAGACCACTGGTACCCAGTCCAATCCACGTGTCTCTCGCTATCCCACTGAAATAGGATTCGACTCTCCATGCATTTACGCCGTAGCCCCTCCATCAGCACAGAGTGAAATCATCCATCAGACTCCAACTCCACCTTCAACATGACTCTATGTAGCTGGCCACGCTACCCGCGCCCTGTCGACTTCAATCTCCCTTGTGTACACTGCCTTGAATCAACCCTGCGCCATAGTCTGTCGAAGCCGCACAAGCCCTCAGCCTTGCACCATGTGTTTCCACGCCCCAGAAGCCAGCCACCATCAGCATCACGCTCCTATGTCGTCGTCGCTGAAATCACCGCCGTCTTCTGCTTTAACCAACATCCATGTCGGTCCGTCAGACAGTCCAGTCCGACCCAGCCGAAATTATCCGACTGCAATCATGCTCCACCCTGCATCGTGTCCGCCCGCACATCTCCGTGCATTGCTTGACGCCCTGTGTATACATGATCTTACCACGACGCACTCCAGACTCCTCCAAGCCTTATACGCACGTCTCTATCCTCGGTTCCTGTTTGACTGCTAGTCGAACAACACCACTGCTGCCATGCCGATCTCCTTAGCGTACGAAGCAAAGAACCCAAAACTAGTCTCTGTAGTCTCTTGTGTACGTGTGCAACCAACTCAAACAATTTCATCCACACCTGTAGCACCATGTGACTTCCTGACTAATTTTCTTGTTATATTCTTTTCCACGCACAAGATCAACATGCTAGTAACCAGCAGATTCCAAGTTCCAACGCGCTGCAATTCCATCCAGAACCGATTTTTTTCCCTTAACAAATCTCTCACGCTATCCTTCGCTTCATGTACAGCAAGCACCTCCAACAGTTTTCCAGCGACAACACACTCCCCTTGTAGCGCCCTAAGCCACGCACGGAGCCCCACGCCCGAACATAAAACCTGGCCATGCAAAGCCTCAACCGTCAGATGGCCTCAATTGCGCGATTCGCAGCAGCCCAACGTGGGCCTTGCAACTCCTGGGCCGCACCAGGCCTCCTCGCCTTGGACCACACGCACCTCGGCCTCCCCACGGCGCACGACTAGTCGCCAAATCGATCTCGACTGCCACGACCAATCTCGATCCGTTCTCGTCGTGCATCCGACGCACGAACCACCAGCCGCACGCGCCTTCACCGGCCGGACCGCCTGCCCTAGCGCCCTTGCTGCTACGTGTTACGTACGCTGCTGCCGCACGCTTCCGATCTCGCTGAGTGCCATGCGCCGCCAGCCTGCGGCGCTACCGATCCAAGCTTGCGAGACTCGCCGGCTTCTGCAAGATTCCGCCGTTGCTGTCTCCGATTGCTTCATACGCGACAATCTCCGATGGCTGCCCGACATCTCGCACGCATGCAGTGCTCATCTGCAGCCGGTCTCCATCGCTATCCTCTAAATCGACTTCCACGGCCTTTTTCGAACCTTACTCATGATACCACTTGTTAGAATAAATCCGAGTCATACCGTCGATCTACCGAGGACCAAGCAATCACAAGAGGGACGACACCGAGATTTGTTAACGAGATTCACCGATATGGCTATATCCTCGGGGCATGACTACGGGCGCTCCTCCCCATGACACCGTCACAATACCGCATCCCGGCCGCCTGGGCGCCGGCACACGCCGCCGGCTCCCCGCGTGCCCGTGCTATTATGTTGGCATAGGTTACATCGTGTGTCTACCCCCGATATATATGAGAGGCCTAGGATACAGGTGTCCTATTAGGACACAACTCCTACCATGTCTACACACAGTCCAAACCAAGTCCAACTGTAACCTACCTTGTACTATAATATTCGACATAATTCTAACAGCAACAACCATCAGAGTAACCCGTACTGGGTCAGTACGTCTGGATTTAAACGCAAGAAGATAGACCTCCGAATTGGATTTAGAAACGGACACGAAGCCGTCAAATCTGTCGGACTCGGCGACTTGTATCTCGTATCTCGTACCGATTGATTTCGGATAGGAGACTTTGACTTGCAGCGGCAGCAAAAATTAACCCGGCCTCAGACGGATCATCTGGTCGTGTGCGCTGGCGTCTAGATGCAACCCTAATTTTCTCTTGATCTTTAAATATTGTATATGTCGCTTTGACTGTTCGTCGGGCGTCTTCTGCTATTTTTCATCCAACACATCGCAAACTTCTCAATCCCTGAAATACATCCCTTCAAGAACTCAACACCACCGTGCGCGAGCCCCACGGTGGGCGTGAACTGTCGTGGAATTGTCACGGCAGATGTCCTAGTGTGAGGACTTAGTCGTGAGGCCAACGCATCTACGTAGTAGCTTGAGAGGGGTTGATTAGAATCGAGAGACACAACACAAGACACGGGTTTAGACAGCTTCGGGCCTCGAGAAACATCAACCGGTAACAACCCTACATGTTGTTTGTGGCTAGGTATCATTATGCTCATCAAGGAGTCGCCGGTAAGACGGCTCTTTGTGTCTAGGCCTAGAGATCGTTTCTTGTCCCCCTCTTTGGGGTGCCCTGCCCCTCCTTATATAAGTTGAAGGGGTGGGTTACATGACTAGTCCTAGTTGGATTAGAATTACTCAATTACAAGTGGAGTCCTAGTCTTACTTCCTTTGTAAGGGAATATTCCTTACGCTTTCCTCTTAAGCCGGCCCACCAGAGTATAAGCCAGCCTGCTGGGCCTTGGGCCTTGTCGTCCGTCTGATCCGCCCACCGGGTCTCCAATGAGTCATAATGTCCAGGCGGGTTACTTGTAAACCGCCATGTTCGGGCGGATCGCCAGTGAGTCGCCAAGCTCCAGCCGGGTCATACATCCGGTGGCTTATACCGCGGGGTATATCCCCGACAGTAAGTGAGGGGACGAAATGGGTACACGGGCCTCGGCCCAAGTCATGCACGTAGGCACTGTCCAGATGATCCGGGTGTTGGGCTGGATGATCTGGGCTTCGGGGGTCCGGATGATCCGGGTCGGCGTCCGGATCGTCCGGCTGTGGCGGAGCTGCTGCGGGAGGTCCGGATGTCCGGGGCCTGGTCCGGACGTCCGGGTGTGTCCGGATGATCCGGGACTGGGTCCGGATGATCCGGCTTCGAGGGGCCGATTTTGTTGGCCTCGTATGCGCTAGCCGGATCGTCCGGGCCGTGGTCCGGATCGTCTGGACGGCGGTCCGGATCATACAGGCTACTGCTGCTTTGCCCTTCTTCTTCTCCGTCTTCGTGTCCATCTTCTCCTTCCGATCCGCCTTGCTCCTTAGCTTCTCCAAGGTAGCTGAGTATGCAAAGTGTTTCCATTTGAGGTAGTAACCATGTCTCATGTTCATCGAAGTGGAGTTGTGAGAGGAGAGATGTCACCTCGGTTTTGATAGCTCTAGCACGTGATCGAGTCATGGGTCCACTAGGCACTTGGTGAGACGGTGATAGGTCCATGGGGATGACCTTGGGATGCTCCGCATCATCTCCCCTCCCTTGGGAAAGATCCGACCTCAGTTCGAAATCTTCATCACCATGGTAGGGAGATAGATCGTTGACGTTGAAGATGTCGCTCATGGAGTACTTTTCGCGCGGGATGTCGATCTTGTAGGCGTTAATCTTGTAGCGTGCTAGCACCTTGAAGGGTCCATCGGCTCGTGGTAGAAGTTTGGACTTGCGTTCGTTGGGGAAGCGGTCCTTGCGAAGGTGTAGCCACACAAGATCTCCAATGTTGAATGTGATGGGTTGCTTGTTGATGTTGAGCTTGGTCGCGAGTCGTTGTACTTGGCGCTCGATGGTGTGCCTTGTATCTTCATGCATCTTCTGGAGGTGGTTCACTCGGGTGCTCGCGTCCATGTTGATGCGCTCTTGTAGTGGTAGAGGAAGAATGTCCAATAGTGACAACGGGTTGAAGCCGTAGACGACCTCGAAAGGGGACTTGCCGGTAGTCGAATGTCTTGCACGGTTGTAGGCGTACTCGGCAATAGGTAGGAACTCCTCCCACTCCTTGATGTTCTTCTTTATCAACATGCGTAGTAGAGTGGAGAGTGTACGATTGGTCACCTCCGTTTGGCCGTCGGTTTGTGGATGGTATGCCGTCGAGAATAGGAGCTTGATTCCGAGCTTGGCGCATAAAGTCTTCGAAAAGTAACTCAAGAACTTGACGTCGCGGTCCGAGACAATCATCTTCGGCACTCCATGAAGGCGCAAGATTTCCCTACAAAAGAGATTGTCAACATGTGAAGCATCGTCTATCTTGTTGCAAGGAATGAAATGAGCCATTTTAGAAAATCGGTCCACAACAACAAAAACGGAATCCTTTCCATTTCTAGTTCTAGGCAAACCAAGTACAAATTCATGCTAATGTCTTCCCAAGGTTGATGTGGAATTGGGAGAGGCATGTAAAGGCCATGAGATTGAGCTTTTGACTTAGCTTTGCGACATGTCGAGCATCGCTTGGTGAAACGGTTGACCTCGCGAAACATCTTTGGCCAAAAATAGTTCTTGGAGAGCGTAGCAAATGTCTTGTCGCATCCAAAGTGTCCCATTAGTCCTCCTCCATGAGATTCTTGCAAAAGCAACAAATGAAGAGAAGACTTGGGAATGCAAAGTTTGTTAGCTCTCATAAGATAGTCATATTTGATGTAATAGCGTTCCCAAGATGTATGCGTCAAACACTTGGCATAAGGAATTGCAAAAGTATGATCATGTGCATACAAGTCTTTAATGTGCTCAAAGCCAATGACATTCACTTCAAGTTGATTAACAAGCATGCATATGCGGGAAAGTGCATCCGCCACCACATTTTATTTGCCCTTTGTGTATTTGATGACATAAGGGAAAGACTCTATAAATTCACTCCATTTAGCATGACGCTTGTTCAACTTAGTTTGACCCTTAAGATACTTAAGCGTTTCATGATCGGTATGGATGATAAATTCATGGGGGCGAAGGTAATGTTCCTATTCACGCAAAACTCGCACTAAAGCATATAGCTCTTTGTCATAGATGGGATAATTGAGTTGCGCGCCGGAGAGTTTCTCACTAAACTATGCTATGGGGCGCTTCTCTTGCGTTAACACACCTCCTATGCCATTACCACTAGCATCACAATGAATTTCAAAAGGTTTGTCAAAGTTGGGTAAAGCAAGCACGGGAGCATGAGTAAGCAAATTCTTAAGCTCATTGAAAGCGGTGTCTTGGGATGGTCCCCAAAAAAAGGCGCATTCTTCTTGCTCAAAGCATGCAAATGTGAAGTGATGGTGCTAAAATCCTTCACAAAACGACGATAGAAACCGGCTAAACCGAGAAAACTACGCACTTGTTGCAAGTTGGTTGGCTGTGGCCAAGTTTGAATAGCATTGATCTTAGATTCATCAACATGAACACCCTTAGAAGACACGACGAAACCCAAGAAAACAAGCTTAACGACACCAAAAGTGAACCTTTTCATATTAGCAAAAAGACGCTCTTTCCATAGGGTTTGTAGCACGGTTCTAAGGTGGGTGGCATGCTCTTCGAGAGATTTGCTAAACACAAGAATATCATCAAAGTAGACCACAACAAAGACACCAATGTAGGGTCGAAAAACAAAGTGCACGAGTCTCATGAAAGTACCGGGTGCTTCCGATAAACCCATAGGCATAACCAACCACTCGTACAAACCAAACTTAGTTTTGAAAGCGGTTTTCCATTCATCACCTTATTGTATGCAGATTTGATAGTAACCACTTTTGAGATCGATTTTGGAGAAAATAGTGGCACCGCTAAGCTCATATAGCATATCGTCAAGGCGAGGTATGGGATGCATATATCTAACGGTGATAGCATTGATGGGTCGGCAACCGGAGCACATGCGAAAAGTACCATCTTGTTTAGGCACAAGTACAACAGGAATGGCACAAGGGCTTAAGCTTTCACGTACATGGCCGTTGTCGATGAGTTGTTGTACTTGTCGTTGCATCTCCTTAGTTTCTTCGGGGTTGACACGGTATGGATCCTTGTTAGGAAGAGGTGCTCTGGGGATGAGGTCTATTCGGTGCTCAATGCCACGTAGAGGAGCAAGACCGGGAGGTAACTCATCGGGAAAGACCTCCTCGAATTCCTGCAACAAGTTGGAAAACACTAGAGGAAGTGGATTAGGAGTATTAGTATTTGTCACCTCATCTTTGCATATGAGGACATAGTGGATGACACTCGAGGGATTCTCACACACTTCTCTCATCTCACGTTTTATGGCAAATAGGACTAGGTTTTTCTCTCTTGGCGAAGAGTCGCTCAATTTGGGCTTGTGGCGCTCACTTTCTTTATGGTGGTGCACTCTCTCACTAGACTCTCCATGATGGGTGGCTTGCTTGTTGGCGATTACTTGGCTTGGAGACATAGGGCGTAGGACGTACTCCTTCCCCTTCATCTTGAAGCTATAGTGGTTTGTACACCCGTTGTGGATGACACCTCGGTCGAATTGCCATGGCCGTCCAAGAAGGAGGTGGCAAACGGTCATAGGAACAACATCGCACTCCAAAGTGTCCTCGTAGCAGGGTCCAATTTTGAAGGAGACTTGTACCCTATGCTCGACTTGGAGAGTGCCGTTGTCGCTTAGCCATTGAACCTTGTAGGGGTGCGGGTGCTTCATTTTGACCAATTGCAGCTTGGAGCATAGTTCTTCACTTGCTAAGTTATGACAACTCCCTCCATCGATGATGACCTTGATGGACCTTCCATTTATGCCGGCCTTGGTGTGGAAGATATGGCATCTTTGGTCCTCATCTTGTTGATGTTGAAGTGTCAAGACCTTGGAGACAACGAGAACGGGACTTGAATCTTCGTCACAAAAGACTTGATCTTCATTTTCATTCACTTGAAGGTGCATGGCCACTTGCTCAATGGCTTCCATCTCCTCTTCACTCATGGAGTCATATGTGCCGTCGTCGTTGAGGATCATGGTGCGCTTGTTGGTGCACTCGTAGGACTTGTGGCCTCGGCCGCCGCATGTGAAGCATTTGAAGGAGCTTGTCTTGACGGTCTCATCGGTTGGAGGTGTAGATGATGAAGCTCGTTGCTTGAAGTTGCTTGTAGTAGGAGGATGACTTGAAGTTGTCGAAATTTTCTTGTAACTTGACTTGTCATCGTTGCTTGGAGATGGCTTGGTTGAGGTAGAAGTTGTTGGAGTCGTTGAAGCTTGAGAGTTGGAGAAGCCGTAGGACTTGGATGAGAACTTGGCATATTTGAAGTAATCTTGCACTTGTCGCTCCGCCTTGGTTGCTTGGTGCACTAGCTCGATGAGGTTTGAGTATGGTTGGAAGTCGGCCATCTTCTTGATAGGGTGATTGAGTCCATTCAAGAAACATGCCATAGTTTGCTCATCATCTTCCGTGACATTGGCTCGTATCATGGCAATCTCCATTTCCTTGTAGTACTCTTCAACGCTCTTGGTTCCTTGCTTGAGGAGTTGGAGTTTCTTGAAGAGGTCGCGATTGTAGTAGGTTGGCATGAAACGTGCTCTCATGACATCCTTCATTTGCGCCCAAGTAGTGATGGGCGGTTCTCCTCTTGCCTCTCGGCGCTCAATGACTTGTTCCCACCAAATGAGGATGTAATCTTGGAACTCAAGTGATGCCATCATGATTTTCTTCTCTTCTTCATAGTTGTGCAAGCGGAAGATTTTGTCAACCTTCAAAGCCCATGAGATGTACACTTCGGGGTCATTGCTTCCGGTGAACTTGGGCATGGTGAACTTTAGCTTGTCGTATCGTTGCTCTTCATTGTGTTGGGGTCGGGGATGATGACGCCCATGTTGTGGAGGATTGACAAACTCATGTTGCTCTTGGCAAGGAGGGTTGTCATCCTCAAGTTGCTCTTGTCGTGGATGATTTCCATTGTCTTCATGCTCTTGGCGAACTTGATGATCTTGTCTAGCTTGTGGAGGAGCTTGTCGAGCTTGACAAGGAGCTTGAGGAACTTGACGATGCACACGTGATTGATAGATCCTTTCTTGAACTTCATCATGAAGCGCTTCTTGATGCTCATGAGCTTGGAGTCCTCGGTTGGCAACGGCTCGAGTTGAATCGTGAAGGGCACGTTGCGCCTCAAGTGCTTGAGCTTCATGTAGTTGTTATTCTTGACGTTGTGCCTCGACATCTTGTGCATCTTGATGTTGTCGCGATTGCTCCTCTTGTTCTTGTTGTCGTTGGCGTTGCCGTTCTCGTGCTTGCGCAAATGTAGCTTGGTTTTGACGGTGCCGATGCTCTTGTGCAAGTAGTTGCTCTTGAGAGTCGGTGTCGTGTAGAGGATTGCGGTTAGCTTGACGGTCTTGACGCGCGGCACGACGAAGAGTGTTTGATGTCGGTGTACTTGAACCGACGATAGTGTCGTCGGAGTGTAGACTTGAGCGGCTCCGTCTTGAGGAGGATGAAGTTGTGGAAGAGCGGTTGGCCATCATGGTTCAGATATCTTCTTTGAGGGAACTCATGGATGTGTCGAAGTAGTCTCGTGTGTGTTGCTCGGATTGTCGTAGGTCGGTGGCGAGGTTATCGATGCGATCTCCCAAAGCAAGTTGTTCTTGATGTAAAGCTCGTTGTGCGCCAAATAGTTGATTCTTGGTGACGTAGGAGGTCATGTCATCATCTTGCTCCAAGAAGAGTGGGTTGGTAGAGGTACTTGGCCTATCCATCATTCCAAGCAAATATGTGAGTGGGAGAAAGAGAAGAACGATACCATATGTACCTTGACCGAAGTTGAAGGTGGATCAATGATCACTCAATAGTGTAACAAGGAAATAGCACAATTGGTACCAATTCTTGTCGGTTCTCACACCTACACAAATAAGAGCTTAGGATGGAGCTTGGTTAGGAGGGTGGCACAAAATTTGATGTGAAAGTAAGCAAGACTCAATAATGTTCGGAAAGATTCGCAAATTCGCAAATGCAACAAGTAGACCAATAGCAATATGTGGTACACGGAAACACAACGCGCGAAAATATAAATGGGGTCGTGCAACCAAGGAAGGAGCCAAAATGGGGTATCCATGAAAATACTCTTGTTGCACAAAACTAGAGAGACGCTAGCACGATTGCACAATAGGCGGATACGAGACTTGTGCACAACCTACTAACCAAAAATGCAACGACTTCTATCCCAAGTATGCTCTATGTATGGTGTTCCGGTGGTATGATCCAAGATGATCGGATATGACAATCTTAATGTTGTATGATGCAATGGTTCTTGCTTATAAGCTCTTTGCTTATCTTCTCTCTTTGCTTAAAAGCTTGGTTGGCTCTTTATCGTTTGAGCTCTTTTCTCATGCAATGCTTCACGAACCAAGATAGCAATTGGGTATGTGTATGACAACCTTGTGACACACGATATGATACCAATATATGCACCACGATGATATGGTATGTATACTATGGGAAGTATGATCACTAATGTGCACAAGTAACGTTGCTGGCAATACTCAAAGGCTAGTCTCGATGGGTAAGCTACGCAAAGTGGGCTATGGGGTGATCAATGTAATGGCAAGGAGTAGACAAAGATGTCGTCGAAGTTACCATCCTTGCTTACGGTCGAGGTTCCAATGTTGAGACGTTGTCGATGTCGAGTCCTTCGGCGAAGATGAGAGGCGGTGATGTCGATGTCGAACTGTTCCTAGTTAGCCGAAACACCCTAGGAAACGATGAAGCACAACTCAAATTCTCAAAACCAAATGCGGCAAAATTGTCGGAGTATGTAGCGGTCAAGTGGTGGTAGGGTTTGGTGTATCCAAATGGGGTGCGGAAGGTAGGTGCTGGTGGTGGGTAAGCAGAGGCGTAGGTGGCGGTGGACAAAAACTGCAGGAAATGCAGTTTAGGCAGAGGAAGCCGGATGATCTGGGCCAAGAGCCGGATGATCTGGGCGGGTCAACTTCCCTCGGGGATGGCTCGGGATGAACACAAAAACGGGGATAAATCCAAGGATTTCATGGATTTTGGATGGATTTCGAGGTGGTTATGGTGGGGAAAGGCTAGATCCACTTGCAACACAACAAATTGACGAATCAAAACCAACAAAACATCATCAAAACTCACAAATCACAAAAAAAGTTGGGGGGCTATTTTGGTGGGGATTTTCGGATTAGGACGAAAAACAAAAAAATCAAGCTAGAAAACAAGATGTGGAGGCTCCAAATCCGTGATCAACGTGGCTCATGATACCAAGATGATGTATGGTAGATCCCTAGGTGGTCCGATGTTTCACGATTGGAGCGAATTCCACGAAGAACACAAAGAACACGAGGGGGAAAACGCGAGGGGAAGCACAAGAGAATCACTCAACCAACAAGATTCGATTACACATGCGCTAGATCCTCGAAACACAAAGAGTTACACGATCCACGGACAACTAAGGACGATACAAGTAGCACAATCTTCTCCGTGAGGAGGTCTTGAGGTTCTTCCCGTGATGGGGCCTTGAATCCGTTTGGAAGGATCTTCTTCGAGGAGGTGCGATCTTCGAGGAGAAGGGTAACCAAGTGGATGAGCAAAGCTCTCACACAAACATGAGCTAATCCTTTGCTAACCCTAAAAATGGGGAGGAGGAGGCCTATTTATAGCCCAAGGGGCGAAGGAGTAAGTGAGGGGACGAAATGGGTACACGGGCCTCGTCCCAAGTCATGCACGCAGGCACTGTTTGGATGATCCGGGTGTTGGGCCGAATGATCCGGGCTTCGGGGGTCCGGATAATCCGGGTCGGCGTCCGGATCGTCTGGCTGTGGCGGAGCTGCTGCGGGAGGTCCGAATGTCCGGGGCCTGGTCCGGACGTCCGGGTGGGTCCGGATGATCCGGGACTGGGTCTGGATGATCCGGCTTCGAGGGGCCGATTCTGTTGGCTTCGGGTGCGCTAGCCGGATCGTCCGGACGGCGGTCCGGTTCATCCGGTCTGCTGCTGCTTTGCCCTTCTTCCTCTCCGTCTTCGCGTCCATCTTCTCCTTCCGATCCGCCTTGCTCCTTAGCTTCTCCAAGGTACCTGAGTATGCAAAGTGTCTGTTTGAGGTAGTAACCATGTCTCATGTTCATCGAAGTGGAGTTGTGAGAGGAGAGATGTCACCTTGGTTTCGATAGCTCTAGCACGTGATCGAGTCATGGGTCCACTAGGCACTTGATGAGACGGTGATAGGTCCATGGGGATGACCTTGGGATGCTCCACATCACTGGTTGACACGTTGTGAAAGATCGGGAAAAACTCCAAGAGGATCTTCCCTATGATCTGTATCATTGGGTTGGAACCTCGTATTAGCCGGTCTGTACCAGTGGGATGGGAAGCAGCAGGGCGTCGCCACGCTCCTGCACGTCGTGTCCGACTACCGCTCCAAGAAGAAGGTGTTGCACAGCATGGCGCACTGCAATGGACTGGTATTGTTGCCTAGCGTCAACACGGTGCATGTAGTTAACCCAGCCACTCGGCGCACCATCACGCTTCCCCCGACCCAGACCTCGACCCCTGATGACGCCGGGCCCGTCCACCGCTTACCAGGTGCTCAGGCGTTTGGTCTTGGCCAAGACCCTCGCTCCAATGCTTACAAGGTTGCTCGCTTCTACACTTCTCTGGACGTGTGCGCCCCGGCTAGCCACTACTACTATACTGCCAAGATGGGGGTGTTCACCATAGGGACAGACCTTTATTGGCATGATACCGCGGCCGCGCCACCGCATCGCCAGGTCATGCCACACCGAATGGTGGCCTTCTTCAGGGGCTCCTTGTTCTGGACCGTCGTGGAGAGGGATCTTCACGACACACCAGTCGCTCGAGGCTTTGTCCGCTTCAGGTTAGAGGACGAGTCCTTCGGCATTACCGGCGCCTCTGTCGGTGTCAAAACCAGCGGATCTCGGGTAGGGGGTCCTGAATTGTGCGTCTAAGGCTAATGGTAACAGGAGGCGGGGGACACAATGTTTACCCAGGTTCGGGCCCTCTCGATGGAGGTAATACCCTACTTCCTGCTTGATTGATCTTGATGATATGAGTATTACAAGAGTTGATCTATCACGAGATCATAGAGGCTAAACCCTAGGAGCTAGCCTATGATTATGATTGTTGTTGTCCTACGGACTAAAACCCTCCGGTTTATATAGACACCGGAGGGGGCTAGGGTTACACAGAGTCGGTTACAAGGGAGGAGATCTACATATCAGAATTGCCAAGCTTGCCTTCCACGCAAAGGAGAGTCCCATCCGGACACGAGACGAAGTCTTCAATCTTGTATCTTCATAGTCCAACAGTCCGGCCAAAGTATATAGTCCGGCTGTTCGAGGACCCCCTAATCCAGGACTCCCTCAGTAGCCCCTGAACTAGGCTTCAATGACGATAAGTCCGGCACGCAGATTGTCTTCGGCATTGCAAGGCGGGTTCCTCCTCCGAATACTCCATAGAAGATTTTGAACACAAGGATAGTGACCGGCTCTGCAAAACAAATTCCACATACCACCGTAGAGAGTACAATATTCCACAAATCCAATCTGCTGACAACTTTTCATAAGATGACATCACGCCACGACCCGATCTTTATTCGAACCGTTTTCCCTCAACCAGCCGATGCACATGTTGCGAGGCGGTTTTCTTGGCACGTCTTGTCGAAGCATAGATTGTGTCCCCTTATCACGGGATTCTCATCAATACGGGTATGGGTAACCCAACCGTGCCATCAATCGCGGCGCTTGGGGAGTAAGCGATTTTACGGGGCAAGTGGGGAGGCGCACAGTTTCTACCGCCTTTATAAAGGGATGAGGATTCCTCTTTTTCACCCACGCCTTCTCCTTCCCCTGCCCATCCATCCTCACGCACTCGAGCTCCAGCACCCAAGTTCTCATCTTCTTCGCAAAGCCATTCCAAACATGTCCGGAGCGGAAGGCAAGTGGATGGTCTCCTCCGTTACGAAGGAGGACATTACGAAGCTCCGGGAAGCCGGATACCTGGCCGCAGATATCGCGCACCGGCTCCCAGACGCGGGGCAGATCGTCCCTACTCCAGAACCCCATGAGAGGGTTGTATTCCTTCCCCACTTCGTCCATGGACTGGGATTTCCTCTCCACCCATTTGTCTATGGGCTCATGTTCTACTACGGGCTGGACTTCCATGATCTGGCCCCCAATTTCATCCTCAACATCTCAGCGTTTATCGTCGTGTGTGAGGCCTTCCTTTGCATCAACCCCCACTTTGGCCTATGGCTGAAGACCTTCAACGTAAAACCGAAGGTGGTGGTCGGCCAGCAAGCGGAGTGCGGAGGCGCCATGGTGGGCAGAATGCCCAATGTCACCTGGCTCGAAGGCTCTTATGTGGAGACTATGAAGGGGTGGCAATCGGGGTGGTTCTACATCACCGAGCCATGCGACACCAACTGGGTGGCGGCCCCCGAATTTCGATCCGGCATCCCCATGCGGCTCACCTCCTAGAACGAGAAGGGCCTATCCTGGGGTTCGTCGGTGGAGCTGACCGGACTCCAGAACTGTGTCAAAAATATCATAAGCAAGAAAATCAAGCTTGTCAACGTGGTCCAGGTCATGCTCTTCCGGCGGATCCTTCCGTGTCAAAGACGAGCATTCAATATGTGGGAGTTTGACCCGGCCGAGCACCAGACGCTGTGAGAGCTTTTCGACACGACGCACAAAGACGTCGGGAAGGTGCTGTTCAAGGACGTCGAGGTACCTCCTTCTCTTACCGAGGATCGCGGACTCAGTGCAAAGCGCCCTGCCAATCCGGTAAGCTATTTATATCTCACAAGATGTTTCTTTCCCCAGTATAATCGTGCGAGGGATCTGAACCTCCACGCTATTTTAACAGGACTGGGTAGCGACAGCGGAGCGGATCGATTGTCCGGCTCCACTGCCCGAAGATCCAGCAACGCCTCTCTTAACGGAGATGCTGGTTCCGGCGCCCTATGAGGCGTCGGAGAAGAAGGCCAAGATGAAGGCCGCAGGGACCAGGAAAGGTCTCCGGCGCAAGGTTGTATCGGACTCATCGTCCGAAAACACTGAGGCGCGCTCCTCCCCCGAAGACGACGAGGAGGAAGAGGAAAGTTCTCCCCCCCTAGCCGGGGGGGAAGAAAAGGAAGGCCGCCCCATCTGGGTAGGCCAAAGGGTCCAAGAAGGGAAGGACCCTCCCTCTGGACCACTCCACAACAGCCGCCTACAGCGACGAGGAGTGGTTGCCCAGGGACAAGCCCCTGGCGAAGTCGTAAGTATCCAGATACTATAATAGTTCTGGTATTTTTGTTTTATTCCTTCTTATATCCTGTCGAACATGCTCGTGCAGTCCGTACAAAGCCCACATCGACGTATCCTATTTGGATGGATCTTTGGGCCCGTCGGCGATGAACAACGATTCGCTCCCGACAGCCACCTCCCCCCGGCCCACGGATGACACCGAGGTGCTGTCTCAGAGGATACCAGACCAAGGGGAGATAGTTTTGGAGGCGCCCTGATGTCTACTATGCAACCTTCTTCTTGTAGACGTTGTTGGGCCTCCAAGTGCAGAGGTTTGTAGGACAGTAGCAAATTTCCCTCAAGTGGATGGCCTAAAGTTTATCAATCCGTGGGAGGCGTAGGATGAAGATGGTCTCTCTCAAGCAACGCTGCAACCAAATAGCAAAGAGTCTCTTGTGTCCCCAACACACCCAATACAATGGTAAATTGTATAGGTGCACTAGTTCGGCAAAGAGATGGTGATACAAGTGCAATATGGATGGTAGATATAGGTTTTTCTCATCTGAAAATATAAAAACAGCAAGGTAACAAGTTGTAAAAGTGAGCGTAAACGGTATTGCAATGATAGGAAACAAGGCCTAGGGTTCATACTTTCACTAGTGCAAGTTCTCTCAACAATAATAACATAATTGGATCATATAACTGTCCCTCAACATGCAACAAAGAGTCACTCCAAAGTCACTAATAGCGGAGAGCAAACGAAGAGATTATGGTAGGGTACGAAACCACCTCAAAGTTATTCTTTCCAATCAATCCGTTGGGCTATTCCTATAAGTGTCACAAACAGCCCTAGAGTTCGTACTAGAATAACACCTTAAGACACAAATCAACCAAAACCCTAATGTCACCTAGATACTCCAATGTCACCTCAAGTATCCGTGGGTATGATTATACGATGTGCATCACACAATCTCAATTCATCTATTCAAACCAACACTTAGAACCTCAAAGAGTGCCCCAAAGTTTCTACCGGAGAATCACGACGAAAACGTGTGCCAACCCCTATGCATAGGTTCATGGGCGGAACCCGCAAGTTGATCACTAAAACATACATCAAGTGAATCACCTGATATCCCATTGTCACCACAGATACGCACGGCAAGACATACATCAAGTGTTCTCAAATCTTTAAAGACTCAATCCAATAAGATAACTTCAAAGGGGAAACTTAATCCATTACAAGAGAGTAGAGGGGGAGAAGCAACATAAGATCCAACTATAATAGCAAAGCTCGCGATACATCAAGATCGTGCCAAATCAAGAACACGAGAGAGAGAGAGATCAAACACATAGCTACTGGTACATACCCTCAGCCCCGAGGGTGAACTACTCCCTCCTCGTCATGGAGAGCGTCGGGATGATGAAGATGGCCACCGGTGAGGGTTCCCCCCTCCGGCAGGGTGCCGGAACAGGGTCCCGATTGACTTTTGGTGGCTACAGAGGCTTGCGGCAGTGGAACTCCCAATCTATTCTCTGTTCTGGAAGTTTTAGGGTACGTAGGTATATATGGGTGCAGGAAGTACATTGGTGGAGCTTTGGGGGGGGGCACGAGGCAGGGGATGGGCGTGCCCCCCACCCTCGTGAGCACCTCCCACCTTTCCTGACGTGGGGTCCAAGTCCATCCGGTAGCTTTCCTTCCAAAAATAGCCTCTCTAGTTGATTTCGTTCCGTTTTGACTCCATCTGATATTCCTTTTCTTCGAAACACTGAAATAGGCAAAAAAACAGCAAATCTGGGCTGGGCCTCCGGTTAATAGGTTAGTCCCAAAAATAATATAAAAGTGGATAATAAAGCCCAATATTGCCCAAAACAGTAGATTATATAGCATGGAGCAGTAAAAAATTATAGATACGTTGGAGACGTATCACGCCCCAAGGCGACATTCCAGGCACCAGGCGCGTGGGGGATAAGACTCCCACGGGTTCTGATGATGGGGGCCGCAGCAGGTTTGGGCCCCAGCCGGATACTGTGCCGGAACCTCCAGTGGTTCCGGATTCTGGCAGGCGACCCCTCGCTAAGGGGGGCGAGCCGTCTGCGCCGATGGCCTCTGTCCAACCAGAGGCATCGGACAACTTGCTGGAAGCGCTCCGAGGCGCTTCCATTGACGAAGAGCACCGCGCCGTCATGAGTGCGGTGGTCGAGAAGGTTCGGTCCGCCAAAAGCAGATTGACCGAAGCATGTGCCAGCCTCCTAACAGGCTTTGAGGTAAGTAATCAAATTATGAGAAAATATCACAGTATAGACAGTAGCCCCTGATGCTCTGTTTGGTATTCGGAAAGAAAGGCTGAACAGAGGATCAAATAACAATCGCGGGAGTCTAATCAGAATATGTCTATGTGAATAAGCAGGCTTCGCTGTTGGCCGCTGCCGCTCATACTGCGGATGTCGCCGGACTGAAGCGGGACCTCTTGAGCGGTCCGAGGAAGAGCTCGGCCTTACCAAGAGGCAGCTCGGAGAGAACAAACGTAAGTGATACCCCGTTTTTATATTGATAAAGAGAAAGTGGTTTGTAGATCATAGGATCATCATGAATTTTGATAGGGGCCACGGCCGAAGTGGCGGCCCTGAAGAAGGCGATGTCCGAGGCCGAAGGCAGAGCGGCCAAGGAGCGCATCGAGCGCGAAAAGCAAGAGGCCCGAGTCAGCGAGGTCCAGCAAGAGCTCTAGGATTTCGTCAAGAAATACGACTCCTTGGAGCGCGACTCTAAGACGCAGGGGTCCGAGCTTGCGAAGGCCCTCGAGAACGCACAAAATGCCAAGGCCGAAGCCCAAAAGGCCCTCCAGGAGATTCAGTCGGTCAAGAAGATAGCGGCGGGTAAGGCATTCATTATGCAAAGCAAGCATGTGAAGGAGACTTTCCTTTTACTTACCCGAATTCGAAGCTCTCCAGGAGCGTTCGCAGATCTATCACGCAGCGTATTGGATGCCGCGGAGTTCTACCGGGCCGAGGAAGGGAGCTCAACGGAAAAGTTGTTCTGGTCTCAATATGTTGGGACCGAACATCCAACGCCCTTGAGCGACCAGCTGAAGCAACTGGTTGAACTTCACAAGGCGGCCGAACTGGCCATGAAGTGTCTCATAGTCCGGATGTGGCCTGGCGAGCCCCTGCCCAGCAGCTACTTCAGCCTGGTAAAGCGGCTTGTGAATGCCTGCCCACGGCTCGAAGTCATAAAGCGGTCCGTCTACATTGAAGGTGCACGCAGGGCCTTTGCCCATGCGAAAGTGCACTGGGCAAAGATGGATGCCGAAAAGCTGGTGAAGGAGGGGCCACCTGAGGGCAAGGAGCATCGCCAACCCGAAAAGTATTATGACAGTGTCCTGAAGGGTGCCCGCCTTGTGGCGGAGGAATGTGCTAAGGACGTAATATTTGAATGAATGTACTCATGTGATCCTGTAATATGAAAACGAGTTCATGTGCGCTATATAACGCTTTGTTGATTTAAAATATTACCTTCTGTGCGGCCGTTTATAGAATCTGAGAGTTGGCCAGTCGTCGACTTCTGCCCCCATGTAACTAGTACTGAGGTGTTCGGGATAAATCCTAAACACTCTTTATCCAAAAATGTTTTGGTCCTTTAATTAGGTGTTTAGCGCAGCGAACAAGGCAATCGGACTATACGGCTTTATCACTCTCACTTAGCCATAGAAGTCTATAATTTTAAATTTTGGCGAAGCCCCTAGTATTCGGAAGGCCGAATTGGGGCGCTATGTACGCCTAAATTGGACAAGGCCGATTCCTTGCCTGAAGAGGAAAAAATCAAGGATTTGAGACCTCTTGAACAGCGACCAGCTCTTGCCGCATCATGACAGTCAGTTTTCGGCTTTCTCTACTGAGGTGCTCGTCCGGAAGAACCGGGACACAATAGCAGTAGTTCTCCCAGTGCTACCTTAGCCGATATAGCAGAACGTAAGGCACCAAAACATGGGAGCCGCGTGTCGTGGTTCTAACTCTAACAGTAATGTAGGGGGATAGGAATGGAGAGGCAAGATCTTAGCTATGGAGTAGTTGTAAGCACACGAGGTTTACGAGTTCAGGCCCTTCTCGGAGGAAGTAACAGCCCTACGTCTCCGAGCCCGGAGGCGGTCGACTGGATTATGTGTGTATGGATTACAGGGGTGCGAACCCTTTACACTGAGGAGGGGTTGGCTTATATAGAGTTCGCCAGACCCCTCCAGCCCTTAGTTATGCAGGGTTTAAAGTACATTAAGGCTGGACATTACTGGTAACGCCTCTAATAAAGTGCTATAATGATCATAAAAGCTACTCAATGACCGACCGTTAGCATGCTGAGTGACTTTAGGTCTCCTGGCCGTCGAGTGGTTGGATCTTGGTCGAGTGGTTGCTTCGTGGTCGAGTGTCTTCGAGTCTGTCGAGTGGAACACCTCCAAGTCGATTGAAAGGTGATTTCTTCTAAGGATGCCCTTGGATAGGGTGGTTAGGACAGGTCCATGACCCTACCCTAGGTACATGGCTTCATCATTAGCCCCCGAATGGATCGAGGTTTGAGTGGGGAAGAAGTTGAGGACTTCTCCGACTCGTTTTTCGTGCCTTGAGCATATCTTCTTTCGGATCAAGGAACCTGGATGACGACGGCAACTTCCTTTCCAGTCGCCTTGATCCATTCTTAGTTTCTAGTCGAGTGAGTTTCTTTACTTGAAAAGTTCCGAGTGACGGTGTGAAGGAGATCTTCCGTCTGACGAGTTGTTTTGCTGCCCGCGGATTTCGCGGGATTCGAATTTCGGGAAGCGCGCGGGACGGGAGAGGCCGCAGTAATCGGATGGGATAGAACGGAGCCTCCTCGATCTCCGTGGCACCTTTTTCGCCATGTATCGCGCGCGAGACTGTTGCGGGATTTGACAGGATCGCCTGGGCCTACCGGTCAGTCACTCGGAAGCGACCCCATATAAGATGTCGGCCCAGGGCTTTTGAAAAGTGCGCCTTCACTTTTCCCCTTCCTTCGCAAAATCTTTCGCCACCTCTGCTCTCGTCTCGGTGCCGCCGGCCTGTTCGAGCTTCGCCCGCGACAATGGTGAAGGAGAAGACGGCGGCCCTGGAGCGCGCGAAGAAGGCGACGGCGCAGGCGAAGACGAGGAAGTCCGGTCGGGGCGGATCTTCTTCGAGGTCCGCTCTGCCCAAGGACTGGATTCAGGGTGATTGGATGCCCTCCGCGATTCGGAAAGACGACATTGATGATCTGGTTGAAGGGGGATTCATTCCCCACGAATCTGCGCGTCTCCCGGGGAACGAGATCGAACCCCAGCCTCACGAGGGTGAGTGCGTCCTCCTCACCACCCACATCGATCATGGATTTTCTCTGCCTCCTCATCCCTTCTTCCGGAGTTTCTTGAACTTCTTTGGAGCACAGCTCCATCACTTTACTCCAAATTCCATTGTATACCTTGCCGCCTTTGTATCTTTGTGCGAGAATTTCTTGGGTTGTCGCCCTCATTGGGGCCTCTTCAAGCACATTTTCACTTATCGTTCTTAGTCGGTTAAGAAAGCCAAGTCGAGTGACGAGAGGACGCAAGTGATTCAGATGTGCGGGGGTCTTGGGATCCAAATGAGGGGCAAAAGTTCTTTTCCTGCTATGACCTTTCCCGAGTCGGTCCGCGGATGGCAGTCGACCTGGTTCTACTGCCAAGACCAGGTGACTCCAGGACAGTCGACTGGGCTTCCCCCTTTCTCCTTGAACCGAGCAGAAAAACCTTCCTCTCTGAAAGTGACGCCAGAAGAAAAGGCGCAAGTCAAAGTGTTGGTCAGTCAAATGGTTCAACTTGTCCACGATGGGGTGACTGGCATGGATTTGCTAGGAGTCTTCCTCCGAAGACGCATCCAACCGCTCCAAGCTCGCGACCATCCGATGTGGATGTATTCGGGCCTCGATGACACCACTCGGATTCATCCGGAGGAGGTCGACGACGAGACGTTGGAAGGGTGGCTGTCGAGTATCACACGGAACAAGGACAACCCCCGAGGAGCTAGGAGGATTCCTCCACTTGACCAGTCATATGAAGTAGACAAGGTCCGATTCTGCATCTCTGACTATAACTTTGCTTTCTTCATTTCGTCCTCTTAGAATCAGTCGATTGACTTTTGTCTCGTTTGCTGTCTTCCAGGCCATTACTGAGATGTACTCAATGTCCAACGGAGCACAAGAGCAGGCCGAGGAGGGGGAGGCGAGCGGAGGCGAAAGTGGAGAGGAGTGGGAATCTGACGGCGAAGGGGAGGGGGATGATGATGACGACTCCAGTGAAGAGGAGGAGGAAGAGGTCGAACCTCCCCGCTCGGAAAGGCAATCCAAGCTTACACATGATCCTGTGCGGGAATGTGGTAAGGCGACTGTCCCTGTTGGGCAGTTGTCAAAGCGCCCTCGGACTTCTTCTCCAGCGCCGACAGAAAAAACTCCCAAGCATCCACGAGCGACGCCGTCCAAGACGCCAAAGGCGCTGCCTAAGATGAAGATGACTGTTCCCACCATTTCCGGGTAACAATAGAACTTGCTTTCTTTTGTTGAACATGGACGGACTCTTGGTCGATTCATTGAATAGACCGACTGGTTTTTGAAATTTGCAGTGCTTCTACCTCTGAGATCTCTGCCAAGAACGATGACCAGGAGATGGAAGATGTTGTTACCTCCAACCTTGGTATAATTTTTGATGCTCCGCACTTGGTCGACTGACGCTCTCTTCCAGTCGATTGGATTTTTCACCTTTAACTTTGGATTTTTCTTATAGCTCCTCCTCATGTCATTGACCTCCCTGATGATGATGACGAAGTGCCGCTGAGGGCGAGGAGGAATAGGAAGGCATCGGCTAGCAAGACTCCACAAACCACATCAGCGCCTGAGGCCGTAGTTCAGGAGGGTGGCAATACCATTCGGACTTCTGTGTCCTTCGCTGTGCCTCTGACGAGTGTTCGGCCTTCATCGTCGACTGCAGATCCACCTTCCCTTTTTGCCACACACCACGTCCCTGAGGATCAAGTGGGTGCCGCTAAGGAGGCTATACGCCAGGCGGGAATCATGATGGAGCATGTGAAAGTGGTCCGGGAAGCTAGCCAAGCAGCCTATGACGCGAGTTCAGCCCTTCAGAGCAATGTCCAGGTCAGTCGATCATCGCTTGTTCTGTTAGGATATGCTATCTGAAGACTCTCTTTTCTGAAGATCTTTGTATCTGTACACCCACTGGGTGTGTCGATTGAATTTTTTGGACTAGTGGGGGCACGCTGAGTGCACCCACTGGGTGTAGTCCCCGAGACTACGGTGGACTGCTGGCAGTCGACTGTAGTCTTTAAGTTGTGGTGCTTTATTTGAACTTCTTCACTCGATCTGGTCAGGCCATGTCAAAAGGAATCTTGGAACTAGTGGGAGCACGCTGAGAGCGCCCACTGGACATGGTCGACTGCGGG
Organism: Aegilops umbellulata; assembly: GCA_032464435.1. Lineage (NCBI taxonomy): Eukaryota > Viridiplantae > Streptophyta > Magnoliopsida > Poales > Poaceae > Aegilops > Aegilops umbellulata. Next base: position 482,744,239 of record CP136055.1, read on the forward strand.
CAGTCGACTTTTTTTTTGGGTCGAACCAGTGGGGCACGCTGAGTGCACCCACTGGGTGTAGTCCCCGAGACTACTGTCGAATGTTTTTGATTCGGCTGTAGTCTTAGAAACGTCACAATTTTTCTCTTAGTTGCTCGGAAGCAACCTACCTTTGACATCTGTCGACTGATTATTCGCAGAAATCCCGCGAGCTTGTGGCTCGCTACACTTAGTTGGAAAACAAACAGATCCAGCTCAACCTTGACTTGAAGCTTGCCCAGGAAAACTTGCAGAAGGCGAGAGACGAAGCAAAAGGTATGGCTGGTGAGCTTTTGACGACTGTCCTTTCTTTTCTGTCCATTCTTGATGTTGATCTCACTTGACATTTCACAGATAAAATGGAGGAAGCTCTGAAGAAGAAAGACCGTGACCTTGCCGAAGCGCAAAAGACGGCCTTGGACAAAACGAAGCTTGCGGAAGAAAAACTGGCTTCAGTCGGTAACCTTGAAGAAGAGAACTCCAGACTGAAAGCCGCTCTCGACGCGGCTAACCAAGAGGTCAGCCGTCTGAAGAATGATAAGATAGCTCTGAGTGACAAGGCAAGTGAACTGGCAGGGAAGAGGAACGATCTGGAGGCTTATCTCGGTGGACTCGCCAAGAAGCTATTCGTCATGCTTGAGGGTAATCACTCCTACCCGACTGACTTGTTGTCACCAAACCCATGTAGAGCCACTGACTTATCTTTGAATTGTGTTTACAGAATTCTGCCAAAACTTCGAGGAGGAGACCAGTCGAGTGGAGACAGGTTTGGACCCCATTAATTCTCCAGTGAAGGATGAGGCTGCTATGAACGTGCTCCGACTGGAGTCTCGTGTTGCTGGTGTGGTTGATTACCTTGCTCGACTGAAGGTTGCGGTGCGGATCGACACCTCACTCTGGCCTGGAACGACGCTTCAAAATGACCTCGAGTCTCTGATGACTCGACTGAACGAAGTTCCAGGTCGAGTGCAGGAATGGAAGAAATCCTCCGCGAGGTGCGGTGCTGATGTTGCTCTGTCCCTGGTCCATGTTCACTGCAAGGAGGCGTGAGAGGAAAAGCTGGCTGCTATCCAGGTTGCCAATACCAGGAAGCACAATTTTCAGTCCTTCATGGAGACCTTCATCGCTGCTGCCACTCGGATTCCTGACGGGATTGACTTGGACCAGTTCGTCGCCCCCTCCAGTCCTCTGCCCGAGGAATAAAAACTTCTATGCTTCACCTTAAATTTGCCTTGGAATGCCGAGTGGATTTTGTAACCGTTAAACTCTTTCGAGCTGAAGGCTCGAGTACTTTGATCTGCGGTCTGGGACCCTTGGGATTTATCTGAACTTGATTTATCGTTGAATATCTCCATGAATTATCTGTCGAGCGGAACCTGTTCCTCACTCGAAACAACTTTGTATTTGTGGCGCAGCTCCGAAGGAAAAGGTAGCAGTCGACCTGCACCTCGTCGTCCTTGCGAATTGGACGTGTTCCATGCTTAGGCGAGTACTGGACTGCAGCTAAGCCTCCGAGTGGGAGGTTTGCTCTCCACTCGATAGGATTTTTTCAAACTTAGGCGAGTACTGGACTGCAGCTAAGCCCCCGAGTGGGAGGTTTGCTCTCCACTCGGTAGGATTTTCAAACACTTAGGCGAGTACTGGAATGCAGCTAAGCCTCCGAGTGGGAGGTTTGCTCTCCACTCGGTAGGATTTTTTTAAACTTAGGCGAGTACTGGACTGCAGCTAAACCCCCGAGTGGGAGGTTTGCTCTCCACTCGGTAGGATTTTTTTTTAAACTTAGGCGAGTACTGGACTACAGCTAAGCCCCCGAGTGTGAGGCTGGCTCACCACTCGGTAGGATTTTCGAACACTTAGGCGAAACGGGTTCGCAGCTAAGCCCCCGAGTGGGAGGCTGGCTCACCACTCGGTAGGATTTTCAAACACTTAGGCGAAACGGGTTCGCAGCTAAGCCCCCGAGTGGGAGGCTGGCTCACCACTCGGTAGGATTTTCAAACACTTAGGCAAAACGGGTTCGCAGCTAAGCCCCCGAGTGGGAGGCTGGCTCACCACTCGGTAGGATTTTTTTACAAACTTAGGCGAAACGGATTCGCGGCTAAGCTACCCACTGGGGGATTTCACACGCAAACAAAAGCAACAACAATTACTGGAAAAATTGTAACACTCTTGTCTTTGATAAATAGACTACGGAAGTTTTTCTTATTACATCTCATCCGAGTGAGAACTCAAGTGTAAAAGGGGCGGAGCAGTTTCGCATTCCAAGCTCGTGGCTCATCAATCTGGCGATCGACATTGTAAAGGTGATACGCTCCATTGTGGAGGACTCTGGTGACGATGAAGGGGCCTTCCCAAGTAGGAGTGAGCTTGTGTGGTTTCTGTTGATCCACTCGGAGGACCAAGTCTCCTTCTTGGAAGGCTCGACTCTTCACATTTCTGGCATGGAATCGACGCAAGTCTTGCTGATAAATGGTCGATCGGATCATAGCCATTTCTCTTTCTTCTTCCAGGAGGTCAACTGCGTCTTGCCGGGCTTGTTCTGCTTCATCTTCAGATTAGAGCTCGACTCGGGGTGCATTGTGAAGCAGATCACTCGGCAAGACTGCCTCCGCTCCGTAGACCAGAAAGAACGGGGTTCTTCCAGTCGACCGATTCGGGGTAGTCCTCAGTCCCCAAAGAACTGATGGAAGCTCATCGACCCATGCGCCTGCTGCGTGCTTAAGATCGCGCATCAGCCGAGGTTTCAGCCCTTTGAGAATCAGACCATTTGCCATTTCCGCTTGTCCAATCGACTGGGGGTGGGCGACTGAAGCGTAGTCGACTCGTGTGCCTTGAGAGGCGCAGAAAGCTCTGAACTTGTCTGAGTCAAAGTTCGACCCATTGTCAGTGATGATGCTATGCGGGACTCCATATCTGAATATCAACTCCCTGATGAAACTGATAGCAGTGCAAGCATCAAGATTCTTGATAGGCTTAGCTTCAATCCATTTGGTGAACTTGTCGACTGCCACAAGCACATGCGTGAAACCGCTCCTGCCCGTTCTCAACGGTCCAACCATATCCAGTCCCCAAATAGTGAAGGGCCAGACGAGTGGAATGTTCTTCAGGGCTGACGCGGGTTTGTGCGACATATTGGAGTAGAACTGGCATCCTTCACACTTGTCGACTATCTCTTTCGCCATTTCATTTGCTCTCGGCCAGTAAAATCCCGCTCGGTATGCTTTAGCCACAATGGTCCGAGAGGACGCATGATGACCACAGGTCCCCGAGTGGATATCATCAAGGATTATCTGACCTTCTTCCGGTGTTATACACTTCTGACTGACTCCAGTCGCGCTTTCTCTATACAACTGTCCCTTTATGACTGTAAAGGCTTTGGATCGACGGACGATCTGTCGAGCCTCTTCCTCGTCCTCTGGGAGTTCTTTCCTTAAGATATACGTGATGTACGGTACCGTCCAGTCGGGAGTGATTACCAAGACTTCCATGATTAGGTCGACCACTGCTGGAATTTTGACTTCAGTCGGATCCGTGGCACTCTTTGGCTGCGGGGCTTCATCAGTAAAAGGATCTTCCTGAACTGACGGCGAGTGGATGTGTTCCAAAAACACATTGCTGGGAATGGCTTCTCTCTTGGAACCTATTTTTGCCAAATCATCGGCTGCTTGATTTTTCAGTCGGGGTATGTGATGAAGCTCTAACCCCTTGAATTTCTTCTCTAACTTTCTCACTACATTGCAATAACCAGTCATGGCTGGACTTCTGACGTCCCACTCCTTCATCACCTGATTAACCACCAAATCTGAGTCGCCATAGACCATGAGGCGACGGACGCCGAGTGAAATGGCCATACGCAACCCATACAAGAGTGCTTCATATTCTGCTTCGTTATTGGAGGAATCGAAGTGAATCTGGAGAACATATCTGAGCTTATCTCCTCGGGGGGAAACCAATACTACCCCAGCACTGGAACCATTCAGCATCTTAGACCCATCGAAGAACATGGTCCAGTGCTCCGAGTGAACTTGAGTCGGTAGTTGTTGTTCGATCCACTCGGCGATGAAATCTGCTATTTCTTGGGACTTGATAGCCTTCTTTGCCTCAAACTTGATATCTAGGGGAAGGAGTTCAATCGCCCATCTTGCCACTCGACCAGTTGCATCTCTGTTGTGCAGAATCTCTGACAATGGAGCGTCGCTGACGACTGTGATGGAATGGTCAGAGAAGTAATGTGCAACCTTCTTCGTGGTCATATAAATCCCATATACAAGCTTCTGGTAATGAGGATATCTTTGCTTTGATGGAGTCAAAACTTCAGAAACATAATATACTGGGCGCTGAACTTTGAAGGCCTTTCCTTCTTCTTCCCGCTCGACCGTAAGTACTGTACTGACGACTTGTCCCGTGGCTGCAATGTAAAGCAGCAAAGGCTCCTTGCTGATTGGGGCAGCAAGCACCGGCTGGGTGGAGAGCGGAGCTTTGAGCTCTGCAAACGCTGCATCAGCTTCTGGAGTCCACTCGAACTTGTCTGACCTCTTCATCGGTCGGTAAAGAGGCAATGCCTTTTCACCGAGACGAGAGATGAATCGACTTAAAGCGGCCAAGCAACCTGTAAGCTTCTGGACGTCGTGCACGCGCACAAGACGTTTCATCCAGAGTATAGTTCCAACCTTTTCTGGATTGGCGTCGATTCCCCGTTCAGAAACGAGAAAAGCGAGTAACTTTCCACCGGGAACTCCGAATGTGCACTTTGATGGATTGAGCTTGATATCATACCTCCTGAGGTTGGCAAAGGTTTCCGCAAGGTCAGTCAGCAGGTCGGAACCTTTCCGTGACTTGACCACAATATCATCCATGTATGCTTCCACATTCCGACTGATTTGAGTGAGCAAACACTTCTGAATCATCCTCATGAACGTGGCTCCGGCATTCTTGAGGCCGAATGGCATGGTTACATAACAGAAGCACCCGAATGGAGTGATGAAAGTTGTTTTAATCTCGTCGGGCCCATACAGACGGATCTGATGGTACCCAGAATAGGCATCTAAAAAAGACAATCGCTCACACCCCGCAGTCGAGTCGACTATCTGGTCAATGCGGGGGAGAGGAAAATGATCTTTCGGGCAGGCCCGATTGATATGCTTAAAGTCAATGCACATGCGAAGTGACTTGTCCTTCTTGGGGACCATGACCACGTTGGCGAGCCTCTCGGAGTGGTAAATCTCTCGGATGAACTCCGCTGCTAAGAGCCAAGCCACCTCCTCGCCAATAACCTTTCTATTCTGGACGGCGGACCGTCGGAGATGTTCTTTGACATGTTTCACTTTTGGGTCAACTCGTAGGCGGTGCTCAGCCAGCACCCTGGGAACACCTGGCATGTCAGAAGGCTTCCATGCGAAGATGTCCCAGTTCTCACGGAGGAACTGGATGAGCGCTTCTTCCTATTTGGAGTCGAGTGTTGTTGAGATATGAGTCGGAGCAGCGCTGGGGTCGGTCGGGTGAATGTGGACCGGCTTTGTTTCACCGGACGACTGAAAAGCTGATTCGGTAGCGGGCTTCTTGGCTCGCAACAAATCACTCGGGTCTGCAGTCTTTTGGTATTCCTGCAGCTCCACCACCGCCATCTGAGCATCAACAATCTTTGAGCCTTTCTGAAAACACTCTTCTGCCTTCTTCCGATTGCCCGTAACAGTGATCACACCTTTGGGACCAGGCATCTTCAATTTGAGATACACATAACATGGTCGAGCCATGAAGCGCGCATAAGCTGGCCTACCCAAAATGGCGTGATAAGCACTCTGAAAATCCACAACCTCGAATGTCAACTTTTCTTTGCGGTAATTCTTGGAATCACCGAAAACCACATCAAGAGCAATTTGGCCGAGTGACTCAGCCTTCTTCCCAGGAATGACTCCGTGGAAGCTCATGTTGCTGGAACTGAGTCTGGACATCGGAATGCCCATCCCTTTCAATGTTTCTGCGTATAGTATGTTCAAACCACTGCCACCATCCATCAGGACTTTGGTCAGTCGAGTGCCTTCGACAATTGGGTCGACCACCAAAGCTTGCCTCCCAGGGGTGGCAATGTGCGTTGGATGATCGGACTGGTCGAATGTGATGGCAGTCTGAGACCACTTCAAATAACTGGGTGTCGCCGGAGCAACCATATTCACCTCACGGTTGATAACTTTCAGTCGACTTTTGCTTTCAACATCAGCAAAAATCATCAGGGTGGAATTGACCTGGGGGTATCCATCATCACTATCTTCTTTGTCCTCAACTTTATCCGACTCCTTTTCTTTATCTTTGGGTTGTTTGCCCTGGAACTGCTGGATCAAGAGCCGACACTGTCGAGTGGTATGTTTCGGGTAAATGAGTTTACCCTCTTCATCTTTCTTGGTGTGGATGTGACACGGCAGATCCAACACATCATTTCCGTCTTGGTCTTTAACTTTCTTGGGGTTCCAAGGTCCCTTGGGTTTCCCCTTAAACTTTCCTTGGGTTACAGCCAGGGCTTCCCCAGGAGCAGCTGGCTCGGCTTTCCGCTTCTGTTTCCAATTGGAATTTCCTCCTCCGGTTTCCTGGGCGACTGACTTGTGCTTGCCACTCTGGAGTCAATCCTCATCTTCACCATTAGAGTACTTGGTGGCAATCTCCATCATCTGATTCAGAGACATCTCTCCGGTTCGACCGAATTTCAGATTCAATTCTCTGTACTTGACGCCTTCCTTGAAGGCACAGACTGCTTGGTGATCAGGCACATTTTCTACCGTGTGATGCAATGTGATCCATCTCTGGATGTAATCCCTCAAAGTTTCATTCGGTTTATGCACGCAAGACCGCGGTTCTGTAAGACCTGCTGGTCGCTTGCATGTTCCTTCAAATGTTGTGACAAACACTCGGGCGAGATCTTCCCAAGTGTAAATGATGCTAGGTGCTAACTGATTCAGCCATGCTCTGGCCGAGCCCTCCAACATGAGAGGCAGGTGCTTCATGGCCACTTCATCATTGCCACCACCAATCTGGACGGCCACTCGGTAGTCTTCAAGCCAAGTATCGGGCTTGGACTCACCAGTGAACTTACTGACTCCAGTCGCCAACCTGAAGTTGGGAGGAATCACTGCGGCCCTGATGGCTCTGCTAAAACACTCCGGTCCTAAGACATGCACTCTGCTGCTGGTAGGCGCATCTCTGTCGTGACCTTCTCGGTGAGCTCTGTTCCTGTCGACCAAACCTTGAACGAGAATGGATCTCGCATCAAAGCCTGGTTCCCTGGGGTCGACTGGAATCCTTCGCCCAACACTATGAGGGCGCCTGTCATCCTGTTGTCGAGGCACGTATGATCCGCTCCTCAGGGGAGGGGTGGGCACTCGACGTCGATCATCACGATCGAATCGGTGATCATACTGCTTGCGGTTCCTGTGCTGATTACGCCGGTCGTCACGTCCCTCACGCCTCGGGGGCGATCTTGGGCTATGAGCCGACTGAACTGTGTCTGCGGCAATGGATCTGCTATGAATCCTGTTCCGCAACTGAGAAACAGCGGAATTCTGGTCTCCTGCTGGCCAGAGTAACGCTCTGATCTGTATCAAGCCTCTGCCAGCCTTTGATTGGGAAGGCTAAATTGACTCCGCTATACGGGCTGCGGCTGCTAAATTCTGAATCGGAGTTCGATATACCTGCGGGGGCGGAAAGAGCTGACGTCGACTGGATTCTGGAACCCATTGACGCGCTCGCTCGTCGAGTGCTCGCTGGAGGTTCTCCAGTCGAGTGCGCTCAGCCAAGTTAGCCAAGCGCGCGTCCTCCAAGGCACGGGCCTCGGGGGTTTCTCCAACGATAGGAGTGTGAAGTGCATCCATGTTCCAGCGACGAAGTTCCTCTCTCTGCAGCGACGTGAGAGGCTCGGGGAGATACTCCTCATGGGGATGCGACGGGTCGCCTCCACCTGTGCCTCTGTCGGTGTAGGGAAAACCGGGAGGACTGCGTGGTCCATCGACCATCAGAACCTCCGCCGCCGGATCACTGCTGTCGCACTCGGATGCGGTCTCTGCGGAGCCAGTCGAACAAGCCTTAGAGAGATTCGTCGGGCTCGATCGCCGTGACTTGAGGGGTGGCCGACTAGCGGGCCACCGCATGCCTCATCCACCGATGAAGCCTCGACCGACGAGAGCGCTTGCGCCGGCGGGAGGCAGGGAGGGAGGACGCCACAAGAGCCGACCGATACTGGGTCGACGGTTGCCGCAGGAGGACACCGCGGACGCATGCGCGAAAGTCCGTCGCCCCGCGGATGGGGAGCGCGTCGACGTCGAGGGGAGCCTCCTGAAGCCAAGCGGAGTCGTCGGCGATGAACGTGAGCGCGCCGAGACGGATCTCGCGGCCCTCCACCAAAACTCCACCCGAAACCATGATCAAAGGGATCGGAAAAATCACAACTTCTCCAACAAGTCGCTAAGACACCTGCCCCACGGTGGGCGCCAACTGTCGTGGTTCTAACTCTGACAGTAATGTAGGGGGTAGGAATGGAGAGGCAAGATCTTAGCTATGGAGTAGTTGTAAGCACACGAGGTTTATGAGTTCAGGCCCTTCTCGGAGGAAGTAACAGCCCTATGTCTCGAAGCCCGGAGGCGGTCGACTGGATTATGTGTGTATGGATTACAGGGGTGCGAACCCTTTACACTGAGGAGGGGGTGGCTTATATAGAGTTCGCCAGACCCCTCCGGCCCTCAGTTATGCAGGGTTTAAAGTACATTAAGGCTGGGCGTTACTGGTAACGCCTCTAATAAAGTGCTATAATGATCATAAAAGCTACTCAATGACCGACCGTTAGCGTGCTGAGTGACTTTAGGTCTCCTGGCCGTCGAGTGGTTGGATCTTGGTCGAGTGGTTGCTTCGTGGTCGAGTGTCTTCGAGTCTGTCGAGTGGAACACCTCCAAGTCGATTGAAAAGTGATTTCTTCTAAGGATGTCCTTGGATAGGGTGGTTAGGACAGGTCCATGACCCTACCCTAGGTACATGGCTTCATCACCGGGCAATCCCAACTATTGACCCAAGACATGATTCGGAGTTGATGCATATAATGCTATAAGTTCGAGGTGCCGCACTGTCGAAAGTGTCCGGTCTTCTCTTGCCGTGTTATGGAGTACACTGAAGCCCCTGGCGCATTGGACGTACCAGAATGTACGGTTGCATTTTGTCGTAAATAAACAAACAAGGAAAAAAGATGAAGAAATGTAATAATAAGCTAACGCTGTATATTATTATTTAAATCATGCGTCAAAGCGTATGTGTACAAGTAGTGCAATAAGCAAAAAATAGGACTATTTGACATGTCCTATCCAAGGGCGAGCTGCATGTGGGTATGTAAAACAGGTATAGCGATCGTTATCAGAGACCACCTGGGGATTCCCTTGTACGTCAGGGCTTCTTGCTTCCTTGGTGTTTCCTTCCCGTGATGGGTCCGATAATCAGGATATCGTAAAGGGCTTCCAGAGAATAGGGTCCTGAAAGAAAGAAAAAGGTAAAGATATACGGGCCCTGAGGCGGTTGAGCCGCATTGTGGGCCGTGCCATAGCCGTGCCTCTGCCTATGGCCATGGTATTGTGAGTGTGTAATTATGTACGCGTGGAACAAATTTCGCCGCATGTCCGGGACTAGGATGGAGGCTGAATTGCCAGGCGAGCTCTAGACGTGACAGGCGATCCTGTTGCAGGTTACTCCGAACTCGCTTGAAGGTGTCCGGGGGCTTTATCGCCGAATTGGCAGTTTGCCTTGGAAGGCTGCTTTGTACTTCTGCTGCGAGGGTCGCAGTGTGCTCCTCCATACTGAGCGAGCACTCTGTGTTTCCGTTAACTGTTATAACCCCGCGAGGTCCTGGCATTTTGAGCTTGAGGTATGCATAATGCGGTACCGCATTGAATCTAGCAAATGCGGTATGTCCGAGCAGTGCGTGATAGCCACTGCGGAAGGGGACGATATCGAAGATTAACTCCTTGCTTCGGAAGTTGTCTGGAGATCCGAAGACCACTTCCAGTGTGATTGAGCCCGTGCAGCATGCCTCTACACCTGGTATGACGCCTTTAAAGGTGGTCTTAGTGGGTTTGATCCTCGAGGGGTCGATACCCATTTTGCGCATTGTATCCTGATAGAGCAGGTTCAGCCTGCTGCCACTGTCCATAAGGACTCGAGTGAGGTGAAATCCGTCAATGATGGGGTCAAGGACCAATGCGGCAGAACCACCATGACGGATGCTGGTAGGGTGGTCCCTGCGATCGAAAGTGATCGGACAAGAAGACCATGGGTTGAACTTTGGGGCGACTGGCTCCATCGCATAGACGTCCCTTAGTGCACGCTTCTGTTCCCGCTTGGGAATATGGGTTGCGTATATCATGTTCACCGTTTTCACTTGGGGAGGAAATTTCTTCCGTCCTCCTGTGTTGGGCGGCCGGGGCTCCTCCTCGTCGTCGCTATGCAGCCCCTTTTCCTTGTTTTCGGCGTTTAACTTGCCGGCCTGTTTGAACACCCAACATTCTCTGTTGGTGTGGTTGGCTGGTTTATCGGGGGTGTCGTGAATTTGACACGAGCGATCGAGTATGCGGTCCAAACTGGACGGGCCCGGATTGCTTTTTTTAAACGGCTTTTTCCGCTGGCCGGACTTGGAGCCCCTGAATCCGGCATTGAATGTCGTGTCTTCGGCATTGTCTCCGTTGTTGCGACGCTTGTGTCTGTTGCGACGTGACTTGCCGTTGCTATCTCTAGCATCTGAATTGCTGGGATTTCTTGATGTGGTGTTGTTGCGTGCCAGCCAGCTGTCCTCGCCCGCACAAAAGCGGGTCATGAGTGTCGTGAGGGCTGCCATGGACTTCGGCTTCTCTTGGCCGAGGTGTCGGGCGAGCCACTCGTCGCGGATGTTATGCTTAAATGCCGCTAAGGCCTCGGCATCCGGACAGTCGACAATTTGGTTCTTTTTAGTTAGGAACCGAGTCCAGAATTTCTTGGCTGACTCCCCAGGCTGTTGGGTTATGTGACTCAAGTCATCAGCGTCCGGTGGTCGCACATAAGTTCCCTGGAAATTGTCAAAGAATGTGTCTTCCAAGTTCTCCCAACTGCCGATGGAGTTTGCCGGCATGCTATTCAGCCAATGCCGAGCCGGCCCTTTGAGTTTTAGTGGGAGGTACTTGATGGCATGTAGATCATCACCGCGGGCCATGTGAATGTGGAGGAGGAAATCCTCAATCCATACCGCGGGGTCTGTTGTACCATCATATGATTCAATGTTCACGGGTTTAAACCCTTCTGGGAATTCGTGATCCATTACTTCGTCGGTGAAGCATAGGGGGTGCGCGGCGCCTCTGTGCCGGGCTATATCACGACGCGGTTCATATGAGTCTGGTATGTTGTATTCGGCCCAGCCGGATTTGCTTTTAGTATATCCGGCGTGATGATCGTCATCACGCGTTAGGGCGCGCCCCCGTGATCCGTAGATTGATCTTGTATGTCCTGCTTTGTTTTCCAATACGTCTCGCAGGTCATGCGTGTAGCCCCGGGCCTTGGTGTTTTTGTTTGACTGGCGACGGGGTGCGAACTGGAATTCGGGCTGATACGCCGCTTTGTCTCGGCCACAAGGTGGCCGGTCAGCCGCATCATACGCTGGTAGTGCAGGCTTTAGTGCTTCCTCCTCGAGTTGGGGTAGCAACCTGTGCTTTGGGTAACTTTTGGTTGGGCACTCGAGTTCGTATTCCTCGGCTGCCAGGACCTCGGTCCATCTGTCCGCTAGCAGATCTTGATCAGCTTGAAGCTGCTGCTGCTTTTTCTTCAGGTTTTTTGTTGTGGCTATAAGCCGGTGCTTGAAGCGCTCCTGCTCAACGGGATCCTCAGGTACGATTAATTCTTCGTCTCTGAGGCTCACCTCATCTTCGGAGAGGGGCATGTAATTGTCATCCTCTAATTCTCCGTCTGTCGCCTGTTCCTGAGGCCTAGCTTGCCCGTCCTCCCGCTCGAAGCCTGGCTGGGGAGGATTGTCTTCGTCTTTGGCACTATCTGTAGCGTTATTGTCTCTTGTGCCGGTATCACTGCTTTTGCTATGGCGGGGCTTAGAGCGGCGCCGATGACGCCGGTGCTTAGATTGCTTCTCGAGGGGATTATCCTCCGTTGCCTTATTGCCATCGCTGTCTTTGGGGGTGTCCACCATATATATATATATATATATATATATATATATATATATATATATATATATATATATATATATATATATATATATATATATATATATATGATGAGGTGGCTGTCTAGCGCCCTGTGGGCGGTGGTTCCTGTTCTTCTCCTGCATCGTCGTCCGTACCGTCGATGTCTTCGGAGCCGAAATCGAGCATGTCGGTTAAGTCGTCGACGGTGGCTATCAAGTGGGTGGTGGTTGGGGAACGAATTTCTTCGTCGTCCGCTTCCCGCTCAAGCTGGACATAGTTCGGCCGAGGTTCTCCCGACAAGGAGAGGCACCTTAATGAATTTATCACGTCGCCCAAGGGTGAGTGCTGAAAAATATCCGCGAAGGTAAACTCCATGATCGGTGCCCAATCAGATTCGATAGGCTCAGACTCAAGTGGTTCGGAGCCTGTGGCCGGGGACGAATCCAAAAGTCCGGTGACACAGGTCTCGTTGGAGGTGAAGTCTGTATTCGGCTCTATCGCCGCGGAGTGTGCGGCTTTCGTGGCGGGGTCTATCCGCCCGTCCTCGGATGGCACGATCTGCTCCGGATTGGGGGCCAGAGCAACCGCAGGTGTGATTTCCCGAACACCGTCCGACGGCAGAGCTAAGTCACGCTCGTCATGACTATGCGGCGCACCTGACATGGGCTCGAATCCGTCGAAGATCAAGTCTTCGCGGATGTCGGCCATATAGTTCAAGCTTCCAAACCTGACCTGATAGCCAGGGGCGTAGCTATTGATCTGCTCCAGATGGCCAAGCGAGTTGGCCCGCAGTACGAAGCCGCCGAATACGAAGATCTGTCCGGGGAGAAAAACCTCACCCTGGATCGCATCGTTACCGATGATCGAAGAAGCCATCCAACCTTACCGTGACGGCACAGTGGAACTCTCAATGAAAACACCAATGTTGGTGTCAAAACCGGCGGATCTCGGGTAGGGGGTCCCGAACTGTGCGTCTAAGGCTAATGGTAACAGGAGGCGGGGGACACAATGCTTACACAGGTTCGGGTCCTCTCGATGGAGGTAATACCCTACTTCCTGCTTGATTGATCTTGATGATATGAGTATTACAAGAGTTGATCTACCACGAGATCGTAGAGGCTAAACCCTAGGGGCTAGCCTATGATTATGATTGTTGTTGTCCTATGGACTAAAACCCTCCGGTTTATATAGACACCAGAGGGGGCTAGGGTTACAAAGAGTCGGTTAAAAGGGAGGAGATCTAGATATCTGAATTGCCAAGCTTGCCTTCCACGCAAAGGAGAGTCCCATCCGGACACGAGACGAAGTCTTCAATCTTGTATCTTCATAGTCCAACAGTCCGGCCTAAGTATGTAGTCCGGCTGTCCGAGGACCCCCTAATCCAGGACTCCCTCAGCCTCCTTGCACTCCGAGGTTCAACTACGAGGCGTCCAATTTAACCGACCTCCGCGGGGAGCTGTGTGTATGCGCGCCTCGGTCAGCTTCCAGTGTTTTCGAGATGTGGGTGTGCGCAGATCTGGATGATGGTTCCAGCCCGCCACATTGGGATCTTCGTCGTGTTATCACCGGGCCCTTTTCATTTCGATCTTATATGCCGATGATCGCAACGGCTGATGCCCTAGTGTTTCCGTTTTGCAACATACTACCTCTACAACTGCGATCTCCAAAGTCCGAAATTTAATTCTAGGAAGTTCATTGAAATGGAGCGCTTGAGGTATCATCACCTAGACACCGACACATTTGTTGAATACACACGAAAAATTATTACTGACCTTGATGTAATCCCCTACGTTCCAAGCCTAGTTCGGATCTAGGTTCAATATATTTATTTAACTTTGCTATTCTGTTATCCGAGTTAAATTGCCTCGCATCAATAATGTGCTATTATTACAAATTTACAATTTGATTCCAGCGGGTACTTGATTTTGTTTGTTTGTTGATTTGCCTCTTTGTCCCACGTTGATCTTGACTTGGCGTGATGGCTCCCACGCCAGGCTTCAGCATGTCGGCCGACGGCGCCATTGGAATCCCCGTGTGGGGCGTCATACTCTTATCTATGATGTATGTCTCCTTCACCATAGGAAAACGTCCACATAAGTAACCAAAGTGTAGTATAGTTATGCTATTAATCTAATTGGTTTTTCATTTGAAAATTGTTAATTATTCCAACACATAATTCAACAAGAGTGTTTTTTTCTTTACCCAAAGTGCATTTCCTAAAATTAATGAAAGATGCACACTTCTTTTGTATACACTAGAAAAATAGAATATATAACATTGTTATCAAATGAAACTTGTGTAAACACAACGCACATTGTACAATCAGATATTAGAATATAACACCCACAAAAAATAAGAAGATATTAGAATATAACACTAAGGACATCCAGGTAGACATGAAATCTTCAAACCACCTCGTAAAGTTGATCTCACCCAACGATGCAACCTCTTCAATTGACCCATCTCACACACATATGCATGTGCACGCACGCGCGCGCTCACACACACATTAGCCCCAAAAATTGCAGCCATGTAACCGTGTCGCATTGGATCACAGAAACTGGAATTAAAAAAACTCAGGAACTTGAAAAAACATAGGAATATGATATCATGACATGATTTTATTTCCGCCCAGACTGCAGTCCTAGCCCCACCCAAGCTCTCCTCCCCGCCGCCGTCTCAGTCCCTCTCTCATCAACAGCTAGAAGAGTGGGGAGTTGTTCCTTTTGTTTTTCTTAGTTCTTGTAGGTCATTGTTTCCCTTAGCCCTTAGGTTTGTTCCCCCGGGGGCATCAACGAGGTGGTGGCGGTGATGCCTCACTGGAATATGGTCCCTCCGGCCTCTCCTTACCTTGACGGCATCCGATCCATTGTCGATAAAGTGTTATGAGGGTATGTGTTGCAAGATCTGTTGGCTCTCTTTGGATCTTGGAAGTTGATGTGTCAATAAAAGACAATCAATTGGGTAGCTCATACTGCGGCTATTTCGATCTCTTCTTTCAATTTCCACCCTCCGGACTGGTGGTGAAGTATTGCAAAAGCCTGAGTTGCAAGCGATGATTCCTCAATCGATGTTCCTGCAGTGTTTACCAGATCTCATTTCTAACGGTGAGTGGCTATCACAGTCTTCAAAGCCCAATATGTTGAGGGAATTTACAGGTGTCTCTTTTGCTTACTGCTAGTTCAATGCAATTTTTTAGCTCCGACAGACGGCATACAGTTGAAGGTAGAAGACGATCAATATGATTTTGGTTGTAGTTTTATTTTTGCTGGTTGTTTTGTGTCTTTCTGTCCTTCCTTTGTATTGGATACAAGTTTCCTTGATAATTATTAGATATAAGATGCCCTTTGGGTGTCTTTTTTAAAACAGATGCTATGCCATGACATGTTAGAATCCACAGGAGTTAAAAACACATGAATTTTGGTATGGTAACGAGGGTAGTTTGGTTACCCGATGGCAAGTCCGGCTAGCTATCTCAGAACCAACAATCAACAATACTACCTCCGTCTAGGTGAATAAGTCATTTGCGTAGTTCTAGGTTCTCGATTTGAGCAATTAAATATGTGTTATATGTCATGAAAAGTATATCACTAGATTTCTACACGGATGTAGTTTCTAAATATATATATTTTGTCACATATAATACATATTTAGATAGTTAAATCGTTGACCTAGAACTACGCAAATGACTTATTCACCGAGAGGGAGGTAGTAGATGATAATTGTGATTACCCATGCAAAAGTAGGTTGGTTGTACTAGACAGAGTGCATGTCATAGTTGTCATAGACATAAAGGGAATTTTCTAAGGAGGCTTAGCCTTTTTCCATAATAATCCTATGGAATTTATGTATACGAAGTAATTCATAGCAAGGATTGGATCATTTGAACAAAGTCATGTCCCCAAATGTGTACGTAACGATCCATGGGAATTTTGAAGGATTTGTTCCTACAAAATTCCTTTGAAACTACTTCAATCCAAAGGAGCCCTCTATTTAGGGCCTATTTGATTTATTTTTATATAGGAAATTTAAAGGAATTTTTTGTACTTAGAAGTTCTAAGAAATAGTTCATAGAAAGGGTTGATTGATTTGTCGGACTGAATGCTATATGGGGTTTTTTTTAGAACGAATGCTATACGGTTTTTCTTCACCGAGGGTTTCTTTGCATTACATTTTAAAGAAAATTTAAAGGATGAGAAGTCGGCTCATTCCTGTTTGCTTCAACTTCACGAAGGAAATCACGGCATTCCTACGGTGCAGTGTCTCAAAATGTGGTCTCGTTTTGTACGCGTGACCAGCATCAGCATCATTGGGCAAAACCTACCGCAGAACATTGTGATGGGAGAGGTCCGAGAGGATATGCTGTGACTGCGATGCAAATCCAGATAAGAAAGAGGGGCTGTGCAACCTGATTGCTGGGTGTTTATGTTTCATTGTTGGATTCTTGGCAGATAAGAAAGTCGGTTGGAGGGACGCTTTTTCAACAGAGTCAGCGGAAGGAGCCGTACGTACGTACGTACAGTCCAAGTCTTCTGCACGGAAGAATGCCGTTACGAGGGTGCGCCGCGGAATCCGCGAACGCATTCCGCATGCCAAGAATCCGGCCGGAGCAAGGAGGAGGGCATGAGACGTACGTACGTCTTCCCTTCCTTGCCCGTTGAAAAGGAGTATATGTTACCAAGCTAATACCAACGTATCCAGGAACAGCTCTGCTAAGAACTCAGGCCACTACACTCTGCGGCCTCGGCTTCCTCGTACTGGCTGGCAAGATTTGGCATCGACCATCTGGACCCGTGGCTAGGTTTGTTCCCCCTCTGGCCGTTGCTGGACCTGCAAAACAAGATGATTATGTTACATGAAATGGCTATCATTTACTCCTTTTTCTCACATAATAATAATAACAATAATAATAATAATAATAGTAACAATAGTAATAATAATAGTAATAGTAATAGTAATAGTAATCTTTATCTTTACCTACTAATAAACCAGCTAATGCTTCTGGTCGTCCGTCATCGGCATTTTTACGGAAAACCCCTTGACTTTTATGAAAATAAACCCGCAGTCCAGTAAATAAGTGGGGAAAACGTTTCGTGTGTCTGCCCCACGGACGCGCTTGAAAAAGAAAAAGAAAAATAAAAACCCACCCCTGAATCGAGCGACTGCGTCTCCCACCTCATCTGGATCCGCCGCCTCGCCGCCGCCGGCCCGCATCCTCCGCCGCGCTGTGCTGCCGTCCTCTCCGCACCACGGCCTGCCTCCTCTCCGCCGCGCCCTCCTACCCGCGCCGTCCAAGTCCTCGCGCGGTTCGCCGACGCCGAGGCCCAGGCCGCCGCGCTCCGGGCCTGCACCGGCGGACTCGAGCACGCGCCGCCGACCGCGACGGGCTGCTCAACACGCTCCGCGCCGCCACGGTAAACGACCGGGAGGAGGAGGAGGACGCGCAGGAGGCAGGGTGGTGTCAGAATCGCGCGCGTTGGATCCGGCCGATGGTTACGGCGACACGGACGCGGATGCTCTCGCCGTGGCCGCCGCGCTCTATGCCCCGCCCCTGCTCGCCGAGCCCTGCCTCTCCGGATCTCCAGCCATGTATGCTGCTGGGGACCTTGCAGTTCCATGCTCGTCGGCGAGGGGGAGCGCAGACAGCAGCCTAGCCCGTCACTGTCAGTAACATGGCAGTAGGCCTCTTCTCCCCTTCTCAGTTTACAGCAGCATGCCACACTCTCAGGCTCCTGTCCCCCGTCGTTAGCACACCGATTCAGAGGCAGAGGCTGACTTGCAGCTCGTGGACACAGAGGAGGAAGCCTAAGATCAATCTCAAAAGTTGTTATCATTGTTCTCAGCCAGCGATGCATAGGGGAATTGTTTGCTCATCTATGTGTTAAAATCTGGACCTCTTCATCAACGACTTCAACAAGGATGAGATCAAGCTGCGTCTGCTGCTCTGTCCACCACAACAATTTTGGAATGCATTAACTTTTATCTTCCCAGGTTGAATCCTTCATTCCTCATTCTCATCCTAATTTCTTGATGTTGGGCAAGACACTCCAGATGAGTTGCTAACATCAAAAGGCTTCAGTTCTAACTAGAACAAATTTTGCTTAGGAATATTTTATCAGTTTTGTGGTCAATTAATAAACTGGTGTTACAATAAAAGCAAGAAAGTGATGCAAGTTCTTTGGGATATATGCACTGGAAAATATATGAACACTGTTGGCCCAAAATCACAGGGCCCCACTAAATTGTTGGCCATTTGGCCTCATGATTTTAATGATAATCGTTCTACCATGAATTTTTTTCTTCCGCTAGCATTTCAACAGTACTGTGTGCTGTAGCAGTATACATCTGAACCATTGGATAATAAGAGTTTCCTCCTATGACATGGATCCGGTGTAGCGCTCCAGTGAGAAATAATCAATGGTGTACTTATCCCCTTTACATGTTCTTTATTTACATTTTTTACATTGAATTCTAAGCTAAGTGCTTAGTCTTTTGTTACTTGCAGGCAGGAACATGAGCATGCATATCTGGGAGTTCCGAAGAAGGCGTTGACCCCATTATATATATTGCTGCTCTCTACCAGAAACCAAATAAATAACACTTCTATGATGCTGCTCACTGATCGATACTAAATACGAGTATATGGCTTGTTCTCGAGGATAGTTATCACTTTTTGGTTCATATGGAATTTGAGGATATGGATGACACTGGTTTGTTTCTTTCACTACTAAACTTCTGTCCACCATTAGCTTACGGGCAATGCTCCAGATCCACGCGAACATGCCCGAGTAAATGCTCTTTATGATTCCATGTTCTTATGTAATAAGACTTAATGTGTTTTATCTTCCAATAATTCAGACACGGGCCTTCCGCAACTTGATACAAGCTGCTGACAAGAGTTAGAGGGTTAGGTTTGATATTATTATTTGTTGTATGACTATTTGTTCTCATTATGGCACACCTTATTTATCTTTTATTCAGTTACTACATAGCTTGCCTATATTACTTGAAACATAATTATACTGCGTACATTTAGTGGATACTATTGTTGAGTAAAAACGAAATTCGAACTTCAAATTACATACTGGATTTAGATTGTTTCCTTAGAAACCAAGAGTTCTTTTTTTGATGAAAATGCCAGATTGGCTTTTCATTCATGAAGAAGGGGTGTAGTACAAGGTGTTTCTCAAAAATACAGGGTAGTAGAGCTGCATACGAACTGTATGCAGGAAACATACAGTGGAACATAACTGAAGCATCTCTAATCTGTCTCCCTTGGTTTTTGAATCAGCTGGTTAAAACCCAAGATGTCATTTGCGGTTCCCAGTAGTTGTTTACTAGAGGTATCCACGATCCTTTAAAATTAGAAGTGATAGCAAAACAAAGTGGAACTGAACTGAAGCTATTTCCGTTAGTATTGTCTACGTCTCCTTGACCTTTCACGGGAATCTGATGTAACCATCCTGCAACCTGCAAATACTATAGATGATATGCAGAGAAGATTTCAATATTACTTATTACTGCCTTAGTACCATGCCTTTCTTCTCTACATAAATCATTTATAAAGCTGTAGGAGGAGTTCAGCTTACATATATGAATATCCGACTAATTGTCTTACCACTAATTAGTTGCCACACTGCAATTACTGACAGTGGATACTGACATCTTATTCTCTTGGTAGAGTTCAAAACAACATGAATCAAGCTGATGAAATTCTGTTGTATTTTTTTCTTTTCCGACCATGTAGTTTTTTTAACTGCTCTGAAGGTCCTCTCATATGTAATTAAGCTCACACACAAATGTCCTTGTACGTACTATAGAATCATATAGCTGACAATATTGAACTTTTCTGTTGTAGTAAGAATATCAAGCATTATTTTGTCATTGGTGTTTCAGTTTGTCGGTTACAGGTATATCATTCCAATATTCATACTATAGAAGTTGTTGTCAGGGAGTGCGAGAGGGGTAGCAGAGTGGCCAGCGAGGGGAGCACCATCACGGGAGCTGTGTTAATAGAAGGCAACATCGAGAAGATGTCGACAACCTCCGTGGATGAGCGGTGGTTGTGAGAGTTTGCCGAGGAAGGCCTACTCGATCATGGAGTGGCTATCGCTGCAGAAGGCGACGCTAGCAACAAAGACAGCCATCCATTTGTGCCACCATCAATAACAACGTTGTAACAAGCATGGCTCTGCACTGGTGAGTAGAACTTTCTCCAAATCCAATCGAACTATTGGATTAAGATGTTCTAAAATTTATTGCCTGACTGCCTCATATGTGTCATGCAGGCAACTGGTGGCTACAAGGATCCGTACGTAAACATGGTATGTGAAATTTGTGCTACACAGGAATGGAAATGCCAATTTACAAAATATAATATGCATGTTTGGTTGATGATTACTTGGGGTAGCCGAATAAAACTTGGAACCAGTATAACTTAAGTGTGGCTATGAAAATTTTAGATGGAGTTGGTGGTTTGATACCTATTGGAGTAACAAATTCCAGTTACCCAGTAGAAAGCAAGGTGAATCGGAAATCAATTATTAAATCTGCTTTATAGGCTTTGCTAAAGAGAGAAACTGAGAGATACTGATATCCTGGTTTCATTGAAGCTTATTAGCGTCTTGAATCCCGATTTGGACAAGAACTCCCCCATGATCCTTGAATCCCTGTAAAGCAGCATTGTGCATTGCTATTGGATGACGCTGTGGGTTGTGGGCGTAGAGTGGAGGTTGCATCACATGCTCAACGTTGTGTCAGAGGACTTGCATGGGCCACAGGGATGTGGTGGTGTTCATAGTGGGCAACGTTTGTTTTCATGTAAGTTATGGTCGATGTAAGATAGGTAGTGGATGGGCATGTCATAAGTTTTTTCTCCCGTTGCAACGCACGGGCATATTTCCTAGTAATAATAATAATAGTAATAATAATACACCCTCGGTTTCTAAATACAAGACATCCCGTTGGTTCAATTTAAACTGCCAAAACATCTTATATTTAGGAACGGAGGTAGTGTCATTTACTCCTTTCTACGCACAGAATAATCTCTACTCCGTATTTCTGTATCATATCCTCTGTCTACTCCAGGCACCACATCTCTTCTCTTGTTAGTTTCAGCTGTTTTTGCATCCGCGGAACAAAAATGTTTCAGCTGTTTTTGCACTTCTTATTTCCCATGGAAGATGCAAATGCCGCACCAAGTGCAAACTGCATTCATTACACTTACATGCTTGCGCTACAGAGCTATGTTTGGAAGGACGTACGGTGCTATCAACATGAAAAACACATCAGGTAATATGGTTTGACCCAATAAGCTAGAAGAAAGCACAGATGGACTGCTCATAAGTACAGAAAGCTATGATATACTACTAGAGAACCCACCGGGAATGATCAAACTCCGTTTTGCTTCAAGAAATGGTTTCGGCTCTCAAAAGGTCAGAATGCTGAAGGTCTGAACAGTGCAACAGGATGTGCTGGAGACATTCAGGACAGCTCTTCGGGAGCCATAAGTTCCATCTTCGAAGTTCAGTCCTGTGGTGTTAGCAGTTCAATGGCAATACAGTTTGCAGGATATTTGCAGAATAAGCAAATCAGACAACAGCAAACATTGGTGCCAGATACGCCATCTGGGATCCATCACAGATCAAACTGACAGAGGTAACAGCGGTATTGGCAGCATTCAGAAAAATGGTGGGGCTAACATGATCGGCATCATGAGAACAGACTCCAAAAATCTAATAAGACATAAGTACCTAAAGGAATAGATAAAATAAACATAAAATTGGTGTTCTCTTAGCAGACCCTGCCATTGAGACAAGGGAGATGTCATGGAACTTAAGCATAAACAAGTTACTCTGTAGTCCATGGCTTTAATCCAGAACTGTTAGTTATATTTTAAATCCTAGTCATCAGCCCATCACTGACATTGATCTATTTAGGCAGGCCTCCTTACTTCAGAGAATTTTATGAAGGTGGAGTATAAGCACAAATATTAACCCTGGTGAAAATGCAAAACATGAAGATTTAGTGTTTGAATACCACTTATCCATAAATTATACGAACGTACAACAGAATCTGAAGGTATGATGCCACCACATTAGTGACATTATAGGAGATAACAATCAATCCTAACAAATCCTATACCACCACAACAGCCAGATACACTAATAGACATGCCATTTCTATCATGCTCGTCCCTCAGTTTCTTGAAGTGGCGAGCTTACTAGAAAAGCAGATTTAATGTTACATGTATATTCTGGTGGAAAAAGTTTTTCTTTAAATGTAACTACAGACTTGATACTCGATAATCTGTACCATGAAGGTGAAGATGTCTAATTTTTTCATATTTTAGTAAACCAAGAACATCACACCGATATATACAAAAACATAGATACTCAAAAGAATAAGGCTGATATGAATATTCCATAGTACAAGATCATGTGCTCTTTGGATACTTGCAATCTTGTAGGTAGTTGTAGCACACCAGTGCATTCATAAAATATGGTAAGGGGGCAGAAGGCATGACCTACATTTCTCAACTTCCTATGGGTGAATAACATCAAAGATGCCAAATTCAAAGGGTGTGAGCTTTCCGTCTTTCTCGTTTCTGTCTCCTAATAATAACAGAAACAATAATAACCATATGATAGTCCTTTGCATTGACCTTTAGTATGGGCGCATTCTGTTATTTTCTGTCCCATCATTTTTGTGTGACAACCAAATTATGGTTTCATGACTTACTGCTATAATATTCTTGGCATAGCACAGGAACTAGGCTTCATGGGTCTTCGAGTTGCAGCTTCATGAACAAAGCCTCGCTCATTCAATCATCAGCTGTACCAAAAAGATAGGTATGTTCACCTCTAGTGCTTATTGCTACTGTTTGCTAGATGTAATTCCTGATTAACAGTTGCTTCTTTAAGCCTTAGTTGGTGAGATTAAACATCAAAAGATTCAGCCACCATGGATTTCATGTGCTTCATTTTACTGATCATCTTGCACTTACTGAGTTGTATTACCATTACAAATTATTCCGTGGTACTAAACATTTTGCTGATTGGCTACTGAGCATGTGGTAGTTGAAGCACATTGTATCAAACATCAAATATGAATAGGATTAGGGAACAGAAAAAGATGGTAAGGGGTTTGTTAGGTCTGGAACAAGCAAAGTTGCTTCATGTCTTATTAATCATCCTATATGGGACTTCTCTACACGGAAGAACAGACAGCCACATTGCATAGCTTAAAACTCCACGGCTCTACCTCTTTTGCAACAACCAAAACAGCCAGGCCAACTGCAATTTCCACATCCGATCGAATTCTATCTGCTGCTGCTGCATTCCTATTGAGTCATTTTTTCCCCTTAGTAAGTGCACTGCAAGTAATTACCATTTATATTTCAGCTCAAGATCAGTCCATATCTAAGATGCTACTGTATTTGTTATTCGATTTCCTCTTGCATTTGATTCTGTGTCAAAATCCTGTTCTTAAATGCATTTCTTTCTGTGCTCATCCGTTCTCATATTGTGTTGATTCTAGATTTGGATTGAAGGTGCCAGGCACTGTTTCGTCAAAATGATTGTTGGAGGTGACTATTTTGAAGGTTCCCATGATCACAATCTCATGACAGGATCTTTGACCCATGATTCTTCTCTGGCTCCTAAATGCAACGACAACACAAATATTGAGCTACAGAGATTCAAGGTGCAGTCGTTTTCTGCAGATATCCTTTCTGATTCGACCAATCTTTCTTCTGAAGCTGCAAGAGCAATCAACCACCTTCAGCATCAACTAGGAATTGGTTTGGAGCAGGATATGCCACCAGTGGAAACTGCGACCTGGGATACTTCTATCTGCACCATTCAAGACCAAATAATCAACCATCAGCTTAGCGAAGATCCCCAAAACATATTGGTGCACCAACAGATTCAACAGTATGATGCTGCGCTTTATTCCAACAGTGGTTACACACCAGCACCTGATCTCTTAAATCTTCTCCACTGCACTGTGGCTCCAGTGTTCCCTGCAACATCAGTCTTTGGTAATACAGCACTAAGTGGTGGTACCAACTATTTGGATCTTAATGGTGAGTTTACAGGAGTGGCAGCAATTCCTGACAGTGGATTAATGTACACTAGTGATCCAGCATTGCAGTTAGGGTACCATGCTGCCCAGTCTCACGCACTAAAGGATATCTGCCATTCACTGCCGCAAAATTATGGGCTCTTCCCCAGTGAGGATGAAAGAGATGTCATGCTTGGGGTTGGAAGTGTCGGAGGAGATCTTTTTCAGGATATGGATGACAGGCAATTTGATACTGTACTGGAGGGCAGAAGAGGGAAGGCTAAGTTCGGAAAGGGAAAAGGAAAAGCTAACTTTGCGACTGAGAGAGAGAGGAGAGAACAGCAAAATGTGAAGTATAAGACTTTAAGAATGCTCTTCCCCAATCCTACCAAGGTTTGTCTTGTTCATCATTTTACAAATTTAGAAGATTTAATGATTGTTGGATGTCCAGAATAGTCAACTATAGAAGCTAACCACTAGGGTATGTTCAATGATGCTAGATATACGTAATACTTAATTAATAGAAGCTAACAATTAAAATTTCAGGCCACTTTCCAGTTTTCATTGTTTTGTGAAGATAATTGAATTTCTGAATAACTTCATCCATTTATTCTCACTTCTCAGTGTGTTAAGACACTCAGAAGTGGCAACACCAAAGTACTATGCAGTCCAATAAACCCGTGCTTTATAAAACATCAACAAAAGCCCATTCACAAAACTGTCATCTGTCTAATGTAGATTCAAATAAACATGTGTTAGATAATATGCTTCTGCTGAACTTTCTGTTGAATAGTTCTTCAAGCTCTGTTGCTGCATTATATTCAGGCTGATACTGATATCCAATGGAACACAATTGCTATGAATAGTTGCTCATTGTGCTGCTCTATAGTGACATACTATTTACCCCATTTATCTTGATCGAGTCTGTTAGTACCTTCTAGTTAATTATGAAAGAAAATGAAAACAACCAATATTTCATATGTATATTGATTTTTTCATAAGATAGTATTATTGTCCTCTGCACTACTCTCCAGCAAAGTATTGACCTCTCTAGTGATCTAACCTTAACCGATTAGACAACACTTCCTGATTTACTCAACGAAAACGTAAACAATGTGACAGAACCATTAAAATCTTGGTTGCACCTTTTGGGGTACTGCTCATCTATGTTTGATATGGCACTAATGTGTTACAGAACTGTTCTCTAGAATGACAGGGCTTCAGTAGTAGGTGATGCCATTGAATACATAGATGAGCTGAATCGAACAGTGAAGGAACTGAAGATCCTCGTGGAACAGAAGTGGCATGGGACCAATAGGAGAAAGATAAGAAAGTTGGATGAAGAGGCGGCTGCTGATGGTGAAAGCTCATCGATGAGGCCAATGAGGGATGAGCAAGACAATCAGCTTGATGGGGCCATAAGAAGCTCATGGGTTCAGAGGAGGTCCAGGGAGTGCCATGTTGATGTTCGCATAGTGGAAAATGAAATAAACATCAAGCTCACAGAAAAGAAGAAGGCCAACTCCTCCCTGCTTCATGTTGCAAAGGTTCTTGACGAATTCCATCTTGAGATCATCCATGTGGTTGGAGGGATTATTGGTGATCACTACATATTCATGTTTAACACTAAGGTATGATAGTACTATTATTTATTTTAAGTAGCATCAGGAACTCCTTTCCCGATATTGCCGATTGTCATTGACAGTAATGTTCCATCATCCACAATAATGCAGGTGTCTGAAGGTTCCTCAGTTTATGCTTGTGCAGTGGCAAAGAGGATCCTTCAAGCAGTGGATGCACAACACCAGGCACTTGACATATTCAACTAGGCATTAGCAACCATAGTAACCATTTGAAGAAGTTCCTAGTCTACTACTCTCCCTGGAGAAAGTAGTCATTTTATTTTCTGTTAGTTCTGTCTGTGAGCAAGTTATTGGATCAGGCTTGGAGAGAACTTTGAATTTACCATTAGCTAGCTCGGAAAACAAAAAAAATCTGGCATGTCTTAACTGTTTACTGATATCACTTATCTAGCTTTACTAGAAATGATTTGACTCTTTGCCTCAGTATTTGCTTCCATCATCTTTTCGTCTCATTTCATTTGGAGTTGGCTTCAAAATATAGTACTCCCTCCGATCCAAATTAATTGTCGATGATTTAGTACAATACTAAATCAGCGACAATTAATATGGACCGGAGGGAGTAGAAGATGATGATTTACACATGTCTGCAGGGCCTACTATGTTCTCTTTTACAGGAAGTGCTTAGTGTGTTGCATTCACTGGCATCAGTAATCACATCTCATAGGATACTACATGCATATGAGAACTTCGCATAGATCCAAAATCTTTGCAGAACTTTTACAAGCTGGGCCAAATCGTTAGGAAATCGAGTCGCATTTTCGTGTGTAGAGGAATATGCCACCCAATAGTTGTCAAAACCGTTGTCTTAGCTACAAGATGAGAAAAAAAGCATGACGGTACGGTCTTACATTCTTAGTCCCATGCCATCAGAGTTAGGCCACGAGCAACACACACCCATGCGAATGTATGACAAATCCAACGCTGCGGGGAAGGAGAGATGGCAATAGATCAGCATCCTTACCTCGCAACAATGCCCCTCCGTCCGTGCCAATGCGGCAGATCTGCTCTGCTCGACTCGTGCAATGCCCCGAACACCTCGCGGGCACCACCCCGCCCCCGCAACGGCGAAGCTCCGGTCACGGCCCACAAGCGAATTGCAGCCACGCAGGAACGTCACGAGATGTGATGCCGTCCGTGGCACTCTGCGCCAGACCAGAATCAGATCAGGGGACTGGACATTTCCAACCTGCAATCGTGTTCTTGGAAACAACAACATTTTACCGGTGAGATCTGCAGGACCCGGGCGTGCTTCCGCTGCTTGCTTCGGCAGCTCCCGCACCGTCGATGCTGCTCGCGTGCAGACGTGCTAGGGCACCAAAGGCTCTCGAGCTACGTCGGTAGTGCTTAGGCGAAGCCCTGCGCCGGTAGGAATTTTTTTGCAGTGATTAGGCGAAGCCCTGCGCCGGTAGAACATCAAGATTGTCACCACGCCGTCGTGCTGACGGAACTCCTCCTCGAAGCTTTGCTGGATCGGAGCTAGGGGTGCGTCATCGAGCTGAACGTGTGCCAAGAACTCGGAGGTGCCGGAGTAACGGTGCTTGGATCGGTCGGATCGGGAAGACGTACGACTACTTCCTCTACGTTGCGTCAACGCTTCCGCTTCGGTCTACGAGGGTACGTAGACAACACTCTCCCCTCTCGTTGCTATGCATCACCATGATCTTGCGTGTGCGTAGGAATTTTTTTGAAATTACTACGTTCCCCAACACCTCCTACGCCTGCCGGAACGCCGGCAACGGCTATGGTGCCAGCTGCTTGATGTCTACTACATAACCTTCTTCTTGTAGACGTTGTTAGGCCTCCAAGTGCAGAGGTTTGTAGAACAGTAGCAAATTTCCCTCAAGTGGATGACCTAAGGTTTATCAATCTGTGGGAGGCGTAGGATGAAGATGGTCTCCCTCAAGCAACCCTGCAACCGAATAACAAAGAGTCTCTTGTGTCCCCAACACACCCAATACAATGGTAAATTGTATAGGTGCACTAGTTCGGCGAAGAGATGGTGATACAAGTGCATTATGGATGGTAGATATAGGTTTTTGTGATATGAAAATATAAAAACAGCAAGGTAACTAATGATAAAAGTGAGCGTAAACGGTATTGCAATGCTAGGAAACAAGGCCTAGGGTTCATACTTTTACTAGTGCAAGTTATCTCAACAATAATAACATAATTGGATCATATAACTATCCCTCAACATGCAACAAAGAGTCACTTCAAATTCACTAATAGCGGAGTACAAACGAAGAGATTATGGTAGGGTACGAAACCACCTCAAAGTTATTCTTTCCAATCAATCCGTTGGGCTATTCCTATAAGTGTCACAAACAACCCTAGAGTTCGTACTAGAATAACACCATAAGACACAAATCAACCAAAACCCTAATGTCACCTAGATACTCCAATGTCACCTCAAGTATCCGTGGGTATGATTATACGATATGCATCACACAATCTCGGATTCATCTATTCAACCAACACATAGAACCTCAAAGAGTGCCCCAAAGTTTCTACCGGAGAATCAAGACGAAAACGTGTGCCAACCCCTATGCATAAGTTCATGGGCGGAACCCGCAAGTTGGTCACCAAAACATACATCAAGTGAATCACGTGATATCCCATTGTCACCACAGATTCGCACGGCAAGACATACATCAAGTGTTCTCAAATCATTAAAGACTCAATCCGATAAGATTACTTCAAGGGGAAAACTCAATCCATTACAAGAGAGTAGAGGGGGAGAAGAGACATAAGATCCAACTATAGTAGGAAAGCTCGTGATACATCAAGATCGTGCCAAATCAAGAACACGAGAGAGAGAGAGAGAGAGAGAGAGAGAGAGAGAGAGAGAGAGAGAGAGAGAGATCAAACACATAGCTACTGGTACATACCCTCAGCCCCGAGGGTGAACTACTCCCTCCTCGTCATGGAGAGCGCCGGGATGATGAAGATGGCCACCGGTGAGGGTTCCCCCCTCCGGCAGGGTGCCGGAACAGGGTCCCGATTGACTTTTGGTGGCTACAGAAGCTTGCGGCGGCGGAACTCTCGATCTATTCTATTCTTCGGAAGTTTTAGGGTACGTGGGTATATATGGGTGAAAAAAGTACGTCGGTGGAGCTTCGGGGGGCCCACGAGGCAGGGGGGCGCGCCCTCCACCCTCGTGGCCACCTCCCTCCTTTCCTGACGTGCACTCCAAGCTTTTCTAGTAGCTTTCCTTCCAAAAATAACTTCTCTAGTTGATTTCATTCCATTTCGACTCCGTTTGATATTCCTTTTCTTCGAAACACTGAAATAGCCAAAAAAAACAGCAATTCTGGGTTGGGCCTCCGGTTAATAGGTTAGTCCCAGAAATAATATAAAAGTGGATAATAAAGCCCAATATTGCCCAAAATAGTAGATAATATAGCATGGAGCAATAAAAAATTATAGATACGTTGGAGACGTATCAAGCATCTCCAAGCTTAATTCCTGCTCGTCCTCTAGTAGGTAAATGATAAAAAAGAATTTTTGATGCGGAGTGCTACTTGGCATATTTTCAATGTAATTCTTCTTAATTGTGGTATGAATATTCAGATCCATAAGATTCAAGACAAAACAATATTGACATAAAAATAATAATACTTCAAGCATACTAACTAAGCAATCATGTCTTCTCAAAATAACATGGCCAAAGAAAGTTATCCCTACAAAATCATATAGTCTGGCTATGCTCTATCTTCACCACACAAAGTATTTAAATTATGCACAACCCCGATGACAAGCCAAGCAATTGTTTCATACTTTTGGTGTTCTCAAACTTTTTCAATCTTCACGCAATACATGAGCATGAGCCATGGATATAACACTATATGTGGAATAGAATGGTGGTTGTGGAGAAGACAAAAAGGGGAAGATAGTCTCACATCAACTAGGCGTATCAACGGGCTATGGAGATGCCCATCAATAGATATCAATGTGAGTGAGTAGGGATTGCCATGCAACGGATGCACTAGAGCTATAAGTATGTGAAAGCTCAACAAAAGAAACTAAGTGGGTGTACATCCAACTCACTTGCTCATGAAGACCTAGGGCATTTTGAGGAAGCCCATCATTGGAATATACAAGCCAAGTTCTATAATGAAAAATTCCCACTAGTATATGAAAGTGACAAAATGAGAGACTCTCTATTATGAAGATCATGGTGCTACTTTGAAGCACAAGTATGGTAAAAGGATAGTAGCATTGCCCCTTCTCTCTTTTTCTCTCATTTTTTTTATTTTTTTATTTTTTTATTTGGGCCTTTTCTCCCCTTTTTTATGGCCTCTTTTTTTAAGTCCGATGTCTCATCCCGACTTGTGGGGGAATCATAGTCTCTATCATCCTTTCCTCACTGGGACAATGCTCTAATAATGATGACCATCACACTTTTATTTACTTACAACTCAAGAATTACAACTCAATACTTAGAACAAGATATGACTCTATATGAATGCCTCTGGCGGTGTACCGGGATGTGCAATGACTCATGAGTGACATGTATGAAAGAATTATGAATGGTGGCTTTGCCACAAATACAATGTCAACTACATGATCATGCAAAGCAATATGACAATGATGGAGCGTGTCATAATAAATGGAACGGTGGAAAGTTGCATGGCAATATATCTCGGAATGGCTATGGAAATGCCATGATAGGTAGGTATGGTGGCTGATTTGAGGAAGGTATATGGTGGGTGTATGATACCGGCGAAAAGTGCGCGGTATTAGAGAGGCTAGCAATGGTGGAAGGAAGAAAAGTGCGTATAATCCATGGACTCAACATTAGTCATGAAGAACTCATATACTTGTTGCAAAAATCTACAAGTTATCAAAGCAAAGTATTACACGCATGCTCCTAGGGGGATAGATTGGTAGGAAAAGACCATCGCTCGTCCCCGACCGCCACTCATAAGAAAGACAATCAATAAATAAATCATGCTCCGACCTCATCACATAACGGTTCACCATACGTGCATGCTACGGGAATCACAAACTTTAACACAAGTATTTCTCAAATTCACAACTACTCAACTAGCATGTCTCTAATATCACCATCTTCATATCTCAAAACAATTATCAAGGATCAAACTTCACATAGTATTCAACACACTCATAAGAAAGTTTTTACTAATCTTGAATACCTAGCATATTAGATTTTTAAGAAAATTACCATGCTATTTAAGACTCTCAAAATAATCTAAGTGAAGCATGAGAGATCAATAGTTTCTATAAAACAAA
Organism: Aegilops umbellulata; assembly: GCA_032464435.1. Taxonomy (NCBI): domain Eukaryota; kingdom Viridiplantae; phylum Streptophyta; class Magnoliopsida; order Poales; family Poaceae; genus Aegilops; species Aegilops umbellulata. The sequence goes on from CP136055.1 coordinate 482,775,398, forward strand.
TCCACCACCGTGCTCTAAAAGATATAAGTGAAGTACTAGAGCAAACGACAAACTACTCCGAAAGATATAAGTGAAGATCAATGAGTAGTCGAATAATTATGTAACTAAGTGAAGACTCTCTAACATTTAAGAGTTTCATATCTTGGTATTTTATTCAAACATCAAGCAAAGCTAAAGAAAATAAAATGACGCTCCAAGTAAAACACATATCATGTGGTGAATAAAAATATAGCTACAAGTAAAGTTACCGATGAACGAAGACGAAAGAGGGGATGCCTTCCGGGGCATCCCCAAGCTTAGATGCTTGGTTATCCTTGAATATTGCCTTGGGGTTCCTTGGGAATCCCCAATATTAGGCTCTTTCCACTCCTTATTCCATAGTCCATCGAATCTTTACCCACAACTTGAAAACTTCACAACACAAAACTTAACAGAAAACTCGCGAGCTCCGTTAGCAAAAGAAAACAAAACACCACTTCAAGGTACTGTAATGAACTCATTATTTATTTATATTGGTGTTAAACCTACTGTATTCCAACTTCTCTATGGTTTATAAACTATTTTACTAGCCATAGATTCATCAAAATAAGCAAACAACGCACGAAAAACAGAATCTGTCAAAAACAGAACAGTCTGTAGTAATCTATAACTAACGCAAACTTATGGAACTCCAAAAATTCTAAAATAAATTGTTGGACCTGAGGAATTTGTCTGGTAATCATCTGCAAAAAGAATCAACTAAATAGCACTCTCCAGTAAAAAGTTGAAGCAAATCTCGTGAGCGCTAAAGTTTCTGTTTTTTACAGCATGATCATAAAGACTTCACCCAAGTCTTTCCAAAGGTTCTACTTGGCACAAACACAAATTAAAACACTAAACCACATCTAAACAGAATCTAGATGGATTATTTATTCCTAAACAGAACCAAAAAACAAGAAACTAAAATAGAGTTGGGTTGCCTCCCAACAAGCGCTAACGTTTAACGCCCCTAGCTAGGCATGATGATTTCAATGATGCTCGCATAAAAGATAAGAATTGAAACATAAAGAGAGCATCATGAAGAATATGACTAGCACATTTAAGTCTAACCCTCTTCCTATGCATAGGGATTTTGTGAGCAAACAACTTATGGGAACAAGAATCAACTTGTATAGGGAGGTAAAACAAGCATAACTTCAAAACTTTAAGCACATAGAGAGGAAACTTGATATTATTGCAATTCCTACAAGCATATATTCCTCCCTCATAATAATTTTCAGTAGCATAATGAATGAATTCAACAATATAACCATCATATAAAGCATTCTCTTCATGATCTACTTGCATAGAAATTTTACTACTCTCCACATAAGCAAAATTCTTCTCATGAATAGTAGTGGGAGCAAACTCAACAAAATAACTATCATGTGATTGAACATTAAGATCAAGATGAAAAGTTTCATGGTTATCATTATTCTTTAAAGCATACGTGTCGTCACAATATCATCATAGATAGGAGGCATGCTTTCATCATAGTAAATTTGCTCATCAAAGCTTGGGGGACAAAAAATATCATCTTCATCAAACATAGCTTCCCCAAGCTTGTGGCTTTGCATATCATTATCATCATGGATATTCAAGGAATTCATACTAACAACATTACAATCATGCTCAACATTCACATATTTAGTGCCAAAAATTTTAATGCATTCTTCTTCTAACACTTTGGCACAATTTTCTTTTCCATCATACTCACGAAAGATATTAAAAAGATGAAGCGTATGAGACAAACTCAATTCCATTTTTTTGTAATTTTCTTTCATAAACTAAACTAGTGCTAAAACAAGAAACAAAAAGATTCGATTGCAAGATCTAAAGATATACCTTCCAGCACTCACCTCCCCCCCGGCAACGGCGCCAGAAAAGAGCTTGATGTCTACTACACAACCTTCTTCTTGTAGACGTTGTTAGGCCTCCAAGTGTAGAGGTTTGTAGGACAGTAGCAAATTTCCCTCAAGTGGATGACCTAAGGTTTATCAATCAGTGGGAGGCATAGGACGAAGATGGTCTCTCTCAAGCAACCCTGCAACCGAATAACAAAGAGTCTCTTGTGTCCCCAACACACCCAATACAATGGTAAATTGTATAGGTGCACTAGTTCGGCAAAGAGATGGTGATACAAGTGCATTATGGATGGTAGATATAGGTTTTTGTGGTCTGAAAATATAAAAACAGCAAGGTAACTAATGATAAAAGTGAGCGTAAACGGTATTGCAATGCTAGGAAACAAGGCCTAGGGTTCATACTTTCACTAGTGCAAGTTCTCTCAACAATAATAACATAATTGGATCATATAACTATCCCTCAACATGCAGCAAAGAGTCACTCCAAAGTCACTAATAGCGGAGAACAAACGAAGAGATTATGGTAGGGTACGAAACCACCTTAAAGTTATTCTTTCCAATCAATCCGTTGGGCTATTCCTATAAGTGTCACAAACAGCCCTAGAGTTAGTACTAGAATAACACCTTAAGACACAAATCAACCAAAACCCTAATGTCACCTAGATACTCCAATGTCACCTCAAGTATCTGTGGGTATGATTATATGATATGCATCACACAATCTCAGATTCATCTATTCAACCAACACATAGAACCTCAAAGAGTGCCCCAAAGTTTCTACTGGAGAATCAAGACGAAAATGTGTGCCAACCCCTATGAATAAGTTCATGGGCGGAACCCGCAAGTTGGTCACCAAAACATACATCAAGTGAATCACGTGATATCCCATTGTCACAACAGATACGCACGGCAAGACATACATCAAGTGTTCTCAAAGCATTAAAGACTCAATCCGATAAGATTACTTCAAGGGGAAAACTCAATCCATTACAAGAGAGTAGAGGGGGAGAAGAAACATAAGATCCAACTATAATAGCAAAGGTCGCGATACATCAAGATCGTGCCAAATCAAGAACACGAGAGAGAGAGAGAGAGAGAGAGAGAGAGAGAGAGAGAGAGATCAAACACATAGCTACTGGTACATACCCTCAGCCCCGAGGGTGAACTACTCCCTCCTCGTCATGGAGAGCGCCGGGATGATGAAGATGGCCACCGGTGAGGGTTCCCCCCTCCGGCAGGGTGCTGAAACAGGGTCCCGATTGACTTTTGGTGGCTACAGAAGCTTGCGGCGGCGGAACTCTCGATCTATTCTATTCTTCGGAAGTTTTAGGGTACGTGGGTATATATGGGTGAAAAAAGTATGTCGGTGGAGCTTCGGGGGGCCCACGAAGCAGGGGGCGCGCCCTCCACCCTCGTGGCCACCTCCCTCCTTTCCTGACGTGCACTCCAAGCTTTTCCGGTAGCTTTCCTTCCAAAAATAACTTCTCCAGTTGATTTCATTCCGTTTCGACTCCGTTTGATATTCCTTTTCTTCGAAACACTAAAATAGGCAAAAAACAGCAATTCTGGGCTGGGCCTCCGGTTAATAGGTTAGTCCCAAAAATAATATAAAAGTGGATAATAAAGCCCAATATTGCCCAAAACAGTAGATAATATAGCATGGAGCAATCAAAAATTATAGATACGTTGGAGACATATCACTGCTCCTCCGCCATGACAGCTTCGAAGTGCACATGTGCCCTGCTCCATGGTGAACTCGGCATGGACCGGCATGGGAGGGGACACTGGCTCGTCGTCGTTTTCCTCCGATGAGCTTGCCGGCAAGATGGCCTCTATTTGTCGGGCATGGCGGTCCTGCTAGCTGATAGTAAAGGCGACCACCTCGCTCTAGACCTCACGATCATGGCGGATGTGGTGCACGGAGGAGGAATTGGACCAGGCATGGTGTGGATAGAGCGGGGCGTGTACACGTATAAATAGCAGGCACCGACCAGGACATGCGGCCTGGTGTGTCCATGCGGACGCCAGAGTTGGTTTCTCACCTGCCGCGCCTGTTTAATGTCGGAAGGCGAGTGGATGGGGCAGGCGGTACGAATGCGGTAGATAGCCATCCTATCCCATCCAGTCACCTCTCTACGGCATTGAACATTCGTCGGAACCAAGAAGCAGGCGCGGGCAGTGCTCTCGGCCGGTGTGCCACTTTAATGTTGGCTCTAGTGACCGGCCGCGTCCACTCTGGATCGGCGTGAATGCGGATGCTTTTGGGTCGTCATGAATCCAGTGTGGAAGAGTGGAGGTGAGTTCACATGGGAGAGGGCGAGGGCACGAGAGATGATTTTGGGTGGGACTTGATGTCTACTACGCAACTTTATTCTTGTAGACACGTGTTGGGCCTCCAAGCGCAGAGTTTTGTAGTACAATAGCAATTTTCCCTCAAGTAGATGACCTAAGGTTTATCAATCCATGAGAGGTGTAGGATGAAGATGGTCTCTCTCAAATGACCCTGCAACCAAATACAAGAAATCTCTTGTGTCCCCAACACACCCAATACAATGGCAAATTATATAGGTGCACTAGTTCGGCGAAGAGATGGTGATAAAAGTGTAATATGGATGGTAGAAATATATTTTTATAATCTGAATAAATAAAAACAGTAAGGTAGCAAATAGTAATCGGACACAAAAACGGTATTGCAATGCTTGAAAACAAGGCCTAGGGTCCGTAATTTCACTAGTGCAATCTCTCAACAGTGCTAGCATAGTTGGATCATATGATTATCCCTCAAAGTGCAATAAGGAATCACTCCCGAGTTCCTATTAGCGAGAATAAAATATAGAAATTGTTTGTAGGGTACGCAACCACCTCAAAGACATTCTTTCCGATCGATCTATCCTAGAGTTCATACTAAAATAACGCAAGCTATTCTTTCCGATTGATCTAATCAAGAGTTCGTACTAAAATAAAACCAAAGCAAATTCATATTCATAATACTCAATCCACACAAAGAACTACAAAGAGACCCCAAAGTTTCTATCGGAGAAAAGATAATAAAAACGTGCATCAACCCCTATGCATAGATTACCCCAATATCACCTCGGGAATCCGCAAGTTGAGTGCCATAACATACATCAAGTGAATCAATATGATACCCCATTGTCACCTCAAGTATTCATACCGCAAGACATACATCATGTGTTCTCATATCTGAATATTCAATCCGACAAGACAAAACTTCAAAGGGTAAAGACTCAATTCATCACAACAAGAGCATAGAGGGGAGAAACATCATATGATCATCTATATTAACAAAGCCCATGATATAGATCACAAGAGAGAGAGGGATTAAACACATAGCTACTGGTACAAACCCTCAGCCCCGAGGGCGGACTACTCCCTCCTCATTGTGGTGGCCGTTAGGATGATGAAGATGGCCACCGGAGATGATTCCCCCTCCGGGAGGGTGCCGGGACGGGTCTAGATTGGTTTTCGGTGGCTACAGAGCCTTGCGGCGGCGGAACTTCTGATCTAGGTTAACCCCCATGGGTTTCAGAATATTTGGGAGTTTATAGTGTAAAGAGGGGTGCGTGAGGCCACCGAGGTGGGCACAACCCACCTGGGCGCGCCAGGGGGCCCTGGTGCGCCCTGGTGGGTTGTGCCCCCCTCGGGGCACCCCCAAGTGCTGCTTTGGCCCAATGGATGTCTTCTGGTCCATAAAAAATCTCCGTGGAGTTTCATTGTATTTGGACTCCGTTTGGTATTGATTTCCTGCGATGTAAAAAACAAGCAAAAAAACAGCAACTGGCACTGGGCACTGGGTCAATAGGTTAGTCCCAAAAAATGATACAAAGTTGCTATAAAATGATTGTAAAGCATCCAAGAATGATAATATAATGGCATGAATACTTCATAAATTATAGATACGTTGGAGACGTATCAGGACTATATAAATTTAGTCAAGATTTGTTAAGTTTTACATTTGAAAAAAAAACTATATACACTACATTATGGAATGGAGAGAATGTTTCGTTATCATCCACCTTACTCTCACAATTTGAGCCAACTTGGCCCCATGGGAAATGATTCCGCTACTATAACCGATTCATGCCATTTTTTCCTTAGCAGCTAGCACCAAGTTTTGACCAACATTGGCCATGCTCAAGTGCTTGGATCAGCATCCAGCTATTCAAATTTTAGTTTTTGTGCATAATAATGTATTAAAGCTTGCATTGAAGTCACACTAAAGTTGCATGGTTTGAGAATGATAAATTTAGGCTAACCAAGGTACAGATTTAGGTGACCGAGATCTATGAAAAATTTAGGCAACCGAAAATTAGCAAATTTGGTTTTAGTTTCCATTAGAAAGTCTGGATCTGGTTCGGTTAAGTGGAATCGGGCAAAGCAAAATGGTTGGTTCAATAATATGATGTGATATATTATGATTCTATTCTAATTGTTAGAGTCTAGATGACTCGTATGTAATGTATTCCAAACACATGGTCAGACCAAATTTCAAATCCAAAACACTGCTTGGTTGCGGCAATGTTTGGAATTTTATTTGGTAAAACTTACCATATCCCACATCTGTTATACATAAAACACAATCGTTCCAAACAAACCCTAAGTAGAAAGAAGGAACTGTCCATCAAAACGTACACAAACTTAGATGAGTGCTTTACTTTTCGTGACAATTTTCTTTAAAAAGTGCTCATGTTGTCACTCTCTTTATCAACGACGAGAAAAACAGTGATCTACCATACTCTATGGCAAAGACAATGGTAGAGGAAGATATTATTGATGTTGCTAAGAGTATTGATGATTGATGTCGTCAAACTCAGGTGGGTAATGATACGTCTCCAACGTATCTATAATTTTTGATTGTTCCATGCTATTATATTATCTATTTTGGATGTTTATGGGCTTTATTATACACTTTTATATTATTTTTCGGACAAACCTATTAACCGAAGGCCCAACCCAAATTGTTGTTTTCTTGCCTATTTCAGTGTTTCGAAGAAAAGGAATATCAAACGGAGCCCAAACGGAATGAAACCTTCGGGAGAGTTATTTTTGGAATGGAAGGAATCCAGAAGACTTGGAGTAGACGTCACGGAAGCTTCAAGGTGGCCACGAGGCAGGGAGGCGCGCCTGCCCCCTGGGCGTGCCCCCACCCTCGTGGGCCCCTCGTGGCTCCCCTGACCGACTTCTTTCGCCTATATATGTCCATATACCCTAAAAACATCGGGGAACAGAATAGATCGGGAGTTCCGCCGCCGCAAGCCTCTGTAGCCACCAAAAACCAATCGGGACCCTATTTTGGCACCCTGCCGGAGGGGGGATCCCTCACCGGTGGCCATCTTCATCATCCCGACGCTCTCCATGACGAGGAGGGAGTAGTTCACCCTCGGGACTGAGGGTATGTACCAGTAGCTATGTGTTTGATCTCTCTCTCTCTCTCTCTCGTGTTCTTGAGGTGGTACGATCTTGATGTATCGGGAGCTTTGCTATTATAGTTGGATCTTATGATGTTTCTCCCCCTCTACTCTCTTGTAATGGATTGAGTTTTCCCTTTGAAGTTATCTTATCAGATTGAGTCTTTAAGGATTTGAGAACACTTGATGTATGTCTTGCGTGGGATACCCGTGGTGACAATGGGGTATTCTATTGATTCACTTCATGTATGTTTTGGTGATCAACTTGCGGGTTTCGTGACCTTGGGAATCCATGCATAGGGGTTGGCACACGTTTTCGTCTTGATGCTCCAGTAGAAACTTTGGGGCACTCTTTGAAGTTCTTTATGTTGGTTGAATAGATGAATCTGAGATTGTGTGATGCATATCGTATAATCATACCGACGGATACTTGAGGTGACAATGGAGTTTCTAGGTGACATTAGGGTTTTGGTTGATTTGTGTCTTAAGGTGTTATTCTAGTACGAACTCTTGAATAGATCGAACCGAAAGAATAGCTTCGTGTTATTTTACTACGGACTCTTGAATATATTGATAGAAAGGATAACTTTGAGGTGGTTTCGAACCCTACAATAATCTCTTCCTTTGTTCTCCGCTATTAGTGACTTTGGAGTGACTCTTTGTTGCATGTTGAGGGATAGTTATATGATTAAATTATGTTATTATTGTTGAGAGAACTTGCACTAGTGAAAGTATGAACCCTAGGCCTTGTTTCAACGCATTGCAATATCGTTTGTGCTCACTTTTATCATTAGTTACCTTACTGTTTTTATATTTTCAGATTACAAAAACCTATATCTACCATCCATATTGCACTTGTATCACCATCTGTTCGCCGAACTAGTGCACCTATACAATTTACCATTGTATTGGGTGTGTTGGGGACACAAGAGACTTTTTGTTATTTGGTTGCAGGGTTGTTTGAGAGAGACCATCTTCATCCTAAGCCTCCCAGGATTGATAAACCTTAGGTCATCCACTTGAGGGAAATTTGCTATTGTCCTACAAACCTCTGCACTTGGAGGCCCAACAACGTCTACAAGAAGAAGGTTGCGTAGTAGACATCAAGCTCTTTTCTGGCGCCGTTGTCGGGGAGGTGAGTGCTTGAAGGTATATCTTTAGATCTTGCAATCGAATCTTTTAGTTTCTTGTTTTATCACTAGTTTAGTCTATAAAACAAAACTACAAAAAATGGAATTAAGGGTGCCTCATATGTTTCATCTTTTTAATGTCTTTCGTGAAAATGATGGGAAGGAAAATTGTGCTCAAGTACTAGAAGAAGAATTACATAGAATGCTTGGCATAAAATATGTGAATGATGAGCATGATTGCAATATTGTTAATATGAATTCATTTAATACCCATGATGCTAATGAGATGCAAATCCACAAGCTTGGGGATGCTATGTTTGATGAAGATGATATTTTTAGTCCCCCAAGTTTTGATGTGCAAACTTGTTATGATGAAAGCATGCCTCCTATCTATGATGATTATTGTGATGACACGTATGCTATAAAGAATAAAGATAACCATGAAACTTGTCATCATGATTTTAGTTTTCAATTGGATTATGCCTCACATGATAATTATTTTGTTGAGTTTGCTCCCACTATTCCGAATGAGAAGAATTTTGCTTATGTGAAGAGTAATAAAATTTCTATGCTTGAGCATCATGAAAATAATGCTTTATGTGATGATTATATTGTTGAATTCATTCATGATGCTACTGAAAATTATTATGAGGGAGGAACATATGCTTGTAGGAATTGCAATAATATCAAGTTTCCTCTCTATGTGCTTAAAGTTTTAAAGTTATGCTTGTTTTGCCTTCCTATGCTAGTTGATTATTGTTCCCATAAATTGTTTGATCACAAAATCCCTACGCATAGGAAGTGGGTTAGACTTAAATGTTCTAGTCATATTCTTCATGATGCTCTCTTTATGTTTCAATTCTTATGTCTTATGTGAGCATCATTGAAATCATCATGCCTAGCTAGGGGCGTTAAACGTTAGCACTTGTTGGGAGGCAACCCAATTTTATTTGTGTTCCTTGCTTTTTGTTTCTGTTTAGTAATAAATACTTGATCTAGCCTCTGGTTATATGTATTTTTATGTTTTAATTAGTGTTTGTGCCAAGTAAGACCTATAGGATCTTCTTGGATAATAGTTATTTGATCTTGCTGAAAATTCCAGAAACTTTCTGTTCACGAAAACAATTGTTAAAAATCACCAGAAAGTGATAAAATGCTGATTCCAATTGCAGTAGGTCAATAGTCAAATTATATAGATCGTCCTACTTTGGCAGATTTTTCTGAGTTCTAGAAGTTTGCGTTTGATACAGATTACTACAGACTGTTCTGTTTTTGACAGATTCTGTTTTCTATGTGTTGTTTGCTTATTTTGATGAATCTATGAGTAGTATCGGAGGGTATGAACCATAGATAAGTTGGAATACAGTAGATATTACACGAATATGAATTTAGAATGAGTTCACAACAATACCTAAGTGGTGATTTATTTTCTTATACTAACGGAGCTTACAAGTTTTCTGTTAAGTTTTGTGTTGTGAAGTTTTCAAGTTTTGGGTAAAGATTCGATGGACGATGGAATAAGGAGTGGCAAGAGCCTAAGCTTGGGGATGACCAAGGCACCCCAAGGTAATATTCAAGGAAAACCAAAAGCCTAAGCTTGGGGATGCCCCGGATGGCATCCCCTCTTTCGTCTTCGTTCATCGATAACTTTACTTGGAGCTATATTTTTATTCACCACATGATATGTGTTTTGCTTGGAGCGTCATTTCATTTTATTTTGTTTTGCTTGCTGTATGAATAAAATACCAAGATATGAAATTCTTAAATGTTAGAGAGTCTTCACATAGTTACATAATTATTGGACTACTCATTGATCTTCACTTATATCTTTCAGAGTAGGTTGTCATTTGCTCTAGTGCTTCACTTATATCCTTTTAGAGCACGGCGGTGGCTTTACTTTGAAGAAACATATGAACTCTCATGCTTCACTTATATTATTTTGAGAGTCCTAAACAACATGATAATTTGCTTTGGTTATGAATTTAGTCCTAATATAATGGGCATCCAAGATGGGTATAATAAAAACTTTCATATAAAGTACATTGAATACTATGAGAAGTTTGATACTTGATGATTGTTTTGAGATATGAAGATGGTGATATTAGAGTCATGCTAGTTGAGTAGTTGTGAATTTGAGAGATACTTGTGTTAAGGTTTGTGATTCCCGTAGCATGCACGTATGGTGAACCGTTATGTGATGAAGTTGGAGCATGATTTATTTATTGATTGTCTTCCTTATGAGTGGTGGTCGGGGACGAGCGATGGTATTTTCCTACCAATCTATCCCCCTAGGAGCATGCGCGTAGTACTTCATTTCGATAAGTAATATATTTTTGCAATAAGTATGTGAGTTCTTTATGACTAATGTTGAGTCCATGGATTATACGCACTCTCACCCTTCTGCCATTGCTAGCCTCTCTAATACCGTGCACCTTTCACCGGTATCATACACCCACCATATATCTTTCTCAAAACAGCTACCATACCTACCTATCATGGCATTTTCATAGCCATTCCGAGATATATTGCCATGCAACTTACCACCGTTCCGCTTATCATGACACGCTTCATCATTGTCATATTGCTTTGCATGATCATGTTGTTGACATCGTATTTGTGGCAAAGTCACCCTCTATAATTCTTTCATACATGTCACTCATGATTCATTGCATATCCCGGTACACCGCCGGAGGCATTCACATAGAGTCATATTTTGTTCTAAGTATCGAGCTGTAATTCTTGAGTTGTAAGTAAATAAAAGTGTGATGATCATCATTATTAGAGCATTATCCCAAGTGAGGAAAGGATGATGGAGACTGTGATTCCCCCACAAGTCGGGATGAGACTCCGGACGAGAAAAAAATAGAAAAAAATAGAAAGAAAGGCCATAAAAAAGAGAGAAGGCCCAAAAAATGAAAAAAATAAAAAAATGAGAGAAAAAGAGAGAAGGGGCAATACTACTATCCTTTTATCACACTCGTGCTTCAAAGTAGCACCATGATCTTCATGATAGAGAGTCTCCTATGTTGTCACTTTCATATACTAGTGGGAATATTTAATTATAGAACTTGGCTTGTATATTCCAATGATGGGCTTCCTCAAAATGCCCTAGGTCTTCGTGAGCAAGCGAGTTGGATGCACACCCACTTAGTTTCTTTTTTAGCTTTCATACACTTATAGCTCTAGTGCATCCGTTGCATGGCAATCCCTACTCACTCACATTGATATCTATTAATGGGCATCTCCATAGCCCGTTGATACGCCTAGTTGATGTGAGACTATCTTCTCTTTTTTGTCTTGTCCACAACCACCATTCTATTCCACCTATAGTGATATATCCATGGCTCACGCTCATGTATTGCGTGAAGATTGAAAAGTTTGAGAACATTAAAAGTATGAAACAATTGCTTGACTTGTCATCGAGGTTGTGCATGATTAAATACTTTGTGTGATGAAGATAGAGCATAGCCAGATGATACGTCTCCAACGTATCTATAATTTTTTATTGCTCCATGCTATATTATCTACTGTTTTGGACTATATTGGGCTTTATTTCCCACTTTTATATTAATTTTGGGACTGACCTATTAACCGGAGGCCCAACCCAAAATTGCTGCTTTTTTTGCCTATTTCGGTGTTTCGAAGAAACGGAATATCAAACGGAGTCCAAACGGAATGAAACCTTCGGGAACGTGATTTTCTCAACAGATAAGATCCGGGAGACTTGGACCCTCCGTCAAGAAAGCCACGAGGCGGTCACGAGGGTGGAGGGCGCGCCCCCTGCCTCGTGGGCCCCTCGAAGCTCCACCGACGTACTCCTTCCTCCTATATATACCTATTGTTGGGGAACGTAGTAATTTCAAAAATTTCCTACTCACACGCAAGATCATGGTGATGCATAGCAACGAGAGGGGAGAGTGTTGTCCACGTACCCTCGTAGACCGAAAGCGGAAGCGTTAGCACAACGCGGTTGATGTAGTCATACGTCTTCATGATCCGACCGATCAAGTACCGAACGTATGGCACCTCCGAGTTCAGCACACGTTCAGCCCGATGACGTCCCTCGAACTCTGATCCAGCCGAGTGTTGAGGGAGAGTTTCGTCAGCACGACGGTGTGGTGACGATGATGATGTTCTACCGATGCAGGGCGTCGCCTAAGCACCGCTACAGTATTATCAAGGTGGACTATGGTGGAGGGGGGCACCGCACATGGCTAAAAGATCAAACGATCAATTGTTGTGTCTCTAGGGTGCCCCCCTACCCCCGTATATAAAGGAGCAAGGGGGGTGCGGCCGTCCAGGAGAGGGGGCGCGCCAGGAGGAGTCCTACTCCCACCGGGAGTAGGACTCCCCCCTTTCCTAGTTGGATTAGGACTTGGGAGGGGGAAAGAGGACGGAGAGAGGAAGGAAGGGGGGCGCCGCCCCCTCTCCTTGTCCTATTCGTACTAGGGGGAGGGGCGCGCGGCCCAGCCCTGGCCGCCTCTCCTCTTCTCAATAATCTAGTTCACATCGCTATGTGATTAGCACCCAAAGAGTACTAAGGTGTGATCATGTTTAGCTTGTGAGAGAAATTTAGTCAACGGGTCTGCCACATTCAGATCCGTATGTATTTTGCAAATTTCTATGTCAACAATGCTCTGCACGGAGCTACTCTAGTTAATTGCTCCCACTTTCAATATGTATCTAGATCGAGACTTAGAGTCATCCAGATCTGTGTCAAAACTTGCATCGACGTAACTCTTTACGACGAACCTTTTGTCACCTCCATAACCAAGAAATATTTCCTTATTCCACTAAGGATAATTTTGACCGTTGTCCAGTGATCTACTCTTAGATCACTATTGTACTCCCTTTCTTAACACAGTGTAGGGTATACAATAGATCTGGTACACAGCATGGCATACTTTATAGAACCTATGGCTAAGGCATAGGGAATGACTTTCATTCTCTTTCTATCTTCTGCCGTGGTCGGGCTTTGAGTCTTACTCAATTTCACACCTTGTAATGCAGGCAAGAAATCTTTCTTTGACTGTTCCATTCTGAACTACCTCAAAATCTTGTCAAGGTATGTACTCATTGAAAAAAAACTTATCAAGCATCTTGATCTATCTCTATAGATTTTGATGCTCAATATGTAAGCAGCTTCACCGAGGTCTTTCTTTGAAAAACTCCTTTCAAACACTCCTTTATGCTTTTGCAGAATAATTCTACATTATTTCCGATCAACAATATGTCATTCACATATACTTATCAGAAATGTTGTAGTGCTCCCACTCACTTTCTTGTAAATACAGGCTTCACCGCAAGTCTGTATAAAATTATATGCTTTGATCAACTTATCAAAGCGTATATTCCAACTCCGAGATGCTTGCACCAGCCCATAGATGGATCGCTGGAGCTTGCGCATTTTGTTAGCACCTTTAGGATCGACAAAACCTTCTGGTTGTATCATATACAACTCTTCTTTAAGAAATACATTATGGAATGTAGTTTTGACATCTATTTGCCAGATTTCATAAAATGTGGCAATTTGCTAACATGATTCGGACAGACTTAAGCATCGCGACGAGTGAGAAAATCTCATCGTAGTCAACACCTTGAAGTTTGTCAAAAACCATTTTTCGACAAGTCTAACATTATAGATAGTAACACTACTATCAGCGTCCGTCTTCCTCTTGAAGATCCATTTATTCTCAATGGCTTGCCGATCATCGACCAAGTCAACCAAAGTCCACACTTTGTTCTTATATATATGGATTCCATCTCAGATTTCACGGCCTCAAGCCATTTCACGGAATCTGGGCTCATCATCGCTTCCTCATAGTTCGTAGGTTTGTCATGGTCAAGTAACATGACCTCCAGAACAGGATTACCGTACCACTCTGGTGCGGATCTTACTCTGGTTGACCTACGAGGTTCGGTAGTAACTTGATCTGAAGTTACATGATCATCATCATTAGCTTCCTCTCTAATTGGTGTAGAAGTCACAGGAACAGATTTCTATGATGAACTATTTTCCAATAAGGGAGCAGGTACAGTTACCTCATCAAGTTCTACTTTCCTCCCACTCACTTCTTTCGAGAGAAACACCTTCTCTAGAAAGGATCCATTCTTAGCAATGAATTTTTTGCCTTCGGATCTGTGATAGAAGGTGTACCCAACTGTTTCCTTTGGGTATCCTATGAAGACACATTTCTCCGATTTGGGTTTGAGCTTATCACGATGAAACTTTTTCACATAAGCATCGCAACCCCAAACTTTAAGAAACGACAACTTCGGTTTCTTGCCAAACCACAGTTCATATAGTGTCGCCTCAACGGATTTAGATGGTGCCCTATTTAACGTGAATGTAGCTGCCTCTAATGCATAACCCCAAAACGATAGTGGTAAATCGGTAAGAGACATCATAGATTGCACTATATCCAATAAAGTATGGTTATGACGTTCAGACACACCATTATGCTGTGGTGTTCCAGGTGGCACGAATTTGTGAAACTATTCCACATTGTTTTAATTGAAGACCAAACTCGTTAACTCAAATATTTGTCTCCACGATCAGATTGTAGGAACTTTATTTTCTTGTCACGATGTTTTTTCACTTCACTCTGAAATTCTTTGAACTTTTCAAATGTTTCAGACTTATGTTTCATCAAGTAGATATACCCATATCTGCTCAAATCATCTGTGAAGGTCAGAAAATAACGATACCCGCCGCAAGCCTCAACACTCATTGGACCGCATACATCGGTATGTATTATTTCCAATAAGTCAGTGGCTCGCTCCATTGTTCCGGAGAACGGAGTCTTAGTCATCTTGCCCATAAGGCATGGTTCGCAAGCATCAAATGATTCCAAAATCCCATCAACATGGAGTTTCTTCATGCGCTTTACACCAATATGACCTAAACGGCAGTGCCACAAATAAGTTGCACTATCATTATTAACTTTGCATCTTTTGGCTTCAATATTATGAATATGTGTATCACTACGATCGAGATCCAACAAACCATTTTATTGGGTGTATGACCATAGAAGGTTTTATTCATGTAAACAAAACAACAATTATTCTCTAATTTAAATGAATAACCGTTTTGCAACAAACATGATCAAATCATATTCATGCTCAACGCAAATACCAAATAACACCTATTTAGTTTCAACACTAATCCCGAAAGTACAGGGGAGTGTGCGATGATGATCATATCAATCTTGGAACTACTTCCAACACACATCGTCACCTTGCCTTTTACTAGTTTTTGTTTATTCTGCAACTCCCGTTTCGAGTTACTACTCTTAGCAACTGAACCAGTATCAAATGACGAGGGGTTGCTATAAACACTAGTAAAGTACACATCAATAACATGTATATCCAATATACCTTTGTTTACTTTGCCATCCTTCTTATCCGCCAAATACTTGGGGCAGTTTCGCTTCCAGTGACCAGTCCCTTTGCAGTAGAAGCACTTAGTCTCAGGCTTAGGACCAGACTTGGGCTTCTTCACTTGAGAAGCAACTTGCTTGCCATTCTTCTTGAAGTTCCCCTTCTTCCCTTTGCCCTTTTCTTGAAACTAGTGGTCTCGTCAACCATCAACACTTGATGTTTTTCTTGATTTCTACCTTCGTCGAGTTCAGCATCACGAAGAGCTTGGGAATTGTTTCTATTATCCCTTGCATATTATAGTTCATCACGAAGTTCTACTAACTTGGTGATGGTGACTAGAGAATTCTGTCAATCACTATCTTATCTGGAAGATTAACTCCCACTTGATTCAAGCGATTGTAGTACCCAGACAATCTGAGCACATGCTCACTGCTTGAGCTATTCTCCTCCATCTTTTAGCTATAGAACTTGTTGGAGACTTCATATCTCTCAACTCAGGTATTTTCTTGAAATATTAACTTCAACTCCTGGAACATCTCATATGGTCCATGACGTTCAAAACGTCTTTGAAGTCCCGATTCTAAGCCTTAAATCATGGTGCACTTAACTATTAAGTAGTCATCATACCGAGCTTTTGTCAAAACGTTCATAACGTCTGCATATGCTCCTGCAATAGGTCTGTCACCTAGCGGTGCATCAAGGACATAATTCTTCTGTGCAACAATGAGGATAAACCTCAGATCGTGGATCCAATCCGCATCATTGCTACTAACCTCTTTCAACTTAGTTTTCTCTAGGAACATATAAAAAATTAAACAAGGAGCAACATCGCGAGCTATTGATCTACAACATAGATATGCTAATACTACCAGGACTAAGTTCATGATAAATTTAAGTTCAATTAATCATATTACTTAAGAACTCCCACTTAGATAGACATCCCTCTAATCTTCTAAGTGATTACGTGATCCAGATCAACTAAACCATGTCCGATCATCACGTGAGATGGAGTAGTTTCAATGGTGAACATCACTATGTTGATCATATCTACTATATGATTAACGCTCGACCTTTTGGTCTCCGTGTTTCGAGGCCATATCTGTTATATGTTAGGCTCGTCAAGTTTAACCTGAGTACTCCGCGTGTGCAACTGTTTTGCATCCCGTTGTATTTGAACGTAGAGCCTATCACACCCAATCATCATGTGGTGTCTCAGCACGAAGAACTTTCGCAACGCTGCATACTCAGGGAGAACACTTATACTTTGATAATTTAGTGAGGGATCATATTATAATGCTACCGTCAATCAAAGCAAGATAAGATGCATAAAAGATAAACATCACATGCAATCAATATAAGTGATATGATATGGCCATCATCATCTTGTGCTTGTGATCTCCATCTCCGAAGCACCGTTATGATTACCATCATCACCGGCGCGACACCTTGATCTCCATCATAGCATCGTTGTCGTCTCGCCAATCTTATGCTTCTACGACTATCGCTACCGCTTAGTGATAAAGTAAAGCATTACAGGGCGATTGCATTGCATACAATAAAGCGACAACCATATGGCTCCTGCCAGTTGCTGATAACTCGGGTACAAAACATGATCATCTCATACAATAAAATTTATCATCATGTCTTGACCATATCACATCACTACATGCCCTGCAAAAACAAGTTAGACGTCCTCTACTTTGTTGTTGCAAGTTTTACGTGGCTGCTATGGGCTTAGCAAGAACCGTTCTTACCTACGCATCAAAACCACAACGATAGTTTGTCAAGTTGGTGTTGTTTTAACCTTCGCAAGGACCGGGCGTAGCCACACTCGGTTCAACTAAAGTTGGAGAAACTGATACCCGCCAGCCACCTGTGTGCAAAGCACGTCGGTAGAACCAGTCTCGCGTAAGTGTACGCGTAATGTCGGTCCGGGCCGCTTCATCCAACAATACCGCCAAACCAAAGTATGACATGCTGGTAAGCAGTATGACTTATATTGCCCACAACTCACTTGTGTTCTACTCGTGCATATAACATCAACGCATAAAACCTCGCTCGGATGCCACTATTGGGGAACGTAGTAATTTCAAAAATTTCCTACGCACACGCAAGATCATGGTGATGCATAGCAACGAGAGGGGAGAGTGTTGTCCATGTACCCTCGTAGACCGAAAGCGGAAGCGTTAGCACAACGCGGTTGATGTAGTCGTACGTCTTCACGATCTGACCGATAAAGTACCGAACGTACGACACCTCCGAGTTCAGCACACGTTCAGCCCGATGACGTCCCTCGAACTCCGATCCAGCCGAGTGTTGAGGGAGAGTTTTGTCAGCATGACGGTGTGGTGACGATGATGATGTTCCACCGACGCAGGGCTTCACCTAAGCACCGCTACAATATTATCGAGGTGGACTATGGTGGAGGGGGCACCGCACACAGCAAAAAGATCAAACGATCAATTGTTGTGTCTCTAGGGTGCCCCCTGCTCTCGTATATAAAGGAGCAAGGGGGGGTGTGGTCGGCCAGGAGAGGGGGCGCGCCAGGAGGAGTCCTATTCCCGCCGGGAGTAGGACTCCCCCCTTTCCTAGTTGGATTAGGACTTGGGAGGGGGAAAGAGGAGGGAGAGAGGAAGGAAGGGGGGCGCCGCCCTCCTCTCCTTGTCCTATTCGGACTAGGGGGGAGGGGCGCCCGGCCCAGCCCTGTATGCCTCTCCTCTTCTCTGTAAAGGCCCACTAAGGCCCATTAACCCCCGGGGGGTTCCGGTAACGCCTCCGGTACTCCGGTAAAATCTCGATTTCACCTGGAACACTTCCGATATCCAAACATAGGCTTCCAATATATCAATCTTCATGTCTCGACCATTTCGAGACTCCTCGTCATGTCCGTGATCACATCCGAGACTCCGAACAACCTTCGGTACATCAAAACATATAAACTCATAATATAATTGTCATCGAAACGTTAAGTGTGCGGACCCTACGGGTTCGAGAACTATGTAGACATGACCGAGACACGTCTCCGGTCAATAACCAATAGCGGAACCTGGATGCTCATATTGGCTCCCACATATTCTATGAAGATCTTTATCGGTCAAACCGCATAACAACATACGTTGTTCCCTTTGTCATAGGTATGTTACTTACCCGAGATTCGATCGTCGGTATCTCAATACCTAGTTCAATCTCGTTACCGGCAAGTCTCTTTACTCGTTCCGTAATACATCATCCCGCAACTAACTCATTAGTTGCAATGCTTGCAAGGCTTAAGTGATGTGCATTACCGAGAGGGCCCAGAGATACCTCTCCGACAATCGGAGTGACAAATCCTTATCTCGATATACGCCAACCCAACAAGTACCTTTGGAGATACCCGTAGAGCACCTTTATAATCACCCAGTTACGTTGTGACGTTTGGTAGCACACAAAGTGTTCCTCCGGTAAACGGGAGTTGGATAATCTCATAGTCATAGGAACATGTATAAGTCATGAAGAAAGCAATAGCAACATACTAAACGATCGTGTGCTAAGCTAACAGAATGGGTCATGTCAATCACATCATTCTCCTAATGATGTGATCCCGTTAATCAAATGACAACTCATGTCAATGGTTAGGAAACATAACCATCTTTGATCAACGAGCTAGTCAAGTAGAGGCATATTAGTGACACTCTCTTTGTCTATGTATTCACACATGTATTATGTTTCCGGTTAATACAATTCTAGCATGAATAATAAACATTTATCATGAAATAAGGAAATAAACAATAACTTTATTATTGCCTCTAGGGCATATTTCCTTCACCTACGTACCCCCAAACGATCAGATACGGAGCCAAAAACATAATTCCACCGCCACAACCTTCTGTACCCACGAGATCCCATCTTGGAGCCTGTTCCGGTGCTCCGCCAGAAGGGGAATCCACCACGGAGGGCTTCTACATCATCACCATAGCCCCTCCGATGAAATGTGAGTAGTTTACCTCAGACCTTCGGGTCCATAGTTAGTAGCTAGATGGCTTCTTCTCTCTTTTTGGATCTCAATACAATGTTCTCCCCCTCTCTCATGGAGATCTATTCGATGTAATCTTCTTTTTGCGGTGTGTTTGTTGAGACCGATGAATTGTGGGTTTATGATCAAGATTATCTATGAACAATATTTGAATCTTCTCTGAATTCTTTTATGTATGATTGGTTATCTTTGCAAGTCTCTTCGAATTATCAGTTTGGTTTGGCCTACTAGATTGGTTTTTCTTGCAATGGGAGAAGTGCTTAGCTTTGGGTTCAATCTTGCGGTGTCCTTTCCCAGTGACAGTAGGGGTAGCAAGGCACGTATTGTATTGTTGCCATCGAGGATAACAAGATGGGGTATTTATCATATTGCATGAATTTATTCCTCTACCTCATGTCATCTTGCTTAAGGTGTTACTCTGTTTTCTTGAACTTAATACTCTAGATGCATGCTGGATAGCGGTCGATGAGTGGAGTAATAGTAGTAGATGCAGGCAGGAGTCGGTCTACTTGTCTCGGACGTGTTGCCTATATACATGATCATACCTAGATATTCTCATAACTATGCCCAATTCTGTCAATTGCTCAACAACAATTTGTTCACCAACCGTAGAATACTTATGCTCTTGAGAGAAGCCACTAGTGAAATCTATGGCCCCCGGGTCTATTCTCATCATATCAATCTCCATCACTTTATTATTGCTTTGCTTTTTTACTTTGCCTTTTACTTTTTACTTTGCATCTCTATACCAAAAATATTATCTATCATCTCTATCAGATCTCACTCTCTTAAGTGACCGTGAAGGGATTGACAACCCCTAATCGCGTTGGTTGCTTTGAGATATTTGTTTTGTGTAGCTACGAGGGACTCACGCGTAGCCTCCTACTGGATTGATACCTTGGTTCTCAAAAACTTAGGGAAATACTTACTCTACTCTACTGCATCACCCTTTCCTCTTCAAGGAAATCCAACACAGTGCTCAAGAGGTAGCACGAGACTATATGATTTTGTAGGGATAGCTTTCTTTGTTCGTGCTATTTTAAGAAGACATGATTGCGTTGTTAGTATGCTTGAAGTATTATTATTTTCATGTCAATATTAAATTTTTATCTTGAATCTTTCGGATCTGAACATTCATGACACAATAAAGAGAAATACATTGAAGAATATGTTAGGTAGCATTCCACATAAAAAATTCTATTTTTATCATTTACCTACTCGAGGACGAGCAGGAATTAAGCTTGGGGATGCTGATACGTCTCCAACGTATCTATAATTTTTTATTGTTCCATGCTATCATATTATCTATTTTGGATGTTTATGGGCTTTATTATACACTTCTATATTATTTTTGGGACTAACCTATTAACCGAAGGCCCAGCCCAAATTGATGTTTTCTTGCCTATTTTAGTGTTTCGAAGAAAAGGAGTATCAAACGGAGTCCAAATGAAATGAAACCTTCGGGAGAGTTATTTTTGGAATGGAAGCAATCCAGAAGACTTGGAGTAGACATCAGGGAAGCTTCAAGGTGGCCACGAGGCAGGGAGGCGCGCCTGCCCCCCTGGGCGCGCCCCCACCCTCGTGGGCCCCTCATGGCCGCCCTGACCGACTTCTTTCGGCTATATATGTCCATATACCCTAAAACATCGGGGAACAAAATAGATCGGGAGTTCCGCCGCCGCAAGCCTCTGTAGCCACCAAAAACCAATCGGGACCCTGTTCTGGCACCCTGCCGGAGGGGGATCCCTCACCGGTGGCCATCTTCATCATCCCGGCGCTCTCCATGACGAGGAGGGAGTAGTTCACCTTCGGGGCTGACGGTATGTACTAGTAGCTATGTGTTTGATCTCTCTCTCTCTCATGTTCTTGAGGTGGTACGATCTTGATGTATCGCGAGCTTTGCTATTATAGTTGGATCTTATGATGTTTCTCCCCCTCTACTCTCTTGTAATGGATTGAGTTTTCCCTTTGAAGTTATCTTATCAGATTGAATCTTTAAGGATTTGAGAACACTTGATGTATGTCTTGCGTGGGATGCCCGTGGTGACAATGGGGTATTCCATTGATTCACTTGATGTATGTTTTGGTGATCAACTTGCGGGTTCCGACCTTGGGAATCTATGCATAGGGGTTGGCACACATTTTCGTCTTGATGCTCCGGTAGAAACTTTGGGGCACTCTTTGAAGTTCTTTATGTTGGTTGAATAGATGAATCTGAGATTGTGTGATGCATATCGTATAATCATACCCACGGATACTTGAGGTGACATTGGAGTATCTAGGTGACATTAGGGTTTTGGTTGATTTGTGTCTTAAGGTGTTATTCTAGTACAAACTCTAGGATAGATCAAACGGAAAGAATAGCTTCGTGTTATTTTACTACGGACTCTTGAATAGATTGATCAGAAAGGATAACTTTGAGGTGGTTTCGTACCCTACAATAATCTCTTCGTTTGTTCTCCGCTATTAGTGACTTTGGAGTGACTCTTTGTTGCATGTTGAGGGATAGTTATATGATTCAATTATGTTATTATTGTTGATAGAACTTGCACTAGTGAAAGTATGAACCCTAGGCCTTGTTTCAACGCATTGCAATATCGTTTTTGCTCACTTTTATCATTAGTTACCTTGCTGTTTTTATATTTTTCAGATTACAAAAACCTATATCTACCATCCATATTGCACTTGTATCACCATCTCTTCGCCGAACTAGTGCACCTATACAATTTACCATTGTATTGGGTGTGTTGGGGACACAAGAGACTTTTTGTTATTTGGTTGCAGGGTTGTTTGAGAGAGACCATCTTCATCCTAAGCCTCCCACGGATTGATAAACCTTAGGTCATCCACTTGAGGGAAATTTGCTACTGCCTACAAACCTCTGCACTTGGAGGTCCAATAATGTCTACAAGAAGAAGGTTGCGTAGTAGACATGAGGTAACTCCCTAGACTTGTATGCAGCGTAATGGGAATATCGTGTCTATCTCCCTCTACTAGCATACACTGTGAAATGTGCTACTCATGGGCATTAAGAGACGACCGTGCGTGCATGGGTAACTTGGTGCACCCATGCAGAGTTACATCTATTCAGATAGATGTGTCCGCATTTATGGACGGCTTGAAGATTCTTGCTTGATCATGGAAAACTTTATTTGTTACTATAAAATTGCCAAAATAAGTGTGAGTCCCTTGATTGCCTCTTCCCAGGTGAGTCGAGGGAGGATTCAAGGTGGTGTATTGATGTGATGCGTAGTCAGATGGAATCATGTGCGCTCTCTTACCTCTGGTAGACATAGCTTTAGTAGAAGTTTTTTGTAGTATGCTAGCGCTTGTTGCAGCCAAACAACATATACCCCTTCCCTTCATAATAGCGCATATATAGTTAGTTCTGATGTAAGTCTTATGAGTTTAACACTACAAAAAAAGACACATCCGTGACATTTTGGGCCGAACGAATTTTTTTCCTGTCATACATATGACACTTCTATGACGATAATTGTGACAAAACCCGGTATCATCATAGATGTGGTGGGCTCCTACTTCTATGACAAAAAATCATGACAGAAAATGGGTTTTTCGTCCTGGGCGGGCTGGAGACGCAGCTGCATGACATTCTTTGGGCCGTCCATGACGGAAAAAACCGTGGTAGAAGCGAGGGGGAGGAAAATTTTGGGGAGTTCCCGGTTACGATGGGAGGTCGAGGGCCGAGCGATGCGCGTTTCTCTCGTACACGTACGCGCGTGTGTGCAAGGCGTTGGCTCTAACTGAACCCGAGCGAGGCGCTGGGCGCTAACTGAACCTGAGCGTTTGCACTGCAGGCTACGCATTATTGAACCCGAGCGATCGATCGATGGCTGTTAACTGAACCAGATCGAACGATTCCTTCACTACTGCTGCTAACTGAAGCCAATTGATGGGATGAAAAGTGAGTGTTGCCGGGTGGTTTGGATGAACAGTGAGCGGTGGCGTTGCCTTTGGATGAATAGGACCCCGTGGTGTGGTGGAGGGCTGGATGAACAGTAGACGGTGGAGGGGTGCCCGTGGAGGAGTGGATGAATAGGACCCCATGATGTGGAGGGCTGGATGAACAGTAGACGGTGGAGGGGTGCCCGTGGAGGGGTGGTTGAACATGACCCCGTGGTGTGGAGGGCTGGATGAATAGTGGGCGGTGGAGGGGTGGTTGAACAGTAGCCGGTGGAGTAGCGCGCGGTGGAGGCTGGATGAACAGGAGCCCGTGGATGAACAGTCGCAGGTGGAGGCTAGAGGAGGTCGACGGTGGATGAACAGTAGCTCGTGGAGGCTGGAGGGGGTCGACGGTGGATATGAACAGTATCCCGTGGAGTCCCGTTTTGCGGTATGCCACACCCCTCCCGATGAACAGGACCCCCGTTTCGACCGTAGCGCTCCAACACAAGTCAGTTTCCTCCGTTTTGTGGTACGCCACACCCCTCCCGATCAACAGGACCCCCGTTTCGACCGTAGGAGGTCCGTTTCCTCTGTTTTGCGGTACACCAGACCCCTCCCGATGAACAGAATCCCGTTTCGAACGTGGCCGGTCGAACACAAGGCCGTTTCCTCCGTTCTACGGTACGCTAGACCTCGTTTCCATCACCTGTTCCGTCCAAGCCCTCTCGATGAACACGACGCATTCCGTTGCCTCCCCATGAACACGACGCATTCCGTTGCCTCCCCATGAACACGACGACGACGCTGTTTCTCCGTTCCGACCCGGCCATGTACACGAGCCCTGGCCGTACGTATGCGCGAGTGGGCATTCGAGACCCCGCCCGTATGTACACATACGTGGCCGTATTTTCTTTCTTGCACCCTGGCCGCTGTACGTACGTGTACATGCTACGTGCGCGCCTCTACCACGACACGTGCACGCCTCTACTACGACACGTGCGTGCCTCTACATCGACCAGTATATATATACGTACACGTTCGCGACCAGAATGACAACGCTACGTACGCTTCAACCAGGTGGGTCCCGACTGTCAGGAACTTCCTTGCGTGCGAAGATGTAGCTGGTGGGTCCCAGCAGTCAGGGGCAAATGTTTTTTTCGCAAAATACGGTGGCCCGTCCGGTGGGTCCCCGCTATCAGGTGGAGGAATAATTATTTTGCACGTAATAAGGAGGCACTTCCTTGCTGCGGCCGTAGACCCAGCTGTCAGCCTCTCCACGTACAGTCCACATCCGATGGAAGTCGTTCCTTGACCACGTTGACCACGCCGCGCCGAGAGCACCAGGGCGGTGGACGACGGCGAGGCCTAGGAAGGGGACGACGCGGAGCCGGGGAAGACGCGGCAGTGGATGCCCACGCGTAGAGGAGTACGAGGGTTCACTGGTTCGCTGCGGTGTGAGGCTGCCGTCGTCGCAGAATAACAGGGGGTGTGGGTGAGTAGAGGGATGGCCTGGCCAGCGGTGGGAGTAGTAGGGGGCGGTGAGGCCTCCGCCGCATCGCAGCCGGCCACCGGAGGCAGGAGCACGAGGCACGACCGACGCTGGTTTGGGCGGCTGGAGCAAGAAGACCAGAGGTTGAAGAAGCACTATGGCCGTTGGATGGACATCGTACGGTCACTGGAGCTAGAATTGTGCATATTGACTAATTTGACAAAGCCCTCCGTCCCCGTCAACTTAGTAGGCCCACAAGTCAGCCTCCCACCAAGGTGGGTCCCAGCTAGCAGGGGATATTCATTTTTTTGTGCGTAATAAGGAGGCACTTCCGGTGGGTCCGAGCTGACAGCAGTGGGAACGTTTTTTTCGCGAAATACGATGGCCCGTCGGGTGGGTCCCAGTAGTCAGGGGAAAACGTTTTTTTTGCGATATACTGGTGGGCGTCCGGTGGGTCCCTGCTGTCAGGTGGAGCAATAATTATTTTCCGCGTAATAAGGAGGCACTTCCTTGCGGTTGCCGTGGACCCAGCTATCAGCCTCTCCACGTACAGTATTCTTCCGATGGAATTCGTTCGTTGACCACATTGACCATGCCGCGCCAACAGCACCACGGCGGTGGATGACGGCGAGGCCTAGGAAGGGGACGATGCGGAGCCGGGGAAGACGCGGCAGTGGATGCCCACGCGGAGAGGAGTACGAGGGTTCACTGGTTCGGCTGCGCTGCCCTCGCCGCAGAATAACAGGGGGTGTGGGTGAGTGGAGTGGACGGATGGCCTGGCCAGCGGTGGGAGTAGTATGGGGGTGGTGAGGCCTCCGCGGCAGCACAGCCGGCCACGGGAGGCGGGAGCGGCACGACCGGCGCTGCTTTGGGCAGCTGGAGCAAGAAGAACAGAAGTTGAAGAAGCACTACGGCCGTTGGATGGACATCGTACGGTCAGTCGAACTAGAATCGTGCATATTGACTAAGTTGACAAAGCCCTTCATCCCCGTCAACTTAGTAGGCCCACTATACTAGGTCCCAGCTAGCAGGGGGAGTATTCATTTTTTTTGTGCGTAATAAGGAGGCACTTCCTTGCGTGCGAAGATATAGCTGGTGGGTCCGAGCTGTCAGCGGCGGTAATGGTTTTTTTGCGAAATACAGAGGCCGTTTCGATGGGTTCCAGATGTCAGGTGGAGGAAATCATTATTTTGCGCGTAATAAGGAGGCATTTCTTTGCGTGCGGCCGTGGACCCAGCTGTCAGCCTCTCCACATACAGTCCACTTCAGATGCATGTCGGTCATTGACCACGCTGACCACGCCACGCCGAGAGCACCAGGGCGGTGGACGACGGCGAGGCCTAGGAAGGGAACGACACGGAGGCAGGGAAGACTCAGCCGTTGTTTTTGTTTCCCACGCGGAGGGGAGTACGACTGTACGAGGGTTTACTGGTTCGTCTGCTGTCGCCGGAGAATAACAGCAGGTGTGGGTGAGTAGAGGGATGGCTAGGCCAGCGATGGGAGTACAGTGGGGCGGCGAGACCCGCGCGGCAGCACAGCCGGCCGCGGGGAGGAGGGAGCAGGCAGTCCCGCCGGCGCTTGTTTGAGCGGCTGAAGCAGGAAGAGCAGAGATTGAAGAAGCACGACGGTCGTTGGATGGACATCCAACAGTATACAGGCCATCTGTGGAAAGCCTCAAATCTGTGGAAAACAGCATACAACCCATCTGCCATTATTTCAAATAATTTACAGCCCATTTGCTAATTCTTACAGGTTTTTTAGCCCATATTCTTTATGTTAGCATTACAGCCCATATTGTGGCCATGGTTAAAAAATTATACGAAATTTTGCATATGTCGGTGCGGTCTGAACTGTTTTTAACCCCGAAATTTCGAGTCACATTCAGACTGATTTTAAAAATAAATGTATATCAATATAAAATCCAATAAATTGTCCACGCATAAAAATCAATGCAATTTAAAATCTTGAAACGAAAAAAAGATATTTGAAAATAATTGTCGGTTTGATGTGTTTTAAAAATGTACAACCCATTTCTCATTACTGATAGGCCATTTTCTCGGCCAGCCGAATGAAGATCTCCTCGTCTTGAAAGATTTGCAGCCCAACAAGCCTGATAAAGCGACTTACTTGACAAATCACAAAAAAACTGGGCTAGCCATTTTCAGAAAGAAAAAAAACTACTGGGCTAGTCTGTGGTAAACATAAAAGAAAAAGGATGTCTAGACAGGCCAGAGTGTCCCGCACAGTCCAGTTGACACCCTGCTTCTATCTCAAAAAAAATTAGATAAATGCCACTCCAATTATGGCGATTCATAAAAATGCCACTGCAATTTCCAAACTTTGAAAAATGCCACTGCAATTTCTGCAAACTTTGAAAAACGCCACTGCAGTTTGCAAACTTTGAAAAACGCCACTCCAGACTTCGAAAAATGCCACTAGAAATGGCATGAAATGGCATTTTTCAAAGTTTGGAAATTGTAGTGGCATTTCTTGGATACACTAGATTTGGCGTGGCATTTATCAAATTAACCCAAAACAAAAAAAACTGGGCGAGCTGCTGGGTCCCTGGTGTCAGCCGCTCGTTGTGCAATTCTCTCGTTTATTGACTACGTTGACTATGCCATGGGACCCAGATGTTAGAAATCCACTAGGAGGAGCCATTTTTTTATTGGCTTGAAATAAGGAGGCACTTGCTTGCGTACTGCCATGACCTTGGCGGGTCCCTGCTGTCATCCTCTCCACGTACAATCATCTCCTGATTGTGTACGCGTCAACTTGCTAGGCCCACAAGTCAGCCTCTAAACCGTGGAGGACAAATACAACCCATTTAAAAAAATAACAGCCCATTCCATACGTTCAAACGGAAAGTTCAACATTCAGAGCAAAGTAACAGGTCTGATCCACATATAGAGTACTGAACTTCCATGTTGACAACCATCATAGCCAAGTTAACTATCTACTCCCACTAACACTGTAGTAGCGTACAAGTACTAACTTACTCTTAGCTAACTAGACGATGTCGGCCGCCATCTGCTGTCCATGCTAAACGCCGGCACCGGCGGCCTCCGCCTCGCCTTTGTAAGTGCATCTAGGGCCCCTTAGTGATTTTGGTGTATTGAAGACTTATAGGTTAAGTATCTAATGCGTTTATGAGTGTACACAGATCTATAAGTCTATGAGGAGTTTGATATTTACAGAGAAAGTCGACCCCTAAAAATGAAGTTCTTCGACTGAAGACTTTGATATACTGAAGACTTTCTGAAGACTTTGAAAGTGAAGAAATTGGTGTGACCTTGAAGACTTGGTATTCATTCGAGGAACATGAAGCGTGAAGACTTTTGTTTTCGTAGTTTCATTTTCTCTTTCTTGAGTCATAGGAAACACCGTACTGTTAAAGGGGGTCGAGGAAATACTAAGGAGAAAATTTCCATGTGATGCTCAACTCAAATCCTACACCTACCAATCCCTTCGAGTGAAGCCATTGGAAATCTCATACAGTTCAGTCAATTTCTTCAGTGACAGAGACGCAGTTCTTCTGGTCACTAAGGACCTTGCTCTGACTGAGGAGTTAGGAATTCGCCAGTGCGAATTGCCTACACAGTGAGGAACATGATAGCCCTGAGGAATTTGTACCCCAAATTTCCGACCGTTGCTGTGCTGCGCGCCAGCTGTCCTAAAATATCTTGTCCACCTAACGGTCATATCATTGAAGGGCATTTATGTCTTATCATGTCGGGCTGCTCCCTAGGCTATAAATAGCCGCCCCCTACAACCACTAGCTGGTTGGCTGCTCCGCGAGAACTTGACACTTGTCATTTGAGAGCAACCCATCCTCCGAGGACTTTGAGCGAAAATCATCAAGTGAGGAAAATCCAAACCCAAACCCAAAACACCTACAAACCCAAAGTGATTGAGCATCACTGAAGAGATTGATCCTGCATGGATCCGACGCTTGTTACCTTCGAAGACTATGCTTCTTCCAGACGGTTAGGCGTCAAGGTCTAGAGCATCCAAGAGGCATTGTGGATCGCCAAGTGACCAAGTCTGTGAAGGTTTGGAAGTCACCTGAAGACTTACCACGAGTGATTGGGTGAGGACTGTGTGTCCTTAGCTCAAGGATAATACGGCGAGGACTGTGTGTCCGGGACTAGGTGTCCTCGAGTTTAAATACTCAGCCACTCCAACCAGATGTACAACTGAGACAGCAGTTGGAACTGGTCTACCAAATCATTGTCTTCACCAAGCTTACTGGTTCCATTTCCTCAACTCTTTCATTTCCTCAGTAGTGTGCTGTTTGTTTATCATATCTGTGTTTTAAGACTTTGACTGAAGACTTTCTCAATTTCCTCAGTTCAATTTCTTCAGTCTGTTTGTCTTCATCTTGTGTTATCCTGTGTTTACGCTTTCTGTACTCTGTGTGTGTCTTCATTTCATCATGATGACTATGCTTGAATTCTGTTATGTGTTCATCTGAGTACTTATTCCGCTGCTAGTAGTTCTTCGCTAAGGAATTTCCTCACGAGCAAATTCCTCAGTGAAGAATTTCATAAAAATCGCCTATTCACCCCCCCTCTAGTCAATATAACGCACTTTCAATTGGTATCAGAGCAAGGTACTCCCTTGTTCTGTGTGATTTTGGTTTAACCGCCTGTGGAGTTTTAGTTATGTCGACCGCAGGTATGATCAAGGTCTCTGCTGGGTGTCCTGCCTTCGATGGGACGGACTACCCCTACTGGAAGAATAAGATGCGAATGCATCTTGAGGCAATTGATAACGATCTCTGGTACGTTGTGGAAAATGGTGTTCCCTCCGTCACTCCCTCACTGAACGCTACCGATGTGAAGAGATTCAAGCAACTCGACTCCCAAGCGAAGAATATTATATGTGGCCATCTGAGTAAGGGTCAGTATGGTAGAGTGAGTGCTTTGGAAACTGCAAAGCTTATCTGGGATAGGCTATCCAAGGTCAATGAAGGAGTTTCAACTCAGCGTGACTCTTGAGTTGATGTTCTTCGCAATCTCTTCAACCGCTTCAAAAGACTCGACATGAAAATGTGCAGCAAACCTTCGATCGCCTCACTGACATCTCAAATGAGCTTCAAGCACTTGGTGCCACTGACATCACCGACCATGAGGTGGTGAAGAAATTGCTGAGATCGCTTGATTCCTCATTTGACACTCTAGCACTGATGATACAAGGGCGTGGTGATTACAAGTCACTTGACCCCGCTGATATCCTCGAGAGGCTAAACACTCATGAGTTCCAGCTTGCTGAGAAGAGAGATCTCTACGGTACAAGCTATAGCAGATCACGTGCACTGAAGGCCAAGGTAGTATCTGAGTCCGAAGATGAAGACTCTGGTAGCAGCCTTGGTGATCCTGAAGAACTGAGTCGTGATCTAGCACTGCTTGTGAAGAAATTCCAGAAGTTTTCAAGACGTGGTCGCTTTGGAAAACCCTCAAGGAGCAATGATTCCTCATCCAGTGACTATAAGAAGAGGCTCTGTCACAAGTGCAAGAAACCAGGACATTACATTCAAGATTGTCCTCAGTGGGAAAAGGAATCAAAGAAGAAGAAATACAAGGATTGCAGTTCTGATGATGCGAAGAAAAAGAAGAAGTCCTCAAAATCTTCATCATCAAAATCCTCAAAGTCTTCGTCTCACAAGAAGAGCAGCTCCAAGAAGGCTCGGGCATTCATTGGCAAGGAAATGGACTCTGAGGCTGAATCTGAAGAAAATGAGGAAGAGGAACAATCCGAAGATTCTGAGTCTGGTGTGGCAAGCCTAGCCCTCGCTACTACATTCGTCAGCAAATCCATCTTCAACACTGAAGAAAGTGATCTCACCAACAAGGCTGATGAAAGCAGTGATGACTACGCTCCCACCTATTGCTTCATGGCAAAGGGTGCCAAGGTACTCAAATACGCCTCCTGTGAATCTAGCGATGATGAATCTGATGAAAATCTTAAGCCTAGCTACTCTAAACTTGCTAAGATTATTGTGCAACAACAAAAGGCTTTTGAAAAGGTTCAAAACATGCTAGACAAAAGTGATGATATGTTGGGTGAAGAATTGGATCGCACTAAGGCCTTAACTAAAAATCTTCAGAGACTTCAGACCAGGTTTGACAGCCTTCAAAATCATCATAACACTCTCTTATCTGATCATGAGAAGCTTTCCTGTGAATATCTTCAAAAGAAGCAAGATCTTGAGAAGCTAAGAGAGAGTTATGAAGATCTTCAGAAGGAGCGCGATTCATTACTTGCTCAACAAATCAGCGCTGCTCAGGAAGAATTTATTCCTCCATGTTTAAAATGCATTGAACGAGAATCTGCTAATTCCTCACCTGAATGTTCAAATGCTTCAAATGTTACAAATTCTTCACCTGCCTCTGCTATCACTAATTCCTAATCTGAGGACATTGCTAGTATTACTGACGATGCAGGACTGAAGGAATTGTACATAACAAGCATGTACAAAAGTCTCAAAGGGCATCAGACTCTTTGTGATGTGCTTAAAAAGCAGATCCTCTACAGGAACCCTAGGAAAGAGGGTATTGCCTTTGAGAGGAAACTCAATGCTGATGGTACATATTGGAAGCCTGAGCAGTACCCCAAAACCTCATGGGTTGCTGCAAAGGGACCTCCAGTTGATCCATCTAATTTATCTGGCTATACATGTGAATCTTCTCATTCTTCTGATGAGTCTTTTGACTCCAACTATAAACTGTTCAAAAATCAGAATGGTGAAGTATTTGCTAGATATGTTGGCACTAACTGCAGGAACAGTTCCCCTGTGAAGAAAATCTGGGTTCCCAAAAGGCGCCTTGAAAGTCTTCAGGTGAATGTCCTCATGACACCACCTATGAAGAAAAGGAACCTCAGATCAAATTCTTCATATGGACCAAATTCTTCATATGGATCCAAGTCCTCATACGGACCAAATTCCTCAAGGGGATCAAATTCCTCACATGGATCAAAGTCCTCATATGAACATCATCATGCTAACAACTCTGTTCCGCAGGGAAGAGCCAAGGGCTATGAATATGAGCATTATTCTTCAAATTATTATGTTCATAAGTCTTCGAAGAATTTCTCTCCTTATGCATATGCTTACCCTAACCCCTCTTATGTGAAACGAAATGGTTTGGCTGCTTTGCCACCATTCTCATATGGAGCTCGCAGAGTGATGAACTCTTTGCCACCCCTTCAGATGTGGGTGGTGAAGAAAAAGAACTAATCCCTTCTGCAGGGTCAGGTCTCCAGACGTGAAATAACGTCTGAAGAATTTGCTGGGGACCTGACAAAAATTGCCTGAAAGGACGCAGGCTAACCATGATGAAATGAACTTTCACTTCACACGTCCTCCCTCTGCTTTATCTGTCTACTACTTGATGAAATTGATCTGATGAATTGTGATATCATATTCTTCACTGCTGAAGTATATGAGGTCGTAAGTTGCACTAATTCATCTGCAGGATGATCAACCCAAAGCCACTAAATGGGTACTTGATAGTGGATGTACAAATCACATGACTGGTGACAAGAATTTGTTGATGGATGCTCCCTTATCAGTGTCACACATGAAGCATATCATCTTCGCTGATAAAAGCAAAAGTCAGGTATTGGGTCTTGGTAAGGTTGCTATCACAAAGGATCGACACATGGACAAAGTCATGCTTGTTGAGTCCTTAGGATATAATCTTATGTCTGTCTCAATGCTTTGTGATCTTGATATGGTTGTTGTCTTTGGCAAGTATCATTGTGTTGTGATTATGGAAGCTGACAATTCCAAAGTCTTCGAAGGCTTTAGGAGAGGAGACTTGTATATTGTTGATTTCTCTGCAGATTCACAACCAGCCGTGTGCCTACTTGCAAAAGCTTCAGAAGGATGGCTATGGCATCGATGACTTGGTCATGCAGGCATGAGGAATTTGAACACGCTTACAAAGAAGAAGCATGTCATTGGCATTGAGAATGTCAAATTCCTCAAGGATCACTTGTGCGGTGCCTGTGAAGCTGGAAAGATGACAAAGGCCAAGCATCCAGCGAAGACTATCATGACCACTACTCGTCCATTTGAATTGCTTCACATGGATCTCTTCGGTCCTAACCATTATTCCTCTGTTTCGAATGAAGCATCTCAATATGGCTTTGTTATTGTTGATGATTACTCTCGTTACACATGGGTACACCTTGTCTCTTACAAAACTGAAGTGCAGGAAGTCTTCAAACGATTTTCCTCGAGGGCTTCAACCAACTTTGGTGTGAAGATTAAGCACATAAGAAGTGACAATGGCACTGAGTTCAAGAATTCGGGTCTCGATGACTATCTTGATGAACTTGGTATTACTCATGAGTTATCTTCTCCTTATACTCCTCAACAGAATGGCGTCGTGGAGCGCAAGAACAGGACTCTTGCTGAGATGGCTCGCACTATGCTCGATGAGTACAAAACCCCTTGTCGTTTCTGGGTAGATGCAATTGATACTGCGTGCCATATCATCAACAGAGTATATCTTCACAAATTCTTCAAGAAGACTGCTTATGAACTCCTCACTGACAAGAAACCAAATTGAGTTATTTCAAAGTCTTCGGTGCTCAATGCTGGATTAGAGATCCTCATCACAACTCTAAATTTGCACCGAAAGCACATGAAGGTTTTATGCTTGGTTACGGAAAGGACTCGCACACCTACAGAGTCTTCAACAATGTTCTTCACAAGATTGTTGAAACTGTAGATGTGCGGTTCGATGAAACTAATGGCTCGCAAAGAGAGCACCTACCTTCTGTGTTAGATGAACCTGCACCTGAGGATTCTATCAAGCACAAGGCTACTGAAGATGTCATTCCTACTGAAGAATCTGCCGAAGAATTCATTCCAGAACGTGAAGAACGTCGAGCTGATGCACCTGAAGAAAATGCCGAGGAAATTGATGGTGAAGAAAATGCTGATCAGATTCCTCAACGACAACCAGCTCACCCTCGCGTTGCAAAAGAAGTGCAAGTGGAGAAGATCATCGATGACATTAGAGCACCAGGTCCTCTCACACGCTCAAAAACTTCACATCTATCTAACTTTTCTGGGCACTTTGCTTTTGTCTGTATCACAGAGCCCACTAAGGTAGATGAAGCATTTCTAGAGCCTGAGTGGATTCAGGCCATGCCAGAAGAATTACATCAGTTCAAGCTCAACAACGTATGGGAATTAGTCGATCGTCCCGATCCTCGCAAGCATAACATCATTGGCACAAAGTGGATCTACCGCAACAAGCAAGATGAAAATGGTGTTGTGGTGAGGAATAAGGCACGCCTAGTAGCTCAAGGCTACACACAGGTTGAAGGAATTGATTTCGATGAAACTTTTGCACCTGTTGCTAGACTTGAGGCTATTCGCATATTGCTTGCTTATGCTAACCATCATGATATCATCTTACACCAAATGGATGTGAAAAGTGCATTCCTCAATGGTAAGCTTGAGGAAGAAGTATATGTTGCTCAACCACCAGGTTTTGAAGATCCAAAGCATCCTGACAAAGTCTTCAGACTTAACAAGGCCCTATATGGCCTCAAGCAGGCCCCACGGGCATGGTATGATACATTGAAGAAATTCTTCATGAAGAAAGGTTTCACACCCGGTTCACTCGATCCCACTCTCTTTACTAAATCTTATGATGGTGAACTGTTTGTGTGCCAAATATATGTTGATGATATTATCTTTGGATGTACTGACCAACGTTATAGTGATGAATTTGCCTATATGATGAGAGAAGAATATCAAATGTCTATGATGGGAGAGTTGAAATTCTTCTTAGGTCTTCAAATTCGTCAACAGCGCAATGGCATATTCATATCTCAGGAGAAATACCTCAAGGATATCCTGAAGAAATTCGGCATGCAAGATTGCAAAGGCATCAAAATTCCTATGCCCACAAATGGTCAACTATGCACTGATGAAAATGGTACTGACTTCGATCATAAGGTATACCGCTCCATGATTGGTTCTTTATTGTACTTATGTGCATCTAGGACAGATATAATGCTTAGTGTTTGCATGTGTGCACGATTTCAAGCTGCACCGAAGGAATCACACCATAAGGTTGTGAAGCATATTCTTCGATATCTAGCTCACACACCAACACTAGGATTATGGTATCCCAAGGGCTCGGATTTTGATCTCATTGGATATTCAGACTCTGACTATGCCGGTGACCGTGTGGACCGCAAGTCAACATCTTGTACTTGTCATTTCCTCGGACGATCCTTGGTCTGTTGGTCCTCGAAGAAACAGAACTGCGTATCACTGTCTACTGCTGAAGTTGAGTACATTGTTGCTGGTTCTTGCTGTGCTCAACTGCTATGGATGAAGCAAACGCTCAAGGACTATGGCATCAACGTGAAGAATGTGCCTCTCCTCTGTGACAATGAGAGTGCCATCAAGATTGCTCACAACCCAGTTCAGCACTCGAAGACAAAGCACATTCAAATGCGTCATCATTTTCTTCGTGATCATGTGTTGAAGGGCGACATTTCTATTGAGCACGTGAAGACTGAAGAACAGCTAGTCGATATCTTCACTAAGCCCTTGGATGAGAAGAGATTTTGCAAGTTGCGGTGTGAGCTAAATATCTTAGAATCTTTGAATGTACTTTGAAAAGGCACTCATCCTAACACTTATGCAAAATTGATGACTTAGATGTGCAACACATGAAGAAAAGTTTTTCTTCAATCAATGAAGAATAACACTCTAAGTGTGAAGAAATTAATGAAGAATTTGATTCTCAGAACCCTACGACAATTGTACGCGGTGTCTGAAATCATCATTCTTACACCGTGGGTCACACCACCACAAAAGTTGAAAATCTTCAATTTGAGTTTTTTCTCAACTTTTGAAATCC
This sequence comes from Aegilops umbellulata, assembly GCA_032464435.1. Taxonomy (NCBI): domain Eukaryota; kingdom Viridiplantae; phylum Streptophyta; class Magnoliopsida; order Poales; family Poaceae; genus Aegilops; species Aegilops umbellulata. The sequence goes on from CP136055.1 coordinate 482,811,525, forward strand.
TTCAGTTTTTCAAATTCTACAAACTTTACAAAGTCTTCACTTGTGCCGTCGTTTTTCTTCATTGGCTATATATATATATATATATACTACAGCATTCACTTATAGCTATTTCTTCAAGTTGGAACTTTTCTGCTAAGTGAATGTGATCGGACCCTTTCCCTCTATGCTATACTCAATCCAATCTATTCACAAATTCTTCATGTGCGTTCTACTTGAAACTCGTTCAAATTCTTCACTGTGTCCTTGTCAGTTGAAGAAATTGTGAACGGAACGTTAAAACAAATCTTATCCAAACTTTCGGTTTTGCCGCTCAAACCGTTCCGCATCCCATGATGGATTATTTTATCCACCCACGATCTTACACGATCTCCACCACACAGTACGTGAGTGACACATGTTGCAAGAAGGAGAACGGCCAGGGGCACGTTCGTCCTAAATCTTCGGACGAGCAGTTTTTCACCGCGGCTATAAATACCCCTATCGCCATCCTCACTTATTTTACCCCGCTCGATCTCACTCCCTCGCTCGAGCTCTCCAAACCCTAGCGCCGTCGCTACTCCATCGTCACCGGTGAGGAAGAGCTTCACTGCCTTGACCTCGTCGCCGTCGTACTCGCGCCGACCGCGGAAATCTTCACCTCCGCCGCCGCCGTAGACGTCTTCCTCTGCCAAGTTAGGGCGTGGAAGATCTGCATCGACGAACTTCACTGTTCCAACTCCCAGTTCGTCGTGTTCTTCGCTCAGGGTAATTAAAAGCTAATTTTAATGCCCTCGTTGATTCAAAATTTTTCTACAAAATCTTCAAAGGTGTTTTTATTCTTCAAATCCTCACACACAAAACACCTCACATGTTATCTGTTCTTGATTCATTTCCCTAAGCATCAATTTCTTCAAAGATTCCTCAATTGTGTGGATCTTCGATCTATACAACTCTGGAACCTAAGATATAAAGCGCTTAGTGAAATTCCTCAAGACGAATCTGGTCAAATTCCTCAAACTTGTTCTTTATGAAAAACCCTCTGAGAACGCATATAACCTCTTCAAATTCCTCGCAACTATACTCTATTCACAGGTACACATGTCCGCTGCTGAATCTTTAGGTTCTCATCAACTTAACTCGTTTGCAGCGTTCCTCGAAGAAAAGTTGCATACTTCTTCAGAGAATTCAATTGTTCAAATTCCTCATCTGAAGAAAATGGCTGAAGGTAAAAGGCCACAGAAAGGAGGAAAGAAGCCTGAGGTTATGACAGCTTTTGAAATACCTGAGGATATCTATGATGAGTACTGCACGCCTGATGAAGCCAAGTTTGGCAAAGAAGATAAAAATCAGCGCAAGGTGCGAATCCAGAGGATTGAAAGGAGATGGGCACATGAATGGAGGGAATACAGATATGTTACTCCAAAGTACATGAAGAAATTCGCAGTAAACCCTCCATGCCAAAGACCTCCATTGGCACCTGGCCAATTGGCTGATCCCACCAGCATCAAGCGTGGTGAGGAATTTCCTAAAGAATGGGCCAAGCGCCAAGCAAAACTGGTAAGGCAAGCCAGAGAAGCAGTGAGGAAATTCAATGAAGACTCTGCTGCTGCTGCTGCTACTGCCACTGAGGCCTCGGTCAAGCCAAAGAAAGCGATGCTAAAGAAGCCCGCTCACAAGCCAAGTGCTTCATCTTCAATGCCCTCACGGCCAAGTTCCTCAGCTGCGCCCTCACGGCCAGAATCTTCAAAATCTTCAAAGCAAATTCCTCATGCTGCTCCTGCTCCACTAAAGTCCTCAGCTGTCCCGACAAAGTCCTCAGCACCTGTGCATCTGGCCTCATGCCAAAGGACGACTGGCATCTCTATTGCCTCTGGTGTCTCAGCTAGTTCTTCAGCTGCACCAAATTCCTCAGCAAGACCCTCACTGCTGAAGAAAAAGGCTACTGCTGGACGCGGCACTCGCACAAGTCCTCAGAAGAAGCAGGTAGTCTTCACTGTGCCATCTGATGATGATGAAGCTGATGAAGAAGAACTTACTGAAATCATCAGGGACCGACAAGAATGGGCTGCTAAAGCCAAAGGCATACCTGTGCCCTGCTATTGGATCCAAAGGCGATCCTCGATTATATTGATCTCTGGCATAAGGATCCTCACACACCTATGCCTGATTTCAAGTTGACACCTGGTCAAAGTCACATGTTGACTCACTTCATCCAAGAGGAGAAGTGGAAATATGATAAGGCCAGAGAGATCAAGAAATCGCAGTACCGCAAAGAGAAGCTACTGAAGAAAAATGTTCTTACAATGAAGCCTGAGGAACTTGTCAAGATGCAGGCTGAGATCAAAGCCCTCAGCGACAACTTTGACTCGTACTATGCTGATTGGCAAGGAGCCAAGGTCAGATTTGTGAGGCTGACTGATACCTTCACCAAGGGTGCAGCCTCAACGCAACAAATTCCTCAAGCTGAAGCATCTGTTCAGCAAACTAAAGAACATGCCAGCACTGCTGATGAAGTTCAGGCTGCTGAAGAAAATGCTAGTTCCAAGGCTGATGACTCTGCTCCAACCGCTGATGAAATTGCCAGGGCATCCACTAGTGGTGCGCCTGAAGAAATTGAAGAAACCAGGGCAACTGCATTAGTTGCGCCTGAGGAAAATCAACCAGATTCCTCAGCTCCACCTGCGCCTACGCCAACTCCAATTCTTCCATCTGCATTAGATGTGAGGAAGACAAAGGCTGCAGAACGAGCTGCTGTGAAGAAAAGGAAGGCATCAAATGCTTCAAAATCTTCAGCACCCAAGAAGATGAAGCCGATGACAAGCTCGTTTGCAAATCCCATTGATGTCGTTCCTATCTCCTCCGTGCCATCAAAGGACCTTGTTCCTTTTGGTGAAGATTATGAGATCCCAAGTGGATCAGATGAAGAAACTCAATCTGCTGCTTCGTCAGAGTAGATTGATGAAGAAATTGAAGCGGATGCAATCCCTTCAACCCCAATGGTCTCATCACCAATGCCTCAGTTTGATGCTGAAGAGGCTGGTGTTGAAGAAATTCATGAAGATGTGGATATTGGAAGCACCACTCCAGTGATGAATGACGACTTTTGGGAAAGTCAGCATCCCAATTCCCCACTCTTCACTCCCCTGCAGCAAATTCCTCACTCTCCTTCACCAACAGTAAAATTGGGCTCTGAAGAAACTCATCCCACTGCATCTGTGAATGAAGAAATTCCAGCCACTAGTTCTGAAGAAACTGCTGCTGAAACAGACAAGGTGACTGCACCTGAGGAAAATCCTCAAATTCCTCAGCCTGAAGAACCTGAGATCGTTATTCCTGAGGTCGTGATGCAACTCACTGACACTCCTCTGCCAAGGCCAAAGGATCCGTTCTCACGAAAACAAAAATCAAGGCTGAAGACTTCTATGGCGAGCACGTGTTCTTCACTGAATACAACCCATATGACTCTGCTCGCATAAGGAAGAGGCGTTTCTGGACTGCCAGCCAAGCAAATTTCTATTCCTCAGTGCTTTACAACAAAGACAAAGTCTTCGACCATGCTCACATTCCTCACGTGGATATGGAGTCTTTGTCGTGCTTCACGCCAGTGCTCAGTGTTCTTCATGACGCTGGGCTGCTCAATTTCTGCACAGATATATGCGATTGGAATGAAGAACTTATTCTTCAATTCTATGCAACGTTGCACATCACTGGCAACTCTGAAGATATCAATTCATGGGTTTTGGACTGGATGACTGAGAACACCCATTATACGGCCCCTGCATCTGAATTGCTTCGGGTCCTTCCTTTGAGTCCACCCACTGAAGATGCTCGCTGTGTGTACAATGAACCTGAGCTTTCAAATCATTATATGCAAGTGCTGATGAAGCCTTTGAAGCCAGGGCAAGCTCCTAGAACCAATTTCCTTGTCAAGGAATTGTTGTATGTGCCAAGGACTGTCTATCGCATTCTGACGAAGACAATGAGTCCCATCAAAGGCCACGACTTGTCTGATGAAGAAGTCGTTGGCATCATGAAGAATCTGCTTTTCAACATCATTCATGGCATTCCCGTCAACTTCCATGATTTCTTCATGAGGACTCTGGCCAACATTGCTATGTCACCGTTTGAGCTGAAGCCTTATGCACCTTGGATAATGAAATTCATCAGGATAAGGTCTTCACTCAACTACAAAGCTGAAACGCTCAACCACTGCAGCTACTTGCCTCCCATTGAAGTCCTCAAACGGACATTTTCCTCAGCTGAAGAAAAAGGCAAGGCCACTGCTGTGATAGATGAAGGCATTCGTCCATTGGATGGTCAATTTCGCAAAGCTGCATCTTACTCCACCAATGATGACTCTGCCACACATGACTCTGCTGCTAACACTGCCAAGCCAAATCCTCAAGCCACAGCACCCAGGGTGATGACTGACCGTGAGTTACTCCTCAGTCTTCATCAAAAGGTTGATCGCAATCACAAATGGGTCAAGCGTCAGTTTGGTTCAATTCTTCACAACATGACTTCCACACACAATGCAGTGAAGAAAAACCACTACTACCTTCATGAAACCCTCAACCGCACCTGGGCTGTTCTATCTCAAGTGTACAGTGTTGATGATTTGAAGCAAATGGGTCTCAAAGAAGATTTTGACTGGTTTGCACCTCCTCCGAAGAAATACAAGAAGGTCCCAGTTCCTTCTTTGGTGGCCAGTTCATATTCTTCATCACGTGAGACTGATGAAAATGAAGACTTGGACGACACTGCAGCAGGCCCTACTTCAACGACCGACCCCAACAATGCTGGCGCTCCTTCATCAACTTGAAAATCATCAAGGGCGTTAGTCCTCAATTTCGATCCTTTTGGTCATTTGATGACAAAGGGGGAGAAATCTGAGTTAGTCTTCAACCGGGTCTATAATAAGGGCATATTCGTTTTTTTTAAGTTACAACTCTCGTTCTTCCGAAACTTTTATTGGATCGAGTTGTAATCTTAAGTCCGATGGTGCGCTAATACTTTTGTTGCACTATGCTTTGATACCTTGATGCGCTATTCTGCATGCTTATTCCTCGTTAATATTATTGCATGCATGCTGAATTACATCAGGCACCATATTTCATCATGCATTTCAAATTCTTCATATTATATATCAAATGTGTGTATGAATTACAAGATATAGGGGGAGATCTCCATGATTCAACTCTTCAAGTGTGCATTGCTTCAAAAGCAAATTCCTCACTATGCACATCTTCAGGGGGAGTTCTTCTATATCTTGCAATCAAATTCCTCAATATCAGTATTTACACTTCATATATTTATCCCCGTTGAAAACTTAACCTATGTTGTCATCAATCACCAAAAAGGGGGAGATTGTAAGTGCATCTAGTGCCCCTTAGTGATTTTGGTGTATTGAAGACTTATAGGTTAAGTATCTAATGTGTTTATGAGTGTACACAGATCTATAAGTCTATGAGGAGTTTGATATTTACAGAGAAAGTCGACCCCTAAAAATGAAGTTCTTCGACTGAAGACTTTGATATACTGAAGACTTTCTGAAGACTTTGAAAGTAAAGAAATTGGTGTGACCTTGAAGACTTAGTATTCATTCGAGGAACATGAAGCGTGAAGACTTTTGTTTTCGTAGTTTCATTTTCTCTTTCTTGAGTCATAGGAAACACCGTACTGTTAAAGGGGGTCGAGGAAATACTAAGGAGAAAATTTCCATGTGATGCTCAACTCAAATCCTACACCTACCAATCCCTTCGAGTGAAGCCATTGGAAATCTCATACAGTTCAGTCAATTTCTTCAGTGACAGAGACACAGTTCTTCTGGTCACTGAGGACCTTGCTCTGACTGAGGAGTTAGGAATTCGCCAGTGCGAATTGCCTACACAGTGAGGAACATGATAGCCCTGAGGAATTTGTACCCCAAATTTCCGACCGTTGCTGTGTTGCGCGCCAGCTGTCCTAAAATATCTTGTCCACCTAACGGTCATATCATTGAAGGGCATTTATGTCTTATCATGTCGGGCTGCTCCCTAGGCTATAAATAGCCGCCCCCTACAACCACTAGCTGGTTGGCTGCTCCGCGAGAACTTGACACTTGTCATTTGAGAGCAACCCATCCTCCGAGGACTTTAAGCGAAAATCATCAAGTGAGGAAAATGCAAACCCAAACCCAAAACACCTACAAACCCAAAGTGATTGAGCATCACTGAAGAGATTGATCCTGCATGGACCCGACGCTTGTTACCTTTGAAGACTGTGCTTCTTCCAGACGGTTAGGCGTCAAGGTCTAGAGCATCCAAGAGGCATTGTGGATCGCCAAGTGACCAAGTCTGTGAAGGTTTGGAAGTCACCTGAAGACTTACCACGAGTGATTGGGCAAGGACTGTGTGTCCTTAGCTCAAGGAGAATACGGCGAGGACTGTGTGTCCGGGACTAGGTGTCCTCGAGTTTAAATACTCAGCCGCTCCAACCAGATGTACAACTGAGACAGCAGTTGGAACTGGTCTACCAAATCATTGTCTTCACCAAGCTTACTGGTTCCATTTCCTCAACTCTTTCATTTCCTCAGTAGTGTGCTGTTTGTTTATCATATCTGTGTTTGAAGACTTTGACTGAAGACTTTCTCAATTTCCTCAATTCAATTTCTTCAGTCTGTTTGTCTTCATGTTGTGTTATCATGTGTTTACGCTTTCTGTACTCTGTGTGTGTCTTCATTTCATCATGATGACTATGCTTGAATTCTGTTATGTGTTCATCTGAGTACTTATTCCGCTGCTAGTAGTTCTTCGCTAAGGAATTTCCTCACGAGCAAATTCCTCAGTGAAGAATTTCATAAAAATCACCTATTCACCCCCCTCTAGTCGATATAACGCACTTTCAGCCTCGGACTTGCCAGAGGTGCGATAGGGCGCGTTGCTCACGCGCGTTGGCCCTTTCCATGCCGGCGTGGTCCACCGAAGCTTCGGCTTCCAAGCGGGAAACCCACTTGACGAGCTGGTAGTAAAAATCGGTGTCGCAAACGCGTGCGTGCCTGACAGCCTGCAGGGCTATTTGCCGGGAGCCGGCCTCCACGTAGTCGGCCTAGTTGCGGGTGCTCTGCTCGCGACTCAAAGCGTCGGTGCGCTGCTCCTCCATGTCCCGCTGGCGGCGCAAATCGGCGATATGCTGCTCCTCCGCCAGGCGGTCGCACTCCAACAACTCCTGCTCCTCCGCCATGCAGTCGCGCTCCAACAACTCCTCGATCTCCGCATTGCCATCTAAAGACAGATAGAATGCCTCCTCCCTCCATCTGCCTTCCGGTGAAAACCCGAACACTAGTTCCGGCGGTGACCGCCTCCGGCGTCGCCTACCGCGGACGGGCGGGGGCATGGCGGGCGTGGCGAGCGACGTCGGGCCGGTGGGGGCTTATGAGGATATGGCGAGTTGGGTCACGGTGGCACCTGAGAAGGCCGAGAAACAGTACTTATAGGCGGAAGGTAGCGCGACGGTTATCGGAATTCAATGCATAATGGCTTAGCGCGCCAGCTTGCCGTGGAAAACTAGAGAAACTGAAATTACGACTGTGTCGTCCCGTCCCGTCTGGGTCGCACGCCGGCATGGCGGTCAAACGAGTGCACTCGAATCATCTCCCTCCTTGTCAATAATGATTCCACGGATTTAAAGCGTATCTTTTTCGCATCAGTTAGCTGCCTTAATTACGGCCGGCTGCATGCAGGCACTCAGAATCACTCGCAGGCAGTACGCGAAGCAGCATGCAACGAGTCACAGCCGAGGGCACGCATGCATCCACTTAAATCGCTGGAATTAATTAGGCTTAAACTTCTGCATGCCGTTAATTATTGCCATGCCTTGGTCTTGCTTCTTTGCTCACGGGACTAATAAATCCCGGACGGAGGGAGTACCTTGGTTGGTGAGAGGTTTGAATTAAGCCTTGCAAACCGTAAAGGAGGGACTAGTACGTGCGTGATCCGCTATTTATTCGTGTAGGATCGAGTAGGTCGTTTCTTGAATTGAGCCCTGCAAACCGGAAAGGAGGTAGTACGTGCGTGATCCGCTATTTATCTGTGTAGGATTGATAGTGTAGCTTGTCAGTTTGTTCAGAGGTAGGCATTTTTATCCGTGTAGGATCGATAGTGTAGCTTGTCAGTTTCTTCAGAGGTAGGCATTTTTATTCAAAAAACTGCCACTTCGCATCTTGCGTCGCAAATAAAATTGCCAGGAGTGCATTTGTAGGCTAGCTAGTGATCGATCAGTAACTTGTAAACACTGAGTGAACAGAAATAAGTAACTGTTAATGCATCTCAATGATTCACAAATCATATACAAATATGTAGCTCCAAAAGCAAAGATCAGCCACTTCGTATCTTGCGTCGCAACTAAAACTAACTAGTACGATTCCCATACATAAGATCAACATGTTAATGCATCTCAATGATTCACACATCATATACAAATATGTAGCTCCAAAAGCAAAGATCAGCCACTTCGGATCTTGCGTCGCAAATAAAACTAACTAGTACGATTCCCATACATAAGGTCAACATGTTAATGCATCTCAATGATTCACAGATCATATACAAATATATAGCTCCAAAAGCAAAGATCTAGCAAAAACATCTGTTCTTCCTACTAACATGGATGCTTCTCTTGGCCAACATTCAGTACAAACTAAAAGACAAATTTGTTTGTGAATTCTACAATTCCTCTTGCAAACGTAAGTGGTTTCACCAACAGCTGGAACCATGAGAATGAACCACACATGATGGAGGAACATCCACTGCAATATGATTTGGTCTTCTCTCGATCACACGGCGAGACTATTTTCGGAATACAAACTTCAACTTAGGCAAAATGATGCCCATTGTATAATCAGACCAAAGCAATGAAGCACCTAGTGTTGGCCAATAAATAGTACAATACTACTTTTCTGCAGTCCATGAAGTGACTATTCAATCTTTCTGTGTCTATTTTCAAATGGCACTGCATGCAGTGACTATACTATTCTCTTGTGCAGTTCAACCAAAATTGCGGGCACTTTGTTTGTTTACCAAATAGTAACGGGCAGACATCTCTGTCTGCACAAATATCAAGCAGCTAGTAAACATATACCACACCTTGTATTTTCGGTTTAAACATGTCTCTTCCGCTTAGCATCTGTCATATTCTGCACTGGACAATCTGATACAGTTATGTTTTGCCCTGGACAATTTCATACTGAATTGATTTGCTGGTTCAGAGCAGAAATATAGCGCCTATTCTTCATCAGACCAAGGATATCCATGTTCATAGTGATGGAAGAGGTGAAATCGATACAACCAAAATTGAGCATCCAATCATTGAATCCTGTCCTGCACCTCCAATGTAGGTCTACCCTGCCAATAAATTCACATGCAAACCACTAGTATTACTATCTAATGACAGTACAAAAAGAGTAGCAAGATAGTAGCAAACCATGTACCTTCGTAATGAACAGCTCATAGTGCCACCAATTGGATATAAAGGTTTGGAAAAAAACATGCTCCTAATGTTGAACCAGTTGGACTTTTTGTGCAGTTCCACTAAAATCGAGCATCCCTATTTGCATAGATATTGAAAGTGTGATTACTCTAAAAGTGGCACTAGTTGAAGCATAGACTCACAAATATAAGCATTCCAATTTCTTAATGGGAAAAGGTAGCAAGACTGTTTCTAACCACCTGTTTGAAGGAATAAATAAAGCAACAACGGCTGGTGTCAGGAAGGCATACATAGTTTTTTCTGGAAAAGTGAGCCATTCCTGGCCTTTCCTCTTCTTTTAAGCAAATTTTGCGCAGTTCTACTAAAATAAAATGCCATCACCGCCTTGACAATTCAGTGACACCGTACAAAAGGAAATGACTTAACATTACATCATGATGTCAGGTATGTAGTCGACATGCATTAGAGACAAACATACAGACCTCCTCAAGAGAACAGCTGGAGGAGGAGGTGCCCACTCTTGACCTTTCCTCTTGTCTTCATAATTGTCTGTGCAGTTTAACCAAAAAAAAATGACATCAGCGCCTTGGCACTTTGGTGACACTGTACAAAAAAATTAACTTATCTCATGAAAGTGAGGTATGTAATCTATAAGCATTAACAATGCAAAAATCTGAAGGTAGTAACAAGTTTCATCGTTGGTATACTGGCTGTGCAACAGCATTAGAATGCCTTAGCTAAAAAATCTTTAATACATCCACAATCAACAGCTAAACCTGAAATAATATAGTGACATTAAATGCCATTGCTTAAATTTATGGGTGGCATTAGACTGAGAGCGGCATTAGTTAAATGTGGCATCACTTTAGCTGTAACATTGCTTGACTTGACTGCTGGCGTTATACTAACAGCAAAAAAAGTGGCAATAAGAGCATGGGAGGCCCATTCGGACAGTGGGCGCACCAGTACGATGTACCTCCACGGACGCAGAGTGGTGAGGGAGGTATGGTTGCCCAGAGCAACAAATATCCATGCAACATATGTGGATTACGTCCCATTTTTGTTCTCTTTAGCCACCTTTTCCCTATGTGAGGACAACAAACCGATCGACCTGGTCATTCTCTATTGCGTTTTCATGCCTTTCTACCCTTCTTCAACCAAGAGACACGAGACTCGTTCCTTAGCTACTGATTTTCCCCTTTTCAACCTAGATGCGGGTTCGATGCCTACTCTCTTGGACAGTACAGTCTCCCTTCCTTTCCTTATTCAACCCAGACATGGATTAGTCTGCATGAAGTAGGGTTTCCTTTAATAGTGCAAATTATGGTTTTCGTCTGCGTGGCCAGCAGATTAGAGGATAGCAAATTGGGAAGATGGTGGAGTGGAAAAAGATCCACATGCAACGACGTAGCAGATGGGGCAATAGAACAAGGTTATGGCTCGAAAAGAGGTAGCATACTTGAGGGTCGGCGGGAAGTGGCTTCGCCTGTGGTCATCGTCCTCCGCACACACTACGGCAGCGAGCTTGGGATGGAGGCCATACCGCGCGGGCGTTAGGTCTGAGAGGACGGCCTTGTCGTCAGTGCGTGACCTCGCTTGCCGACGACGAGTGCGTCAATGCTGCACGTCCTTTTCTTCCCCGACGGATCTGTGACCACCGGTGAGGAGGGAGAGAGGGCCCCCTCTTTTTTAGATCTGGAGAGAGGGTGGTAGTGTGAGAAGCAAGTGGGCAGCCCTTAGCAAGAAAGCGCTGAAGCTCCAGCCTATATATCTTTTTTATACTACTAGTACTGGAGGTGGGGTAGTGGTAGAGTAGTTTATATTTTCTCTGCGTACAGTACCAGTTAGTCGTGCTTCAAAACTGATCGGCACGCCATTAAAAAAATAGGTCGATAACTAATGCGGCACCTTGGGCCAACGTGGCCAGATCGCATTTTGCACGAGAAATTACACACCATGTTTCATTGACATGTGGTCCCGTTCCAACATATCAGTGAGACGACGGCGAGTAGTAGGAGTATTTCTGAACGGACGTGTAGGCCGGGCGCCTCTTCGTGAACCGTGGCAAACTTGCAACCATCCACCGACTCTTCGCCTTCCCCTCTCGATTTGGAACTGCTGTCGCACGCTCTTCCTCTCCCTCCTCCATTTTCCTTCAGCCCTTCACCCTTTCTTCTGCCACTGTTCGATCGTCTTCTACATGGAGGGAACAGGCCGGAAACGACCATGTTATTCTTGCCCCGATCTGAAAGATGACGTGGTGGAGGAACTCATTGATCGGTGCGACGTCATCACCTCGGCTAGCATGGCAGGTTCGTTCAAGCCCATTCTCGACTCGACTAATAACATCATTGCAAGGAACCCAAGGGTCCAGGAGTGGTTTGATCTCCCCTATCTTCTACGCCATGACCCTGCTCGCTAGCGAGCGGACGACGGAGACCTCGCCTTGTGCAAGTTGATGCCGCTTGATAATGATACGTGTGATGTCAATATGCCATCGCTTAAGGGTAAGTCCTGGGCTGGCGCAAATGGAGATTGGGTTGTTTATATCGGGTACAATTGCGAGTGGGAACTTGTGAATGTGTACACTCGTCACCGGGTTCCACTTCCAAAAATCTCCGAGTGCCCTGAGGTTGAGCACACAGATGATCTACGTATGTTCAAATACGATCATGGTGACTGTCGTGTACTGAAGATAGCAATTTGTCGAGTTCCCAACCGCTCTTGGAATTACAAGAATTATCAAGTGGTTGCTATCTTCGAGAAGCTAGTTGCCGTCCTTCGTGGTTTGACTGGATGGATATTACTCAAAAATCAGTTTCTATACACGGATGTGTACTGTGATGCAATTGAATATGAGGATCTTGTGTTTGCTGCCACCTCTCGTGGCATTGTTTTTGCATGGGATCATCGTTGTTTCGGTACGTTTGTCTTCCACCGTAATTATAATCGTTTCATCCACATGCATGCGGGTTAGCAAGTTTCCCTTTACTAATTAACCTTCTTCTTGTGTTTCCAAGGTCCTGTGAACATTCCACCACCTATACTTGAAGATTTTTATAACCAAGGGGGAGATGACGATGGTGATGATCACGAGCATGAGGACGAGCAGCGCCGATATACTCTGTGGAGCCTGGCAACTAATTTCGATGGATCACCTCATCTTGTGTGTATACAGCCCACTTATGATGTTACTGCTAAGGAAGCAGGTGTAGTCTCCCATGGTCGCACTCTCCGGACCTATTCCAACACCCGTTGCATGGTATTCGGGATGGATACTAGTGTGCTAGCGCCAACTCCTTCTCCCTGGCATAGAATTCATAGTCTTGGAGAAAACTCGCTCTTCCTTGGACAAAACTATCCGATGATGGTGAAAGGCGATCCAATTGCTGTTGACACATTTATGAGAAGCAATTGTGTCTATACCTCGGACATTTGGGTGGTTCCCTACCCTGGAACTGATATAGTAGGCCGCTTCAGCCTGGATGATCAGTCATGCGTTGGTCTCCAGATCGACAACGGATGGCCCGTCCCAGAGAATCACTTGTGGTTCAAAGCAAGCGTTTCCAACGCCGCGGAATGCTTGAGTTGAAGTTCATTTCATGGCTTGTTATTTGTTGTGTGGTGAAAACTTTAGTATTTATAATGTATCCTCGTTGTCGATGTGGGTTGATGACCTGTTGTATGTAATAAAATGATATGCCTGTGATAAACTTACTAAATTTATGAAAGGCTTTCTAGTCGCTTCTCTGAGTGAGTGGTGCGACGAGGCAAAAAAATATTTTCCGAATACATAATTGTACGTGCATTGCAACAGGTTATCGGATGAGGCCAATCAACAATAGTAGTACACTATTTGTACTAGCTTCACATGCTTCGCGCGTCGGGCGGGTGTTTTTACTATAGCCATATGTTAATGTGTTCGTTGTACGTAACCAGCACCTGAATCCTCGATACTAGTATACTATATAGTAGGAGTAAGTAGTAGGAGTAGTAGGGTGGCATGGGCCAGAACAAGCATTCACGTCCAGGAGTACGGCACACGCCACCACCACGACATCCATCTGACACCATATTATTTCTTTGAGTCCGTGCTAGAGCAATCTCTTCAACCTCGTCGTTTCTCTAACTTCAGCAATCGCGCGGAGGGCGAGGTGGGGGTTTGCCGATAGTCGGTTTCCTTAACTGCGGTCCCACTTGTAAGGCCAACTCCAACGCACGACCCCAAACGCACCTCCATTTTGCACGAACTCCAACGATAATTTTGACTAGAAAAGCAAGACCAAAGAAAACAAGAACCACAAGAATACATTTTACTACTCCTGTAAGTTGGATTAGTGCCTTCTTGATGCATTCATTGTTGATCTGCAGAGGCTCGATCTTGCGTGCTTCTTTCTTCTTCGAGTGTAAAGAAGTAGACATTGCTTCCTTGCATCTAGTCTCATGTCTAGCCTCTATTCTAGTAGGAGTATCAACAAGTGCACTAATCTCATCTCTAGCCTCTGTGCTACTAGCTAAAAGTGATAGAACATCTACTAAATTGCGCTCTATCAATATATGGATGTACTCTTCTTCCCAATACAAAAACTTGCATCCATTCTACTCCCTCCGTTGCACAATACATGCCTTTTATTTTTCAAAATATATATGTATCTAGACATGTCTTCGTATATAGGTACATCCATTTTTGGACAGATGGAAGTCAAGTATTTTGGAACGGAGGGAGTACACAATAAATTTTTTAAGTTAGCACAATTAGTCTAATCCGAGAGCAGAACCGAAGATTTGGTCGGGTTCTTCCTCCTTTTGCTGACACGTGGGACATCCAGCATCCAGGTCGTGTCATGAAAGAAAATAGAGTGGTAGTTGAAGCCACGAGATGTGCATCTTGGGTTAAACTGTAAATAGAATCTTACTACTCTTGAGTAACTCCAAAAGCGGCCACCGAAGATCTTTATTGGATTTGTTTTTCATCACCAGCACGTCGAGGTGAAAGATGTGCAGGTTCAGTGGGTCCTCTTGCGTTTTCACTGACATGTGAGGCCACATGTGAGCAAACAGACGATGGGCTCCATGCGTCCGCTGGCTGGCTGAGAAGAGAGATAGAGGAGGGTTGAGCACGGACTGCAGGAAATTTGTTCTACGTACCTCGATATAGGCTCGATATAGTGGGGTGGCATGGGCTATAACTAGCATTCACGTCCAGCAGTACGGCACACGCCACCCACACGAGTCCCATCCGACACCAATTTTCTTGGAGTCCATGCTACAACCATCTCTTCTCCCTCCTGTTTTCTCAGCCATCGCATGGTGGGCGGGGTGGGGGTTTGCCGATAGTCGGTTTGCTCAACTGCGGTCCCACTTGTAAGTGAAAATGCAACATCGCATGCATTCCCACTTGAGCGGCGTGTCGGACCAACCATGTGGGGGTGCGACGCGAACACGGCAGGCTTTTCCTTTTGAACTCATAACTTGTAAATTTTGGTTCTGCTCCATGGCGCGACCGATAGATAGAAAATAACGATTTTGCCTAGAGTAATGAGAAGTTTGGTTCTGGCGCCGTTCATGCATGGAGTACGTATGAAAATTATGAAGTTGATGCGAAAGGTAAGATAATTACTGTAGTATCATATACTACTACATGGATTTGACAGAAAGATAAAAATACATACGAATCCATCAACGTTCAACGACATCCTCACGCCCTAGTGTGCCGGGTCACCAACCGACGTGTGAGGAGCAGCGGCGTTGGCGGCGAGCTCAATGTTCTTCTGAACAGTGTCGTCCAAGGTTGCCCTGCGCTCCAAGAAGGCCAGCGTCCTATCGTCCTCCTCTTGCATGTAGTAGTCCGTGTGGACGATTTGCGTGTAGACGTGGGTGATTATGTCGATGGTGTCTTGTTGCGGGACGCTGCACCAGGCGCTGCGCGGCGAGCGCGACCTCGAGGGGGACATTCTCCGGCGCGACGGCGGGCAGTCGCAGGGCCACCAGTGCGCCGAAGAGGTTGTTACCATAGTGGCCGTTGAGGGTGGCGGGCATCGCAGAGCCTGGGCGCGTCGGCTGGAGGCTTACGTCAAAGTCGTCAGCAAGCTTCTTGACGATGGTGAACTTGTCGAGGAAACCGACGAGGACCTCGTCGAACAAGGAGACGAAGTTGTCGTCCAAGCGGACCCTCGCCCTGGCGGCCTCAAGCAATTACTACCTAGAGACGTTCCTTAGTGCCGGGCCGCAGGCCGACGTCGTGGACCATATGGAACAGCCGGCTGATGCTCGCGCTCATCGCCTCCATGGGTCTAGCGTAGCTTCTAGTCAACTGATCTTGCGATTCAAGTGATCACTCAGCCCTTGGTTAGCGTGCGTAGGATTTCGTACTACTCCTCGGCCCTCTACTACACCTGCCTTTGGCTGTATGATAGGTGGGCCAGCCACCCCCTGGGGCCACGTGTCATTCACCCAAAGGCAGTTGCCGTAAGTCAATGAAGCTGTGTCCCCCTCTGTGCCGGTGCAGTATAGTCATCTCACCGGACCTCTAGTTGGGGCCAAACGAGAGAAGTTTGATGTTTACTCGTTTATTGGTCCCCTCTGCATTTTGCGCCAAGTTTTGACCTTTGATTTAACTAATAAAATGTTAATGCATGTAAACAAAAATGTTGTGTAAGTCACCTTACAAAAACCAAATAATCCCAAAATACTTAGGCACTGTGCATTAACTCCCTCCTCGTTTCTTATTTTGTGACATATCATCCAATGAGAGATGTGGGTCGTGCATGCTTTCAATGACTTGAGACTACCAAACATGACATGCAGTGTTTAGTTCATTGCATGTAATCCTATTAGTACTCTAGTTAGGAGTAGCAAAAAAACATTAAGTTCTCTCGCCGATAGGAATAAAACACCATGTATTTATTTACAGAGGGAGTAGTACATTTTTGGTGACATGCATTACTAGTTATTGCTAGTCAAAAACTAAAATCCAGATGGACGTGGTAGTACTCCTAAATCCAGACGGTGGTGCTACTAGTACTAGTAGTAGTACTACCAATGTAGTAGTAGGAGTACTAGCACTGTACTACCCGTTGGTCAAATTATTACGTGTTGCTCCTCACAGTGAAGTGACAAGACCTTGCGCCGGAGATGACACCTGAGTATAGGTGCCGTGTTCGGCATACCATAGTCAGCCTCACCGTCTGCAGTCACTATCATCATGGCTGTAGAGCTAGCCTGCTTACAACTAGCCATGTTCGACATAATTTCTCGTGCGTAGATGCCCGTGCATTGCACGAAACAGCAAGATTGGGGGTGGACTGCTCCAGCAACGGCCATCGCGCCAGATTTTTCCATGACCTTCTACTCCTAGATGTGGTGGGGAGGAGATGAGGCTGATTGTGAGAGACAAGGAGTTGTTTGTAAATAGGGAACAAGTGCGGGCATCTTTTTGCAAAAATGGAGAAGCTTGGTTTGTATGCGTCAGATCTAGATCCGGAGGCACAACATCATCACCAACTCAGGACCTGTTTGATTCGCAGGATTTTGAAAACGCAGGAATAGGACACGACAATATTACAAGTTTCAAACTGATATTACAAATGTTAGGAGTAACGTTGCACCTACGAAGAGGGAATTACTAGGAAGTTTACGTAAGAACTTTTGTTACTTTAGGTGGATGCAGCATTATCGTACAAACTAAAATCCACCGCCTTGACAAGTCACTAATGGGCAAATAAGTTTTCGAGTCTCTGGCCACTTGATGTTTCAAAAACAAATTCAGCTTCTGCGGAGACTTTGTCATTTAGGCTTAGACGCTTGCGGTGATCAGCACACCATTCATTGTTGCGCAAGAGAATGCCAAACCTCATTACCTTGAGCACACTTGCCTCCAGAACAAAGAACCTGGCCAATTTAATCTCAGATGTGCTGCCTCGGTAGTCGATCAAATCAATTTCTGTAAGATGGAGATCAAGGCATTCGATGAGATTGTTATAGTGCAGCACATTTTTCACTTTCGGGTCTTTTTTTATCTGCAAAAGAAGAGAACATATGTTTGGGAACGTAGTAATTTCAAAATTTTCCTACGCACACGCAAGATCATGGTGATGCATAGCAACGAGAGGGGAGAGTGTTGTCCACGTACCCTCGTTGACCGAAAGCGGGAGCATTATAACAACGTGGTTGATGTAATCGTACGTCTTCACGGCCCGACCGATCAAGCACCGAAACTACGGCACCTCCGAGTTCTAGCACACGTTCAGCTCGACGATGATCCCCGGACTCCGATCCAGCAAAGTGTCGGGGATGAGTTCCGTCAGCACGACGGCGTGGTGACGATCTTGATGTTCTACCATCGCAGGGCTTCACATAAGCACCGCTACAATATTATCGTGGATTATGGTGGAGGGGGCACCGGACACGGCTAAGAGATCTCAAGGATCAATTGTTGTGTCTAGAGGTGCCCCCCTGCCCCCGTATATAAAGGAGCAAGGGGGAGGGGCGGCCGGCCAGGAGGAGGCGCGCCAGGGAGGAGTCCTACTCCTACCGGGAGTAGGACTCCCTCCTTTCCTTGTCCAACTAGGAGAGGGGGAAGGAAGGAAGAGAGGAGAGGAAGGAAAGGGGGGCGTCGCCCCCCTCCTTGTCCAATTCGGACTAGAGGGGGAGGGGGCGCGCGGCCTGCCCTGGCCGCCCCTCCTCTGCTCCACATTGGGCCCATGAGGCCCATTAACCCCCCGGGGGGTTCCGGTAACCACCCGGTACTCCGTTCTATATCCGATAACCCCCGGAACTATTCCTGTGTCCGAATATAGTCGTCCAATATATCAGTCTTTATGTCTCGACCATTTCGAGACTCCTCGTCATGTCCGTGATCACATCCGGGACTCCGAACAACCTTCGGTACATCAAAACATATAAACTCATAATGAAACTGTCATCGTACCGTTAAGCGTGCGGACCCTACGGGTTCGAGAACAATGTAGACATCACCGAGACACGTCTCCGGTCAATAACCAATAGCGGAACCTGGATGCTCATATTGGCTCCTACATATTCTACGAAGATCTTTATCGGTCAGACCGCATAACAACATACGTTGTTCCCTTTGTCATCAATATGTTACTTGCCCGAGATTCGATCGTCGGTATCTCAATACCTAGTTCAATCTCGTTACTGGCAAGTCTCTTTACTCGTTCCGTAATACATCATCTCGCAACTAACTTATTAGTTGCATTGCTTGCAAAGCTTAAGTGATGTGCATTACCGAGAGGGCCCAGAGATACCTCTCCGACAATCGGAGTGACAAATCCTAATCTCGAAATACGCCAACCCAACATGTACCTTTGGAGACACCTGTAGAGTTCCTTTATAATCACCCAGTTACGTTGTGACGTTTGTTAGCACACAAAGTGTTCCTCCGGCAAACGGGAGTTGCATAATCTCATAGTCATAGGAACATGTATAAGTCATGAAGAAAGCAATAGCAACATACTAAACGATCGGGTGCTAAGCTAATGGAATGGGTCATGTCAATCACATCATTCTCCTAATGATGTGATCCCGTTTAATCAAATAACAACACATGTCTATGGTTAGGAAACATAACCATCTTTGATTAACGAGCTAGTCAAGTAGAGGCATACTAGTGACAATATGTTTGTCTCTGTATTCACACAAGTATTATGTTTCCGGTTAATACAATTCTAGCATGAATAATAAACATTTGTCATGATATAAGGAAATAAATAATAACTTTATTATTGCTTCTAGGGCATATTTCCTTCAGTCTCCCACTTGCACTAGAGTCAATAATCTAGATTACACAGTAATGATTCTAACACCCATGGAGCCTTCGTGCTGATCATGTTTTGCTCGTGGAAGAGGCTTAGTCAACGGGTCTGGTACATTCAGATCCGTATGTATCTTGCAAATCTCTATGTCTCCCACCTGGACTAGATCCCGGATGGAATTGAAGCGTCTCTTGATGTGCTTGGTTCTCTTGTGAAATCTGGATTCCTTTTGTCGGCGTACTAGAGTAGGGGTACCCTAGTATCCCGAACTTGTGCACGGGCAGTCGCAGCACCCCGCGGCAAGGCTTGCCAGGTGATCACCAAGGCCCCCTATGGTCCCTTTGGATCCATTCAAGAACAAAGTATTTAAGCCAAAGAGACAAGTCCCCAGCAAGAGGAGCTCGCCGGGAAGGCCACTCGAGGCACAAGACCCCGGCAAGAGGAGCTTGCCGGGAAGGCCAACCAGAGCATCTCAAGGAACTTACCGCGACGCGCCACGCGTCCCGGCAGGACCCGGCGAGTGACAAGCTTCCAGACGCGGCAAGACAACGGCCGCGGCAAGGCGTTCGCCGCGGCAAGCCACCACTCTGTACCTGCGCTCCAGCTTACCCACTTACGTGTCTCTCTGGGACCCTTCCAGGCATACGTGGCGGGAGGCTGTGCAGCCAGGGGTACACTGTGGCATGCAGCGCTGACAAGATCGCCATCGTGGCAAGCGGTGGCGCCCCTGACGGTCCCTTTTCTGCACCGTATGGGCGACATAGATAGGCATTTAATGCCTTTGTCCCCTGCCGTCAGGGTTAGGTGTGATTCGTTGTCTAGGTAGTTGTACCTACCGCACCACCTTTCCATTTTTGCCCTTGCGTACGTTGCCACCTGTTGGAGACCCCTTGAGCATATAAAAGGAGGCCCATGCACAATGTAGAAGGGGATCGCCCCCAGGAGGACGAACAGTAGAACACTCACGCTCGGTCTCGTTAGCTGCTGGTGTGTACTGTAGCACTCAGCGCTCCCGAGCAAGAACTGAATACAATCCACAAGGCAGGAGTAGGAGTATTATCTCTCCGGAGAGCTCCGAAGCTGGGTAAAACCCCTCGCGTGCCTCGCCTCGATCCGCTCTTTGCGCGACCTCCGCCCCCCGCCGAACCGAGAAGGGGCTCCGTCCCCATAGGTGCTCGAGGAGCCAGATTTTCCCCGGCATCTTTAGCGCGCCAGGTAGGGGGCGTCGAGGTTGTGTGAACCCGATCCGGCATTCGCACGAGCTAGATCTTCATTGACTTCATCGACATGCCGCCGAAGAAGAAGGCTTCGGAGGCGGCCGCTCCATCCGCGTCGAACCCACCGCCGCCGGAGCAAACGGCTGGTGGGGAAGACGCCGGCGGAAGAACGGGCATCGATGAAGAAGCCCACGGTGCCACCAGGTCCAAGGATAAGGCTGTGCTGCCCGTCGGCGGTGTAGCAGGCTCCCACGACGACCGAGCGTCGATGGATGCTCCGCGCCCATCTCAGGAAGCGCGGGACCGGCAGCGTCGTGGTACTCACGGTACCATACGTTCGCTGGACCCAAACCGAGCTGGCGGATCTCGAGATGCTCAAGGCCAGCATGCACGCCAATGTGCTGGCGCAAGCGAGGCACGGTCTCCTGGACGGAATACTGCTCCTTCTAACGTCGTTGGAAGTCCGAGCATATCCCGCTCCTCGCACCGTTCGCCACCGCTACCCGCCACTCCAGCAGAAACCTTGGCACGAGCTCAACTGCTCCTAGACTTCCCTCCAACGCCAGACAAGATCGACGACTGGAGGGCCACCATTCAGAGCCTCATCGGCTTCGCCAACGGCGACACTCCGCGGCAGCCAACCACATCGCAGCCGCGGCAAGCCAGCCAGGTGCGAGCCGATGGTGACAAGACCGATGGGGGTGCGACCACCGTGCACTCCCCGCCCCGAAGGCCAAGATCGCCGACTCGTCGGGTCCACCGCGACAGCGACTCCACCGCTTCATCAGATCTGCGAACTCGTCGCGATCAGCGCCACGTTCTTCATGAACGACAGCAAGAAGACGCTCGTACCCGCATCGAGCGCCGAAGAGAAACGCGGCGTCAATCAGACCGGCGCGCTGGGCCCACTATCGACATGCATGCGCCAGGGGAACCAGGCGACCTGCCGTACGCGGTAGGTTGCCCTGCGTTTACTCGTGAGCTGCGGCAAGTCCAGTGGCCTGGCACGAAGAGTTTCAAGCCAGACGTACCCGAGAAGTACGACGGCAGGTTGCATCCGTCGGAGTTCCTCAACATCTACACCATCGCGGTGCAGGCTGCTGGGGGGCGAGACGACAAGATCCTTGCCAACTACTTCCCGCTGGTGCTCAAGCCCAACGTCAGATCTTGGCTCAAGCACTTGCCGGAAAACTCCATACCTTCCTGGGCAGACCTGTGCCATCAGTTTGTTGGCGCCTTTACAGGCGGCCACAAACCTCATGGCCAGGAGAGTGACCTTCACTTGCTTGCCCAGAAAGAAGGAGAGCCCTTGCGCAAGTACATCCAGAGATTCAGCCAAGTGCAACGCAACATCCCGGATGTCCAACCTTCCGCGGTCATCAGCGCGTTCCATCAGAACGTGCGTTACCGCAGGATGCGGGAGGAGATGGCGATGTGCAAGATCAGAGACGTCACCGAGCTGTATGCTCTGGCCGACAGGTGTGCACGTGCTGAGGAAGGGAGGAAACTCCCCGGAGAGAATACAGGAACGGGAGGATCTGACAGCGAGGATGCCGCCCCGGCAAATAAAAACCGGCGGCGGAACAACAGGAAGAGGAAAGGCAAAGATGTGCTAGTTGTTGAGCAGTCCAGCAGCGACGGTTTCGCCAAGAAAGACAAAGATGGCAGCTCCGGCAAGGAGGTTGCCGCATGCGCCAACTGCCAGGCTGTGGCAGCCGCCGACAAGCAGGACGGCACCAACAAACAGTACTGCAAGATCCACCGCACCAAGGGCCATGACCTCCAGAGCTGCAAGAAGGTCGAGCAGCTTGTCGAGCTGCAAAAGGCCGAGTACGAGCGACGCGACAAGGAGAAAGCCCGAGCAGGTGCCGGAGGATCCGGTACAAAGCGCACCGGCCGGGGAGGACGCCGCGGCAAGGCCAATCAGCGGCAAGGAGACAGGCCTCCACGCGGCCGCGACAAAGATGAAGATGACGATGACGAAGACATGGATGATGACGAGACCAGCGAGCAGGAGTTTCAGAAAGCCATAGAGGTCTTGTGCGTTGACGGTGGTGCTTCTCTGCATACTTCACACCGCCAACTCAAGCAGTGGATGCGGGAAGTCAACACGGCAGAACCACCCATCGAGTCACACAAGCTTCTGAAATGGTCCAGCACGCCTATCATCTTTGATATTGAGGACCACCCTGATCGCACAACTACGGTCGGGTGCTTGCCGATGTTGGTTCGCCAACTATCCGCAACCTCAAGGTCACTAAGATGCTAGTTGACGGCGGGGCCGGCTTGAACCTGATTTCCTCCGCTGTGCTCCGAAAACTCCAAGTCTGTGACAGCGAGCTCGAAGAAACCAGCACATTCCAAGGAATCAACCCGGGAAGGAGCAAGCCGAAGGGGAAGATCACGCTGTCGGTGACGTTTGGCAGCGAGCTGAACTTCAGGACTGAGAGAATCACTTTTGACATTGTCGATTTTCCATTGCCTTACAATGGAATTCTCGGCCGTCCAGCGCTCGCCAAGTTCATGGCGGCCTCTCACTACGCGTACAACATGCTGAAGATGCCAGGCCCAATAAGCGTCATCTCTGTCCCTGGCGACAAGAAAGATGCTCTTATCTATGCCGACAAGATCTACCGGGAAGCAGCAGCCGCAGCGGATCGCGAGACACTTGCCGCTGAAGCTCCCGGGGGGAAGAAGAAGGCCAAGTCCAGCAAGAGTTCTGATGCCCACTCCGGCAAGCGCACCTCTTCGGAGTGCTGCGCTACCGTCAAGGACGCACCATCGAGCTCCACCGGCAAGTGTAAGAAGACGATGGCAGCTCCGCCAGCGACCAAGAAGGTGTCCGCCAAGGAGGACGGCACTGGTGGTACTTTCACCATCAGTGCCACTCTCGACCCTAAATAGGAAAGCGCGCTCGTTGCTTTCCTGCGGGCGAATGTCGATGTGTTTGCGTGGCAACCGTCTGACATCCCCGGCGTTCCCAGGAAAGTAATTGAGCACCACCTTGTCGTCTGTCCTCATGCGCGGCCCGTCAAGCAAAAAGTCAGAAAACAAGCAGTGGAGCGCCAAGAATTCATCGCAGAAGAGATCAAGAAGTTGGAAGCAGCAGGCCTTGTCAGAGGAGTGCTCCATCCTACGTGGTTGGCCAATCCTGTAGTCGTGCGCAAGGCTAACGGGAAGTGGAGACTTTGCATCGACTTCACCGATGTTAACAAAGCTTGTCCCAAAGATCCATTTCCCTTGCCGCGCATTGACCAGATTGTTGACTCCACGGCCGGATGTGATTTGCTTTCATTTCTTGACGCATACTCAGGATACCATCAGATCTTCATGGCAGAAGAGGATGAGGAGAAAACCGCGTTCATCACTCCATGTGGCACGTACTGTTTCGTACGAATGCCTTTCGGTTTGAAGAATGCTGGTTCAACATTTGCAAGGGTAGTCCATACTGCTTTTGAACCGCAAATACACAGAAATGTGGAAGCCTACATGGATGACATAGTGGTCAAGAGCAGGGACAAAGCAACTCGGATTCAAGATCTAGAAGAGACTTTTGCAAATCTGCGCAAGATCAGCCTCAAGCTCAACCCCGAGAAGTGCGTGTTTGGAGTCCCGTCCGGCAAGCTTCTCGGGTTCTTCGTGTCTCAGAGGGGAATTGAAGCCAATCCCGACAAGATCAAGGCCATTGAGCAGATCGAAGCACCGAAGCGCGTCAAGGATGTACGGAAACTTGCCAGCTGCGTGGCGGCTCTCAGCAGGTTTATCTCTAAGTCTGCTGAGCGCGCCCTGCCGTTTTTCAAAATCTTGAAAAAGGCAGGTCCAATGAAATGGACTCCGGAAGCGGAGGCTGCGCTGCAGGACTTGAAGAGATACCTGTCCTCCACTCCAATACTTGTCGCACCTAAGCCACAAGAGAAGTTGCTGCTGTATCTGGCGGCAACCAATCAAGTGGTTAGTGCTGCGTTAGTAGCGGAGAGAGAGGCAGATGATGAGCCAGCGACCGCGGCAAGCACATCCAGTGGCAAGAAGGGGGCTTCCTCGACAAGCTCTAGTCCCGACAAAGATGAATCTGCGCAGATGTGCGAAGAGATACAGCAGAAGAGAATGGTGCAGCGCCCAGTCTACTTTGTCAGTTCCCTTCTGCAGGGGGCTAGGTCAAGGTACTCTGGTGTGCAGAAATTGCTTTTCGGCCTTCTCATGGCCTCGAGAAAGCTGCGCCATTACTTCCAAGCACATGAGATAACAGTTGTTACTCGCTTTCCACTGAAGAGGATACTGCAAAATCCCGAAGCAACAGGCAGGATTGTTGAGTGGGCACTGGAACTGTCAAGCTTTGGCCTCAAGTTTGAGAGTACTTCGACTATCCAAAGCAGAGCATTGGCAGAATTCATAGCAGAGTGGACGCCAACACCAGATGAAGAAATTCCAGAGACGAGCATCCCCGTCAAGGAAGCAAGCAAAGAGTGGCTGATGTACTTTGATGGTGATTTCTCGCTGCAAGGCGCCGGTGCTGGCGTGCTGCTTGTCGCACCCACCGGAGAGCACCTCAAGTACGTGGTCCAGATGCACTTTCCCAAGGAGCAAGCAACAAACAATACTGCAGAGTATGAAGGATTGCTCGTCGGTCTCAGGATCGCGGCATACCTTGGGATCGAGCAGCTCATTGTCAGGGGTGACTCGCAGCTTGTCGTCCGCCAAGTGAACAAGAATTATCAGAGTCCATTGATGGAAGCTTACGTTGATGAAGTGAGGAAGCTAGAAGAGCGCTTTGTCGGCCTACAGATGGAACACGTTCCAAGAGCTCAGAATGACATTGCTGACGGCCTGTCAAAGTGCCCAGCACTTAAGTTACCTGTGGAACCAGGGATCTTTGTGCTCAAGCTGACTCAACCCTCTGTGACGCCATCAACTGGACAGAGCAAGAAGAGGAAGTTGATTTCTGGTGACTATTTTCCGGCAGAGCTTCCCGAAGCCGCCACCAAGAAGGTCCCCAAGATCAACGCCAAGAGTGCTGATGAGCAGTCTGCTCCGACAAGCCCCAGGGCTTGTTTCGTTGTAGCAGACGCTCCCGACAAGTTTTGCTCCGGCAAGCTTGCCGGGGATCGTCAAGCTCCGGCTGAGCTACAGGTTCTCGCCGTAGAAGCGGATGTTCCCGCAGCAGCAGATATGCCTTTAGTCCTTGTTGTCGAGCCACAGGCTCCAGCATGGGCACAGCAGATCGTCTGTTTCCTCCAGACAGGAGAACTTCCCGAAGAGCCAGAAGAAGCGGAAAGAGTAGCCCGACAGTCAAGTATGTACCAGTTTGTCGACAACGCACTGTACAGAAGAAGACTCAACGGAGTGAAATTGAAGTGTATTCACCGGGAAGATGGACAGAAGCTGTTGGCAGAGATACATGGAGGCATTTGTGGTCACCACATTGGCGCAAGAGCGCTTGCCGGCAAAGCTTTCCGGCAAGGCTTCTTTTGGCCGACAGCCCTCCAGGATGCAACTACACAAGTAACCAAGTGTGAAGCGTGCCAGTTCCATTCCAAGCAGATACACCAGCCAGCTCAAGCTCTCCAGACGATCCCTTTATCCTGGCCATTTTCGGTCTGGGGGCTCGACATCCTCGGCCCCTTCCCCCGAGCAGTCGGGGGCTTTGAGTACTTGTACGTCGCAATCGACAAGTTCACAAAGTGGCCGGAAGTGGAACCAGTGAGGAAGGTGACAACACAGTCAGCAGTCAAGTTCTTCAGGTCGATTGTTTGCCGCTTCGGGATCCCTAACAGGATCATCACCGACAACGGTACGCAATTCACGAGCCGCACCTTCATGCAGTACGTCCAAGATCTTGGCGCCAAGGTCTGCTTCGCTTCTGTTGCTCACCCCAGGAGCAACGGTCAAGCGGAAAGGGAAAATGCTGAAGTGCTGCGTGGGCTCAAGACCAGGACTTTCGACAAGCTGCACAAGTGCGGAAGAAACTGGATCGAGGAGCTGCCGGTGGTTCTTTGGTCGATCAGGACGACGCCAAATCGAGCCACTGGCCAGACACCTTTCGCTCTAGTCTATGGAGCAGAGGCAGTTATCCCCATGGAACTCGTATACGGGTCACCTCGAGTGCTCGCTTATGATGATTGAGCAAGAGCAGCTGCGACAAGATGACGCGCTGCTCCTTGAGGAAGACCGTCTTCAGGCTGCTGTACGAGCTGCTCGATACCAGCAAGCTTTGCGCCGCTACCATAGCCGCAAGGTCAAAGCCAGAAGTCTCGAGGAAGGCGACCTTGTTCTTCGGTGCGTTCATTCCGCCAAGAATTCCAACAAGTTGACGCCGAAGTAGGAAGGCCCTTACCGGGTGAAACGAGTCACTAGGCCTGGCGCTGTCCGCCTTGAGACCGAGGATGGCTTTCCAATGAGCAACTCCTGGAACATCGAGCATCTTCGTAAGTTTTACCCGTAAGGCGCGGTTGTCGGACCCTGTCCGTCAACCACCATTTTGTTCAAGTCTTGCCGCTGTTGCATGTAATCCTTTGTACAAAGCCAGGCGCAGACCCTGAGCGAAGATAAAGCGCTGGCGCCCTAAGTTTTAGCATGCATGCTGAGTCGAGTCTCGTCCTTGGTTAGGGTTGATAGTGTTTAGCAGCGGCTAACCCCTAACTTAGAGGTCGAGTGTGCGTCCCTTTGCCGTTCTCTTCGTTTCCCTTGGTTTGCAAGGCTCGCATATCCTGACGAGACCACTTGAGGACGAAAAGGAGAAAAAGGACGGACCAACATCTGGACCCCGGCAAGCCAGTGTTGCCGGGGGCTGCAAGTGCAAAGATTAACCCACGGCGAACCAGAGTTGCCGGGGGCTGCAATCTCATATAAGTTTTTCATCCCTTATCATGCATTCTCTTATGGACTGAGGCATGCGAAACGTCATTTCTTCCTAAAAGCTACCGTGCTCCCTTAACTCTAGGCCCTGGGGCTCGTTCCCGGGGCCAGATTTGGTCGTAGTCGCGGCAGCAAAGGGACGAAGCGAGGAGCCTGAACCCGCCTCCTCCCTGCCTCCGCCGAAAGCGTGAGAAAGGTCGAGCGACGTGGGAAGACGGCAGGGCCTGCTGCCGGGAAAAAAAAGTGTCTATCTTAAAGATATTAAGGATTTGCTCCTTGGCGTGGGTTCCACCCACAAGACAAGTGACCCGGCAAGCATCCCCTTTTCATTAAAGAGCATTCCACTCAGGAGGTAGGACAAGGAGGCGAAAAGGGCAAAAGGGGCGCCTAGACGAGCTACGGGAAGCAGAAGACACCAAGAGAGCGTCTTGGCGGTCGTCCAGGGGCTGGATGGTGATGGCGGCGCCGGAGGCAGAGCTCGAAGACGAGGCGGCAGGACGTCAGCATGCTGTCGAGGGCGTCGTGCCCTCGTACTCCGAGTTGACGGCCTTGTCGCCTACCCTCTTCCTCTTCCGCAGCCTCCCTGCGCCAGCCGCCTAAGGAGACGGCCCCGAGAATCGGATGATGAGGTCGCCGGAGCTGCACGGAGCGGCGCCCGACACCTAGTCGGACCCGTCATCCCGCCGCCCGCCACCCTCGTCGTCGCTGTCGCTGTCCTCCTCGTCACTCCCGCCCGAGGAGGAGCCTTCGCTGTCGGAGGAGCTCTCCACGCAGCACCGTGCCCGAGTCCCGAAGCACCCGAAGACCTTGACGGAGAGGAGACCGCCCTCCATCAGCTTAAAATGGAGGGTGAGCCCCGCCGTCAAGCTGTGGATGCGGGTGAACGTCTTCCACCCTCGACCAAGATACATCACATTAGGGGCCGGGAAATCAACGCGGACTCACGTACCGCTGATTCCACAGCCCCTCATGTGCAACCTCAGTGTCTCGGGCGGATCCAACTCCATCTCGCTCGCAAACGGAGTCGGGAGACGAAGGCGACGACGAGGTGGCCGACGCAGCCTGACGAAGAACTCGCAAGGGTCATCCCCGATATGGTCCGCCACGGGGAGAGGATCTGCTGGCGAAGGCGAGGCCGGCGGGCTGCCTCGCCCACCTCTTCCCCGACCGCCTCTGCCTCGCCCTCGACCTCGCCCGCTGCCTCGTCCCCTCCCTCTTCCCCTTGCGGCTGGCTCCGCCACCACGGGTGCGGGGGGAGGAGGGACGCGTTGCCTAGCGGCAACCCTCGTCGCCACCGTCGAAGGACCAGGGTTCCCTTTCTCCATGGCGAATGAGAGAGAGAGGAGCAGAAGCTGAAGGAAAGAGGAGATGAAAGAAAGCGGTTTTCTGTTCCCCCCCCCTCTCCTTATAAAGGAGCGGGGTGGGGGCTCGGCCGCCCCACTCAGCCAATCAAGGCACGAAAGGAGCAGGGAACTGGGCCCAACCCGCTGCCTCGACCCGTGACGACCCAGTTTCCCGCCTCCACCGTTCGCCACTCCAAGCGCATGGAGGCCGCGTGGCAGGCGTGCAGAACTGAGGCGACGGATGAGGCGACCTCTCCCCACCCCGTGATCGGGGGGAGTGGACGCCTCGAAGACCACGCCTCCACGCCTCCCTCCGTTTATGGGGAAGGTGCGAACCGCCAGGAGGCGGGCGTTTCACCTTTCCGAATAAAGGAACCACCCCCGACCTCTCCCACGACGCCGCAATTGACGCGTGCCATTCGAGAGGGCGCGGTGGGTGCGGAGTAAGATACGACGTGACCCAGGCCGCGCGTGCCCGTGCCCTGTTTTGGGCCTGGCCCAACAGCGCTCGGCACCGTGTATGGCCCAGGCCCGGGGGCTCCTATCGGTGTACTAGAGTAGGGGTACCCTAGTATCCCGAACTTGTGCACGGGCAGTCGCAGCACCCCGCGGCAAGGCTTGCCAGGTGATCACCAAGGCCCCCTATGGTTCCTTTGGAGCCATTCAAGAACAAAGTATTTAAGCCAAAGAGACAAGTCCCCGGCAAGAGGAGCTCGCCGGGAAGGCCACTCGAGGCACAAGACCCCGGCAAGAGGAGCTTGCCGAGAAGGCCAACCAGAGCATCTCAAGGAACTTACCGCGACGCACCACGCGTCCCGGCAGGACCCGGCGAGCGACAAGCTTCCAGACGCGGCAAGACAACGGCCGCGGCAAGGCGTTCGCCGCGGCAAGCCACCACTCTGTACCTGCGCTCCAGCTCACCCACTTACGTGTCGCTCTGGGACCCTTCCAAGCGTACGTGGCGGGAGGCTGTGCAGCCAGGGGTACACTGTGGCATGCAGCGCTGACAAGATCGCCATCGTGGCAAGTGGTGGCGCCACTGACGGTCCCTTTTCTGCACCGTCTGGGCGACGTAGATAGGCATTTAATGCCTTTGTCCCCTGCCGTCAGGGTTAGGTATGATTCACTGTGTAGGTAGCTATACCTACCGCACCACCTTTCCATTTTTGCCCTTGCCTACGTTGCCACCTGTTGGAGACCCCTTGAGCATATAAAAGGAGGCCCATGCACAACGTAGAAGGGGATCGCCCCCAGGAGGACGAACAGTAGAACACTCACGCTCGGTCTCGTTAGCTGCTGGTGTGTACTGTAGCACTCAACGCTCCCGAGCAAGAACTGAATACAATCCACAAAGCAGCAGTAGGAGTATTATCTCTCCGGAGAGCTCCGAAGCTGGGTAAAACCCCTCGCATGCCTCGCCTCGATCCGCTCTTTGCGCGACCTCCGCCCCCCGCCGAACTGAGAAGGGGCTCCGTCCCCATAGGTGCTCGAGGAGCCAGATTTTCCCCGGCACCTTTGCCAAGGCAATTGCACCAGTATTGTCACAAAAGATTTTCATTGGACCCGATGCACTAGGTATGACACCTAGATCGGATATGAAATCCTTCATCTAGACTCCTTCGTTTGCTGCTTCTTAAGCAGCTATGTACTCTGCTTCACATGTAGATCCCGCCACGACGCTTTGTTTAGAACTGCACCAACTGACAGATCTACCGTTTAATGTAAACACGTATCCGGTTTGCGATTTAGAATCGTCCGGATCAGTGTCAAAGCTTGCATCAACATAACCATTTACGATGAGCTCTTTGTCACCTCTATATACAAGAAACATATCCTTAGTCCTTTTTAGGTATTTCAGGATGTTCTTGACCGCTGTCCAGTGATCCATTCCTGGATTACTTTGGTACCTCCCTGCTAGACTTATAGCAAGGCACACATCAGGTCTGGTACACAGCATTGCATACATGATAGAGCCTATGGCTAAAGCATAGGGAACTTCTTTCATTTTTTTCTCTATCTTCTGCAGTGGTCGGGCATTGAGTCTTACTCAATTTAACACCTTGTAACACAAGCAAGAATCCTTTCTTCGCCTGATCCACTTTGAACTTCTTCAAAACTTTGTGAAGGTATGTGCTTTGTGAAAGTCCAATTAAGCGTCTTGATCTATCTCTATAGATCTTAATGCCCAATATGTAAGCAGCTTCACCGAGGTCTTTCATTGAAAAACTCTTATTCAAGTAACCCTTTATGCTATCCAGAAATTTTATATCATTTCCAATTAGTAATATGTCATCCACATATAATATCAGAAATGCTACAGAGCTCCCACTCACTTTCTTGTAAATACAGGCTTCTCCAAAAGTCTGTATAAAACCAAATGCTTTGATCACACTATCAAAGCGTTTATTCCAACTCTGAGAGGCTTGCACCAGTCCTTAAATGGATCGCTGGAGCTTGCACACTTTCTTAGCTCCCTTTGGATCGACAAAACCTTCCGGTGGCATCATATACAACTCTTCTTCCAGAAATCCATTCAGGAATGCAGTTTTAACATCCATCTGCCAAATTTCATAATCATAAAATGCGGCAATTGCTAACATGATTCGGACAGACTTAAGCATCGCTACGGGTGAGAAGGTATCATCGTAGTCAATCCCTTGAACTTGTCGAAAACCTTTTGCGACAAGTCGAGCTTTGTAGACAGTAACTTTACCGTCAGTGTCAGTCTTCTTCTTAAAGATCCATTTGTTCTGAATTGCTTGCCGATCATCGGGCAAGTCAACCAAAGTCCACACTTTCTTCTCATACATGGATCCCATCTCAGATTTCATGGCTTCAAGCCATTTTGCGGAATCTGGGCTCACCATTGCTTCTTCATAATTCGTAGGTTCACCATGATCTAGTAGCATGACTTCCAGAACAGGATTACCGTACCACTCTGGTGCGGATCTTACTCTGGTTGATCTACGAGGTTCAGTAACTTGATCTGAAGTTTCGTGATCATCATCATTAACTTCCTCACTAATTGGTGTAGGTGTCACAGAAACCGGTTTCTGTGATGAACTACTTTCGAATAAGGGAGCAGGTTCAATTACCTCATCAAGTTCTACTTTCCTCCCACTCACTTCTTTCGAGAGAAACTCCTTCTCTAGAAAGTTTCTGAATTTAGCAACAAAAGTCTTGCCTTCGGATCTGTGATTGAAGGTGTATCCAATAGTCTCCTTTGGATATCCTATGAAGACACATTTCTCCGATTTGGGTTCGAGCTTATCAGGTTGAAGCTTTTTCACATAAGCATCGCATCCCCAAACTTTCAGAAACGACAACTTTGGTTTCTTGCCAAACCACAGTTCATAAGGTGTCGTCTCAACGGATTTCAATGATGCCCTATATAACGTGAATGCGGCCGTCTCTAAAGCATAACCCCAAAAGGATAGCGGTAAATCAGTAAGAGACATCATTGATCGCACCATATCTAGTAAAGTACGATTACGACGTTCGGACACACCATTACGTTGTGGTGTTCTGGGTGGCGTGAGTTGCGAAACTATTCTGCATTGTTTCAAATGTACACCAAACTCGTAACTCAAATATTCTCCTCCATGATCAGATCGTAGAAACTTTATTTTCTTATTACGATGATTTTCAACTTCACTCTGAAATTCTTTGAACTTTTCAAATGTTTCAAACTTATGTTTCATTAAGTAGATATACCCATATCTGCTTAAGTCATCTGTGAAGGTGAGAAAATAACGATATCCGCCACGAGCCTCAACATTCATCGAACCACATACATCTGTATGTATGATTTCCAACAAATCCGTTGCTCTCTCCATAGTACCGGAGAACGGCGTTTCAATCATCTTGCCCATGAGGCACGGTTCGCAAGTACCAAGTGATTCATAATCAAGTGGTTCCAAAAGTCCATCAGTATGGAGTTTCTTCATGCGCTTTACACCGATATGACCTAAACGGCAGTGCCACAAATAAGTTGCACTATCATTATCAACTCTGCATCTTTTGGCTTCAACATTATGAATATGTGTATCACTACTATCGAGATTCAACAAAAATAGACCATTCTTCAAGAGTGCATGACCATAAAATATATTACTCATATAAATATAACAACCATTATTCTCTTATTTAAATGAATAACCGTATCGCATCAAACAAGATCCAGATATAATGTTCATGCTCAATGCTGGCACCAGATAACAATTATTTAGGTCTAAAACTAATCCCGAAGGTAGATGTAGAGGTAGCGTGCCGACTGCGATCACATTGACTTTGGAACCATTTCCTACGCGCATCGTCACCTCGTCCTTTGCCAATCTTCGCTTAATCCGTAGTCCCTGTTTCGAGTTGCAAATATTAGCAACAGAACCAGTATCAAATACCCAGGTGCTACTGCAAGCATTAGTAAGGTACACATCAATAACATGTATATCACATATACCTTTGTTCACCTTGCCATCTGCTACGTCTCGAGCTAGCGTTGGTTTTCCCCGAAGAGGAGGGGGTGATGCAGCACAGTAGCGTAAGTATCTCCCTCAGTTTTTGAGAACCAAGGTATCAATCCAGTAGGAGGTCACGCGCAAGTCCCTCGTACCTGCACAAAACGCTAGCAACTCGCAACCAACGCTTAGGGGTTGTCAATCCCTTCACAGTCACTTACGAGAGTGAGATCTGATAGAGATAATATTTTTGGTATTTTTGGTATAAAGATGCAAAGTGAAAACTAAAAGCAAAACAAGTAAAATAAAGTAATCCCTGCATCTACTACTATTACTCCACTCATCAACCGCTATCCAGCATGCATCTAGAGTATTAAGTTAAAAACAGAGTAACGCCTTAAGCAAGATGACATGATGTAGAGGAATAAATTCATGCAATATGATAAATACCCCATCTTGTTATCCTCGACGGCAACAATACAATACGTGCCTTGCAACTCTTTCTGTCACTGAGTAAGGACACCGCAAGATTGAACACAAAGCTAAGCACTTCTCCCATTGCAAGAACTACCAATCTAGTTGGCCAAACCAAACGGATAATTCGAAGAGACTTGCAAAGATAACTCAATCATACATAAAAGAATTCAGAGAAGATTCAAATATTATTCATAGATAAGTTGGATCATAAACCCACAATTCATCGGTCTCAACAAACACACCGCAAAAAGAAGATTACATCGAATAGATCTCCACGAGAGAGGGGGAGAACATTGTACTGAGATCCAAAAAGAGAGAAGAAGCCATCTAGCTACTAGCTATGGACCCGAAGGTTTGAAGTAAACTACTCACACTTCATCGGAAGGGCTATGGTGTTGATGTCGAAGCCCTCCGTGATGGATGCCCTCTCTGGCAGAGCTCCAGAACAGGCCCCAAGATGGGATCTTGTGGATACAGGAAGTTGCGGCGGTGGAATTAGGTTTTTGGCTCCGTCTCTGGTCTAATGGGGGTACGTAGGTATATATAGGAGGAAGGAGCATGTCGGTGGAGCTCCGAGGGGCCCACAAGGTAGGGGGCGCGCCCAGGGGGCGCCCTCCACCCTCGTGACCTCCCTGGAAACTTCTTGGAGTAGGGTCCAAGTCTCCTGGATCACGTTCGGTGAGAAGATCACGTTCTCGAAGGTTTCATTCCGTTTGGACTCCGTTTGATATTCTGTTTCCTCGAAATACTGAAATAGGCAAAAAACAGCAATTCTGGGCTGGGCCTCCGGTTAATAGGTTAGTCCCAAAAATAATATAAAAGTGGAAAATAAAGCCCAATATAGTCCAAAATAGTAGATAAAGTAGCATGGAGCAATAAAAAATTATAGATACATTGGAGACATATCACCATCCTTCTTATCCGCCAAATACTTGGGGCTAGTTCCGCTTCCAGTGACCGGTCTGTTTGGAGTAGAAGCACTCAATTTCAGGCTTAGGTCCAGATTTGTGTTTCTTCTCCTGAGCAGCAACTTAAGTTCTGTTCTTCTTGAAGTTCCCATTCTTCTTCCCTTTGCCCTTTTTCTTGAAACTAGTGGTCTTGTTGACCATCAACACTTGATGCTCCTTCTTGATTTCTACCTCCATAGCTTTTAGCATTGCGAAGAGCTCGGGAATCGTCTTATCCATCCCTTGCATATTATAGTTCATCACAAAGCTCTTGTAGCTTGGTGGCAGCGATTGGAGAACTCTGTCAATGACGCAATCATCCGGAAGATTAACTCCCAGTTGAATCAAGTGATTATTATACCCAGACATTTTGAGTATATGTTCACTGACAGAATTGTTCTCCTCCATCTTGCAGCTATAGAACTTATTGGAGACTTCATATCTCTCAATCCGGGCATTTGCTTGAAATATCAACTTCAACTCCTGGAACATCTCATATGCTCCATGACGTTCAAAACGTTGTTGAAGTCCCGGTTCTAAGCCGTAAAGCATGGCACATTGAACTATCGAGTAGTCATCAGCTTTGCTCTGCCAGACGTTCTTAACATCGTCAGTTGCATCAGCAGCAGGCCTGGCACCCAGCGGTGCTTCCAGGACGTAATTCTTCTGTGCAGCAATGAGGATAATCCTCAAGTTACGGACCCAGTCGGTGTAATTGCTACCATCATCTTTCAACTTTGCTTTCTCAAGGAACGCATTAGAATTCAACGGAACAACAGCACGGGCCATCTATCTACAATCAAACATAAACAAGCAAGATACTATCAG
Organism: Aegilops umbellulata; assembly: GCA_032464435.1. Lineage (NCBI taxonomy): Eukaryota > Viridiplantae > Streptophyta > Magnoliopsida > Poales > Poaceae > Aegilops > Aegilops umbellulata. Next base: position 482,846,863 of record CP136055.1, read on the forward strand.
GTACTAAGTTCATGATAAATTTAAGTTTAATTAATCATATTACTAAAGAACTCCCACTTAGATAGACGTCCCTCTAATCCTCTAAGTGATCACGTGATCCAAATCAACTAAACCATGTCCGATCATCACGTGAGATGGAGTAGTTTTAATGGTGAACATCACTATGTTGATCATATCTACTATATGATTCACGCTCGACCTTTCGGTCTCCGTGTTTCGAGGCCATATCTGTTATATGCTAGGCTCATCAAGTTAAACCTGAGTATTCTGCATGTGCAACTATTTTGCACCCGTTGTATTTGAACATAGAGCCTATCACACCTGATCATCACATGGTGTCTCAGCATGAAGAACTTTCGCAACGGTGCATACTCAGGGAGAACACTTTTACTATGATAATTTAGTGAGGGGTCATCTTATAATGCTACCATCAATCAAATCAAGATAAGATGCATAAAAGATAAACATCACATGCAATCAATATAAGTGATATGATATGGCCATCATCATCTTGTGCTTGTGATCTCCATCTTCGAAGCACCATCATGATCACCATCGTCACCGGCGCGACACCTTGATCTCCATCGTAGCATCATTGTCGTCTCTCCAATCTTATGCTTCTACGACTATCGCTACCGCTTAGTGATAAAGTAAAGCATTACAGGGCGATTGCATTGCATACAATAAAGCGACAACCATATGGCTCCTGCCAGTTGCCGATAACTCGGTTACAAAACATGATCATCTCATACAATAAAATTTAGCATCATGTCTTGACCATATCACATCACAACATGCCCTGCAAAAACAAGTTAGACGTCCTCTACTTTGTTGTTGCAAGTTTTACGTGGCTGCTACGGGCTTAGCAAGAACCGCTCTTACCTATGCATCAAAACCACAAACATAGTTTGTCAAGTTGGTGTTGTTTTAACCTTCGCAAGGACCGGGCGTAGCCACACTCGGTTCAACTAAAGTTGGAGAAACTGACACCTGCCAGCCACCTGTGTGCAAAGCACGTCGGTAGAACCAGTCTCACGTAAGCGTACGCGTAATGTCGGTCCGAGCCGCTTCATCCAGCAATACCGCCGAACCAAAGTATGACATGCTGGTAAGTAGTATGACTTATATTGCCCACAACTCACTTGTGTTCTACTCGTGCAAATAACATCAACACATAAAACCAGGCTCTGATACCACTGTTTGGGAACGTAGTAATTTCAAATTTTCCTATGCACACGCAAGATCATGGTGATGCATAGCAACGAGAGGGGAGAGTGTTGTCCACATACCCTCGTAGACCGAAAGCGGAAGCGTTATAACAACGCGGTTGATGTAGTCGTACGTCTTCACGGCCCGATCGATCAAGCACCAAAACTACGGCACCTCCGAGTTCTAGCACACGTTCAGCTTGTTGACGATCCCCGGACTCCGATCCAGCAAAGTGTCGGGGATGAGTTCCGTCAGCACGACGGCGTGGTGACGATCTTGATGTTCTACCATCGCAGGGCTTCACATAAGCACCGCTACAATATTATCGTGGATTATGGTGGAGGGGGCACCGGACACGGCTAAGAGATCTCAAGGATCAATTGTTGTGTCTAGAGGTGCCCCCCTGCCCCCGTATATAAAGGAGCAAGGGGGAGGGGCGGCCGGCCAGGAGGAGGCGCGCCAGGGAGGAGTCCTACTCCTACCGGGAGTAGGACTCCCTCCTTTCCTTGTCCAACTAGGAGAGGGGGAAGGAAGGAAGAGAGGAGGCCCATGAGGCCCATTAACCCCCCGGGGGATTCCGGTAACCCCCCGGTACTCCGTTCTATATCCAATAACCCCCGGAACCATTCCTATGTCCGAATATAGTCGTCCAATATATCAATCTTTATGTCTCGACCATTTCGAGACTCCTCGTCATGTCTGTGATCACATCCGGGACTCCGAACAACCTTCAGTACATCAAAACGTATAAACTCATAATGAAACTGTCATCGTAACATTAAGCATGCGGACCCTACGGGTTCGAGAACAATGTAGACATGACCGAGACACGTCTCCGGTCAATAACCAATAGTGGAACCTGGATGCTCATATTGGCTCCTACATATTCTACGAAGATCTTTATTGGTCAGACCGCATAACAACATACGTTGTTCCCTTTGTCATCGGTATGTTACTTGCCCGAGATTCGATCGTGGGTATCTCAATACCTAGTTCAATCTCGTTATTGGCAAGTCTCTTTACTCGTTCCGTAATACATCATCTCGCAGCTAACTCATTAGTTGCATTGCTTGCAAGGCTTAAGTGATGTGCATTACCGAGAGGGCCCAGAGATACCTCTCCAACAATCGGAGTAACAAATCCTAATCTCGAAATACGCCAGCCCAACATGTACCTTCGGAGACACCTGTAGAGCTCCTTTATAATCACCCAGTTACGTTGTGACGTTTGGTAGCACACAAAGTGTTCCTCCGGCAAACGGGAGTTGCATAATCTCATAGTCATAGGAACATGTATAAGTCATGAAGAAAGCGATAGCAACATACTAAACGATCAGGTGCAAAGTAATGGAATGGGTCATGTCAATCACATCATTCTCCTAATGATGTGATCCGGTTTAATCAAATAACAACACATGTCTATGGTTAGGAAACATAACCATCTTTGATTAACGAGCTAGTCAAGTAGAGGCATACTAGTGACAATATGTTTGTCTATGTATTCACACAAGTATTATGTTTCTGGTTAATACAATTCTAGCATGAATAATAAACATTTATCATGATATAAGGAAATAAATAATAACTTTATTATTGCCTCTAGGGCATATTTCCTTCAACATATTAGAGCAGCTGGCTGCATAAGATTGCCGTGTCATCAAGAGGTACCAATATCATTCGCTCAATATCATTCGCTCATACGATAGGGTTGGCTGGCTAGTGATATTTTTTCACTCTCTCTCTCTCTCTCTCTCTCTCTCTCTCTCTTTCTGTTTCCTCTCAAAGCTTCAAAGCTGAGCTCCTCGAGCTGATCTAGGGCGGGGGATAAGAACCACTCGTCGAACTTGGGTTGGACCTTGAAGTTGGTACTGAACATGCGGATGTCAAGGCGTTTGGCTGGCCCAGGGTGCGATGAAAGGATCTTGGAGACTACGGCCATGCGTTTGCAATCCCCGTCGCAGAGGAAGCTGTCGACGGTGAGGTTCAGGGGGACGCAGCACCAGAGGGGGCGCCACCGCCGGGAGAGCAGGGCGGTCCGCACGCCAGATTTGTTGGGGAGGAGGCCGATGATGACGAGCAGCGTGTCGTCGGGGAGGCTGCTGATGAAGTCCAGGCTCGCCGGATGCGGTTTTAGCTCGAGACGCCTCCACTTGTTGGCTGCCTCGCCGTCCATCTCAACCGGTGGCGACTCCGGTGTACACGTGTGCTGGGTGTGCGCGAGTGCGTCCTTTTATGCATGCCGTCGTGTAGTGGTGAATTGTGCGCGAGTGCGTCCTTCGCGCGCAAGAAGTTTGTCCTCAATGCGCCCTCAATTTACTAGCGAGCGGGGTGCTACCCCGAGTGGTTTCAACTTTCTTTACTTCACCGCGTGTCAGATGGGCCTCTAGTTTACTTATTTTCACCCACTGCCACATGGGCCAGCACACGAAGATACAGAACACGAGCTGACAAGGCAGCATGTGGATTGGTTGACCGGTCAACTAAACAATATACAGAGCTATACGCTGACACAGTGAGCGTATAATCCGTCGGTATAGAGAGTTCGAGTGAGAGGGGAGGCCCATGAGAGATAGCAGAGAGAGAGAGAAAGAGCTACTCCCTCCGTTCATAATGTAGTTCCAACATTTGTTTAAGTCAAACTTTTGAAACTTTGACCAAGTTTATAAAGAAATTACTTATATCTACAATACCAAAGATAAATGATAGTATGAAGTAAGTACATGTTGTGATGAATCTAATGATCGTTCCAGATGTAAATGTTTTTCTCCACATATACCTGGTCAAACATTTCTGAGGTTTGACTTTTCAAAACATCCATATGCTTATGGACGTGACAGAGTCCCTAACAAGAGAGAGAGAGAGAGAGAGAGAGAGTGAGTGAAAAAAGTGTGTGTGCGTGTGTGAAAGAGACATGGACAACACACGATAAAAGTAGAGAAAAAGCGTGCGTGTCTTATGCAAACATATCACACATGCATCTTCGACAACGGAGGCAAGGTGAGGAGATAGTGTGTGGTTGTTTGGAACCGAGAGAGCAAGACCCCTAGCACATGGCCAAGAGGGGTCTGACAAACAAGGGAGAGAGGTCGAGAGAGACGTACGGAGAAAATGCAGGCATGGGGAGGAGAGAGTGTATGTTTGTCATAGAGAGATCCCCTGGAGATCGTGATGGGACTACATGGGTGGGAGATCGAGTGACAAGGTGTGTGCGCGATAGAAGATGCCCCGAGAGATATCGAGATAGACATATGGATGGAAGGAGACAATATGTGTGTTCCTGATGGCTAGTAAGAGATAATCATACATAGGAGGGGGAGTGCTTGCGCCTATGATGGATTGAGGGATTATGGTACTTAGGGGGGTGCGTGTCACATGGAGAGAGAACAAGGGCGGAGAGTGTTGGATGGGTCTATATGTATAGGGCGAGCGAGACATGTGTATGTGTGAACCAGGGAGATATAAGGCCAGTTTGGCTTGCGTCCTGAGCATATTTTGCCTGGCCTAGGGTTGGCTGGATTTCATGCACGCTTGTTTGGTTGCTACCCTGTGAAAAAGAAAGCCCGCCTAGCCTGGGCTCCCTTGCACTTTAATTAGCCTGGCTGAACTCCAGACACTGCAAGTAGCCTGGCCCAGGCGACCGATTTCGAACGCCTGGCCGTGCCTGCTCGTGTGGCCACAAGGCTAACAGCAACATGGATGGATATTAGCATTAAATAATTGATGCCTGGATTGATTGATGGGACGTTGATGCTTTGCCTGGCCCAGGCAAGAACCAAACGCTTCAGCACCACACAAGCCTGGCCAGGCAGAAATATTTTACATCTCACGTCCACACCAGGCAGTACCGGCCATCAAGGCATGAGGGTCAGGTCACGAACCAAACTGACTAATAAAGTTTGAGAGAGATTGAAGAGCCCCGACAAGGCTGAGTGGTGCGTCAGATAGCTGAGAGGGGGAAAGAGATATTCCATCCGCTCGATAATGCAGTGCATGTAAATTTTTTAGAAGTCAAACTTTGGAAACTTTGATCAGGTTTATGCAAATGTTATTTATATCTACAATACCAAAGATACATCATACAAAACTACATCTCATGGTGAATCTAATGGTATATGTTTGTCGTACTAGATGTAATTCTTTTTCTCCACGTACATGGTCAAACTTTGTGATGTTTGACTTTTCAATAAATCTATATGCTATGGACCGAGGAGAGTGCCTCAGTCGAGACAGATCAAGTGCGTGTGAAGGAGAATGAGTAAGTGTGCAAAAAGAGTATGTGTGTGACAGAGAAAGTGACAACAGACGATAAATTAGAGAGTGTGTGTGTGTTTTTTCGTTTCTTACGCGAACATATCACGCATGCATATCCGAGATGGAAAAGCGAGGCGAGGAGATACACGAAGATAGCTAGTGTGTGATTGTTTGCAACGGAGAGAGACACCCCTGTAGCACATGTCCAATAGAGGTGTGGCCAACAAGGAACAAAGGTCGAGAGGGACACATAGATGGCATGGATGCACGGGGAGGGAGAGAGGGTGTGTTTGTGATAGAGAGATCCCGTCGAGATCGTGAGGGGAGTATATGGGTGGGAGATCGAGGGAGTGTGTGCACGATAGAAAGATGCCCTGAGAGAAATCGAGATAGACCATGCACATGTTTGTGATGGAGACTAAGATTAGCTAGTCATATACATATAGGGGGGACTGTGTGTGCCTACAATTGAGTGAGAGACCATCATACTTGGCTAGCTAGGCATGAGATTGTGTGTGTGCGTGTGTGAGATGGAGAGAGAACAAGGGGGAGAGATAGAGTTTTAGATGGGCCTATCGAGTGCGAGTGAGATATGCATGTGTATGTATGACCCAGGTGGATGGAGAGTTTGAGAGAGGGGGGAAGAGCTCCGAGACGACATAGTGGTGCGTGAGAGAGTTACAGGCAAAGAGCCAAGGAATCTGTGTGCGTACGATCAGTGCACCCAAGATATCTAGCTTGGACTAGCTAGAGTATCATACATAGTGTGCGAGAGAGACCTATAGATGGTGTATATATGCATGCGAACTAGAAAGACCCCCCCCACACACACACACACACAGACAAAGAGAGAGAGAGAGAGAGAGAGATGGAGAGAAAGGGAGAGGGACCAACAAGGTTTTTGTGTCGGATGCGTGCGACAGAATTGAAGATTGTCGGAGAGAGAGAGAGAGAGAGAGAGAGAGAGAGAGAGAGAGAGAGAGAGAGAGAGAGAGAGAGAGAGAGAGAGAGAACAGGAGTCCGGGAGGTCGCGTTTTATGCATCAAAGACTGATATAAACCATGTTTCGATATAAACTTGCATTCAAATATTTAAATTGGAGAACATGTTGTCTGCAATCCACACATGAACGGATATATACGTATATCAAACAAGTTCATTAATTTTACTTTCAACATGTTCATGGAGTACTATAATACTGTACAACATGCTACTCGATTGAGGTGTTCAATTTTGGATTTATTTCACTATTTTGACCTACTGAACGAGCTATTTCATTGAATCGAGATATTTCATTTTGGGTTTGATTCGCGTTTTTGAGTGGGTTAACTATTTGTCATATAGTAAATCACTAGCAATGAGCATGTAAAAACACATTACTCCCAAGCATCATCTCTCCATCTAAAAAAGAAGTGGCAAGCTAACATTTCAAAATTTGATCCGAATCGACTTGGTAAGGTAGACGTGGATGCTCGTTCTCCCAAAATTTGAATGAACCGTTAAACATCCTCTCTGCTCGGTGGAATTCGCCCGAGCAAATAAATGGGAGACGCGAAATTACCGTCCTATGTGGGACACACATCAATTGGCCCGATGTACATCGAGGGTAGGTTCGTAACTTCATCCAAGTGCGCCCTCTCCTCGGCCGAAATGACATGTGCCGAATAATTCATAAACCATGGTCGGCAAAACACGCTCTCCTCGCCCGAAATTGCTCGCCCACTATAGTTCAAAACACGCCCTCCTCGCCCGAAATCGCTCCCGCCCAGAGAAGCAAAGTTACTCTACTATCCCTGACCCACAGTACACAGACCCAAGCCGAGAAGCCTATAGGCAAGGGTAGAACTGTAACTCCCCCTCATATTTCAGACAAATGCGTACGTAAGACATGGTTCCACTCCCCTCCCAATTCCCCCCGCCCGCCCCCATTCATACATCGTAGGCGCCAAATCGCCTTCTCCCGAGCCGCGAAACCTCAGCCCCACCTCCATGGCGCCCCCACCGCACCAATTTCACAGCCGCCCTCCTCCCTAATGCCGGAGACGTTGTCCATTTGCCGTCGTGCACTGGGTCGTGTGCCTCTTACTCCGTGTTGCTGGTGCTGCCTCGACGACGGCCGCGTGAACCGTACCAGAGTCGATTCACCCCTGCAGTTGTTCACGGCGCCGGAGCGGCTCCAACTTCGGATCCGTCCAGAGTCCTGGCGCTGCTTCGGCGTAGCCGTCGACCGTCGCGACATCGCTCTTTCCCTGCCGCCGGTCGCCACCGCAACCGCGCCGGCCTCACCGACTCGGCAGCTGGACCTGCCTACTTCACCATGCCGCCAGATAGGTCGCACCCTCATCTCAAATCACTTTATTTAGGCGTCAGTTGTCTGAATTTTTATTCTGGGCCAATCGATTTGCAATGCGAAGCAGCACCCCTCGAGGCGGCGGAGCTCCTAGGCTGCTGGTTGGCTGGTGTCTAACGTAAGGGTGCAGGGCCGCAAGTTCACCGTGGAAGCAGTGCTTAGATGGCTATCTTTTAGAGTTGCGTGGGTTGAGGGTACTGCCGCCGCCGGATCTGGATGACGGGGAGTCTTTGTGGATTGGCCCGGGGGCGGCGCAACCACGGCAGTGCGGTGGGGCGGGGAGCGGGCTTTTGGCCGGGGCCACGGACGCTGGAGGCAGGCTGCTCTGCCGTTGGTCGCTGGCTCTTCGGGGAAGATTCCGAATAGTGTCAGCCGGGAGGCACAAGACGGCCAGCCATCCGGCGTAGATCGGACAGTACCAAAATAAAATAAAATCATGTGACCCCAATTTAGTCTTCAGTCAACAGACGTGTGACCACTCTCGTACCTTGTTGTTGATCTCTTAGTGTATTTCTTCAGATCAAAGAGATATGTCGCTCCTAACATTATGCGTTATCTGCATCTTCAGACACACCATCTTCCGACTCACCACAGCTGCTCCAACATGGGAAGCATACACCAGAAGGGAGCTATAGTCCCCACTCAACAGTTCCCTGCATCGAATGCGCGTGCCCGACATGCACAGCCACAACAACTGCAGGGCCATCAACAAGTCAGCACATGATGCTCACTCCTATGGATGGCAGCCAGATAGCTTGTACCCTCATCTTACTTGTGTGCAACATGTATGGCTTTGTTATTCATCTAAGCATGGAAAATAGATCATCACATTTCACTGTATATTCATGCTAATCTCTTATGGGTCTTGTTCAGGAGTTAACATTGTTCCATAGTTCAGCTAAGATACTTGTTCTTTAGGTAACATTGTTCCATAGTTATCATCCATCAGCCAATGCTATCCCACAGGCTGGTGATAATAGTATTATACCACTTCTAGTATTTCCTATGTTGTTCTTTAATACTTTTGTGTGCCATCTAGTTAATCTTGAGTACAAACGATACATATTCTGTAGCTTTCATCTGTGTTCTCCCTTTAGTTTGAGACCTGTTCCTGCTAGTTAACCCCAGTCCTACTATTTATGTCGTCTCCTACAGGCACTCTGTAAGATCGGAAGTATGTCTATAGGGGGGTGATTAAACTACTTGACCAAATAAAAATCTAGCCTTTTCCCAATTCTAGTTCTTGGCAGATTTTAGCTTTTTTAGCACAAGTCAAGAAATCTCCACACAATTCAAGCAAGCATGCAAAAGAGTATATGAGCAGCGGAAAGTAAAGCATGCAACTTGCAAGAATGTAAAGGGAAGGGTTTGGAGGATTCAAACGCAATTGGAGACACAGATGTTTTTGGCGTGGTTCCGATAGGTGGTGCTATCGTACATCCACGTTGATGGAGACTTCAACCCACGGAGGGTAACGGTTGCGCGAGTCCACGGAGGGCTCCACCCACGAAGGGTCCACGAAGAAGCAACCTTGTCTATTCCATCACGATCGTCGCCCACGAAGGACTTGCCTCCCTAGCGGTAGATCTTCACGAAGTAGGCGATCTCCTTGCCCTTACAAACTCCTTGGTTCAACTCCACAATCTTGTCGGAGGCTCCCAAGTGACACCTAGCCAATCTAGGAGACACCACTCTCCGAGAAGTAACAATGGTGTGTTGATGATGAACTCCTTGCTCTTGTGCTTCAAATGATAGTCTCCCCAACACTCAACTCTCTCTCACATGATTTGGATTTGATGGAAAGAAGATTTGAGTGGAAAGCAACTTGGGGAAGGCTAGAGATCAAGATTCATATGGTAGGAATGGAATATCTTGAGCTCAACACAAGTGTAGGTGGTTCTCTCTCCGAACATGTGTATTGGAAGTGTATATGTGTTCTGATGGCTTTCTCCACGAATGAAGAGTGGGTGGAGGGGTATATATAGCCTCCACACAAAATCTAACCGTTACACACAATCTACCAAACTCGGTGGGACCGAATCGTTAAACTCGGTCGGACCGATTTAGCAAACCTAGTGACCGTTAGGATTTTCGGTGGGACTGAGATGCAACTCGGTAGGACCGATATGGTTAGGGTTAGGGCATAACGTAATCTCGGTGTGACCGATTACACAAACTCGGTGGGACCGATTTTGGTAATTAGCTAAGCAGAGAGTTGGTCAGGTAAACTCGGTGGGACCGATCCGCTCTTTTCGGTGAGACCGAAATGTTACGAAAAGGAAACAGTGAGTTTACATTGCAATCTCGGTGGGACCGATCGCTCACTTCGGTTAGACCGAAAAGTTACGAAGGGAAACAGAGAAATTGCAATCCCATCTCGGTGAGACCGAGATCCCTATCGGTGAAACCGAATTGCTAGGGTTTGTGGCAATGGCTATGACATGTGAAACTCGGTGGCGCCGGATAGAAAGAATCGGTGGGGCCAAGTTTGACTTTTGGTTTAGGTCAAATGTGGATGTGGGAAGATAGTTGAGGGTTTTGGAGCATATCACTAAGCACATGAAGCAAGAGGCTCATTAAGCAACACCTCATCCCTCCTTAATAGTATTGGCTTTTCCTATAGACTCAGTGTGATCTTGGATCACTAAAATATAAAATGTAGAGTCTTGATCTTGAAGTTTGAGCCAATCCTTTGTCCTTATAATTTTGAGGGATCCACTTTCCTCATCCATGCCATGCCATCCATTGAGCTTTTCCTGAAATATTCATCTTGGAATAATGTTAGCTCAATGAGCTATATGTTGTTAGAAATTACCAAAACCACCCAGGGATAGTTGCACTTTCACACTAATTACATAAATCTAACTACTAGTTGTCTTCCATGCATGTCAGATATAATTGCACACACTGATATATCCACAAGAACCTCACGGAGCAATGTAAAGGCCAATAAACTTGATGTCAATGATACCAAATATGATGGAACATGTAAAGGCAGTTCTTTAGAAGACTTGCAGAAAGATGATGAATCCTCTTCACCCCACAAGGTCCTTGCTCTAACTTGGGCTGTGATATGGGTACAACATGCATATAATGTCCTGGAGTGTATCTACTCTGTTGCAATGCCATGTGCTTAGCATGCTGATCATGCATGTAAATATGTCATGCCTTCCTGTTTTTCAGTACCTATTCCATTCATGATAACATGTTTTCAAATTCAAGTACTGTCATTCTACTCTATCACAATGCCATCTGCTTAATTTGGACATCATGCTTCTGAATATCTTATGCATTGTTATTCATCAGTATGTACTTCATCTGTCTACCATACCATGTTTTTTTATATTGAAGTGTTGTTCTAGTGCTCTGTTGCAATGCCATCTTATTTTCCCAATCATACACGTGTATGTTGCCTTAGTTATTTCTGTACGTATTCCGCTAGCATACAGTTTTACATTCAACTAGTGTTTTTTTGCTGTGTTGTCCTGTCGTATCCCTAGCTCTCACACCATACTCCCTCCGTCCGGATTACATGTTGCCGAAATGGATAGAAAATGATGTATCTAGAACTGAAATATGCCTAGACCCATCCATTTTTTTCCGGATGGAGGGAATACATGTCAATATGTCATGCCTTTCTATTCTTCAGTACCTATTCCATCTCTCTGCTGCCGCATGTTTTATAATTAAAGCACCATTCTTCTATACAAGGCATGCAAGGGGAAGACGACTATGTTAGAATATGAAGGGTTACAAACAAGGCCTTTGCAAAATATCCAAACGCCAGGAGATAATAAACCAACTCCAGTTTTTATAGATACTGCTCCAGCACAGAGAAACCCAACTCCTACTAAGAATAAGCAGATTCCAGTGGCCAAAGAACTAGTCCGCTCCAGTCCAGCAAAAATATGTCAACTCAATTCTAAGAAGCATGTGTGTATCCTTGCATCATGAAATTTTATAGCATGCTGATCATATTTTCTACATGTTTCTTACCCATCTCTCTTTTAGAAAATAAGCTTAACAGATAGAAGATTTTCTGCAATGGTATCGTTTATGAGGAAAGATTCTTGCAGGAATTCTCTGTGCTCCAATGTAGATGTAAGTACCTGTTGTATATCACTATATTTTTACATCAGCATGTATTTTGTTAATCGGCGTGAATCCAACCTTTATCTGATCTAAATTTAGTTGTAGCAAAATGTATGATTAAAGGCCACAATGTTGTTTTTTGCAAGGAAAACTGCTGGTAGTTTTGCATCCTGAGCTGCATGAGTGTACTATCTCATATCAGTGGGTTTGAATAATTTGGTTTTGCAGTGGGTTTTTCAGTGTTTTTTTTGTACTGTGTTGTCCTGTCGTATCCCTAGCTCTTACATCATACTCCCTCCGTCCAGACTAAATGTCGCAGAAATGGATAAAACTGGATGTATTTAGAACTAAAATACGCCTAGACCCATCCATTTATTTCCGGATGGAGTGAATACATGTCAATATGTCATGCCTTTCTATTCTTCAGTACCTATTCCATCTCTGCTGTAGCATGTTTTATAACTGAATCACCATTCTTCTATATAAGGCATGAAAGGGGAAGACGGCTATGTTAGAATCTGAAGGGTTACAAACCAGGTCTTTGCAAAAGATCCAAACGCCAGGAGATAATAAACCAACTCCATTTTTCATAGATACTGCTCCAGCACAGAGAAACCCAACTCCCACTGATAATAAGCAGATTCCAGTGGCCAAAGAACTAGTCCGCTCCAGTCCAGCAAAAGAATGTCAACTCCATTCTAAGAAGCGTGTGCGTATCCTCGCATCATGAAATTTTATAGCATTCTGATCAAATTTTCTACATGTTTCTTACTCGTCTCTCTTTTAGAAAATAAGGTTAAACGATACAAGACTTCCTCCATTGGGATCGTATTCGAGGAAAATATCTTGCGGGAATTCTCTGTGCTCCAGTGCTGATGTAAGTACCTGTTGTATATCACTATATTTTTACATCAGCATGTATTTTGTTAATCGGCGTGAATCTAACCTTTATCTGATCTAAAATTAGTTGTAGCAAAATGTTAAAGGCGCCAATGTTGATTTTTGTAAGGAAAACTGCCTGGTAGTTTTGCGTATTGAGATGCATGAATGTGCTATCTCATATCACACACATTACTGAATTGTAGTGCTTCTCTGGTTGCCCATTCATTCATTGTGTCAATGTTGCTTTCGTATTACCTTACCTGGCTGATGATAGTTGTGCCATATTGTGTTAATTTGGTGTAGGTTAGTTGCCCAAACATTCGTTGTGTCAATGTTGCTTTCCTATTATCTGACTTGGCCAATGATAGCAATGCTAGTGTGTTAATTTTGTGCAGGCTGCTAAAGATAAGAAGACAAACTCTGAAAACAGCAAGGCAATCCCATTGTTTCTTTCTAGTAAATCTAGGCCAGGTAATATGGCAATAACTCATGATTAATCTGTTTGGTTCCCGTCCTAATTTATGTTATGATGCAGTGGTCAAGACACTCTCCACTATCAATAATACAAGCCTGCCAAAATCGCCATCTGAATCTGTTCAGTATCCTTTGTCTCAAATGCAACGGAATAAATGTATGTTTGTGAACCAATTAATGGCTGAAGCAATAATGGAAATGGTGGATGAATCAGAGGTGTAGAGTCGTGCGACACAACAACTGATCAATGTTTTCAGAGACAGTGTGGCAAAGCAGCAAGAACTTGCCCACATGCTTATGGGCGTCATCTGTGCTGAGGTTGCAGATTGTGACGTTGTTGATGGTTAGGTTCTGCTCATTTATTTGCACTGGCATCAATCTTTGATTGCCCAGTGGATGTAATTTCCTGTAATATATTCTGGATGTGCAACGTTATTCCCTGTATGCCGTACCTTTGCTCGTTGTAATGAGCTCAAATTATCTAATTTGGCCTAAAGACATGAACGAACTTTAGTGGGCCCATTAAGTTAATGGGCCGTTACTAGGCCGAAAGTTAATGGTCGGCCCTCTTACCTCCTGGGTCGTTAACAAGCCGACATTGAAGCAGGCAACAGGTGGCCCCAATTTATTTCACGGGCCGTTAACAGGCCGTTACTAAGTTTGGGCTACATATGGCCCAACTATACTGTAGGTCTTTAGCAGGCCGAAAGAGACAGCGGGCTTGTATTGGACCATGAAGAGCATGGGCCGCTAAGAGGCTGAAAGTCAGGTTGTATTGTAAACGGCCCAACTGTGTTGTGGGCCTTTAGCAGACCGAAAGAGAAACCGGGCTGGTATTGGACCATGAAGGGCATGGGCCGTTAAGAGGCCAAAACTAAGGTCCGACTACAAATGGCCCAACTCATTTATGGTCCGTTAACAGGCCGAAAGGCACACAGGGCCGGGAATTGGCCCAACACTTAAATGGGTCGCTAAAAGGCCAAAACTCAGGTCCGACTACAATTGGCCCAGCTGATTTATGGGCCGTCAACAGGCTGAAAGTGACACCGGGCCAGAAATTGGCCCAACACTTAAATGGGCCGCTAAAAGGCCGAAACTCAGGTCCGACTACAAATGGCCCATCAGATTTATGGGCCGTCAACAGGCTGAAAGACACACCGGGCCGGAAATTAGCCCAACATTTAAATGGGTCGCTAAAAGGCCGAAAGATGTACATCCTGAAAATCGGCCCATCCATTAAATGGGCCGTTAACAGGCCGAAATCTCATTGGACCGATATTGAGCCCAAATATATAGCGGGCTGTTAACGGGCTCGAACTGACGATGGGCTGCAATGGTGTCAAATCTTTAACGGGCCGAATTGGCACATCTCGTATGGGTCGTGGGCTTAAATGGACCTGACACAAGTAGGCCTTATATGGGCCGGCCTTCTAATTTTTACTGGGCCGGCCTTTTTCACCGGAATGGGCCACTGTTGGGCCGTTCCACGTGTCGACCTATCATAGGCGCCTCCTGTCCAATGAGTGGATGACATCTGTCCCAACAATTAGGCGACACGTGTTTCCTCTAGCCAATGATGATTTTACACGTGGAAAATCCCCATTGGTCGGGGCTGTTAATGGGTTATCGGATCCAAAACCCGACCCGATAGCTTAACGGCGTTCCGTTATGGTGGATGCCACGTGTCGGTCACCCTTGACGACAGCACTTCTGTGACGCGCGATTCATCATCATGGAAGTGGACACTTTCGTGATGATAATTTTGGTAATGTCATGGAACACTTCTACGACAGCACAGGTATGACTATCTTGATTCTATCATAAATTTGTCATGGATGTACATGCATGACAAAAAAAGCGACCTACTGTGACAAACACGTATCATCACGAAAGTGTATTTTTTTGTAGTGTAATTGGGTACTCAACCTGCTTTATTTTCCTTTTTATCTAGATGCTGCAAATCAAAAGGTAGCATTTGGAACAAGTGATCTCTAGTGGTGAAGGACGACAGCAACTATGATTATTCAATGCAATGGTCTAGGAAGGGTTATGGTGGCCATCTGCTTTTCATTAACCTTCTTAAGGCATTTGCCAAACTTACCTAGTGGTGAAGGACAACAACAGCTATGATTATTCAATGCAATGGTCTAGGAAGGGTTATGGTGGCCATCTGCTTTTCATTAACCTTCTTAAGGCATTTGCCAAACTTACCTGTCTAAGGTCTATTTTCATTTCCATCGTGTGAGCTGCAACTTAGTCGTGATATCCTTGTGTGTATTAACTTTACTAGTTTCAATTTTCTTTACTATGTTGTGTGTGTATTATATTCCACTTATATCATTGAGTTGTGTCATGTTATCTGTTGTTCTCACCCAAATGACATGCATGTTGCTTGTATCGTGTTAACATTCACGGTGTGTGTGGAGGGGCTAGGAATTTTTTATATGCACTTGCTAGTGGAATTTCTAGATTTGCATATCTCTACTATCGGGTCCCAACAACAGGGAACTAGTAGTTGTGTCAAAAGCTCTTCAACTTGTAGGACACTATTCATAGCTGCCACAGAAAACTAGTTGCGTGGGAAGTTCTTCAACTTGAAGGACACGAAATAACCTAGTTCTTCACCAACTATTGGAATCCATACTCGGTGTGTGGGAACCGGTTCAACTGAAGTACATAGGGCAATCCTCAAAAACTGAGTTTCCTAACTACTTGTTGAAGAAGTTAATGGCAATGACATATTGAAGAATTACACTTCTGAGTACTCAGCCACACCGATTCCTAACAATTGCGTGGTTACATTGATGACAATGTTTGAATGAAGTTTGTTTTTGCAAAACTTGCCATATCCAATCAAACACGCACGACGACTTCAAATGATCTATTCCCTTTTTCTTAACTATTCAATAAAAGATTTCATGTCACACTCTCACTCAATGATGGTGGTCCGAGAGGATCCTCGGACGGGATGAGCCTCAGGTGGGAAGTAACTTAGACTATTACATGCATATATTACTAGTCTATACTACTACCTTCATAGTGGGTAGTAACATATATGTGGTATCATGCAAGCCTTTATTTTTTAGATGTAGACTCATTTTTGCATTGGGGTGTGTTATATTACAATAACATATTTTGTTACCGCAAACACCTCACTCCTCATTAACTATTTGGTACATAAGCAAACTTGCCTTGGGTTGCATTATGTTACTAGCTAAGTTGCTCCTTCTATGACCAGCCTTATTGGTGTTCTCTCGCCTTTACTTTCGTATATTTTTTCTTCCTTTTGTATTATTGTACTATACACAACACACAAATACAAGAGAACATTTTAGTCTCTTCTTTTTCACTTGAAAACCAATTTTATTACAAGTCTCTCTTTTTATGTAGGACACTGAGGAGAAAGTCATGCCATGGGGAAAAACTGCTAGTAGATTTTTTACCCAATTGGTCATGATAGGCCATTTAGTTTATTTATGACCAATATTTTACATTCCACAACCCCTTTTGTGTCCTTTGCCACTCCATATTCTCTGTGTCATAGCCACAATCACACGGTTCAATGTGCAACAACAATATTTATTCGACGAAGGCAACTCTCATGCAATTTTCAGCGATGACATGAAATTTAACAAAACATTGTCCATTTTTCTTAAGCAATGTTCCAAAAGCACACAGTACTGTATCTTTGCAAAACTCAAAATGACACATGTTTAGCTCATTTTGAGTTTTTTTCCCAATTTTTTGGGCCCACTCGTTAGTGTTCTTTTTGTTCAATTTGTCCCTCCTAGTCGTCCTGTCACCTCCTTTGGCTTAATACCTAAAGATGTGTTTTGTCTTTTCTATCACCTGTTTTTCTAGCCCTTCTCTCAAAAATTTAGAAGAGTCATGACAGTGACCTATAATTCTCCCCTGCAGGCTACCATTATGCCAACCCTCAACATCGCCATCAGTCGCCACCGCCCCAATCCCGCATGAGTTGGTTTTCATCCAGTGGTTAGTTTAATTCCACCGACCTCCACAACTACCAGGTGTGTGATAACCCACAAGTATAGGGAATCACAACAGTTTTTGAGGGTAGAGTATTCAACCCAAATTTATTGATTCGACACAAGGGGAGCCAAAGAATATTCTCAAGTATTAGCAGCTGAGTTATCAATTCAACCACACCTGAAAGACTTAATATCCGCAACAAAGTATTTAGTAGCAAAGTACTATAGAAGTAACGATAACAGTGGCAAAAGTAATAGTAGCAGTTTTGTAGCAATCGTAACAGTGGCAACGGAAAAGTAACTTAACATAGATTAATATGAAACGAGCTCGTAGGCAATGGATCAATGATGGATAATTATGTCGGATGACATTCATCATGCAACAGTTATAACATAGGGTGACACAGAACTAGCTCCAATTCATCAATATAATGTAGGCATGTATTCCGAATATAGTCATACGTGCTTATGGAAAAGAACTTGCATGATATCTTTTGTCCTACCGTCCCGTGGCAGTGGGGTCCTATTGGAAACTAAGGGATATTAAGGCCTCCTTTTAATAGAGTACCGGACCAAAGCATTATCACTTAGTGAATACATGAACTCCTCAAACTACGGTCATCACCGGGAAGTGTCCCAACTATTATCACTACGGGGTTGCTGGATCATAATACATAGTAGGTGACTATAACTTGCAAGATTAGATCAAGAACACAAATATATTCATGAAAACATAATAGGTTCGGATCTGAAATCACGACACTCGGGCCCTAGTGACAAGCATTAGGCATAGCAAAGTCATAGCAACATCAATCTTAGAACATAGTGGATACTAGGGATCAAATCCTAACAAAACTAACTCGATTACATGGTAGATCTCATCCAACCCATCACCGTCCGGCAAGCCTACGATGGAATTACTCGCGCACGGCGGTGAGCATCATGAAATTGGTGATGGAGGAAGGTTGGTGATTATGATGGCGACGATTTCCCCACTCCGGAGCTCCGAACGGACTCCAGATCTGGCCTCCCGATGAAGAACAGGGGGTGACGACGGCTCCGTATCGTAAAATGCGATGAATCCTTCTCTCTGATTTTTTTCTCCCTGAACGTGAATATATGGAGTTGGAGTTGAGGTCGATGGAGGTCTGTGGGGCCCACAAGGATAGAGGACGCGCTCCAGGGGGTGGGCGCGCCCCCATCCTTGTAGACAGGGTGTGGGCCCTCTTCGGTTGATTCTTTTGCCAATATTTTTTATTTATTCCGAAAATGATCTCCGTGAAGTTTCAGGTCATTCCGAGAACTTTTATTTCTGCACAAAAATAACACCAGGCAATTCTGCTGAAAATAACGTCAGTCCGGGTTAGTTCCATTCAAATCATGCAAATTAGAGTCCAAAACAAGGGCAAAAGAGTTTGGAAAAGTATAAACGATGGAGACGTATCAGTGTGTCACACACCCTACAGATCCGCCCTTGGTGTTTGGGTTTCGTGGTGCTATGCTCAACATCGGTCAGAGAGAGAGAGAGAGAGAGGCAAGAGGACGCGGAAGATGGTGACATCACAAATTGCTCGTTGGGGTCTATCATATGGGTGCAACTGCGGAATGTGCCGTGGTGGTCCTAGAGGATCCTTGGGTGGTATGAGCTTCTAGCGTCACATGTGGGTCGACTGATGCAAGCAACTTGGAAGCCATTGCATGTAGTGAGTCACTTTCACTTGCTTTTGATCTTAACACAGTGGTGGTTCAAGTGGCCACCGGTTGCTCGACAGTTCTGAAGATCATCGATGAAGGAAACTCTTATTCCTATGGTGCCATATCAAGGAGTTTATGGTGAAGTTAAAAAGTGTTCCATCAAGTCTCTTTGCGTCATGAAAATCGGTCGTGCAATTTAAGGCTCACCTAGTTGTAGCCTGGAGTGTGGGCAACAAAGCCGGCTCACCTCTCATCCAAACATAATTTATATCCCTATGAACAATATGCAAAAGAGCTACTCCCCCGGAAGTCAAAGATTTTGATTTTTCATAAGTGCCGGTTGTTTTAAAAAGAAAGACAAAAATACCACATTTTGAGTTTTCCCCCTTTTCTTATCTCGTTTTGGGCCCGCTAGTCAGTTTTTATTTTGACCAGATTGGCCCTCCTCATTGGTCCGTCGTCTGATTTGGCTGACCCCCTGACAAAAAAGTTCCAGCAACTCTCTTTGCGTCATGAAAACCGGTTGTGCAATTTAAGGCTCATGAAAATCTAAGGTTGTAGCTTAGAGTGTGGGCAGTGAAGCTGGCTCACCCCTCCTCCAAATATAATTCATATCCCCATGAACAATATGCAAAAGAGCTACTCCCCGGAATTCAAAGATTTTGATTCCTCATAAGTGGCGGTTGGTTTAAAAAGAAAAGACAAAATACACATTTTGAGTTCCCCCGTTTCTTATTTCGTTTTGGGCATACATGTCAGTTTTTTAATTTTCGACCGACTTGGTCCTCCTCATCGGTCCGTCGACTGGTCTAGCCGACCACCTGACAGAACACCTAAATACACGTTTAGACCTTTGGCTCCGTCTTTCCGAGTTCAGACCGTGTGCCCTTCTTCCCTCAAGGAAAAAAAAAGAAGAAAAAAGACCGCCTTGACCGTGCCCTAGCTCTACCGCCGGCCGGCCCTTCACCGCCGACCGCCGGCCGCCGACGTCCCAATCCCGCGCGGATTGGCTTCAGCCAGCGGCTAAGTTAATCCCACCAGCGTGCGGCACGCCCTGTAGATCCGCCCCTGAGGATTAGGTTAGGTTTGGAGGTGGCCTGGTCGCCATGGGGCGGAGCTCCGGGGGAGAGGGAGGAGGAGGAGAGGGGCAAGGGGAGGTGGATGGCGGCGGAATCGCAGACTGCTCGCCAGGGACCATCGTCTGGGTGCGGCGGCGGAACGGGTCCTGGTGGCCCGGGAGGATAGTCGGGCAGGACGAGCTCGCGGCGTCGCAGGTGGTGACGCCCAGGACGGGAACTCCGGTCAAGCTGCTCGGCCGCGAGGATGCTAGCATGTAAGCTTTCCTACCATTCCCTCTTCTATGTATTTTTTGCCCTGATTTATCTAGATTAAGAAATTGACCTAGGGTTAGTTGGTTCTCAGCTATTCATTAGATAAGGATTTGTTTGGTTCCGGAATGACATGGTGATACTTAGGCACTTTTTGATTCACAGGATTCACAAAACGTAGGAATAGGGAAAATACAGGATTGGAGTGGCATGTCCACTTAAATCCTATAGGGTTCGCAGGACTCACAAAATGTAGGAATAGGGGAAATACAGGATTGGAGTGGCATTCCCACTTGAATCCCATATAGGGTTCGCAGAATTCACAAAACGTAGGAGTAGGGAAAAATACAGGATTGGAGTGGCATGCCCACTTGAATCCTATATAGGGTTCGCAGAATTCACAAAACGTAGGAGTAGGGAAAAATACAGGATTGGAGTGGCATGCCCACTTGAGCCCTATAGGATTAGCATAGAGTATATGATTTCACAGGAAAAGCAAAGGAACTGTAAAATGAGGTTGGAGTGGATGCTGGATTTCCTATGAAATGTACTCCCTCCGTCCCATAATGTAAGACGTTTTTTGACATTACACTAATGTCAAAAAACGTCTTACATTATGGCACAGAGGGAGTAATAGACATGATTCCTTAAGAAAAATTCCTATAAGATTCAATCCTATGAATCAAACGACCAAATGCAGGAAAAATTCCAAAGGATTATAACCCTCCAAAACTCATATGAAATTCCTTTGAATCAAATGAGCCTTGGGCTGTCGTTCCAAACGCTATTAGATCAACAAATGGAGTATTTTAATCATGGGAACAAACTTTTATAGATACTGCGACTTCCACATGTTTGAATAAATGGTTTGACGTTATTTCGGCAATTACTCACTCTAGATTAATAAATGGGTAACAAATGCGAGTGCTAGGCTGCTTTACATCACGTGTCTTGTGCGTGCCAGTCTTGGAATGGGCGTTGCATGAAATAAAACATGACTAAAGTATGAAACAAAAGTTGATGCGTTGATTGGATTCTGCCATGGCAGTGGCAGTCTTTGGGATAGTCTTAAGAGCATTGTGGTAAATACATTATTGTAGCCTTTTATTTTGTATGTTCTGTGATTCTGTCTATTGGATTTATGGTGTATTGAAAAGTGTAGTCTGATGAAGTTCTTGATATTTTTAATATATAGCTGGGAAACTAATCTATGAATCCTTGGCAGAGTTGTTTTTTGCACTTGCATGATTTTATGGGTGGCCTTTACCTTTCATCGCATTCGCTAAACAAGCTCTATAACGAAGTGGAAAAAGTATTGGTGGATGAATTGGTAGAAAAAAAAAGAATTAGATAGGCACTGGAAAAGCAAAGAAAGATTCTTTGTCCTTGAAAAATCATGCAAGAAGCGAAACATGTAGATTTTTATTGCACCAAAGTGCTCAACCAACCTCAAAGCTCAGTTTGAAACCCTAAACATAAAGCGGCGCAGAAGCACGGTATTTAGTCATCCCCGACATGGGTGTTTTCTGCTTTTATTCACGACCTCATGAAAAATATGCACTAACCAGCCTGACTAGTTATAGTGTGTGCCCAACACTCTTAACTTTGCCACCAAGTTGGCCGCACTGATAAAAACTCATGATAAATACCAACAGAAACAATCTCTAAAATAAACTCTCTTGCCAATTAAATCTCACAAAGACATCTCTGATTTCTAAAATATTGGACCGACTCAAATAGGTACCAAAAATATCAGACTTCCTTTGGGCGCCAGTTCCTTCTTGGTGGACCCCATCCAAACTCATGCAATTCCATGTAAGAACCCTTGTACGCGTCGCCCCTGATTGATCGGGTGGTCATGACCGTTCAAATAAAAGGCAACAAAATCCTGTTCTATTCAAACCGACCAGATCTCATATTTCCTTTTAGATAGCTGCAACCATAACTATCCTATATTTCTGATTAGAAAACATTTTTATTCAACCTCATGCACATGCACAACTAAGCCTCTTTCTCATATGCATGCACACATACGTGTTTCTTTTTTACGTGACCATGCTAGAGTCAGGTTCGCTTTAGCTGATTCTGCTGTGATCATACACAATCAAAGTCGTGGATACATTAGACTTCTTCATGTCCAGCAGACTGCACTCGGGCACGAATGCATCATCTTGTCACCTTCCTAATCAATTTTTTGAAAAAACTTTGGCTTGTAGACATCTCTGATTCTTAGGGTCCACTTTCTACATCAACTTGCTGTGCACAAATAGCAGGCTCATACAGTCCATCAACAACGATTGTGGTTGGGGTACACATAGCCGTATCAGATTACATTTTCTTACAAGTTTCACTGACTAATTTCTTGCGTAGATGATTTTATTTATGTAGTAGTTTTCTAGTCACTATTAAATGGATCAGATTCTTGTTTATTCTTCTACTTCTTATTCATGGATCCCAAGTATGAAATTGGTTCTCCATCTGAGAGTAAGTACATAAGAATTTTAAAGAATTAGTTTCAAGTGAGTTTTTAATTCACAATGATAACAGGCAAACTGCTGATTGCACAGAGTACTCAATATTACCTGCTAATGATTTGGCTTTCAACGGAGCTTACAGTTTGATTTCTGATTCTTTCTGTAATGATTCATTTCTTCCTCTCTTTGTCAGTGACTGGTATAACCTGGAGAAATCAAAACGTGTCAAGGAATTTAGGTGTGGAGAGTTTGATGCTTGTATTGAGAAGGCAATGGCTTGTCAAGGGACTCCTGTAAAGAGAAGAGAAAAATATGCTCGTAGAGAAGATGCTATTCTTCATGCTCTTGAATTGGAAAGAAAGCAGCTTGCATTGAAGTACCAGAACCAAGGTTTCAGGGCAGATGACAGCTGCAGTATCCTCTTTGCTGACACAGGCAGGGAGTTTGACGACTTTCCTTCAGAATACTACTCAAGAAACAACGTCCAGGAACCTCAGTTGCATTTGCAAAGCTCAGCATCTCAGCAACGCGTAGATCTCAGCACTACTCGTTATAAAAGCAAAAAGAGTAAAAAACAGAAAGGGGATAACTCTGTTCGCCTTGGTAAAATAAAAGAGTGTGAAGAAAAGTTTACTCATGCTGGTTCAAAAAGAAACTTGTCAGGATCTCTTGATCTGGAATCTTCAGGGAACACTCTCAGTAATTTCGTCAATGGCTTTTCCCTTTCAGGACATATGCAAGAAGGATCAAATGTAGAGAGCGGTGAGAAAAATACAGCCCTGAAAAAGAGAAGATTAGAGGAAGCTATTTTTGAGGCATCTGTTGTCAAAAAACATGATAGATGCAGGCCACTTGCTCAAGTTGTACAGAGTAGCGTCAAATTTCCTCGCTCTTTTCAGTGCAATGATGAATCTGGAACTGTTGTAGTTGAAGGAGGGAAGGATCCTTTGCCTGCTATCTGTCAGGCGAAAAGAAGTGGTGCCACATACCTGTCTGCTGATTCTGGTGATGCACATAGCCGTGACTTCATACCTGTTAAGCAAACAATATTAACAGAAGCTCATCGTGTGACAGAAAGTTACCTAAAGCAGGAGGATACTCTTCTCGAAGAGCAAACATTTCCGGACTTTGTTGAGAAGCAAGAATCTGATTCTTCAATGAGTTTATGTTCAGATACTGAGACAGAAGATGACGCTGAACTTCTGCAAAGTAAGTGCCTCATTGCTACATGCCTTCTCTTTGGATTTTGATTTTGTAAGACACAACAATAAATAATCATGCCCCTGCTTAGGTTGTCAAATATTGATGCCTAATGATATTTTAGGGATGTTGTAGGATCAATTATTGCCGATCATGCAATTATTTAGTTATGCGTGAGTGTGGGGCTGAACTGTTGCAAAAATCGAGTACAGCTCATTTCTACTATGCTACCTAGTGCCGTGTACATCTATTTTGTTGGTGCACTTCTTTTATGGAAGTTTGTTGATTAAACTTTGTGCTTTGAGATATGGTAAGTATACTTGTTCATGTTTGTGTTTTGCTACAAGCCTACAATAACATACAACCTCCACCTTTGTCTTGAACTTATGATGCTTGATTCCAGTGACTTCCGTAACATTTCTTATTGGATATTTGTCCTTACTTGATCGCATTCCCTTTGTTGATATTATTGGCAGGGTATGCTAAGGTACAATCCCCTGAATCAGATGCATGTGATCCTAATTCCCTCCAGGCTTCTAATAAGTCAAGGCATGCAAATGATATTGATGACGATGATGAGATGAACTTTTCTACTCATATTCCTCAGCAAAATGTCTTACTAGGTGAGGATGGTTCCCCTGAGTTAGGTGTTTCCCAGTGGCACATGAAAGGTAAACGCAACCGGCGCACTGCAGTAAAGAGACCAATGGGGAAGGCGGATGAAAATCTGTCATTAGATAGCTCAAGTAGTTTCATGAAGGGGCTGCTCAAAATGGCCAATAAAGGTGACTCTAAAGTTGAGATTATTGATGCGTCTAGCCATCAGCCGTTTGATAAAAGTTTTCCTGAGAACCAAGAAGGGTTGGATTGTGATCATGATGAAGCAGATTTGGTTGACAAGGCCGCGAGTCATTCAGGAGTTAACAGATACCATGGTAAAGATTATCCCTTATCTTCAGAACCTATCAGAGATATTGGACGAAGTTACACTTCTTTCAACAACTCTGAAATTTCTTGCAAGACCTCTTTGCTAAATAAAAATGGCAATCAGATAACCTCTATTGGTCAGAAGGCATGTGGGGAAGGATCTTCATTGTATCAACAAAATCATGGCTCACATCTTGGTTACATTGGGCCAGTGTTGTTTAATGTTGACCTGAAGGTACAGGCTAACTATCAAGGCGAGCATGTCCCATTGGTTTCTTTGATGAGCAGACTGGATGGCAAAGCTGTTGTTGGACACCCAATCCAAGTTGGAATTCTTGAAGAAGGTTCAATGGACAGGCTTATTTTGGGCAGTGATCTTGTTCTGGAAAATAGCACAGCAGCACCACCTGCTTGGCCAACAGGCAGAAGGACTGTTATGCCAAGAGTCCCACGTTTGAATCCATCACGAGCAACCTTAGATGGCAATGCCACCGATGAGCAGGGGGTCAAGCATGCAAAGAAAAGCACCACCAGTGTCCGGAGGCCATTTTCGCAGAAATCTCAAAAGAAGCCCTCTGGCTTCAAGAAAGCAAGCTCACCAAGCCAGAAAACCAGACCCGTTTCATCCATTTCCATTGGGAAAAAGCCTCACAGAGAAGGTGGCCAGGCAAAGGCACATAGGCGCAGCGATGTTCTGGGTGGTCTATTGAAATCAGACGAAGCAATTCCGCTGGTCACATGTGTCCCCGCAAAGGTTGTGTTCAGTAGGATAATGGAAGCAGTTGGCAGGCCGTCCCATGCTCTTGCTCACCGTGCTAGAAAGGCCAGCCCAGCGGTACGGGATCCACCGTAGGTCTTTTGGCTATGCTGGTAGTACGAATGGTTGGCATGGCTTGACCTGGCTCAGGCTTGCAGCTGTTGTATGTACATTCCCCAAAGTCCCAAACTGTCGATACCTCAAAACCGTTGTTGATCTCTGACTGTCCGTCCGGTGGCTGGTGTGAAGATCGAAAACTGTTTTTGTGTTCAGATGCCGAAGCCTTGGCTGGGCAATCTGATGGAAGGAGCTTTCTTCAACAAAGGGGCAACCAGAGTGGTGGCCAACGTTTGGAACTGGCTGCCTCTCTCTTTTGTACTGTGAAGGTGCTGACTTTTGTGTTTGATCATGTATACATAGTTTACCTTTGTTGTTAACATTACATACATAGCCAACAGCCCAACAGGTCAATAGTATGTTATATGTAGAAGTTTATATCCAGACTTTGGAGTCATGCTTCACCTGTATAGAAGCATATGTAGGTTAGTGTGTGATACACAGAAGAGCGGCTTCAAATGTTGTGAACACAATCAAACCTTTCTGGGTAACCTTGTCGACCTCAGTATGTCAATAGTATATGTTACTATTACAGAATCCGCAGTGCTGTGTTGCTGGCATTGTTGTCGTCGTCGTTGTCGTTGTTTGTTGTATTTTTCTTGTTTGAAACTGCCATGGTATTTTCCATCTGTCTGTCCCCGTGGAAGGTGGGACCAAGTGGTTATTACGAAGAGTGTAAAAAAAAAAGTGGTTATTACATTCCCTTCATCTTTTTGGTAAAACTAGATGACCCGTTGCGCCAATGGCGCAAAGGCCGAGTGTAAGCCAAGTATTGAAAGAGTATGCATTAACATATTGCTACTCCAAAAACACAGCTCATGATACTGTATGCAGCAAGCAAGCGACAGGCACACTGTATGCAGCAAGCAAGCGACAGGCATACGCACAGGATTGTCATAGTTTGTTTTACATAAGATTCAAAATGATGCACTAAGTTATGTAGCAAAGATCTCTTGTGATCTGCTTAGATTGGATAGACAATCATGCAGAGGCCTTTGGACATGCATTTGAAGGCGAAAGCATATATTTCTTTCATCATGGTTGTTTCAAAAGCATACCACATAGTAGTCTAAGAAGCAAATAACCGACAATTAAATGCACAGGATGGCCTTAGGGGATTACATAAGATCCAAAAGGATGATAAAACGTAGAAGTCTTGGTTGGCATCTATAGTAATGCTAAATTATATAACAAGGGGCTTTTGCAACTTGCTTATATTGAGTAGACGATCAGGTGCAATGCCTTGAAAGTGCATTTGAAGGCGAAAGCATATGCTTGCCCTTTGTTCATGCTAGATGACCCGTTGCGCCCATGGCTGAAAGGGCGAGAGCAAACCAAGCTTTCAGACCATGCAAATTGGAATATTTTAGAGACCGGTCTTAAAATCCCTGAAGCATAAGGAAATAGATATTTAGGTATGATGTTCATAGATAGCGTTATATATTACATTGGTGGTATATCGGTTCATGGTAAGCAAAGCTACATAGACAGAGATGTGGCATGTAAATAGCTCTGGTCACCCAGCTTATGGTAACTGACATATGCAGTCATTTAGATCAGGTGGTCGTCGCTTCTTGCGCCATTGGCATACAAAATGACCTCATCATCTAAGCAACTCTTTATGGTGGCCATGTTTGGTGGTTGTCATTGGGCAAAGCAAAAATGTCTTCCATATCATCGTCAAATCCCCAATAATACTTGTTTGTTTTCTGTAGAATGTCCTTTGATTGTAAAGTTCTGTCATTAAGGCGATCCACAACATACATTATCTGTGAGAGAATATGGTTGAGATTGTTGTCTTCAAGCATTGATGATGTTGTGGAGTTGGTATTTATGATGCAATAAAGTTCCTTTACTTCCCTGTGCTTTCTACTTAGACCATTGCACCTGTTATTGCTCAGATAGTCTATTATTCCTTCTTTTTCTTTCAGCCCGTGTTCCAGAACTTCTTTTTGAACCAATTGTAGCTTATCATAGTTGAACTCTTGTATCACTTTGTTGTAAGAAGTTTCCATGTATTTAAGAGGTTTGTTTGTCAGGCGATCTTTACCCTCTTCCAGTTTTTCGTAGACATAAATGAATTATTGATTTCTTTGCAAGTCCATTGTATACCTAGTACCTCAGATGGATAAAACTGAATAGTTGCCTCGAGACTAATGGTCCTTGCCTTGTGTGTTGAGTAAACTGTGTTTGGAAGGCCAAGCTATAGTATCATAGCATCCAGAAGCACTTTTGATGGAATCTAATTTTTTCCATCACAAGTTCACAATGGACTAATGATAGAGAGGAAGATATTATGAGCAAGTGTTTGAAGCTTTAGAACGCATGATTTTATATGTGCCTATATATCTATTTTTTTTGTGACAAGAACATTGTTGATAAACAGTTGTAATGGTAACTGTATGTGGTGTTCACACGTACAATCTCAAACTATTATGGTTTACCGTTGAGTCCCATGTAAAAAACATGTGCGCGTTGAAAATATTTGCATTTTTCAGTAAGTTTGTGTCCGAGCAACCATCTCAAACCTGAAGCGTTATGAGAATATTTGACTTTGTTAGTAGAAAAGTAGGTTTTATCAACAACTTAGGGTACTACTTCAAACCCTTCAAGATGAAAAATGATGTATAATTCAAACTTGCTGCGCTAAATGACGCAGAGTCCCATATAAAACTATTAATGCTTTGAAATTATTTGCATTTGCTAATAAATTTAGATTTTAGCAAACACTTAGTGTATCAATTGAAACCCTTGTAGATGGGAAGTTAAGAGGATTTCTCTTTAAAAATGTATATGAGCGTGCACAATTTGGATCGATCACATTTGCAACCATGGGATTGAAACAACGGTTTACATAACTAATACCTTGCATTTAGGATAACATACAATAAGATAGAATCAAAGATATCGTTCTTCCATAGGGATTCTATAACCTTCATTACATGGAAACATTGAGCAAGTTGATGATTTTAGTTAATAAATGAATGCAAATCACAAAAGTTATTGAACTTTAGCGACTGCATAACCTTATCGATGATGGGATAAGAATATGACGATAATGAAAGTACTCCTAGAGCAAGTATTGTAATAACCCATTTTATCATGTCAAACAAATGCAAATGCCTCTCATGGTATCACTTAATCACATAGTTGCCTGGTCATAATTGAATGAGCGGAGTGAATAGCAAAAAACTACCACATTATGGGTCATCGTTCCAACAAACTACCGCTTTTTTAATCTTTTCAAAAAGCTACCACAAAATTGTTCTGCTGTTACAAAAAACTACCATGTCACACTGATGACTACTTTGGTTAACTTTAAACATTATTATGATAGCTCGGGTCCACTCGTCAGGTTGACCGTTTAATTTGACCATTAGTTTGACCATTGACAGGTGGGGCCTAAGTATTTTCTTAGCAAACGGGTCCCTGAAACAAAATATAAAAGCAATCGTGTCCCTGATTTTTTTTGAAAGCAATCCCGTCCTCCCGGGGAGCTCGTCGCCGGAGCCGGCCAGCATCACGCCGGCGAGCTCGTGAGGGCCGTCCAGCTCTGGCCATGGCCGTCGGGCAGCAGCAGCCGCGGCGGGCTGGAACCGTCCGAGCTCCCTGGCCGCTCCCCACCCGTGCTTGAGCTCGCGGCCAGCGCCGGGGCGGCTGCTCGTGGCCAGCGGCGGGGTGGACCTAAGCAGGCGGCGGCGCGTCCATGGCGTGGTGGTGGTCTGCCCTGGCGGCAAAGGCCGTGGCTGCGCCGACCGTGGTGGTGGCCGGCCCAGAGGCGCTCCCCATGGCATGGTGGTGGTCGGCCCTGGCGGCGGCGGCCGTGGCTGCGCCGGCCGTGGTGGTGGCTGGCCCGGAGGCGCTCCCCATGGCGTGGTGGTGGCCGGACCAGGCGGCGGCCGTGGCTCTGCCGGCCGTGGCGCTCGGGATTTTGAGAGCTAAGGGAGAGAGAGGGGGGAGAAGAGAGATAAGGGAGAGAGAGAGAGCACTTACATGTGGGACCTAGCTGTAAGTTAACGGTCAAACAAATAGTCTGTTTAGTAGCAGGCCCGACCTGTCATCAACAGAATTAATTCCAAGTCAGATGGTCATTTGGGTTTTTTGGAACAACAGAAAAATTTTGTGGTAGCTTTTTGAAAAGATTAAAAAAGCGATAGTTTTTTGGAACGATGATCCGTAATGTGGTAGTTTTTTGCTATTCACTCTCAATGAGCGCATGTCTAGTCATCAAAATTTTGTTCTATGCTCAAATCTTATCCTAATTGAATGAGCGGATGCCTAGTCATAAAAATCCTTATCATGACTATACGATTAGCTCATGCATTTCATACCTCCCCCACAGCTTCAATCCCAAAAATTCTGAAAGTAATTTTGTTATCTTAAATCAAGTGCTTTCTTTAAATTTGAGAAAATGACAAAACTGTGATATATCTGTTTGGTGATGATTCAACTACTGGAATTTCATGAATATTTATATATGGCAGTTACATGTTATCTACAAACTCCAGTAAAAATTTTCATGCATTTCAGAATTTATCACTTACCTACAACCCAAAGTTGGGGCAGATTTTATTTCGAATTTGAACAGTAACATCTGTGAAATTTTCCAACATATTTTTGTAAGATTCTGAGCACGGAAACATTTAGATCATGCTAATCTTGAGAAGCTTATGAAGGAACAGAGGAGGAAGAGATGTTCCAGTCAATCTCATTTGTGTTTATTTTCATTCAGCCCCTGCCTTTGACACTGGCCAGTGGGTGAGTCCAGCAGCGCCATCTAGCAGGGACAACGGACACGCGGCCGCAAACCAGCTGCCCCTTCCCTCCTCACTCCATATCCTCTTCTCTTGGATTCCCTCTCTCATCTAGCTCGCCGGGGGCACCGCCGCTCGCCTTTGCAACACCGGTCACAGGAACCGGCGGGATTCGCCAGCCCTCGGTCCGGATCGACGTCCATGCCTCCAGCTCCGACATGCACGCCAGCTGGACGGCGCCGTGAATCGCCTCGTTTTCTGGTGTGTTCTTGCTCCTAGGTAGTTCCCCACTTCCCCTAGCTCCATTTTTGTTCCTGCTATCCCTTTAATGGTCATTCCGTGCCCCGGCGTGCGGGAACCTCTTGGACCGAGGCCGCCTTCCTCGGTTCCGTTGGCCGCCGCGGTCGTCATCCTCACCGAATAGCTACAGGGACTGTGACGGGCTCCTCTTTGTCCACATCTGCTCTGGACCACGGATTCAAAGCCGCGGATCCCTCCTACTTCTTCCTGACGCTGACCGCCATTACCGCTGTCCAGAGCTCATTGCTCTGCTCTGTCCGACCTCGCCACTAACAGCAGGGTGAGAAATCGCCGCCGCTGTTGGTGTTGTTTGCTACTTGCCGCTGTCGCTGCATGCTGCTGGCCACTTGTTGCTTGCCGTTGATGCTCAATGATGTTAGCCGTGACCTGCCTGTAGATGAGAGAAAGAGAGATTGATTTGCTAGTGCAAGTATCTAATGAGCCAGATGCCAGCTGGCTTGATCTTTTCAGCAAACACTATTGGGAAGGTAAAATGTTCTCTTATTGTTTTTTCTATACCCTATCAAGCCAATGACGTGGTACAAAGGAATTAGTGAGAAAGTTTTGTGTGTTACCTTATCATATAGATGCAAGTAGTTTGGGCAAAGCAACTTCCGCCTATCATCTATGACAAAGAAAATGCATAGGAATAATAAAAAGAATTACTATGGCTTTTATGCTATCACATTTGCTTGATCGAAACTATCATCTTGGGGTTAGCCTAGAACTCCTCCTCGCAAACTGCTGCTACCAAGCCATGTTCTTTACAGTCCGCAATGCTACGACTAATAATTTACTCAGGCTACATAATTCGGGTTGCAATTATAATAAAAAGAATTACTATGGCTTTTATGCTATCACATTTGCTTGATCGAAACTATCATCTTGGGGTTAGCCTAGAACTCCTCCTCGCAAACTACTGCTACCAAGCCATGTTCTTTAGAGTCCGCAATGCTACGACTAATAATTTACTCAGGCTACATAACTCGGGTTGCAATTTCTAAGTATTCTTTTCATACTCATTTGTGTCTATGTCATAATTGATTATCATGATGAAATTTCTTCTACATGTGTCCTGATATGTTTCTCATATACTGCAGTTGTGAGTGTGGGAGCGACACTGTTTTTGTTTCAGTAACTTGCTGGCATAAATGCTGTCGTGTACTACTCTACGTCCATGTTCCACAGTACATGCATTGCATCTAATGTTGCAGCGAGTGCTCTTGTTCGGTGATGCCAATGTTTTTGGTTAGTAAAGTGTTTGAAAAGCGTATTTTGGCAGTAATTTTCAATGCCTTTTCTGAGATGTATATATACTTCTCATAGGCACCATGATTGCATCTCCACTGATGGTCAAGCAAGGAAGGAAGAGACTTCTCATAACAAGATTATCTGGAATGGTACTGCCTTTCCTACAGTAAACTTTGTGCTTGTGTTTCTTGATGTGGCATGACTTAGGAATTAATATTTTTTTTTCTGTTTTGAAGGCGCGTCGATGTTACTCTTGTCGTTGTCCTTCACCTGGAAGGCTTTAGCACTCTTGCTGTTGTTGGCACTGTCCTGTAAGTGGTTTACATTGACCTAATATGGTGTTCTCCTGGTTTTTCATTATCACTAATTTTAGCTCATAACTAACTTCAAATCTTGATAGTAACTTTATGAGTGCGGTGTGAGCACACAACACCCACAAACCAATTTCAGTAATCTCCGTAAGCCACCTAAGTACGGTGTGAGCACCCCACTTTAATATCTGACCCGCCTAAAATATATAACCAATGTTTACTCCATTACACAATCCTTGTGCTCCAGCTTCTAATCTTCAAATCATACATCAGATGTAGCATCATCTACGACTTGGGTGTTCCTTTAGTAGTTGTAAACATCTAGATGCCAATACCTACAGGAAGTTAAGCTAGGGATTAGAAATCTAAGTTCAGTCGCAGCCCACTGGGCCTGGGGGACGGGGAAAGTTTTCGACTGTACCTGATGTGTTGGCGATATTTAAAGGCTCACACAATCATCATTCTGTTTAAATGGATTCCCTGGTTCTTATCAAGGGCAGGTCCTAGCGCGGTAATCACCTGTGGCATGGTCATTCCTCCAGAAACAATTATTTCTATAGAGAGGTAATAGTAGAAACTTAAGATTAGAAATTCAGGTGATATAGTAAGAGTTCTATTAAAAAGACCATCAAACTTAGCAACCGCAAAAAGGAGGCATTACCAAAATAAGCTTATGCTAGATTGAGATGTTACAAAAAAACAGCGAACAAGAGGGTAAGATGATATCTGAGTGATTTCTGGTAGAGAACCTAACAACAACAATAACAACAACAACATATACTCCCTCCGTTCCGAATTACTTGTCGCAGGTATGGATGTATCTAGATGTATTTTAATTCTAGATACATCCATTTCTTCGACGAGTAATTTGGAACGGAGGGAGTAGTATTCACAAGTGTTCATAGGATTTAGTAGTTAAAGGAACCGCTCTAAAAGACATCAAATTACCAAACAAATGTGTAAAGGCCCCATAACCTTGAAGTATCTTTAGCTGGCCTTTTCAGGGCTTGCACAACATATTTATGTACGAGAGACTGATTTAAACCACCTTATATATAGACTATAGGTTAATCCTGATAAGCTAACTATTAAGATAAGCCCAGCCAGGCTACATTAGACTTAATTCTTTGGGTGAACCTTTACACTCTTGAGATTTAAGTGTTTAGTTGTCACAAATTACAACTAAAGGATAACACTTTCCTGAAAGTGAACTATTTCAAGAATGAGGTAACACAGAAAAAGAGCACACACAAGTATGGGATGAATCCCTATGTAGCTAATAATGAAAATTATAAATCAAAATTCTTGAAAGCATATAAATGAGTAAATTATCCAGAATGAAGCATTCAAATGTTGTTGATGCCATGAATCCATCTGTAGAAAGCGTTGTGCATAAACAAGTACCTGAAGAATCATGCTCGATGTTATAAACCCAAATGCGTATTCACCAGCACGAGGATGGCTAATTATTGCCACTTCTTTAAATGCTGATGTATTTTGATATGTCAAATGAATAAAACACATTATAAGAATTTTTTTCTGGTTGGACAGAAGAATATTCCATCATTTTATTCTCTCTAGTTAAGCAGCCGTGCATGATACATTATGTGTCATAATGAATCGGTCCCGACTGTAAATTATTCTCTTATGAGCAGAATATGGCTTAAAAAATTAGACAAGTGCAAAAAGCTACAAACAAGCAGTACATCACACATGCAACCTTTTTATGTATAAGCAACAAAAATGGTTATATCATATATCTCCAGTGGTGAAATATTACGCAACGGTTAACACAAAATTAGCATGGTAAAGTATATACATTTACGGAGAAGTGACCAATACCTGAGATGCATTATGAATCATCAATCAAGCTGTTGGCATGGAAAATAAAACCATAGATGTATTAATCTTCTGACTGGAGGTGGAATCGGCCAAGCTTCCCACCTTGACATAAGAGGTGAGTTTCACTATCAAAATATATCAATGCACAACCATAAATCAATGCACTAAAAGCTCATAACATCAGATTTTTGTTCAAGCAATCAGAATTCAATCATGTGAACCATGCACTTGTAATCATCATTCAGGAGGTACAATATCAAATCGAAAGAAAAACGGAAGAAGGATTCCAGGAATCGGGATGCCTAAGAAGGAAGGCAGTAGTATGAGGAAGAGGACCTCACCTTAATGTCCAAGGTAGCAAGGCATCAAAACCAGAATGTAGAACAGAGGATTGAAGAAAATTTGGTTAGACCATTTGACTGCGTCCCTCTCAGATCTGAGTCCTTTAAACCATCTCGCTATCCGCACCCACTGCGTCCCTCTTAGATCCGAGTCCTGTAAAAACACTAAACTCCAACTAAGAGCGAGAACATGAGCTAAGCGCAAACACGACAAAAAACAGAAGAAAATAATGTTTGAGAAGATTGGAAAAGATAGATAATGTTTTCTCTCGGATGCCAACCACAAGGGTAAGCATGTATTATGTAGACATATAAACATGGCATCAGTTCAGATCACCCGTCTGCTTGTATGATTTTCATGGAGAAAGATTTAAACCAAAAATCATCAACAAAGAACAAATCAAGTCAAAAATTATCAACTCATCGAGAGGCCAAAACAGAGACCAGATAGCAAAAAAAAGATAGCTAAAAAAACAAAAACGAATAACAAAATCATAATTTGTTGCGACAGATCCCTCAGAGTGATAACATAGATCTCATCAATTATGAATCAGGCCACTGCTTTTTAACATCACAAATATTCAGCGGGATCCGCGAACGACAATCTCCAATCCATAGGAAAGAAAAATCAAACAGAAACCATATGCAGCACCCTCAGCTCAGGTCCGCAGTTATTTGACGTTGA
Source organism: Aegilops umbellulata (assembly GCA_032464435.1). Classification (NCBI taxonomy): domain Eukaryota; kingdom Viridiplantae; phylum Streptophyta; class Magnoliopsida; order Poales; family Poaceae; genus Aegilops; species Aegilops umbellulata. Next base: position 482,882,094 of record CP136055.1, read on the forward strand.
GATTTTCACAAAAAATGGACGAGCTGTCAGACAATGGTTTCTAGGCAAATGCATCTCCATCAGACCACAACGATGTTTGCTGCTCATATTTTCATCCAGGACACCAGAAGAGACACACAACCAAATAATAGTAGAACAAAAGTGAAGGAAGAGGATCAACGAACAAATAGAATACCAAATCGGTACACCAGGAACAACAAAAGATCAAATCGGTAGCCGTCGGGGATTATGAGAAAAAATGGCATGGAGAACACCAAAACCTATAATCTGGAGTTCTAGACATGAGGATACATGCAAATTCGCATTAGGTGCATGTTACACAGTCAACTCGATTACTTGTAGAGTCAAATCTTAACATTTAGCACCGTTTTGCAAATTAGCATTGTCATACTGACTTTCATAGCCCGCCTTCAAATTCTTACTAATATAGCCACTTTAAAATTCTTCAAAGCAATTATTGTCTCAGTCTGGTTATAAAGCCTGATATTGACCTTGTCTACACTGCGGCAGTCCTCGTCGCTTCCATAGCACGAGCACTTAGCCTGAAGAAAACATCAAGAATCAAAGTACAGTGAGTGAAAAAACAAAGCACAACAACAACACTAATAATTTTAGCATGAAAAGAAGCATCAACCAGATGAACTGCAGCTCCCATGCAAAGCAAGGCTTCTTTAGGATTTGCCCTGAGAGCATAAGAGGTTGACACCACCGCACAAGTTCTTAAGCTGTTGGAAATCAATCAGAAGGAAGAAGACAACACCATCATCTTCAACCTGCGAATGTAGTCATAAGTGAATTTCCTAGAACAGAATATCCCTCCATGTCTAATGACAAAAGCACACTATGAAGTGATGTGTTTAAATCATTTCTATATTAGTAGAAATCTATTGTGCAACTATATGATGCTATGATTTCATTTTTCAATTGGAACATTGCATCGTCCTTCGGGTAGCTACAATAGCAACATATTGGAGTATAACTGTATAAATAATCTTATGATACTAACAAAGCGGACTGCAAAAGTACCAGACTTATTCACAAAACTACAAGCTCTTTCCATTCGGCTTTCAGCTAACAAATCATCAATACATTAGATGGCTTTAATTATTCAGGCAAAAATTCTATAGATATCTTAAGAACAAATAATAATAATTTCCAAAAATGCATATTTTGAGCATAACGATTATGTGTTGCTTATTCACCTTGGCCGCCATGGCTTCCTGCTCCAAGCCCGTGCAGACCCATATCCTCCATGGTTTGTTGTTCCAAAACTGAGCAGCCCCTTCTTCATGAGAGAAGAAAGGAGAAACGACGAACACACACACACATACACAGAGACTGGAGAAGAGAAAGGATAGAGACGTGCTACCCTAACGAAGTTGGAGGAGGCGAGGATCATGCACCTGTTGCCTTCCCAGTTCGTGCCAATCTTGCTAAGGGGCACCGGCCTGCTGCAGGGGCCTCCGGCCGCCAGCCAACACCCATGATCGGCCACCACGGACGGCGCGCACCTGAAGACGACCAAGGGTCGTCGTTCGCGGCGCCGCTCCTATCTTGACGGCCACTGCCACCTGTCTAGGGCACCGCATTGCACGCCGCGCTCGCCTGCACTGGCCGTCAACCCGCATCGCTGGAGCCGAGGCCAGCACTGGGTCTCCTCTTCTTCCAGATCCCGGCAGGCAACTGAGACGGGTAGAGCTCCTCCCCACGTCTTCCTCACGGGATGGCTCTCCTCCTCCCGCAGCTTCCTCTCTCGCTGGCATAGTGGGCTGGAGTATATGAGGATGCGGTGGTGGTGCAGCTAGCCGGTGGCGCGCGGTGCGGGAGGCCGTGGGAAGGCGCCGCCAGATGGGGAGGAAGGCGGGTGGGGAGAAAGGAGGGGGCGCCGCCGGGTGGAGGGGAGGTGGTGTCGAGGGAGTGGAAGGAATCGATGAGGGCATGATCTGTTTTGACCGCTCGATCTAGGGCTTTTTCACCGGGAGCGTCATTGTTCACGAACCCAGTCGACGAGCCCTTCGCTGCAGTGTGGACCAATGATTATATGGGTCCACTGGCAGCCACCCAGCAAAGCAGCGCGAGGTGTAACAAAATCTAGCAGTGAGTAGTAAAAATCAATGGTGAAAAACGAGCGAGCGAGTTGATCGAGTGGCCAGCGATCACGCGCGCGCGAAGGCCTCCAGAATGGCGGGTACTCTAGGAGGCTTTATATGTTAGATATACTTAGGCCTTTTTGGTTGGAAGTTGTAAAAGACCACGAGTCTGTGTTTGTGTAGAGCAGCAAACAATTGGAAGTGGCTGATTACCCGATTATCATAGAGTAACATTTGGGATTTTGTGTTCATTGCTGTGGCTAATTACCCGTTTATCATGTGACTGTGAGTAAAAGTACTTTCCTTTCCTCTTCAAATCCCAACCCCCTTGATAACATAGTTTTTTCCCTTGCCAGATCCCATTCCATTTCAATTGCCGGTGTAAAACGATACTATCACGTCCTAGTTCACCTCGGTGAAGGGACTGTGTCACTAACACAAACGGCGTGTAAAATATACCTAGGCAGAATTGGTTGGAAGTTGTAAAAGACCACGAGTCTGTGTTGGTGTAGAGCAGGAAACACTTGTTAGACGCGACAGACGTGTTTGATTTTGTCGTTATCAAAACATAAAGTAACATTTGGAATTTTGTGTTCGTTGCTACGGCTAATTACCCGATTACCATGTGACTGTGAGTAACAGTACTTTCCTTTCGTCTCCAAGTCCCAACCCCCTTGATAACTTAGGGTTTTCCCCTTGCTGAATCCCCTTTATATATAAGCCCGAAATGTTGCAAAGTTCCATTTTCATTGCCGGCGTAACATGGTGCTGTCACGGCTCAGTTCAACTCGGTGACGGGACTGTGCCACTAACACAAACGGTGTGTAAAATATACCTAGGAAGAATTGGTTGGAAGTTGTAAAAGACCACGAGTTTGTGTTTGTGTAGAGCAGCAAACACATGGAAGTGGTAGACATGTCCGAACTTGTCGTTGTCAAAACATAGGGTAACATTTGGAATTTTGTGTTCGTTGCTACGACTAAATGCTAATTACCCGATTACCATGTGACCGTGAGTAAAAGTATTTTCCTTTCCTCTCCAAGTCCCAACCCCTTGATAACATAGGATTTTTCCCTCGCAAAATCCCCTTTAAATATAAGCCTGAAATCTTGCAAAGTTCCATTTCCATTGCCGGTGTAATACGGTACTTTCATGGCCCAGTTCACCTCCGTGAGGGCCTATGTAACTAACACAAACGACGTGTAAAATATACCTAGGCTGAATCAGTTAGAAGTTGTAAAACACCACGAGTTTGTGTTTATGTAGAGTAGGAAACACCTGGATGTGGCAGACGTGTCCGATCTAGTCGTTGTCAAAACATAGAGTAACATCTGGAATTTTGTGTTCGTTGCTACGACTAAGTACCTGATTACCATGTGACTGTGATTACAAGTACTTTCCTTTCCTCTCCAAGTCCCAACCCCCTTGATAACCTAGGCTTTTTCCCTTGCCAGATACCCTTTATATATAAGCCTGAAATCTTGCAAGGTACCATTTCCATTGTCGGTGTAACACAATACTTTCATGGCTCAGTTCACCTCCCTACCGGGCCTATGTTACTAGCACAAACAATTTGTAAAATATACCTGCCTTGAATTAGTTGGAAGTTGTAAAACCCCACGAGTCTGTGTTTGTGTAGAGCGGCAAAGACCTAGAAGTGGCATATGTGTCCGGTCTTGTCGTTGTCAAAACATAGAGTGACATTTGGAATTTTGTGTTCGTTGCTACGGCTAATTACATGATTACCGTGTGACCATGAGTAAAAGTACTTTCCTTTCCTCTCCAAGTCCCAGCCCACTTGATAACCTAGGGTTTTGCCCTTGCAGAATCCCCTTTATATATAAGCCGAAAATCTTGCAAAGTTCCATTTCAATTGCCCGCGTAACACGGTACTCTCATGGCTCAGTTCACCTCCATGTCGGGCCTATCTCACTAACACAAACGATTTGTGAAATATACCTAGGCTGAATCGGTTGGAAGTTATCAAAGACCACAAGTCTGTGTTTGTGTATTTCAACAAACACATGGAAATGGCATACGTGTCTGATCTTTTTGTTGTCAAAACATAGAGTAACATTTGGAATTTTGTGTTCGTTGCTACGGCTAATTACCCAATTACCATATGATCGTGAGTAAAAATACTTTCCTTCCCTCTCCAAGTCCCAACCACCTTGATAACCTAGGGTTTTCTCATGCCAAATCCCCTTTATATATAAGCCCAAAATCTTGCAAAGTTCTATTTTCATTGCCGATGTAACACGGTACTTTCATGGCTCAGTTCACCTCCATGACGGGCCTATGTCACTAACACAAACTTCTGTAGAATACACCTAGGCTAAGCTGGTTGGAAGTTCTAAAAGACCATGAGTCTGTGTTTGTATAAAGCAGCAAACACCTGGAATTGGCAGATGTTTCTGATCTTGTCATTGTCAAAACATAGAGTAACATTTGGAATTTTGTGTTCATTGCCACGGCTAATTACCCGATCACCATGTGACTATGAGTAAAAGTCTTTCCTCTCCAAGTCCCAACCCCCTTAATTACCTAGGGGTTTTCCCTTACCGAAACCCCTTTATATATAAGCCCAAAATCTTGCAAAGTTCCGCTTTCATTGCCGGCGCAACATGGTACTGTCACGGCTCAGTTCAACTCGGTGATGGGACTGTGTCACTAACAAAAGCGATCTGTAAAATATATCTACGCTAAATCGGTTGGAAGTTGTAAAAGAACCCAAGTTTGTGTTTGTGTAGAGTAGCAAACACATTGAAGTGGCACACGTGTCTGATCTTGTCATTGTCAAAACATAGAGTATCATTTGGAATTTTGTGTTCGCTGCTATGGCTAATTACCCGATTACCATGTGACTCTCAGTAAAAGTATTTTCCTTTCCTCTCCAAGTCCCAATCCCCTTGATAACCTAGGGTTTTTACCTTGCAAAATCCCTTTATACATAAGCCTGAAATCTTGCAAAGTTCCATTTTCATTGCCGGTGTAACACGGTACTTTGATACCTCAGTTTATCTCTGTGACGGGCCTATGTCACTAACACAAATGATCTGTAAAACATATCTAGGCTGAATCGGTTGGAAGTTGTAAAAGACCATGAGTTTGTGTTTGTGATTATTGTAAACACCTGGAAGTGGCAGACGTGTCTGATCTTGTCATTGTCAAAACATAAAGTAACATCTGGAATTTTGTGTTCGTTGCTACGACTAATTACCCGATTAACATGTGGCTGTGAGTAAAAGTACTTTCCTTTTCTCTCCAAGTCCCAACCTCGTTGATAACCTAGGTTTTTTCCCTTGCCAATCTCCTTTATATATAATCCCAAAATCTTACAAAGTTCAGTTTGCACTGTCGGTGTAACACAATACTTTCATGGCTCAGCCCACCTCCGTGCCGGGCCTATGTCGCTAACACAAACGATCTGTAAAATGTACCTAGCCTTAATCGGTTGGAAGTTGTAAAAGACCATGAGTCTGTGTTTGTGTAGAGCAGCAAACACCTGGAAGTGGAAGACGTGTCTGATCTTGTCGTTGTCAAAACATAGAGTAACATTTGGAAATTTGTGTTCGTTGCTATGGCTAATTACGTGATTACCATGTGACTGTGATTAAAAGTACTTTCCTTTCCTTTCCTTTCGCTTTGATGAGATGATCAAAGCGTTTGGATTTACGCAGACTTATGGAGAAGCATGTGTTTACAAGAAAGTGAGTGGGAGCTCTGTAGCATTTCTCATATTATATGTAGATGACATACTTTTGATGGGAAATGATATAGAACTCTTGGACAGCATTAAGGCCTACTTGAATAAGAGTTTTTCAATGAAGGACCTTGGAGAAGCTGCTTATATATTAGGCATCAAGATCTATAGAGATAGATCAAGACGCCTCATAGGTCTTTCACAAAGCACATACCTTGATAAGATATTGAAGAAGTTCAATATGGATCAATCTAAGAAGGGGTTCTTACCTGTGTTACAAGGTGTGAAATTGAGCTCAGCTCAATGTCCGACCACGGCAGAAGATATAGAAGAGATGAGTACCATCCCCTATGCCTCAGCCATAGGTTCTATTATGTATGCCATGCTGTGTACCAGACCTGATGTAAACCGTGCCGTAAGTTTGGTAGGAAGGTACCAAAGTAATCCCGGCAAGGAACACTGGACAGCGGTCAAGAATATCCTGAAATACCTGAAAAGGACTAAGGAAATGTTTCTCGTTTATGGAGGTGACGAAGAGCTCATCGTAAAGGGTTACGTCGACGCTAGCTTCGACACAGATCTGGATGACTCTAAGTCACAAACCGGATACGTGTATATTTTGAATGGTGGGGCAGTAAGCTGGTGCAGTTGCAAGCAGAGCGTTGTGGCGAGATCTACATGTCAAGCGGAGTACATGGCAGCCTCGGAGGCAGCACATGAAGCAATTTGGGTGAAGGAGTTCATCACCGACCTCGGAGTCATACCCAATGCGTCGGGGCCAATCAAACTCTTCTGTGACAACACTGGAGCTATTGCACTTGCCAAGGAGCCCAGGTTTCACAAGAAGACAAGGCACATCAAGCGTCGCTTCAACTCCATTCGTGAAAATGTTCAAGATGGAGACATAGATATTTGTAAAGTACATACGGACCTGAATGTAGCAGATCCGTTGACTAAACCTCTCCCTAGAGCAAAACATGATCAACACCAGAATTCCATGGGTGTTCGATTCATCACAATGTAACTAGATTATTGACTCTAGTGCAAGTGGGAGACTGTTGGAAATATGCCCTGGAGGCAATAATAAAAGCATTATTATTATATTTCCTTGTTCATGATAATTGTCTTTATTCATGCTATAATTGTGTTATCCGGAAATCGTAATACATGTGTGAATGATAGACACCAACATGTCCCTAGTGAGCCTCTAGTTGACTAGCTCGTTGATCAACAGATAGTCATGGTTTCCTGACTATGGACATTGAATGTCATTGATAATGAGATCACATCATTAGGAGAATGATGTGATGGACGAGACCCAATCCTAAACATAGCATAAGATCGCATAGTTCGTTTGCTAGAGTTTTTCAATGTCAAGTATCCTTTCCTTAGACCATGAGATCGTGTAACTCCCGGATACCGTAGGAGTGCTTTGGGTGTGCCAAACGTCACAACGTAACTGGGTGACTATAAAGGTATACTACGGGTATCTCCGAAAGTGTCTGTTGGGTTGACACGGATCGAGACTGGGATTTGTCACTCCGCTTGACGGAGAGGTATCACCGGGCCCACTCAGTAATGCATCATCATAATGAGCTAAATGTGATCAAAGTGTTTGATCACGGGATCATGCATTACGGTACGAGTAAAGTGACTTGCCGGTAACGAGATTGAACGAGGTATTGGGATATCGACGATTGAATCTCGGGCAAGTAAAATACCGATTGACAAAGAGAATCGTATACGGGATTAATTGAATCCTCGACATCGTGGTTCATCCGATGAGATCATCGTGGAACATGTGGGAGCCAACATGGGTATCCAGATCCCGCTGTTGGTTATTGCCCGAGAGCTGTCTCGGTCATGTCTGCATGTCTCTCGAACCCGTAGGGTCTACACGCTTAAGGTTCGGTGACGCTAGGGTTGTAGGGATATGTATATGCAGTAACCCGAATGTTGTTCGGAGTCCCGGATGAGATCCCGGACGTCACGAGGAGTTTCGGAATGGTCCGGAGGTAAAGAATTATATATAGGAAGTGCTGTTTTGGCCATCGGGACAAGTTTCGGGGTCACCGGTATTGTACCGGGACCACCAGAAGGGTCCCGGGGGTCCACCGGGTGGGGTCACCTGCCTCGGGGGGGCACATGGGCTGTAGGGGGTGCGCCTTGGCCTACATGGGCCAAGGGGAACCAGCCCCAAGAGGCCCATGCGCCTAGGGTTCCAAAGGGGAAGAGTCCCACAAGTGGAAGGCACCTTCTAGGTGCCTTGGGGGGGAGGAAATCCTCCCTGGCCGCCGCCCCCTTGGGAGATCAGATCTCCCAGGGCCGGCGCCCCCCCCCAAGAGGCCTATATAAAGGGGGGAGGGGAGGGGGGGCAGCCGCACCCTTTGCCTTGGCGCCTCCCTCTCCCTCTCCAACACCTCCTCCTCCTCCATAGAGCTCGGCGAAGCCCTGCCGGAGTACTGCAGCTCCATCATCACCACGCCGTCGTGCTGCTGCTGGAGCCATCTTCCTCAACCTCTCCTTTGCCTTGCTGGATCAAGAAGAAGGAGACGTTACGCTGACCGTACGTGTGTTGAACGCGGAGGTGCCGTCCGTTCGGTGCTAGGATCTCCGGTGATTTGGATCACGTCGTGTACGACTACTTCATCCCCGTTCTTTTGAACGCTTCCGCTCGCGATCTACAAAGGTATGTAGATGCATCCGATCACTCGTTGCTAGATGAACTCATAGATGGATCTTGGTGAAACCGTAGGAAAATTTTTGTTTTCTGCAACGTTCCCCAACAGTGGCATCATGAGCTAGGTCTATGCGTAGTTCTCTATTGCACGAGTAGAACACAATTTGTTGTGGGCGTAGATGTTGTCAACTTTCTTGCCGCTACTAGTCTTATCTTGCTTCAGCGGTATTGTGGGATGAAGCGGCCCGGACCAACCTTACACGTACACTTACGTGAGACCGGTTCCACCGACTAACATGCACTAGTTGCATAAGGTGGCTGGCGGGTGTCTGTCTCTCCTACTTTAGTTGGAGCGGATTCGATGAAAAGGGTCCTTATGAAGGGTAAATAGAAGTTGACAAATCACGTTGTGGCTTTCACGTAGGTAAGAAAACGTTCTTGCTAGAACCCTAATTCAGCCACGTAAAACTTGCAACAACAATTAGAGGACGTCTAACTTGTTTTTGCAGCAAGTGCTTTGTGATATGATATGGCCAAAGTTGTGATGAATGATGAATGATCTATATGTGATGTATGAGATGTTCATGCTATTGTAATAGGAATCACGACTTGCATGTCGATGAGTATGACAACCGGCAGGAGCCATATGAGTTGTCTTTATTTTTGTATGACCTGCGTGTCATTGAGAAACACCATGTAAATTACTTTACTTTATTGCTAAACACGTTAGCCATAGTAGTAGAAGTAATAGTTGGCGAGCAACTTCATGGAGACACGATGATGGAGATCATGATGATGGAGATCATGGTGTCAAGCCGGTGACAAGATGATCATGGAGCCCCAAGATGGAGATCAAAGGAGCTATGTGATATTGGCCATATCATGTCACGTTTATTATTTGATTGCATGTGATGTTTATCATGTCTTGCATCTTGTTTACTTAGAACGACGGTAGTAAATAAGATGATCCCTCATAATAATTTCAAGAAGTGTTCCCCCTAACTGTGCACCATTGCGACAGTTCGTTGTATTGAAGCACCACGTGATGATCGGGTGTGATAGATTCTAACATTCACATACAACGGGTGTAAGACAGATTTACACATGCAAACACTTAGGTTGACTTGACGAGCCTAGCATGTACAGACATGGCCTCGGAACACAGAAGACCGAAAGGTCGAGCATGAGTCGTATAGAAGATACGATCAACATGAAGATGTTCACCGATGTTGACTAGTCCGTCTCACGTGATGATCGGACACGGCCTAGTTGACTCGGATCATGTTATACTTAGATGACTAGAAGAGGGATGTCTATCTAAGTGGGAGTTCATTAAATAATTTGATTAGATGAACTTTATTATCATGAACTTAGTCTAAAATATTTACAATATGTCTTGTAGATCAAATGGCCAACGTAGTCCTCAACTTCAACGCGTTCCTAGAGAAAACCAAGGTGAAAGACGATGGTAGCAACTATACGGACTGGGTCCGGAACCTGAGGATCATCCTCATAGCTGCCAAGAAAGATTATGTCCTACGAGCACCGCTGGGTGACGCACCTGTTCTCCCTGTAGAACAAGACGTTATGAACGCTTGGCAGTCACGTTCCGATGATTACTCCCTCGTTCAGTGCGGCATGCTTTACAGCTTAGAGCCGGGGCTCCAAAAGCGTTTTGAGAGACATGGAGCATATGAGATGTTCGAAGAGCTGAAAATGGTTTTCCAAGCTCATGCCCGGGTCGAGAGATATGAAGTCTCTGACAAATTCTTTAGCTGTAAGATGGAGGAAAATAGCTCTGTTAGTGAACACATACTCAAGATGTCTGGGTTGCACAACCGCTTGACTCAACTGGAAGTTAATCTCCCGGATGAAGCGGTCATTGACAGAATCCTCCAGTCGCTTCCACCTAGCTACAAGAGCTTTGTGATGAACTACAACATGCAGGGGATGGTAAAGACTATTCTTGAGGTATATGCTATGATGAAATCAGCAGAGGTAGAAATCAAGAAGGAACATCAAGTGTTGATGGTGAATAAAACCACTAAGTTCAAGAAGGGCAAGGGTAAAAAGAACTTCAAGAAGGACGACAAGGAAGTTGCCGCGCCCGGTAAGCAAGTTGCCGGGAAGAAGCCAAAGAATGGACCCAAGCCCGAGACTGAGTGCTTTTATTGCAAGGGAAGTGCTCACTGGAAGCGGAATTGCCCCAAATACTTAGCGGACAAGAAGGCCGGCAAAACAAAAGGTATATGTGATATACATGTAATTGATGTGTACCTTACCAGTACTCGTAGTAGCTCTTGGGTATTTGATACCGGTGCAGTTGCTCACATTTGTAACTCAAAACAGGAGCTGCGGAATAAGCGAAGACTGGCGAAGGATGAGGTGACGATGCGCGTCGGGAATGGTTCCAAGGTCGATGTGATCGCCGTCGGCACGCTGCCTCTACATTTACCTACGGGATTAGTTTTAAACCTCAATAATTGTTATTTAGTGCCAAGTTTGAGCATGAACATTGTGTCTGGATCTCGTTTAATTCGAGATGGCTACTCATTTAAATCCGAGAATAATGGTTGTTCTATTTATATGAGAGATATGTTTTATGGTCATGCTCCGATGGTTAATGGTTTATTCTTAATGAATCTCGTACGTGATGATACACATATTCATAGTGTGAATACCAAAAGAGTTAAAGTTGATAACAATAGTCCCACATATTTGTGGCACTGCCGCCTTGGTCACATAGGTGTCAAACGCATGAAGAAGCTCCATGCAAATGGACTTTTAGAGTCTCTTGATTATGAATCATTTGACACGTGCGAACCATGCCTCATGGGTAAAATGACCAAGACTCCGTTCTCAGGAACAATGGAGCGAGCAACCAACTTATTGGAAATCATACATACTGATGTGTGCGGTCCAATGAGTGTTGAGGCTCGCGGTGGCTATCGTTATGTTCTCACCCTCACTGATGACTTGAGTAGATATGGGTATATCTAATTAATGAAACACAAGTCTGAGACCTTTGAAAAGTTCAAGGAATTTTAGAGTGAGGTTGAAAATCAACGTGACAGAAAAATCAAGTTTTTACGATCAGATCGTGGAGGAGAATACTTGAGTCACGAATTTGGCACGCACTTAAGAAAACGTGGAATAGTTTCACAACTCACGCCGCCTGGAACACCTCAGCGTAATGGTGTGTCCGAACGTCGTAATCGCACTCTATTAGATATGGTGCGATCTATGATGTCTCTTACCGATTTACCGCTATCTTTTTGGGGCTATGCTTTAGAGACTGCCGCATTAACTTTAAATAGGGCTTCGTCGAAATCCGTTGAGACGACACCGTATGAATTATGGTTTGGGAAGAAACCTAAGCTGTCGTTTCTAAAAGTTTGGGGATGCGATGCTTATGTGAAGAAACTTCAACCTGAAAAGCTCGAACCCAAGTCGGAAAAATGCGTCTTCATAGGATACCCTAAAGAAACTATTGGGTATACCTTCTACCTCAGATCCGAAGGCAAGATCTTTGTTGCCAAGAATGGATCCTTTCTAGAGAAGGAGTTTCTCTCGAAAGAAGTAAGTGGGAGGAAAGTAGAACTTGATGAAGTGTTACCTCTTGAACCGGAAAATGGCGCAACTTAAGAAAACGTTTCTGAGGTGCCTGCACCGGCTAGAGAGGAAATTAATGATGATGATCAAGATGCTTCTGATCAAGCTCCTACTGAAATTCGTAGGTCCACAAGGACACGTTCCGCACCAGAGTGGTACGGCAACCCTGTCTTAGAAATCATGTTGTTAGACAACGGTGAACCTTCGAACTATGAAGAAGCGATGGCGGGCCCGGATTCCGACAAATGGCTAGAAGCCATGAAATCCGAGATAGGATCCATGTATGAAAACGAAGTATGGACTTTGACTGACTTGCCCGTTGAGCGGCGAGCCATAGAAAATAAATGGATCTTTAAGAAGAAGACAGACGCGGATGGTAATGTGACCATCTATAAAGCTCGGCTTGTCGCTAAGGGTTATCGACAAGTTCAAGGGGTTGACTACGATGAGACTTTCTCACCGGTAGCGAAGCTGAAGTCCGTCCGAATCATGTTAGCAATTGCCGCATTCTACGATTATGAAATATGGCAAATGGACGTCAAAACGGCATTCCTTAATGGTTTCCTTAAGGAAGAATTGTATATGATGCAGCCGGAAGGTTTTGTCGATCCTAAGAATGCTAACAAGGTGTGCAAGCTCCAACGCTCGATTTATGGGCTGGTGCAAGCATCTCGGAGTTGGAACATTCGCTTTGATGAGATGATCAAAGCGTTTGGATTTACGCAGACTTATGGAGAAGCCCGTGTTTACAAGAAAGTGAGTGGGAGCTCTGTAGCATTTCTCATATTATATGTAGATGACATACTTTTGATGGGAAATGATATAGAACTCTTGGACAACATTAAGGGCTACTTGAATAAGAGTTTTTCAATGAAGGACCTTGGAGAAGCTGCTTATATATTAGGCATCAAGATCTATAGAGATAGATCAAGACGCCTCATAGGTCTTTCACAAAGCACATACCTTGATAAGATATTGAAGAAGTTTAATATGGATCAATCTAAGAAGGGGTTCTTACCTGTGTTACAAGGTGTGAAATTGAGCTCAGCTCAATGTCCGACCACGGCAGAAGATATAGAAGAGATGAGTGTCATCCCCTATGCCTCACCCATAGGTTCTATTATGTATGCCATGCTGTGTACCAGACCTGATGTAAACCTTGCCGTAAGTTTGGTAGGAAGGTACCAAAGTAATCCCGGCAAGGAACACTGGACAGCGGTCAAGAATATCCTGAAATACCTGAAAAGGACTAAGGAAATGTTTCTCGTTTATGGAGGTGACGAAGAGCTCATCGTAAAGGGTTACATCGACGCTAGCTTTGACACAGATCTGGATGACTCTAAGTCACAAACCGGATACGTGTATATTTTGAATGGTGGGGCAGTAAGCTGGTGCAGTTGCAAGCAGAGCGTCGTGGCGGGATCTACATGTCAAGCGGAGTACATGGCAGCCTCGGAGGCAGCACATGAAGCAATTTGGGTGAAGGAGTTCATCACCAACCTCGGAGTCATACCCAATGCGTCGGGGCCAATCAAACTCTTCTGTGACAACACTGGAGCTATTGCACTTGCCAAGGAGCCCAGGTTTCACAAGAAGACAAGGCACATCAAGCGTCGCTTCAACTCCATTCGTGAAAATGTTCAAGATGGAGACATAGATATTTGTAAAGTACATACGGACCTGAATGTAGCAGATCCGTTCACTAAACCTCTCCCTAGAGCAAAACATGATCAACACCAGAATTCCATGGGTGTTCGATTCATCACAATGTAACTAGATTATTGACTCTAGTGCAAGTGGGAGACTGTTGGAAATATGCCCTAGAGGCAATAATAAAAGCATTATTATTATATTTCCTTGTTCATGATAATTGTCTTTATTCATGCTATAATTGTGTTATCCGGAAATCGTAATACATGTGTGAATGATAGACACCAACATGTCCCTAGTGAGCCTCTAGTTGACTAGCTCATTGATCAACAGATAGTCATGGTTTACTGACTATGGACATTGGATGTCATTGATAACGAGATCACATCATTAGGAGAATGATGTGATGGACGAGACCCAATCCTAAACATAGCATAAGATCGCATAGTTTGTTTGCTAGAGTTTTCCAATGTCAAGTATCCTTTCCTTAGACCATGAGATCGTGTAACTCCCGGATACCGTAGGAGTGCTTTGGGTGTGCCAAACGTCACAACGTAACTGGGTGACTATAAAGGTATACTACGGGTATCTCCGAAAGTGTCTGTTGGGTTGACACAGATCGAGACTGGGATTTGTCACTCCGCTTGACGGAAAGGTATCACCGGGCCCACTCAGTAATGCATCATCATAATGAGCTCAATGTGATCAAAGTGTTTGATCACGGGATCATGCATTACGGTACGAGTAAAGTGACTTGCCGGTAACGAGATTGAATGAGGTATTGGGATACCGACGATCGAATCTCGGGCAAGTAAAATACCGATTGACAAAGGGAATCGTATACGGGATTAATTGAATCCTCGACATTGTGGTTCATCCGATGAGATCATCATGGAGCATGTGGGAGCCAACATAGGTATCCAGATCCCGCTGTTGGTTATTGCCCGAGAGCCGTCTCGGTCATGTCTGCATGTCTCTCGAACCCGTAGGGTCTACACGCTTAAGGTTCGGTGACGCTAGGGTTGTAGGGATATGTATATGCAGTTACCCGAATGTTGTTCGGAGTCCCGGATGAGATCTCGGACGTCACGAGGAGTTTCGGAATGGTCCGGAGGTAAAGAATTATATATAGGAAGTGCTGTTTTGGCCATCGGGACAAGTTTCGGGGTCACCGGTATTGTACCGGGACCACCAGAAGGGTCCCGGGGGTCCACCGGGTGGGGTCACCTGCCTCGGGGGGCCACATGGGCTGTAGGGGGTGCGCCTTGGCCTACATGGGCCAAGGGGAACCAGCCCCAAGAGGCCCATGCGCCTAGGGTTCCAAAGGGGAAGAGTCCCACAAGTGGAAGGCACCTCCTAGGTGCCTTGGGGGGGAGGAAATCCTCCCTGGCCGCCGCCCCCTTGGGAGATCAGATCTCCCAGGGCCGGCGCCCCCCCAAGAGGCCTATATAAAGGGGGGAGGGGTGGGGGGCAGCCGCACCCTTTGCCTTGGCGCCTCCCTCTCCCTCTCCAACACCTCCTCCTCCTCCATAGAGCTCGGCGAAGCCCTGCCGGAGTACTGCATCTCCATCATCACCACGCCGTCGTGCTGCTGCTGGAGCCATCTTCCTCAACCTCTCCTTTGCCTTGGTGGATCAAGAAGAAGGAGACGTTACGCTGACCGTACGTGTGTTGAACGCGGAGGTGCCGTTCGTTCGGTGCTAGGATCTCCGGTGATTTGGATCACGTCGTGTACGACTACTTCATCCCCGTTCTTTTGAACGCTTCCGCTCGCGATCTACAAAGGTATGTAGATGCATTCGATCACTCGTTGCTAGATGAACTCATAGATGGATCTTGGTGAAACCGTAGGAAATTTTTTGTTTTCTGCAACGTTCCCCAACAATTACCTGATTACCATGTGACTGTGAGTAATAGTCTTTCCTCTCCAAGTCCCTACCCCCTTGATTACCTAGGGTTATTCCCTTGCCGAATCCCCTTTATATATAAGCCTGAATCTTGCAAAGTTTCATTTCCATTGCCGGTGTGACACGATACTGTCACAACTCAGCTCACCTCCGTGACGAGCCTATGTCACTAACACAAACGATCTGTAAAATACACCTAGGTTGAATTGGTTATAAGTTGTAAATCACCATGAGTTTGTGTTTGTGTAGAGCAGCAAACACCTGGAAGGGCAGACATGTCTGATCTTGTCGTTGTCAAAACATAGAGTAACATCTACGGCTAATTACCCGATTACCATGTGACTGTGAGCAAAAGGTACTTTCCTTTCCTCTCCAAGTCCCAACCCCCTTGATAACCTAGGATTTTTCCCTTGCCAAATACCCTTTATATATAAGGCCGAAATCTTGCAAAGTTCCATTGCCATTGTCGGTGTAACACGATACTTTCATGGCTGAGTTCACCTCTGTGCCGGGCCTATGTGACTAGCACAAACAATCTGTAAAATATACCTAGGCTGAATCGGGTAGAAGTTGTAAAACACCACGAGTCTGTGTTTGTGTAGAGCAACAAACACCTGGAAGTGACAGACGTGTCCGGTCTTGTCGTTGTCAAAACAGAGTAACATTCAAAATATTGTGTTCGTTGCTATGACTAATTACCCAATTACCATGTGACTGTGATTAAAAGTACTTTTCTTTCCTCTCAAAGTCCCAATCCCTGTGATAACCTAGGGTTATCCCCTTGCCAAACCACCTTTATATATAAGCCTAAAATCTTGCAAAGTTCCATTTTCATTGCCGACATAAGACTGTATGGTCACGTCTCAGTTTACCTCCGTGATGGGCCTGTGTCACTAACACAAACGATACGTAAAATATACCTAGGGTGAATCGGTTGCAAGTTATAATAGACCGCGCGTTTGTGTTTGTGCAGAGCAACAAACACCTGGATGTGGCAGACGTGTCCGATCTTGTCGTTGTCAAAACAGAGTAACATTTAGAATATTGTGTTCGTTGCTACCGCTAATTACCCGATTACCATGCAACTGTGAGTAAAAGTACTTTTCTTTCCTCCTCAAGGCCCAATCCCTGTGATAAGCTAGGGTTATCCCCTTGCCAAACAACCTTTATATATAAGCCCAAAATCTTGCAAAGTTCCATTTTTCATTGCCGCGTAACACTGTATTGTCACGTCACAGTTTACCTCTGTGATGGGCTTGTGTCACTAACACAAATGATACGTAGAATATACCTAGGATGAACCAGTTGCAAGTTGTAACAGACCACAAGTCTGTGTGTGTGCAGAGCAACAAACACCTGGATGTGGCAAACGTGTCCGATCTTGTTGTTATGAAAACATAGAGTAATATTTGGAATTTTGTGTTTGTTACTACGGCTAATTACCCGATTACCATGTGACCGTGAGTAAAAGTACTTTCCTTTCCACTCCAAGTCCCAACCCTTTGATAACTTAGGGTTTTCCCTTGCCGAATCCCCTTTTTATATAAGCCTGAAATATTGTAAAGTTCCATTTCAATTGCCAGTGTAACACGATACTGTCATGGCTCAGTTCACCTATGTGACGGGCCTATGTCACTAACACAAATGATCTGCAAAATATACCTAGGCTGAATAGGTTGGAAGTTTCAAAAGACCACAAGTTTTTGTTTGTGTAGATTAGGAAACACCTGGAAGTGGCAGATGTGTGTGATCCTATCATTGTCAAAACATAAAGTAACATTTGGAATTTTGTGTTCGTTGCTACGGCTAATTATCCGATTACCATGTGACTGTGAGTAAAAGTACTTTCTTTTTCTCTCCAAGTCCCAACCCCTTGATAACCTAGGGGTTTTCCCTTGCTGAACCCCCTTTACATATAGGCCAGTACTAGGCACCGGTCCGCCGGCCGAAATTTTGGCCGGTCCCACGCCAGCCATCCGATTGGCCGAACCAGGGCCGTCTGATCCCGTGGAGATGCCTTCCCGTACCCGTACAGTCACGCATATACGAACAAAAAAAATCCCCTCCTGCGCCAACCGACGGGCGACTTGCACGACGTTGACGCGTGCGCTCCGGCAAGGCGCCACGGCGACCCTCCATCAATGCTCCTCGCAGCATCCCATGCCCGTCGAAAAACTCGTCGCCACCCTCGATGGTCGCTGTTGCTCATCTCTCCAGTTCTTCTTTGTATGGGCATGAAAATAACAATGAACACCGGTAGTAGCAAAAATTGATAACGGTTGCAGCAAAGAATACATAGTTCCGGGTCTCGGCAACCTCATGATTCATCAAAAGAGGGATGTAACAATCGGCAGCGCCGCTAGTAGCAAAAATCCAAAACAGTTGTAGCGAAGGTGATACAAATGGTTCCAGCAAAAAAACATGGCAGCAAAAATTTGGTTAGTTCCAGCAAATATCCAAGACAGTGGTAGCAAATTGATACACTGGTTCCAGCAAATACAAAACGTGGTAGCAAAAATTTTGGTTGGTTTCAAACAAGAACGGAAGATGCTGGTAGCAAAAATTTGAGCTGGTTCCAGCAAAATCAAATCATGGCTCCAGCAAAAAAACATCTCGCCGGATCTCCCCTCACTTGTCGCCGTGGTTCAGCATCGCCGCACAGTCACCGCCGTGTTGGTTCCAGCGCCTTCACCGTCTGGTTGCAGCAAAAACGGCAGCTGGTTCCAGCATCGCCGTCTCCCTGGGGTGCGCCC
Organism: Aegilops umbellulata; assembly: GCA_032464435.1. Classification (NCBI taxonomy): domain Eukaryota; kingdom Viridiplantae; phylum Streptophyta; class Magnoliopsida; order Poales; family Poaceae; genus Aegilops; species Aegilops umbellulata. Next base: position 482,900,489 of record CP136055.1, read on the forward strand.
CGTCACCGCGGTTGCAGCACATGGAGCATCCCCGGGTCGCCGTTGCCCGCGGTGCTGGTGGTCTCCGTTGTCGCTGGTCACCGTCTTCACGCACACCCGGCCTCCACGAATTGCAGTGCGTGGTCACCGCCGTGTTAGCACCCCAGTCTCGCGGTTGCAGCACGTGGTGCACCTCCCTCTCGCATCATGGTGGTCATGCCATGGCTTGTCGCAGGATGGAGTGAGCGGGTGGCCATGGCTGAAGAGAAGAAACTGAGGATGGGGATGAGCTCGGCTGCTTGGAGAAGAGATAAGGCAGTGTGTGGATAAGAAATGTCTGGATACCGATTGAGGGTAAAAATCCCGGATAGAAAGGTGGATGGGCTCTATGGGCACATGGCATGCATGAGAAGCCAGCTGAGCGACAGCGCGAGGCGACCGGTGCAAAGTTCCGCCGTCCGTCCGCATATAAGCGTTTCCCTTACATATAAGCCCAAAATCTTGCAACGTTTCATTTCCATTGCCGATGTAACACGGTACTGTCACGACTCAGTTCACGTCCATGATCAAGGGGCCTATGTCACTAACACAAACAATCTGGCAGGAAAGTCGAAACACTGCGACTCCTTCGATGATCATGGTACTTGGATTCGTTTGTGGGTGCTGGGGTGCTAAGTACTTGGATTATGAATGCCATGACTTCTTTTTCTTGCCTTATGTTGGACTTTTATTACAAACCTTCCCTCTTAAGGGCATGGCCAATGCATAGTCCAGGGTGATGCCCCTAGGCCACATAGGGTCGGACAAGGAAAAGTAGGTTTAGATGGAGCAGCGGGATCCTCAACAGGAGGCGAGTGTTTGGGGAGAAAAATTGTGGTCCAGTGCATAAAACTGAAAAGGTTGAAGTGTAGAGCAAAGATGCATGTGTAGTGGGAATCTTTATTTTTTATTCTTTGATGAAGGCCACTAGTGGTAGCTTGCATTGAAAGAGAAAAAAATCAACGTAATGCTCAAGCTACTTTTTATCTTTACCTAATAATAAAGCAAATTGGGTTTCTTTCGTCCGTCATGGATTTTTTTAGAAAAGTCCCTCTATTTTAGAGAATTCAACCCGCAGTCTTGTTTTAAGTTAAAACGAATCGTTATTTTGTATTTTACACAAAAATCCCTGTCTTTTCTTGAAATCAACCCACCGTCTGGGTTTAAGTCACACCTGAACCGTTATTTTACATTTTTCGTTTTAGGTAATTAATCTGTGGATCATATTTAAATCAAACAAATGATTTTTAAAATCATCCATATCTTTTAAACCGTAACTCCGATTTAAACATGTTATATATGAAATTTGATTAAAAAAATATGTAGAATATGAATATGAGATTATTTTTACCTGTTAAGATTATTTTGGAATATATTTGAGTCAAACCAAATGATTTTTTAAATTATCTGTATCTTTTAAACCGTAACTTCGATTTTAACATATTATATATGAAATTTTATTAAAAAACGCGTGGAATCTAAATATGATGTTAATTTTACCTATTAAATATTTTTAAAATATTGTTATGGAAGCAAACTTATAATTTATGGCGCAAGATCCCTTTTTTTTTCATACCAGCGGCGATCCGGATTGCAAATAAACACCCCACTATAACCATATATGAAGAAGAAAACATCGATAACTACATATGCATACCTCTGAAAAATATCGCATGGGAAAACAACAGATTTCTCATCGCGAGAGTGAGAGAAAACGAGCGAGAGAGAGGGAGAGGGAGAGGAAGGAGAGAGGGAGAGAAAGACGCCTTAGGATTAACCATATTCAACACACATTTTTTGTTGTTTTGTGTGAACACCGAGGCTATCGCCGGCGAGGGTGAGAAGGAGGATAAACGGCAACACAAATATCATGCCTCGCAAAAATAAAGAAGATAGACCTATTGTGGTCTTAAGTGATGGTTGTTGAGTTAAGAGCGTGTGTTATGTTTTCTCTCTCGTTGCAATGCACGGGGTCTTTTGCTAGTATGCCCTAATTAATGTAATGACAAGCCTTTTGCCTTGTTTTTTTAAAGACAGTTTCAGCATTTCTTTCCATACCACTTCAGCCTCCTCTCTGTCCTCCGGAAACCACGACTCCACGACGCCTTACCACTCACCGCTTCTCCCACCTCCACCGCCGCCGCAATGGCAGGGGAAAGCACGGCAGCCACCCCATCGCTCGCATGCGCACCGTCCCCGGCGCCGGCAGACGCACTCCTACCCACCCCGCCAGCCGCCCAGCGTCCCGAGCAACGCGACCTTGGGACTGGGAGGGTCATATGGGCGGTGATAAGCTGGAGGTTGCGCGGCAAGGCGGATCCCGGAGTCGCCGTGCCTGGCAACATGACCGGCGAGGTAAGAGGCTAGAACCCTAGAATTTCGGTACTACCTATATCTGAATCTGCTACTCGCTCTTCTTCTGAAAAAAAAATCTGCTACTACTACTTGTTTCCTCTGTAGTTCAGCTTGTGGATTGCCCTCCTGCTGGCTGGATGGCAGGACAATGGATGCTGGAGTGTAGGAGTGGTACTGTCCTGATCATCTACTGCCCTCTTTTTTACCATCTCGGTAGACCGGGCATGATGTTTGGTTATTGTTTAGGTTCAGACATTGACTGAACTTGGTGAATCCAAACCACTTGCGAGACGATAAGCACTACTCGTAGGCCTGCATACTTTCGTCTGAACTTTCAGGTGGCCTGCCACCTGTCAGGTGGTGAAATCAATCACTTATACCCATGAGCAATGGTCTTGTTAGGATACTGGTAGATACTCTCTCGATTACTAGCAATAATCTCTCGCGGATACAAGCTTTGTGGCAATTACAGGCAAGATACAAGAATTTGAGTGCTAGGGTTCGTCGTGAGACGGAAAAGGGGAAAGGGGAAAGAGTCAAGCCGCCGTTGCCGTGATCCACTGGATGACTCGCTCGACCCTGATCGCCTCCTTAAGTAGTTGCGCGCCTGGGCTTCAGTTTACCCATGCCGGCCCAATGACTCTTGGGTTGGGCTGCCTGGCCCTCTTCGTGCGCGGAGCCGTGGCGACGCGTTGGTTCTTGCTGACCTGCGGGTCCGCCTTGACAGGGCTGCTGACAGGTCTGCATGATAATATTTCATATTTGGTTTAGGCACCAATGTATATATGTACAGACAAGGGCCAGCAGTTCAAAGCATCCCCTCTGGTACCCAGTGTTTGCTTGAAGCATCCACTTACGTCAGGAAAGGAAATGAGATGGAAAGGGGAAAATTATAGTAACAGGGAATATGGTCGTGCTCATTGTTAATGGGACAAATCTCCCTTTGACCATGGGGGAGTGCCCAACTACAAGTCCACATCGGCACACCTTAGCTGAAGCCTGAGGCATGCTTGTGTGGCTGTGAGTCTGGAATAAATTACCTTCTAGGCTTCCACTGCAGAAACTAGACCACAATGAGACGAGAAAACGATGCCCTACAAGGAGAGAAAATTAGTACATATACCACGGTACCAGAGAACCACGGGCAAGTGTTTGCTAGTGGTTACTGTTCTTCGTCTCCCATTGGTTTCCTGAGAAACGTGTTGATAAATAGGCGTTGGAGCCTACCGTTTCTTTCCGAAGACCAATGGAGAAGGAGTTGCTTCCCTTTCCTCTCCTGCCATGCCTCCTCCTCCTCCTCACATGCCCTCCTCCATTCTTTGTTCATTCTATGGAATCGAGTACCTCCGGGTGCTCGAGTTCCAACTTCTCTATCCCTTATCCTTTTGGGGTCCATGGCCAGAGCCCCTCCCCGGCTCAAGGGTTCGAGATCAATTGTACTTCATCTGGTCCTAGGCTTCCCATAGGCAACAACTCAATTAGTATTCTCAACATCTCCCTGCTGGATGGCTATGTGACCATCCTGGCTAGTGCCACTTCCCGTTCCCCGCAGTGCGGAGGGAACTTTGCTAGCTTCAGCCTTGAGGGGACAAACTTCACCTTCTCCGATACAAGGAACAAGTTCACCGCTGTCGGCTGTAATATGGTGGCCATGCTGGTGAATGGTACCAGTGGTGGTTACAGCGGTGGCTGCGCTTCTTTTTGCTCTAATAATAGCATCGTCGATGGTGCTTGCTCTGGTGTGGCTTGCTGCCAAGCACCGGTACCAAAGGGGTTGAAGAAGCTGTATTCAGATTTCACAAACATAAACATAACTGCCAGCCTCAGCAAGTATGCTTCAGCATGTGCTGAGGCGTTCATAGTAGAGCAGAACTCCTATGCTTTCGCTACTGCTGACCTGAAGATCCTGAACAACTCAAATAAAAGCCCTCCTCAATACCGGCATGTTGTTCTTGAGTGGTCCATAGATGGTGGCAGCTGCGAGGAGGCAAGCCGCTCTGCATCATATGCTTGCAAGGAGAATTCTTACTGCTATAACTCGTCTAATGGGATTGGATATCGCTGCAATTGTACCAACAGGTTTCAGGGGAACCCGTACCTGCAAGGGCCTGGTGGATGCCAAGGTAACGAACACGTCTGTGCTTATATTTTCTGACGTTTTTTGTTTCCTCAGTTTTTGTTTTCCAGCTTAATAATTGGCAAGAACTACCCATATCTGATATCTGTTTGGTTCCATGTGACTGTCGGCAAGATATCGATGAGTGCTTCCTTGGAAATCCATGCACACATAGCTGCATCAACGTGAAGGGCGGTTTCAACTGTACTTGCCCATCAGGGATGAGTGGTAATGGCAGAAAGGATGGAAGTGGCTGCAATGGAATTGGCACGCTGCAGATTTCAATAGGCAAGTTTCTGAAAGCCTATCTCACTGTTTTGTCATGCGATGGATGTTTACACTGCACAGGAGGCATGTTGAGTTAGATTAATGCTTGACCAAATAAATAATCCTCCGAGTTTTACTGTGCCTTTGCAGTTGTGGGACTAGCTCTGCTACTGCTTCTCCTTGTTTTCAGTTTCTGGACTCACTGTCTTGTTAAGAGGAGAAAGATTGCGAAGAAAAGACAGAGATATTTTATGCAGAATGGTGGTGTGTTACTGAAGCAGCAGATGCTTTCTCGGAAGGCACCGCTGCGGATATTTACCTCGGGTGAGCTTGACAGGGCAACCAACAAATTCAGCGATAACAATATTGTTGGCAGAGGTGGATTCGGGACAGTCTACAAAGGTGTACTATCAGATCAAATGGTTGTAGCAGTCAAAAGGTCGCAGCGAGTTGATCAGAGCCAGGTGGAGCAATTCGTCAATGAGCTGGTCATTCTTTCACAAGTGACCCACAAGAACGTGGTTCAGCTACTAGGCTGCTGTCTTGAGGCAGAAGTTCCCTTATTGGTGTACGAATTCATCTCCAATGGTGCCCTGTTTCATCATCTCCACAATACATCAATCCTGATGTCATGGGAGGACCGCCTAAGGATTGCAGTTGAAACCGCATCGGCACTTGCATACTTGCACTTGGCTGCAAAGACGCCAATCGTTCACAGAGATGTCAAGTCATCGAACATTCTTCTTGACACGAGCTTCACCGCAAAGGTGTCTGATTTCGGCGCGTCAAGGCCACTACCCCCCAATCAGACCCATGTGACGACCTTAGTGCAGGGCACGCTAGGGTACATGGACCCTGAGTACTTCCAGACAAGCCAACTGACCGAGAAAAGTGATGTTTACAGCTTTGGCGTGGTACTTATTGAGCTTTTGACAAGGGAGAAACCAATATCAGACGGTCAGGTCGACGAGGTTAGAAGTCTAGCAATGCATTTTAGCACGTTGTTCCATCAGAACCAGCTGCTGAAGATTGTGGACTCTCAAGTGGCCGAGGAAGCTGGGATGAGACATGTCAAAACAGTCGCGCAGTTGGCTTTGCGATGCTTGAGGTCTAGAGGTGAAGAGAGGCCGAGGATGATTGAGGTTGCGGTTGAGCTTGAAGCGCTGAGAAGACTGATGAAACAACACTCTGTTCTGAAGAGTGAAGAGGAAGAGCCTCTGCTTCCTCTGCTTCGAGACTTGAGTTGCCGCGAGGAGATGAATTCTGATGCGCAGTCGAGTTCGAGCCATGATGGAATTGCCAAGGATGAAAGTATGGAGATCATTCTGCTCCCATCCGGCGATCTCTCATGTTAGGTCTTTCATAATTATCTCTCATGTTAGGTCTTTCATAATTATCTGTTCCATTTGTGGTTATCTGGCAGCCAGTTAGAAACCCAGAGTAGGTTTATTATATCAGTAAGTGTTGGTTGGTTTTTCTTTTATTTTTCGTATATCTGTTCAGCCCAACTTATCGACCCGTTTGTAGGTCAAGAAATGACTGCTAAATTTTCCCACTTGGATTTCACCAAAACTTCAGATACAAATCATAATCGCCTTTGCATTCGACCATTGTTCATTCTGAAGTCTTTCTCTTGCATAAATACGTCGTGGAGCTTAGATAGTACTCACGGAGGTAATAAAATTTATGTTATGTGTTTGCTGCCTTATCTAGCATATCAACTTTTACTCGCGGAAGAGATAGGCTCCAATCCCAACAGGGATTAGTTCCACTATAGGGAAATTATTATCCTCCCTGCCACTTACATTAACCATCTGGTTAATCCATGCCAAGGATGGATTTAATCTCCATGTTTATCTTTTATAAGAATCTCCACATTTGTAATCTCACATATGTATTGGAGCACAATCAACTGTAAAATTTCAAATTCAGAGCCATGAAACCAAGCAAACTTGGCAGTTGTTCATGACTAAACACACAAGATCCAAATAAAACACCGGGATATGGCATACAATTATTTGGCAGCTGGCACTATCATCATGGCGACGAGCGGACGGCCGAGAGAAGACGGCACCAACGACTGGACGCTGGTCCGCCGGTGGCTTTGCCTTTTGGGTTTTGCTTCGCGGGAGGGGCGACATGACAATGGCATTCCAGCTTCCAGGTCGCTGTGTGTCGTCATGGATGGCTGCTGGCTGGCTGGCTTGGCTAGCTCGCCTAGCAACCCGTGGGCTGTGGAAAATGAATGGATGGCTTGACCATGACCCTCGTACCAGCGTTTGTAACACGACTCCAGGAGACCAATACGTAGGGTACCAGGATGATGACGGGAAAATATCCTGCGCTTCCTTGAGCCGTTGAGCGTGCGACTCCTATACGACCGACCTACAATTTTTTTTTTGAAACGGAGGCAAAAGTTTTACCTCATCGATTAATTAAGAAGAAGAGAATTGCCCAGTTAATTTACAGAAAACCGGGCGAAAACCAATACAAATGGAGCACGGACTAACTCCTCACATGGCAAGAAACCCCACACCAGCACATGCTGCCCCTCCCAGACTCTCCGAATACACAACATCCACAAACCCCGATATTGCTACTACGCCAAGAGACCGCCGACAAGAACAACTCGACACAAGACATCAGGCACCTCCCAACCCTCAACGACAACCCAATCAAAGCGGACAGGCCGAGAGATCGAAGGTCATCCATCAAGCAGCAAGAGACGCCTTGCCCATGGCGCCACTCTTTCCTTTGCCCACCTTTTTTTGTTTGCCCCTTATTGGTGTCCCCGTCAAGAGGTAAGCAATCGACCTGCCCAAACCAGGTCTAGCAACCTCCACACTGGCGAGCAAGTTACAAAGTTCCTTCGCGAAGAGAGCATCTGGATTTAAAGTAGGTGCCAACACACTTGGCTCAATGGTCATGTCACTCACAGGCATCACCTGCTCCATGGTCGCAAACGAGGGAACATCAGCAACATCTAGAACTCCATGCTCCATGACATCAAGAGGTATACTGGTTGGCGTGTCGTGTTGCTGAAGCGTCGGCTGGCGACCGACCTACAATGATGCATTGCTCGCGACGTGCCTCCTGCGTGCGTACTTGCTCCCACGGAGGAGGGGGGGGGATTTCAGGTGCTCACATTCTTGGGGTGCTTCCCATACTCCAACTTAAAAAAAATTCAATTGTAAAGATTTCAAAAAATTATGAAAAGAATTGTGAATGTTCACAAGAAATATAACTACAGGTCCTGAAAATTTCAGATCTAAACTCTAGCTGAAAATGGAGAAACGAAAATGTGAAATCTAGCATGAATAGTGTCATAAAAAGACAAAAGCAACATTTGACACTATTCACATCTGAATTTGTCTTTTTTGTTCCTCCATGTATACTTCGAGTTTGGGCCTGAATTTTTTAGAAGTTGTAGTCACATTTCTTGTGAGCATTCACATTTTTTTTTATTTTTTTGAAACATTTAAAATTGATGTTTTAAAGTTAGAGCATGGGGTGCACCCGAGGATGGGAGCACCTGAAATTTTCCTCTCCCACTGGAATGCGTTGCCTGCCACCGCCATAACGGCAAATACTTGCCGGATGTTAACACCTATGACGTGCTTGGTTATATTTTCACCGCAGTCTGGCCCTGTGGAGCTTGTCTTAGTGGAACCTGTTTAACGGTATACAAGCTCTGGGCCATGTTCTGCATTTTGTTTGATCGCATGCATTTATTTCAGTCGCCTCTCATGTGTATCGACATCGGCTCGGTATTGCCTCCTCATTTCTTTCTCCCTCCTTTTTAAAAAGACAAATAAAGGGTTTTCCCCCACCCCAGTTTTTCAACACGGTAGAACCAAAGTTGTTTCCGTACATTCATTCCTATGAACGTGCGTGCACACACACACACTAGCGGAGGAGCCCAGTGGGCAAGGTGTGGCAGCCGCCACACCTTGATTTCCACCAATTTTTTATATATATAAGCATATACTTTTCTTGATGGAAATACTGCTTGTTAGTTTTAGACCACGCTAGATCGATTCACCCAAACAAAGCTAGATGAAGCACGTAAGTTAGATTGGAAGCACACAAGCAGGCAGCTTGATGGATGTGTTGTCCAGCACATGCCCATCTCAGTACGTAGACGTACGCGAACCAGCTCACTTCCGCTGCACAACGATCGGATCGATTCTCTCCGCGGCTCGCTCCTGATGGAACTCGTGAGTAGGCGATCCAAAAACAGAACGCGTGCAACACGTATTTTTTTCTTATGACATATATAAGAGTACATGATTGACTTCCGCCAGCCCGCCCGCTGGCGATTTTTGCCCTCAAACGCGCCGCCATCACCCGTCGGCCCATCCCCGACCCCACCGTCGGCAGCGCAATCGTATTCCCCGCCGACCTGCCGATTTGACTCTGCTATGCTGATGATGGCCCGCCTCCGCCGCCGGCGATTTGTGCCCAACAACGCCGCCGCCCCCGCCCGTACCGTCTCGACCCGCGGCCTATCGAATTGGCTATTATGTTTCTGCATTAATTTTTTATTGAGGGGGCATCAATTTTGTCTAGCTGACAGTTTGCCACACCTTAATTTTTTTCCGTCCTCCGCCTGCACACACACACACACACACACACACACACACACACACACACACACACACATCTTACCCCTATGAGCACCTCCAAGAGATTAAGCCGGGATATCACCTTGAGATTTTACGAAGTCATCATAGATACCTCGCAATTTACGGAAACATCTCCTTTGTCGGAGAAACGACACCTACGGGATCACGTGGATCCCTTCTACGGTTTGGCAGGGAAGAGGGGTGCGCAAAGAGCAGATCTAACGGTCAACACGATGGATTTCTACCTAGGTTCGGGCCGCTGAGGAGCGTAAAACCCTAATCCTACTTTGAGGGTATATTCTGAGTTCCTGAGCTTCGGCTAGCTGCTGTGCATGCAATCTTGGCCCGAAAGTCTAAAAAAGTCCGGATCCTTCTCCAGTACGCCTTGGGCCTCCTTTTATACGTCCGAGGGGCTGCCACAGTGGCACACAGGAGGTGTAAAGTAGCTATGCTTATCACTGATGTCCTGGGACAAAACGCATTAAATGCGCTGGTTACGTGCCCCTAGCTTTATCGGGGACGGAAATAGAGCTCGTCCCGTTCGTCGCCGCCTCACCCCGCCTTGACACGCATCCAGGCTAACGAGGCATGCTATGCCAGGCTGGCTGGCTAGTCGCTGCGCTGGAGCGGTGGCAGGATCTTCACGAAGATCTGCATGCTACCACGCAGGTGCTTGCCAAGCTGGCAGGCCAGTCGCTGTGCTGGAGCCTTGCCGTGACCTCGCTAATGTCCCCGGCAAGGATCTTGCCGGGGCCTCGCCAGCGTTCCCGGCAAGGGTCTTGCCAAGAACTTTGTCTTCTGGTTCTTCGCGAAGATCTGCATGCCACCAGCCTTGACAAAGATCTGCATGCCACCAGTCCTCACAAAGATCTGCATGCCACTACGCAGTGCCCCTAGGCCTTGGTCTTGACATTGTCGATTGTGTCAGAGCTCTCAACTTCAAGGGTGGTGTTCTTGTCAGTGCTTCGCGAGCCGTCCCGGCAAGGATCTTGCCGGGGCTTCGCGAGCCGCCCCGGCAAGGATCTTGCCAGGGCTCTAGCTTGTCTTCTACTCCCTAGTTACTGGCTTCGACGCCGTCCTCGTTGTCTTGTATTTTGTCCCCAACTATCCCCGTCAAGCCCCGCCACGGGTGCGGCTGCAACTGTCCGCACACGAGTAAGGGGTACCAAAGGGCCCAAACTTTAGTACACCGACATCCTCCCACTGAACAAACAACGTCGGAAGCCTGAAATAAATACAGGAATAATGCGATCACCAATGTCAAGTCTAGGACTTGAACCCGATGGACTAAGGATACCACTGTCTTCCTAACCATCTAATCACAGGTTGGTTTGCCCCCATCCCATTTTATTAAAAAAGAGCCATCCCTCATTTTTCAGAACCTTTTTTCTCCCTCGTGGAAGCAACATCTTTTCCGTCGGTGATGATGCTTTTTATGGATTGCTAGAAAAAAAACATTCTTGTTCCTTTTGGGCTTCAAAGTTTTCAGGGCCACGAGCCTCCTCCGCGACAGGCCTAACAGTTTTCAGTTGCGGGCTTCATAATTTCTCTTCCTTTTGGGCTTCACAGTTTCCAGACTCACAACTTGGGCTTCTTCTCTTCGCCTTTCTTGTCGCTTGTACCATCTCCTCCTCCTTGTGGGCTAGGAGGAAGGCCATCCACAAAGAGATTTATCAAAGCCGCTCAGCAACCCATCAATTCATCACACTATTCATGACCGAGCTTCAACTACAACCGAGAGCGGAGACTAGAGGAACAACACCACTGTGACTTGCAGCAGCTAGACCTGAAGGTCCACCCTCGGGATCCACATTGACGCGGGTACCTCTAAAGCCCATGGGTGCAACAGTGGCAGTGTGTCAAGATGAGGCGGGCAACTACTTGGGTAGCTCAGCTTTGGTGATCACAGGTATAACCGATGTGGTGATGTTGGAGGCGATTGCTTATTGTGAGGGTTTATCCCTAGCGCAAGATCTTATGCTATGAAATTTTGTCATGGCCTCGGACTCGAAATATGTGGTTAGCGACATTGACAAAGGAAGCCATGGAGCGTACGGAGCTATTAATTAGCGAGATTAAGCTTAGATCTTTAGCTTTTAATTGTAAATTTATTTTTGAAAGTAGAGCCTTGAAAATAGATGCAGAGCGGTTAGCCAAATTTTCCCACTCGTTGGATCATGGGCGACACGTTTGGTTGTCCGAACCCCATGATCCGTTTTGTCTCACACCATGCCGACTATGGGCAATAAAGCTTGGCTTATAACTCCTAAAAAAAAATCTCCTCCTCCTTGTATTTCTAAAAAAAAACCCTCCTCCTTGTTTTGCTAAAAAAAAACCTACTCCTCCTTGTCTCAAAAAGAAAAGAACAAAATCTCCTCCTCCTCTGTCGCAATGGCACGGCGGCCACATCCCCCACATCGTCGCCTCAGCCGCGGCCGCAATGCCCCCACCCGCCCACCCCCCAGCGGCCCCCGCGCGCCGTCCCTCCTCGGCACAGGCTTCGCCAAGGTTAGGAGACGGACTGGACGCGGGTGGGCGTGGCCGGAGACGACGAGGAAGCGGCTGGCCTCAAGCCCTCGACCCTCGGCCGCTATCGTGGGAGGTCGTCTCACCGTGCCCTCGCGGGACGAGGCCCGGGGAGGCAAGTGTAGCCCCGAGTAACGCGTGTCCGGGAGGGGCTGGGGGGATGTGGGCGGTGATGAGGCCGCAGCTTGCTCGGGGAGGCCAGGGTCGGAGCCGCGCCGGAGTCCCGGCGCCTGGCGCCATGGTGGCGAGGTATGGGGCTACAACCTAGGATCTTTATCTCTAGATTTTGGATCTGCTATTGGCTTCTTCGGCGGTGGAATGCGAGAGGCCAGGGTGAATCGCTTGTACCAAAGTAGGAGAACGTTCTATTTCGAACCCCAGTCATGATGTTTGGTAAATGTATTGATCAAACTAGGTTGATCATGATGTTAGGTAAACTCAGGGAAAAGAAATGTATTACTACTCACATCCTGCATACTTTCATCTAGTACGATTTAGGCAGATTATGCTTTGAGGTGGTAAAATTAATTATGCCCATGAAGCCATGAATCCATGATCTGTGATCTGTATGTGTGACAATCACTGATATGCGTATATACTAGACTCACTGGTAGTGTGAATGTCTATCGTTAAGCTAGGCGTCAAGTGCTAATAGGACTTGGAACGGCGCAACCCAATGCATTGGCTTCAAATCAACATAGTACTTTGTTTTAACAACGTACTAGCTGCTTAATTGACAACCTAATCCTGAGGGGCCAATTAGGCGTGTGCACTATGTTTTCATGGGCACTCTGCATTCCCCTGGTTTTGCATGCACGTCGACGTCAGTCAGGTGAGAGGGTTTTTAATGCTTGATTTAGATCAAATTTAAGGAACAAATGTGAATATCAGCTAGTTAATTGGCATCTTGGTCTGTTAATTGCTACTCGGTGGGTCACCGAATAGCCGATTAACTCATTTATCGGCCGATTAACTGGAAAATTCGCCTATTCCCTACTCAGCACCCGACCGATATGGTGATATCCTGAACATTGGTTACCATATTCAGTTGGTGTAAATCTCTAAACTAGAACTGGATCTGAACCCACAGTTGGGATATCAAGAATTTCTCCTGTGGTGGATGTTGACCTATAAATAAGTAATAGCGATTACTCTGAGCTATTTTACATGATTCTCCATAACTATATATATTACACATTGTCTTGATATGTCAACTTACATTTAAATATTATGAGAAGCGTCATCTTGGAGTGTGACAAGAAGCTTTCATTTCAGCCTCCATGCTCAACTGTGTGCTTCCTTCTGAATAGTGCAGGCTGGAAGTCGAGCTTGCCTCACGTAGAAGGTGCCCTTGTTCATTATATTTCTGTGCAGGTTCATCTGTTCTTCTCATAGTTTGCTCCTTGTCATTGGTGAATGACCTTCTTAGCCCCTCTAAAACTGATGCAACCTCCTTCATGATGGGTCGTTCTTGTCCATTCATATTTAAGCATCTCACAGAGAGCTGCGCAACTGCATAGAGCTGCTCTTCACCTGCTTCTGCCAAAATATCTGGCTCTATCTCCTTAAGTAGGCGCCCTTCATTAACGATAATCACAATATGCATGGCTAAGTTGCATGATTCCTCTGGCCTGCCTACAGAAATAGGCTTCTGCCTTGTCAATAGTTCTGCAAGAACTACTCCAAAACTGTATACATCGCTCTTCTCTGTGAGCTGGCTGCTTTGGAAATATTCAGGATCGAGGTATCCTATAGTACCTTGAATAAGGGTGGTTACATGAGTTTGATCAAATGGAACTGATCTTGATGCACCAAAGTCTGATATTTTAGCCACAAAGTTCTCGTCCAATAGTATGTTACTTGATTTGATATCCCTGTGAATAATGGGTATAGAAGATGTGGAATGCAAATAGGCAAGTGCTTCTGCTGTTTCTGCAGCTATCCTTAAGGTATCCTCCCATGTTAAGGAGCGAGGTGCACTTCTGTTGTGGATGCGCTGAAAGAGTGTTCCATTGGGTACGAACTCATACACCAACAAGGGAACTTCTGTCTCTAGACAACATCCCAAAAGCTTGACAACATTCGGGTGATCGGTCTGTGATAAGATGGTAATCTCATTGACAAATTGCTCCACCTGGCTCTCATCAAACAACCTAGACTTCTTTACAGCAACCACAGTCTCATCTGGAAGAACACCCTTATATACTGTTCCATATGCACCTCGGCCAAGGATTCGAGTCTCGTTGTAGTTGTTAGTTGAAGTCCTGAGCTCTTCCGCACTGAATATCTTTGCCGACGAGTCCGTACCTTGAGATGTGATTGCTGTAAATCTCTGCTGCAACAGCAAACCTCCATTCTTACGGAATAACTCAGCTCTCTTTCTTCTCATCTTTCTTCTCTTCATGGCCCAGTAGTAGCACAGAGCTGTGCTAGATATTGTAACCACAAGTGCAAGACCAACACCTGCAAACATTTGATGAAAAAGTAAGTCTTCGTTCTTCACGTAATGCATGTGGAAGTAACATTCTAGTAAGAAAGGCTGATAGCTACCAAGTTACGTTTGATTACTCCCATGCAGGTGCTATATTGACATAATCTTCGGGACAAGCATAAACTGTCAAATCTCCTTAACGCTATCCATTAGGGAATATGTGTTTGATCCAGTTAACCTTCTCTTATGGTCATACATCATGAACACTCTATATAAACTTGCAAAATATTTATGCCTGTAGTTCATTGGTCATTCGTATGAGCCATCATAAGAGTTGTATAGGGACACAGATTTGCAGAGCTCGGGTGCCCCTACCCACTTTATTAGAAAAAGGTGTGTTTGCAAGTTCTTCTAAAGAAAAACTGAAACATGTAGATGTGTGAACAATTTATGAACATATGAATTTGGTGAAATTGTCATTTTGCGGTCTGCAGTAAATAGGCAAGGACACTGTACTACATCATTACACCACAATGGCACCATTGCAGAACTGCTATATCTGAATTGCCTCAATAGAATAAGATGAAGTAAAAACAAAAGATAATAATCAAAATTGGTAATGCCAGGTGTGTTGAGTAAGTTACCAAAAGCAATATCTATGGGAAAGTTCTTTTGACACCCACTTCCCCCTTTGTGGCCATTGCCACTCATGCCTGGAGGACAATCACACACAATTTCCCCTTCTCCATCACTGCAGTACGCTGGGTATGTGCAGGGGTTCTTTTCAGGATGAGTGCACACATTCGAACCTAACAGATATCAATAAATCATCAATGGCACTAATAATTTAGTCCTCTTGCGCCGTTGGTTAGCAAATACTTTCTTTTTCATACCTTGTGGTTGTTGCATAGGGGAACCTGCATTGGAAGAGAATGGTCAATATTAGACCTTCTGATGGTACTAAGGACACTAATTGTAACCTGGACATCTCTATGGTTACATCAGTGCTTGAGAACCTGAAGTACTTCTACCATAAAATAGACATATATGTGATCCACTTATTCAGCTTGGAGACCAAGATGAAACTGCGTGCTTAAGATAAATGGGAAAATAGAAGTAAAATGGATATGATGAGTACAGGAGTTTCCCCTTTGTGACCGCACATCCTAAAATGACATGTAAAGGCTAGGTGGTACTCTGTCTGTTCTCTTTTACATGTCTTTTTAGGATGCATGCAATTAACTTTATAAAACTTGTACAACTAAGCTAATATACACAAAAGTATTTGGATGTTCATGGGTGAATGTTACAAGTAGATCTGTCATTAGAAATACTTTTATTTCATTACTTTGTTTCCTTTTAAGTAATTCTGATTAACCTGTATTTGTTACAGACAATGGTCAAAGGTATACATTGGAGACCGCATGCATGCTCAAAACATGTGCAGAGGAACAGCGGTTGTGCATAAAAGTAGCTTAGCTGTAGCTTTTGATATTGTGCGAAATGTTAAGTACATTTGATCTTTCTAAATATGAAGTGTTAGATATTACCAGATGGACTGAGTGCCTCAGTGCAGTTTGTCCCTGTCTTGTAACCGTCACCAATCCAGCCATTGGGACACGAGCAAGTATAATTTCCTTGGGTGTTGTGGCATAAGAACCGAAGGGTGCAATTGTTGCCACCGGGAGTCCCACATTCGTTGATATCTAAACCAACAGTGCAGCACTTCATTTGAGAAATCAGAGAAGCATATTTCTATTCATAAAAGCAGGCTGAGTAACACTAGAATTTCTTATACTGCTTAACTTGATTGTCCTGTTTGGCAGTTTACCCCATGGTTTATAATTTTATATTCAGTTAGTTCCATTTATGCAAGTGATGAAACCGAGTTATACTCATACTGTCTCGACCTCGATATTCCCTCCGGAACCCATGTATATTTTCTAGGCTTTTTGCTGATGATGGCTGTTGCACAGGATAATTTCAGAAACTCCAGGATGTGTTATTGTGTTAGAAACCAAAACCACCCAACTTTGTTTTTTGATTGTGTGGTAGCTTTCTTGCCTAGATTTCAATCTCTTCATCCGGTTGAGCTAACAAAGATAAAGTAATGAACCAGGGTGGTTGCCCCTTTTTTTTTCTAAAGAAACATGTTTGTTAATCTACCTAAGCTATATTACAAGACCTCAGGTGGATTTGTGTGCTTTCATGTGAAACTGCAGGTGAAATTATATCTCTCTGATGGATGAAGAAATATTTACCTACACATCCATCGGCAGCGTACGGATTCCCGTCATACCCTGCATGACACTTGCAGAGATGGCCCGCTCCACTGGGCGCGTCAATGCACCTGCTCATATTGTTGCAGTACCGTGTCGCCAAGTTGTGGATCGAGGCCTGGTGGCATGTGCTGCGTCCAACTGCCCAATCCAAGATCATCCTGTGGTCACGAGCCGGCAACAACATGTCTTTCAGCGGCCTCTGGGCACCGCCTCTGGCACCCCTGAAGACTTTCTCATCTTGGGCGAGGAGGAAGGCAGCGCTACAAGTGCCGTTCTCTTCGCCCATGTCTTGCTCTTCTATCTTGTCGAAGTCCAAGGTGAACTCTCGAGCGGCGTCCATTGGCATGGGGACCTGACAGCAGGCTAAATTTAAACGACAATCCATGGTGTCGTAGCTTTTGTCGCACCAAGTGGAGCAGCTGGTAGATTTTGGGTGGTTGTCACCGGCCGAAGAGTTGCCGAAGTTAGCAACTAGCCTGTAGTTGCATCCAGTAGCCACCAGCTTATTGCTCTTGGAGAAGGAGAAGGGCGTCTGCTCCAAGCTGATATTGCCGATTCCGGTGGCCTTCATCTGCTTACCGTTGCGGTCGTAGCAGACTTGGTGGATGGGCCCGGCTAAGACGACGACGAAGCCTTCTTCCACCGACACATAGTCGATTTTATAGCTATGCTTGTCGATCTGCAGCATGGCCTCATTGTTCCGGCCGCATGTTACCTCGAAGCCTGGTTGCAGGGCTTTGCCTTTGACGCCAAATGGATGCTGGATGCTGTCGCATGTTATGCTCCGAGCCACCCTAGACGGTGGTGACGATGGCGGCAGCGCCAACCCCCTCCCTATCTGTGAGAGTGCGCCGCGGGGCAACACTGACAAGAGGAAGAGGAAGAGCATGAGCGGGCGGAGCCGCCATGCGGACATGGCTGATCTGCTCTCCCTTCGGCAGTGGCACGCACGGCATGTCGCCTCTTCCTCTCGTTTGTGCACGGTGTGGTGGCTATGCTTTGTTCGAACATCGACCTTTCTTTCTAGCTTCCCGGTATCCTGGCCTCACGTCGCCTAGGTGGTTTTGTGCAAAAAGCCCTCAGGTTTATGCGTCTCTTCTTTATCTAGATCAAAGATATTTCTTCCCTCCTGATGCATGTATGTATATAAACCTGAGGTTCAGTCCTCGCAAACCACTTTCTTCACGAAGACCTTGACGAAATGAGAACTAAACAGAAATGTAAGTTATTCTAGTTTGATAATTCATCCCTCACGTTCCCTGCTTTACATGCAATTTCGCAGTTTCTGAAGAGATGTCAATTCTCTTCAATAATTGTCGCTCGGAAGGAAATGGCCACAGCTGTAAATATTGCATCACAGGCACGGCGAAGACCGGCCATGCTGGTGTCATGAGTCAATGCATAAAGTTGAGATGGACGTCCGTTTTCACGAAGGCCTAGCATACAGTAGGAGGCGACAACTGATGCAAAGACTGCAGTAGTAGCTTCGGAGAGCGTTGCTTTTGGTGGCACTCCCCGCCTCTCCCATCATCATCGCTGCCATCCTTTGCCCACAACCTGTGGAAAATGGCTTGACCTTAGCTTTGCACGATGCTCTTGAACGATGCATACACGCCCACGGCGGCACATCACAAGCTCACACCCAAGTTACCGCATCATACTTGTATTGATTAGTGATGAATGAACAGTAATCCTTGTTATTGACAATGGTTGAGTACTATATGGTATATGGAAGAGAAGAAATCCCCCGTCCCTCTAGCTAGCGACAGGAGGGAAAACCTAGCCGCCGCTGGAGTCTCCCCTTCTCCGTATCCTCCTCCGGCGGCAACGGGGATCCATCATCCTCTCGTGTGGTGGACTCGTCGCGGGCCGGGGCTGCTGGGCCAGATTGCAGCGCCGGCGGCGCGCGCCGAAGCAAGGCAACGACGGTGGTGTGGCGGGTGTGCGTCGAGCGACATGGGTCAGAGCGTGCTCGGGGATCAGTGGCGGCGGCTAGATCTGACCCACGGGCGGCGCGGGCTGCGAACGACCAGTTACATCCTGGCTGTGGAGGCTGCTCCACGCGGCAGTGGTGACATGTCTCCCAGCTCGTCATTGCCGTCTGCCGACGCGGAGGTGGATGCCGAGGCGGCGGCCTCGGGTAGCGAAGCTGGTGGTGGCCTTCTCATCATAGTGATGGGAAGTCAAGCGCGGCTGACCATGGAGCGGCATGCGAGGGATCGAGGACCTTGTGCCTAGATCTGACGGTCGCGACGACGATTGCCGTTGTATGGGCGACGGCGACGGCTGGCGCGGAGGTAGGTGCTTCCTGTAGCACCCGGAATCGAGGCGCCAACCCCTCTTCTTTGATGGTGGCGGACTCCGTGGTCGTGCAGGCGAATCAGAGTCCGGATCTCAAGATGGTGACGACCTTTCGAGGCCGGTGGTGGTATGGTACGTCCCCTCCATTAACAGATTGGGTTCGATGCGGCTCGGCAGATGACACATGCGTCTCTTTATCAAAAAGGCTTTCGCCCCGCTTTATATGTAAAACACAGATCAACATCATCCCAAACAAAACGCACGCCGACACCACACACACCCAAGGCAGGATACAAAAGCGCTGAGCGCAGCAACACCATCCCTAGCACTACCACGAAGAGATGAAGCCGCATACAGCGAACCATGGACTCCAAAACGGCGCCTCAAGAAGGATACGACACCGGAGCGCCGCCACTGCCCGATCCGAGGATCAGAGTTTCCTCTGGAGCCGCACGATGGGCGGTGAGAGCCGCGACGACGCCTTCAAGAAGGGAACAAACTTTCCCGTCACCGGTCCGTCCGAAGATAGAGCAGGTTTTCACCCCGGCCAATACTCACCGCCACCGAACGCTTCACCCCGTTTACCACGCCGCCCACACGACCATGGTCACCGGGCAGCGCCAAGACACGGGCTCTGCCCAAGAGCACCGTGCTACCGCCACCAGGGCCGCCGCCCCGGCATCCAAAACCTTGACACCACCGCATCCGAGACCCACCGCTACCCCAACCAAAGAGACAAGCGGAAAAGGAGCCGCCTTTGTACCCCTGGTCCACCCCCAGCGTCGAGACCCAATAGGTCGGCCAGCACTAGCATCCATCGACCCATCCTGCAGCCCGGAGCATGAGACGAGTTCGGTCCTGTAGCACCGTGGGGGGAGGCGAGGTCACTCCTGCGGCACTGTGCGCGAGACGAGCTCGGTCATGCCGCACCGGGCGCGAGACGAGCGATGGACCGCAGCTGGGAAAGGACCAGCCCTTCGAAGGGAGTAGCGACCCGGTGCCGAGGAGATGGGGTGAAGGCCGAAATGGTCCGATCACAGACAAGCCGACGCCGGAGAAGCCGCCCGCCGCCGCAGGCAGATCTGCGAAGCCACCATGAAGCGCCACGACACCGGGAGTCCACCACCGCCGGACCTCCACACGCCGCCGCCCACGGCCGGAGCAACGACCACGCCCGACCGCTGCCCTACCCGCGTCGCCCGGCGAGCTCCTAGCGCCGGAGCCGCCGGGCACGCACCACCGCAGCCATGCACCGCCAGCCGACCCCCACCGCCAGATCCAGCAGGAGGCCGACAGCGAGCCACCTCCCGAGACGGGAGCGCTGCAGCCGCCCCGTCGCGTGCGAGATCCAGGGCGCCGGCGCGCCGCCACCAGCCGGCCGCCCCACGAGCCCGCCGCCGAGCCGCTGAACCCCGCGATGTCCAGCGCCGCCGCTCGAGGAGGCCGCCCCGCACTACTAGGAAAAGGCCTACTAATGGCGCACCAGTTTTGCCTACTAATGGCGCATCACTGGTGCGCCATTACTAGCACGCCATTAGTATCTGGTATACTAATGGCGCACCAGTAGTATAGGCCACGGTGCGCCATTAGTATAGGTCACTGGTGCGCCATTAGTATAGGCCACGGTGCGCCATTAGTATTTTTGAATTTTGAAGGCGGGAAAATAGTAGTGGCGCACCATCTAACCCCCACCGTGCGCCATTGCTATTTTTGAATTTTGAATTTGGATCTGGATCGTGATTTTTTTGCTAGTTTTTTTTGCTCGTTTTTTGGCACGATATTATTTCAAATTTTGTTCCTGTTTTTGGATCTTGTACGTTCTTTTGCCGGAGAGGAGTTCGCCGGAGAGGAGTTCGCCGGAGAGGAGGAGGAGGAGGTCACCGGAGAGGCGCTCGCCTACATCGCCGGAAAGGAGGAGGAGGTCGCCGGAGAGGAGGAGGAGGTCGTCGGAGAGGAGTTCACCGAAGCATCGGAGAGGAGGAAGGAGAAACCATGAGGGAATGGGAGGAGAGGAGGGAGTAGGAGCTCACCGGAGAGGAGGGAGGAGAAACCGTGAGGGGAGGGGAGGAGAGGAGGGAGGAGGAGGTTCCCGGAGAGGAGGAGGTCGTCGGAGAGGAGAAGGAGGTCGCCGGAGAGGAGGAGGAGGTCGCCGGAGAGGAGGAGGGTAGTATGATGGAGGAGAGAAGGGAAGATGGAGTGGAGGAGAGGAGGAGATGGAGTGGAGGAGATGGAATGGAGGAGAGGTGTGGAGTGGAGGAGGTGCGCCCAGCCATATATACGACATAGTAATGGCGCACCGTGGGCAGGTGCGCCATTACTATTTTTTTTATTTATTTTGAATTTGGAAGGCGGGAAGATACTAACGGCGCACCATGGGCAGGTGCGCCATTAGTAACTTTTTTTTATTTTTTTGATTAATTTTGAATTTTGAAGGCGGGAAGATACTAATGGCGCACCATGGGCAGGTGCGCCATTAGTAACTTTTTTTTATTTTGTTGACTTATTTTGAATTTTGAAGGCGGGAAGATACTAATGGCGCACCATGGGTAGGTGCTCCATTAGTAAGTTTGAATTTTTTTGCCTCTCCAGATCTTAAAAGCCCCGTATCTTTTTTTCTGTTAGGTTTTTGAGGATTTTAAAAATGTTTAACGGGGTTCTCCCGGTTAAATTTGGATGTAACTTTTCGAGTAGATGGTTTTTCATATAAAAAACTTTTTCATCCGAATTAGTATGCAAAAGTTATGCCCATTTTTACAAATTCTCGAGAGATTTTGCAAATGAAGTTGAAATTCATATTTGCAAATTTTCCCAACAACTAGACCACATATCACATGGAAAACTTATTTTCTTTTATTTTTTTGACATTTTCATCATTTTTTTTATTTTTTTTTAAAACTGAAAAGGCGATCGGGGGGTGCATTCGGTGGAAGTGGTGGCCAAGTTACTAATGGCGCACCGTGGCATGGTGCGCCATTACTAGTTCAACTAGTAATGATGCACCACTCCCACGGTGCGCCATTAGTAGTTTTGAAAAAAATTTAAAAAATTTCAAAAAAATATGCGCCATTACTAGTTAGTAATGGCGCACCACTCCCACGGTGCGCCATTAGTAGTTTTGAAATGGTTTAATTTTTTTTTACTAATGGCGCACCCGCGGATGTGATGCGCCATTAGTATTTGGACACTAATGGCGTACCAACACATGGTGCGCCATTAGTATATAGTAATGGCGCACCACATGTCTGGTGCGTCATTAGTGTCAATTTCATCTATAGCCCTTTTTCTAGTAGTGCTGCGCCGGCGTCTCACGAGCAGGGGGGAGAAGGGCCCCGCCGCCGTCGCGCCCACCGGGCTTTGCTTGACGGAGCTCGTCGGCGTCCGGGAGGGGGAGGGGGAGGTAGGCGGGGACGAGGCCCGACGGAGCTAAGGTTCCCCTCCGACGCGCACGGGCGCGTCGCCTGGGAAGGGAGGGGAGGAAAGGGGGGAGGGAAGGGGGAGGGGGAGGGGGGAGCAGGGCGGGCCTGGAGGCGCGCGCCCGGCGGCCAGCGGCGGCCGGAGCAGGCGAGGGGGCCGGCGGCGGCGGGGATGGGAACCCTAGCGGGGGAGAGTTCGTGTTTTGTCCGCATGCCTACTTTCGCGCGGGCTGCCAAAAAACACATGCGTCTCTTTCGGAGTCATCGGCAGCTGACACGTGCTTAACGATGACCTGGGGGCTGACTTCATATCTGATCGAATTTATAATCCTTTACCTTGATCAACTGAGAATCAAGCACAGATACAAGTTATGGTTTGATATCACGTTCCCTACTTTTCAGTAATCTCGATCTGCGTGTGTTGTAATGCAATTTCGCAGTCTCTATCAATGTCCCAACTATTGTCACTCGGAAGGAAATGGCAACAACTGTAAATACTGCATCACAGCCACGGCGAAGACTGGCCTTGTTCGTGCGAGTCAATGCATAAGGTCGAAATGGGATTCAAGACCATAGGTTGCGACAACTGAGAAAATATGGCGCCCGTGACAAGATGTCATTGTTCAGGTCCACCACGGTTGGCTCGTTGCTTAAATTGAGGAATTTCTCTTACAAAAGCACTGTGTTGTGGAATGAAGGGAGCGTTGCTTTTGTTGGCACTCTCCGCCTCTCCCATCATCTCCTTTACCCACAACCTCTGGAAAATGGCTTGACCTTAGCTTTGCACGATGCTCTTGAACGACACATACACATCTACGTGTACACGCCCCGACGGGACATCACAAGTAACCACGCACAACTCTGCTATACTTTTACGGTGGTTCAGATGATTTTTAAGTGCGGATACAATGGTTGATATGATAGTGCACACGTAAGATGGCATCATTGTACACGCCCTAACAGACTCAAGTCCAACATATAAAGACTTTGGTGCGAAAGTACCTTTCTGTTCCGGAGCTCATTTGAGCTCGGTGAACAGTAAAATCGAAGCCTGCTTGCAAAAATTCGTCATGAAATCACATTCCTTTGAGGCGTGGCAAAAAAAAAACAAATTCAATGCTTCAAAATGCTTTTCGAAGTAGCATTTTCAGAGTATCAATTTTGTTTTTTTGCCACGCCTTCTAGGAATGTGATTTCAAGACAATTTTTTGCAAGCACTTAAAACTTTTGTCAATGTTTCACCCAATTTTTTTTTGTATTTTTTTGATTTTTTTGAATTTTGTTTCGACTTTACTGTTCACCCAAGCTCATAGGTCTGCCAGTGGCGCGCGGTGTGCTTTGTGTTGTGTGCTAAACTTGGCTTTCGGCCAACAAATCTTCGTTACTCACTTCATCCATATATATATACTTTCTAATGTGTTTTTAGGCCAACTTTGACTACATGTTTTTTTTTGAACATCAGTACAGACACAAGCGCTCATATACACGCGCATACGCTCATCCCTATGAACGCACGAGACTGACCCGGCATATCATCTTGAGATTTACGAAGTCACCGTAGGCGCCTCGTCGTCGACGGGAACGTCTCCTCCCACTGAAAGCGCATCGCCGGAAATCCTGAAATAAATCCAGGAATAATGCGAGCACCAGGATTTGAACCCTGGTGGGTTGGGGATACCACTGTCCACCTAACCAACTCAACCACAGGTTGATTCGCCTTTGACTACATGTTAGAGCAATAATATATGACATGTAATTTACACAAAGTATACAATCAAATTCGTGTGTAGAAGGAGCTTTCAATGATATAATTTTCACATTATGCATCTTAGATATTATTAATTTATCAATAGTCTACTCCTCCGTTAGTTTCCATTTGAAGACACCACTCACGGCGGTCGCCGCTCGTACACCTTGTGCTAGGGTTTCTCCTGCCTCCCGTCGGCGCCGTCGCCGGTCTATCTCGTCTCCTGTGGTATTAGGACCATGGAGACGTGGTGGATCCCGGTCCTTGCCAGTGGGAGGGCTCCTTTTTTTAATAGTTTTTTTAGTTTTGTTAGGGTTTGTGTCCTACTCAGAGATGCAAGGCAGAGGTGTCTCTCTCCAGATGGAATAAGGTCCTCCCCGCCTAACCCCCGTCCCGATGGTTTTCCTAGTGTTGTCGGAGGGCGCATGGAGGTTTGTCTCCGACGGATCTCATGATATTCGGTCGGCGTTTGTCTTCAATGCATCCACGTGGATCCGGTTTTCGTTGGTCCGTGTTCGTGTGTCTACAGGTTGGATACTTTCGATTTATTCTTCACTTCTCGGCGGCGGTTGTTGTTCTGGTACGCTGGTCCTATGGGGCCTTAGCACGACAACTTTCCGACTGTCTACTACAACAATGTTTTTCTGGCTCCGATGAGGGAGGGGTGATGACGGCGGCGTGCCTTCGACTTGCTCCAGTGCATGTATTCGTTGCTAGGTTGCAGGGGGTGGCCGGTATTTTTCCATGCTAGATGTGTTATTCTTAAGATGAGTGTTTATTCATTTGTCATTGCACGAGAGTATGGCGGTAATAGGGATGCCCAGTCCCGAAATGAAAAATGAATTTACTTTATGTTATCAAATAATAAATTTCTTGGAAAGTATTGGTATGGACAGCACCCGTGGATACGGCTAGTCGTGTAGTGCCAAAGAATGGTGGAAAAAGGAATAAACTTTATTTTATGTTTGGGAACCTCTTGTAATATATCTAGCATGGAAAGTATTGAGAACTACTCGGTCGTTTCTGTTGACAGAAAAAACATGCCTCTCAAAATTGTTTATCTCTCAATTTTAGCTTTGAGCTCTGGCACCTCTACAAATCCCTACTTCTCTTTGCGAAGGGCTTATCTATTTACTTTATGCAATTTTTATTTGTATTTGAGTCTTCATCTTCTCCTATAAAGCACCAACTAAGGGGCACTATGATCGTACATGAGCATTGGATGTAGCTAATATTTGAGCGTGCTTCGTGAATGGATCAACGATTGAGCATGATGGGCTAGTGATAACTTCCTTTAGTGTTGATACTTTGAAAGACATAGTTACTTGTTCATATGCTTGAGTATTGAAGTCTTCATGTCAAATATAGACTATTGCTTTGAATCATCTAAAAGTCCAAATGTCCATGATACAAAAAAATGAATATGTGATGAACATGTTAGGCAGCATTTCACATCAAAAATTCTGTTTTTATCATTTACCTACTCGAGAACGAGCAGGAATTAAGCTTGGGGATGTTGATATGTCTTCAATATATCTATAATTTTTTATTGTTCCATGTTGTTATATTATCATTCTTAGATGTTTTACAATCATTTTATAGAAACTTTATATCATTTCTTGGGACTAACCTATTGACATAGTGCCCAGTGCCAGTTGTTGTTTTTTCGTTGTTTTTTATTTCGCAGAATATCAGCACCAAACGAAGTCCAAATGCCACGAATTTTTTTGGATATTTTTTGGATTAGAAGATTGGGAGTCAATGAAGCACCTAGGGGGAGGCCCATGGGGCCCATAAGACACCAGGGCACGCCAGAGGCCACTGGTGCGCCCTGATGGGTTGTGGGGCCCACGGGGGTCTCCTCCATGCCTCTCAGCTCTATAAATCCTCATAAATTCGAGAAACCCTAGGGGAGCAGACGAAACACAATTCCGGCCGCAGGAAGTTTCAGAACCAGGAGATCCAATCTAACACCATCACGGAGGGGTTCATCATCCTGATTGGTGCCCCTCCAATGATGCGTGAGTAGTTCACCATAGACCTACGGCTACTGCAGATAACTTCTTCTCTCTTTTTGATTCTCAATACAATGGTCCCTTGGAGATTTATTTGATGTAATGATTTTTTGCGGTGTGTTTGTTGGGATCCGATGAAGATCGAGTTTATGATGAGTTTCTATTCATGAATATTATTTGAGTCTTCTTTGATCTTTTATATGCATGATTACTTATAACCTTGTATTTCTTCTTCGAATCTTTGGTTTAGTTAGGTCAACTAGATCGATTTTTCTTGCCATGGGAAGAGGTGCTTTGTGATGGGTTCAATCTTACGGTGTCCACGCCCAATGACAGAAGGGGTAGCGAGACACGTATGTATCATTGTTGTTAAGTATAACAAGATGGAGTCTATTTCTACATGAATAGATCTTGTCTACCTCATGTCACCGTCCTTATTTCATTACTCTGTTTCTCCATAAACTTAATACACTAGATACATGCTGGATAGCGGTCGATGTGTGGAGTAATAGTAGTAGATGCAGAATCATTTCGGTCTACTAATCTTGGACGTGATGCCTATATAATGATCATTGCCTTGGGTATCGTCATAATTATTTGATCTTCTATCAATTGCCAACAGTAATTTGTCCACCCACCGTATGCTATTTTCTCGAGAGAAGCCACTAGTGAAATCTACGGCCCCGGGTCTATCTTTTAATATATTGCTTTCCGATCTGTTTTTCGTCGCTTTTGTTTTCAGATCTATTATTCCAAAAACCCAAAAATACCTTGGTTTCATAACTGAGGGGAGTACTTACGTTGTTGTGCTGCATCATCCCTTCCTCTTCGGGGAAATACCAACGCGGACACAAGCAATCCACAATAAGCAGTGGCCGTAGTTATGGCGCTTACCGCTACGGGGCTCCTCCGGCACAACATCGTCATTTGTGGCCACCTCCTCAGGCGTGGTCGGCACAACCTCCATGGGTGGCACGACCTACTTGCCCTTCTCCATGGGCGACACCACCTCCTTTCCCCTTGTTGTCCGTGTCGATCTACATTATGAAGAGCACAAAGTTCCGAGGTTGATCCCCATTAAAACCTATCGTCCATAACCCCTTTATTTACCCATCCTCAGTCTACTTACCCACCATCTCACTCAGTCATCTCCCTATCTCTCACTCTTCCTCCTATCTACCGCCATGAACTCCAGCAGCAAGTCCAACCCCATCTCCAACCCCTTCCCTTGGGGCATTGGATGGAGGGCTTTTTCCTCGGCTGCTCGCTTGGTGACCGCACCAAGTTCAAGAACACCACGGAAGTCTGCTCCAACTTCACCAGCATGGCAGGCATGCAGAAAGAGTCAGACGCAGAGGTGAAGAAGGTGACACCGGAGAAGTTAAAGACGCTGATTCCTGACTCATATTTGCGTTGGATATGAGGGATGCTGGTCAGCCCAGGCGCCCGGGTGTTTAAGACCCGTTTGAGATGCCCGTCTGGGACGAAAAATCATTACCGGTCAGTGACCGGGTGGCCCACCCGGGCGTTTGAGAAAGGTTTGGGGCGCCCACTATAGATGCTCTTACTTCGTATTCATTTGAGTTGATCAGTTACAACTATTACACATCAGGTCAACGTCATGTTGTTCATCATTAGTAATCGTACCTTTTAGTCTGGCGTGTTTACCCAGAGTGTAAAGCGAGTTAATTAGCATAATTGTAATCAGGCTACAAAGAAGATGATCATGTACAAGCAGGTCTGTACAGTTTTCTGAAACCCAAAGAAAAAAAATCTTATAGTCTGAATAATTATGTCTTTAGACCTTAATATTCCTATAAAAAATACAGAGCATGTCTGAATTTGCACAAAACAGAGTTCAGTCAGAGTCGGGAGAATATCATGCCTCGAGTACTGCCTGTCCGAGGCAGCCAGAGCTATGCGTGCCTGACAAACAAATATGTAAGCAGATTTTGTTAACTCCAAAATTGCAGAACCTATCATCATATAAACAAAAATGATAGAAGAAAATCAGTTTTATATGCTTACAAAGTGCACGCGGTCCTCTTAATTTCCAAAAAAAAAGATGAACATCGTTAACATTGAGAATGAAATCAAACATGCACACACTATGAAACAATGCGGTCTTTGCATATATGGGAAGAGAGAGAGAGAGAGAGAGAGAGAGAGAGAGAGAGAGAGTGAAGGGGACGAGAAGGATTTACAGAAGCTCACCTTGACATCAGCCATCCCTCGATGCCGCTTCCGTGCAGATCCATGACACTATTGCTCCTTATCTGTATCGCCGACCTTTCCTCCAACCCATGAGGCATCAATTGCCTGGGTCTCTGGCCTCGCTGCTCCATCCCCACCATGGACCTCTTGGACCTCCCCTCATCGGCAATCCGGTGGAAGAGGATGAGCAAAAGGAGCATGGCAGCAGGGTGTCTCTGTAATCCACGCTATCCTTCAGGATGAAGACGATGCTCCCTAGAGGAAGAGTAGGCGGCCAGGGGGCATAGAATACACAGAGGGAATGGGGATTTTTTTCCCTTTATTTTATGGTGAAACCCTAGCCCTGATAGCTTGCTCACCTTGGGAACGGCTGTAGCGGCGACAGGTAGGACGAGGACGAGCGGCGGCGAGACTGTTAGAGTTGTGTCGAATATTGTGTACAAGGTAGGTTACAGTTGGACTAGGAGTTGTATTGTGTTTACATAGGATGTGGAGTCGTGTCCTAATAGGACACTTGTATCCTAGGCCTCTCATATATAGCGGGGGTAGACACACGATGTAACCTATGCCAACATAATAGCACCGGAACGCAGGGGAAGCCGACGGCATGTGCCGATGTCCAGGGCGACCGGATGCGGTATTTTAGTGGTGTCATGGGGAGGAGCGCCCATAGTCAGGCCCCGGGGATGTAGCTATATCGGTGAACCTCGTTAATATATCTCGATGTCGTGCTCGTGTGATTGCTTGGTCCTCGGATGATCAACGGTATGCCTCGAATTTATTTTAACAAGTGGTATCATGAGCTAGGTTGTTCGGAGGTTATGGATCGTTGATCTATACAGGAAGGATCAAGTCTGAGATGCAGCCGGCTGCCGGCGTGGTTGTCGGCGTGATCGGAAAAGGCAAATCAGGGTACAGGCGACGGAACTTGCAGCAGCACGTAAGGCGGCGGCTGGCAGGACGTGCGGCGATCGATCTGTTGATCTATCAGGCGAGCGTATAGGCAAGCATGCGCGCGTGCGTGAAGCAGCGGAGGCGGCGGCGCGTCGCACAGGGCAGGCAGACAGAAGGTCGGTCGGAGTGATCGATGGGCGCTGGCTGCGAAAGCCCAAGGCACGTGCACATAGCGCGCTGGATCAGGTCGCGTATGACAGGAGCAATCCGGACCGGAGATATGTTTGAGGAAAAAATAGAGGATCGAGTCCTCACGTGCGGGACGGCGAGAGGCGGATCATATCGAGTGGATAAAATCCAACATGATACGATAGTACATTGGAAAGCTTTGGCAGGAAGTGCAACGCTAGCATCGAGAGTTGATCCAGGAGTTGCTTTCATGTGAAGATCAACTAGTTGTATCCTCTACTAGTAGTACACATGTAATGTACTTGGACATCACATGGATAGCTCAGGTAATTTTTTTTATGGGTCAGCCGCACAAAGAATCAGGGTGCCAACGGGTACCAGGTTTGAGGTGAAGAAGTTCAACGGGACTGAAAATCTTGGATTATGGCAGACAAGAGAAAGATTTGTTGGCACAACATGGATGTTTGAAGGCGTTGCGGGAAGTCATGCTAGATAAGATGGAATTATCATGTGATGGAGGAAAATTCGCGAAAGACGATTTGGGAGCCTCGAGCATGTCGTACAGTCGAATGAGTTCGGCTGGGTCGGACTAGGTAGACTGACGGATCGATGTGAGTCGATTGGTACAGAAGACGGTAGTGGAATCAGCGACAGCGACATAGGTGTGTGATGATGATGGTGACCGACTTCTGGGCGTGGCAACACGCGGGGCAGGCCTGAGGGCTTGTGTGACTTCAACAAGACTATGGCGCGGGGTTGATTCAAGATGGTGCACATGAGAGCTTGGAGTCGACGAGGCGCGGGGTGGCAAGTACAACCACCATGGAGTCATGCTGAAGGTGGAGCTGGATTGAGGGGCTACGATGTAAGGATCCAGGGAATCGAAGCTTATTCAGCAAGGGGGAAAAGCGAGTGACATGCAGTTTGGACTGGAGCCCAATGGTCCGATGGAAGCGTGAAACTCGTCATCGGTCGGTGATGATCGGTGGTAATCTGCAGTGGGGTTGAGTGGTGTGGGTTCGCGACCCTTGAGACTCGATCGGGACAACGGAGGCTCGACGCGGTAATAGCGGTGAGGCTTGCGGTACGCACGGGACATGGAGACGGGCCAGGGCTCTGGTGGTCATACATATGGTGAGACAACTGCGAATTTGATTCGGGATGACTACAAGCAATGGTAAAATTCCTTCAAGTTTCAGACAGGCGGTCAAGAAAGGAGCGGTGATGTTGAGTTCAGGTAACTCTTATGTGTGACACCCAATATGTGAGTTGTTCACTTTCACGCAGGTCAGTGATCGGTGTGTGATGATGTTGAATGGATACTCTGGAAGTTGGGAGCACAGACTAGAATAACAAGGAACTTAATTTTGCTCAAGTGTTGACTATGGTCAAGAAAAGAAGGGACTACAAGTTGCAGGTGGAGTCATATGGAGTCTTTGGAGTAGCAGCGGTACTCATGGGATAAGCTCAAGTCCAATGTACATGGAAGTTTGACGCATTGACGAATTCATGGTGGTGGAGAATATTCGCCAAGGTGTCGAATATTATGTACAAGGTAGGTTACAGTTGGACTAGGAGTTGTATTGTTTACATAGGATGTGGAGTCGTGTCCTAATAGGACACTAATATCCTAGGCCTCTCATATATAGCGGGGGTAGACACACGATGTAACCTATGCCTACATAATAGCACCGGAACGCAGGGGAAGCCGACGGCATGTGCCGGTGTCCAGGGCGACCGGGTGCGGTATTGTAGCGTTGTCATAGGGAGGAGCGCCCATAGTCAGGCCCCGTGGATGTAGCCATATCGGTGAACCTCGTTAACAAATCTCGGTGTCGTGCTCGTGTGATTGCTTGGTCCTCGGATGATCAACGGTATGCCTCGAATTTATTCTAACAGAGGCGGTGGCACACGTATAGGGGTGGCGGCGCTGGAGAGGGAGAGGAGGCGGTTGAGGCGAAGGGAGGCGGAGGATGTGGTGTGAGAGGGTTTCACTCGACAACTTTTTCATTCTTTCCCATTTTTTTTTATCCTCTTATTTTCTGCCCAACTGAGGCGTCGATGTGGCACGCACAAGAGGGCGCCATTGTCACGAGTCTTGTGCTTAACTAGATCATTGAAGGCGCGCATTGCTGCACCCGTCTACTTTGGCACTATAATAATATTGATAAAAGGAGTTATATTAGACGTATTTTACTCTAACCAAATTAGTATATGAATTATGATATGATATGTAACTTAATTAGTATTTTATTTGTAGGAATATGTTAGTGGAGTCCAACCAGGGCAGTAACCCCGCAATTTTGCTTCTGATACAAAATTTAAACATTATTAGCCACCATACCATATACTATGTAGAAAGATATTATTATTATTATCAACATCATCAGTCATTAAGGTAGTATAACTGAGTCTCAAACAAAAATAGGTGGTATTTTCCCCAGAAATCACATCTTGCAAAAAAAATGTGTTCTATTAGTATGTCGACGCCCGAGCACCCATATGCTGCCATGCCGTCTATTTTTCTGGTAGCGTTCAAGGAATTTATTTAAATATATACAATGAAACATATAGCAAATGTCACCTGTAAGATAGATCACCAAAGCCTTATCACAGATGTGTTCTTATATGCTAGAAGTTTTAGCCAAAACACAGAGAACTCCGAAGGCGACACACGATCAGCCTTGAACGGCCTCTCTAAGCACTAAAGAGCTTGAATTACTAAGAAATGCATTATCATATCATGCACTGACATATATCAGCAGCTCTGAAAAAGTTGCAGCAGCATAAAACAGAATGCAATAGACAAAAACATACTGTTGAAGTACAAGGAGACCAGTTCCTATCTAAAGTCATCACCTGCTCTAGCTAGTGTTGATAGACAGATGAAAGTATACAAACTACATGTATTTTTGCAAGATATACAACTACTAAGAATATTCAAAACTGTAAATCTTGACGCTTCCACTTCTCAACATTATGTGTCCATATTGATTTCTTAAATTCAAAGCATAGGGATAGTTGATAGGCGCAAATAGGCAAAGTCCCTTCTGTATGAGTAAACGGTACAGAAAATAACGTCCTTTCCTAAAAGGAAAATGAATAAAATCTTAACACCTGATAGGCACAAATCAGCAAAGTCGACATATGATGTACAATAATAAAAAAAATCTTCACATGTTATTTTCTTCAGAGAAACTAACATATGTTGTATGTACATTAATAAAATAGTATCTTCACATGTTATTTTGTTTAGCCATGTGATCAACTGAAGGAACGAATTTCTCTGTGAGCAATATTCATGTGAACCCAAAAGTAAGCATAATTAACAATCTCACAGCCATCCATGAGAAATTTGTGGCACATACAAAAAATTGGAGGAGGGGGAGGGTTCTCACCGTGATCCTCCCAGCCAACGGACACCACCACTTTGTCGATCTTTCTCCCACCTGATGCCTCTGTGAAGACGAGGCTCCTGCATCACGAATCCACACCAACCAGCGGCAAGGTGTGCGTGCATGCTCATAATCATCTCGAGTTTCTACAATATTTTGAAACATAAAACTAAAGTTGCATAAGTTGACGAATATATTAGACATTAAAAAATGTTATAAAAATAGAATATAGTTTTGAGACTCTTGTTTGGTTTCATCTATACGCCACATTCAACATGGATCCGTATATGAAACATGTAACACCCCGAGAATCATGCTACAGTAATCTCCCCTAATGGTGGCCATGTCATCGTGGTTACTATGCAGCTTGCCACTTGTCCAAAAATCAAAGCCTTTTTTAAATTTAAAATAAGTTGAATAAATTATTTCTTCGAGCAGTAAAACTAAAATGTTCGAATAATTCTCTAAATTCCCCTGATCATCTTCATGTTGAAGCCAACTTCATTTTACTCACAAATAAATTCCTAGAAAAATAATAACTGGTTCAGCAGCAAATAGAATAGCCTGTCTCAAAATAAACAAATATTAATACAATTCCATTTGACCTCAAACTTGTGGGGCTCTTCAATATATTGCCTAATATTTATGTGCTAATTTTCTATTTTAACTAAAGTCACTTAGTGGCAAAACTAAATGCAAAACAGTGGGAGAAAAAGGGAAACAGAAATAAAAGAAAGAAAAGGAAAAGTGCCCGCTGTTGGACTGGGCTCTACATGCACAATGCACAACCCAGCCCAACTCCCCCTTCATCTCCTTTCTCTGTTCATGGAGATGGTGTGGCGCCCATCCATGCCTCTGGTGGCGCCATGTCGGCCATCCGCTCGTCCTGGAGATGGATAAGATCCACCCCGAGCGCCGAGACGAACCCTAACCCCCACTTCTTCCTCCCGCGCCTTGCTCTCCTCATTCAGGCGCTCACCCGAGAGGAGCCGAAGCGTGCCGCCATCGTTCCCGTGTCCACCAGCCGTCCCTCGCTGCTGCACATGTCTGGGAGCTTCGTCTCCATCGACGACTTCGCCTGCATGGATCAACCCGAGCTAGGATGCCTCCAAGCCTTGCCATCGTCCTCTTCTTCCCGTCTGCACTGCCACGGTCGCCGCCTCGATCCGCCGGCTCCCGAGCTCCCCCGGCTTCCCCTACATGTCCACGAGCTCTGCTGTGAGGCCCTCCTCCGATTCCCGCCTTTTCCTCTTCACTCCATCGTCGTAGATGCCGTACACCGCTGCCGTCAAACTCGTTGGAGCTTGCGCTCGTGGCCGCGCTCACCGCACCTGCGAGCATGTCGTGCACGCGCCGTCCCTGCATACTCCGCGCCAGCCGCGACCCTCCCTTCCCCAGCGCGGTCCCCTGCTTCTATTGCCGCTACTGCTGTGGCCGCCGTCGCCGCCTCGCGGCACTCTGCTTCCCGCAGCCGCCTTGCGCCCGCGCAGCTCCGCCCTTGCGCCTCGTCGCAAGCGCCGCCCACACGCCTAGCCGCGCCGCCGCCTTCTGCTCGCCCCTACGCCCCAGCGGCCCCGCACCGCTCCTCCACCTGCTCGCCGCCCGCGCCCTCCATCTACGGCTTGCTGTTGCACTTGCGCCGCCGTGCTGCCCCCTCTGCTTGCCGCTACCGGGTCCGCTCCTGCCGGCCCGTGCGCCTGCTGCTCGCCCCGCGTCGGTGACCTGCTCCTCTGCCGCTCCACCCGCGCCACCTGGTTTCCCCGGCCTCCCGCACGGCCTGCTGAACCTGGCCGCCGGCGCCTCGCCTCCCACGCCCGAGCGATCTACGCTCCATCGGGTCAGCCCCGACGGGCGCCCGCGCCCGATAACCCCCTTCGTCCGTTAACTGCGTGGCCCCCTGGGCCACTGGCCTATGGGCCCCACGCCTCCTTTTCTGAAAACAAAAGAAAAGTTAATTAAAAATATAAATAGTTAACCAATATAATTAATTAATTAAATTAATCATGTTTAAATAGCTAATTAAGTTTAATTAAAATGCTAATTAACTACTGTGAGTATGACAGGGGGACCCCACCCCCCTGTTGACCAGTGAACGTTGACTGGTCAACTGGGACCCCCGAACCCACATGTCACCCTCTCGTACACTTCTGTGTACACAGATCTGGGTGCACTTAGAGTTTTAATCATTATT
Organism: Aegilops umbellulata; assembly: GCA_032464435.1. Taxonomy (NCBI): domain Eukaryota; kingdom Viridiplantae; phylum Streptophyta; class Magnoliopsida; order Poales; family Poaceae; genus Aegilops; species Aegilops umbellulata. Next base: position 482,935,468 of record CP136055.1, read on the forward strand.
TTCGAATTAATAACAATTTCAGAATATTGTTTAAATCTTTGAAAAATCATATAAAATAAACCGTAACTCGGATGAAAATGTTTTCTACATGAAAGTTGCTCAGAAAAATCCAACGAATCCGATTGCGTGGTCCGTTCATCTGTCACATGCCCCTAGCATGCTGTACATGGAACTTTCCCCTCTCTTTCATCTGTCCAAAAAATGCTTAACACCAGGAAACCCCCTCCGGATGTTTTCCCTCTCCGTCTACAACATGTAGTACCGCGTTAGATCACCCCTAACACCGCGTATTACCATGTTATGCTTCTTGATGCCATGTTTGCTTTATATTTACTGTTTCTTCCCCCTCTTCTCTCCGGTAGACCCCGAGACCGATGCTGCCCCTATGATCGACTACGTCGACGACGACCCCTCCTTGCCAGAGCAACCAGGCAAGCCCCCCCCCCTTTGATCATCCCGATATCGCCCATTCCATTCTCTCATGCTTGCATTAGATTTTGCTACTGTTATTGTTTGCTCCTATTCTGATGCATAGCCTGCTTTTGTAACCTGCTCATTGTACCTTACTCGCTTATCCTAAACTGCTTAGTATAGGTTGGTTAGTGGTCCATCAATGATCCCCACCTTGTCCTTGTTGCCCCTGCATCATCATTGAAGACCCAATCAGTGGGATCGAAGACCAGGCCCCGACACCGCACATCACTTTCCCCTTAGTTGCTCGACACTACTGGGTTACTATCGAGTGCCGAGGGTGAGACCTCTACAGCACTTCTGATGTTAACCCTGTAGTGTAGCTATTTGGTCATGGTTATCGAGGGTGATTCCGCCTTAACCACTTCCGATACGACTCTGTCGTGCAACCCCTCAAGTGTGAACCTCGGGGGTGGTTCCTCTTACATTCACCTTGATGATTACATCGAGTGGAATCCACCGGGGTGATTCCTAGGGTTTTCCCCTTGATGTTTGGACACATGGATACTTGGACTTCACCACTGTTACTTGGAAAGACGGGTCGGCCCTGAGGGGTACCCGTGCGAGCTTAATTGCGAGTGATGTGGAGTCGGGTTGACCTAGAGGGTGCCCGCGAGATAATTACGAGGCGTGGTCGGGCATTCGTAGCCCTTGCCGCAAGTCCTGGAGACGGGGCAACGGGGTCACCTCTTTCGTGAGTCTCTGCTTGTTACCGCGCGTTCCTAATCCACTATGATTTGGATATTTGATCCGAGGGGCCTCTGGCCTGATAGCACTAACCATCACGTGGACATAGTATGGGCGTCCTGCGTCGTATGCATCAGCCGAAGCTTATTAGACGTCAGCGACTGAGTGGCGCGCGTCGGGTTGGACTGCGTAAGCACCTGCCTTGTTGAAGGAGGTAGCTAGGTCTGCTCATCGGCCGCGTACGCAACATGTAGGAGTTCCCGGGGAGATGGCCCATGACCCCTGGGGGCATAGGTTTAGTCCAGCGTGTAGACCTCTCTATTAAGCCTAGGTGAGGTTGCGGCGTATTATTTGGCCGAGGCCGGGCATGACCCAGGAAAGTGTGTCCGGCCGGAGTTAAGCGAGCGTGGTGGGTAAGTTGGTGCACCCCTGCAGGGAAGAAAGCATCTATCGATAGCCTGTCCTACAGTAACGGACACTTGGAGTTGTATCCCGATCGATACAACTAGAACTGGATACTTGTGATGAGAATTGGATTATGATGAGAACTGGATAGTATGGCTTTGGGATTGCTTTCTCGCACGGAGTCAAGAAAGGATCTCTGGCCGAGGTTGATAACACTACTACTACTTTACTTTATGCTACTCTACTCCCTCGTGTTGCTGCATGATGGTGATTTCCAGAAGATGCTAGTCTTCGATAAGACTAGGCCTTCTCTCTATTCTGGCATTTCTGTAGTCCAGTCCACATATACAACCTTCCTTTGATAATGTTGCATATGTAGTGTAGATCCTTTCTTGCGAGTACTTTGGATGAGTACTCACGGTTGCTTTGCTCCCCCTTTTCCCCTTTCTTCTTCTTTCCGGTTGATGCAACCAGCCGTCGGAGCCCAGGAGCCAGATACCACCGCCGATGCATACTACTATGTGGAGACTTTCGCCGACCAGGAGTAGTTAGGAGGCTCCCAGGTAGGAGGCCTTGCCTCTTCGATCGTGTTGCTTTTGTGCTAGCCTTCTTAAGGCAAACTTGTCTAACTTGTGTCTGTACTCAGATATTGTTGCTTCCGATGACTCTTGTGTTTCCGGGCTTATGTATTCGATCCCACTAGGCCCCTGGCTTGTAATATAAAGCTTGTATTATTTTAATTTGTGTCTAGAGTTGTGTTGTGATATCTTCCCGTGAGTCCTTGCTCTTGATCGTACACATTTGCGTGTATGATTAGTGTATGATTGAATCGAGGGCATCACAAGTTGGTATCAGAGCCGACTGCCTGTACGTAGCCCCCTTTCTAACTCCTTGGCCGAAGTTGAGTCTAGTACTTGAAAACAGTTTTACTAACATGGTTGTGTGGCTTACGGGCCCATGTTGCCAATTGGGTGCTATTAGGATCTTTTATTCCTTGTCTATACTCTGGGACTCTGATCTCTCATCTATTCGGGTTAAACATTTTACCAGCTTTGACATTAGGTTCTCGTACCCACTTCCTCCCGGAGAGCCCCAACATTACCGATGATCGCTTGCTTCACTAGAAGATTCTGAAGATACTCTCCGATGTTTTTCCCGAGACCCTTGTGCCCTTCGCCGTTGCAATTCCTTGCCACCGATAAATCCCCATGGATAGCTACATACACTTGCTGTCCGTACCTTCATTTCCAGTTGCTCTTGTTACTACAAGATACCCTGAACTACTTTGCGATTTTCCGAGAATCCTTTGCGCCTGCTGCCTTGCAGCTCCTTTTCCGCCTGAATACCCCTACGAATAATACCTCACACTTATCGGGGATTCATTCATCCCCAGTTGTTCGTATGCTTCATAAGATTCTCTGAAATACTATTTGATCTTCCGACAATCCTCTTCAAACTATTGCTCGGCAATTACTTATCTGCTTACATTATGGATGCTTCTCATATGTTTAGCAATATTCATTAGTATCGTTTGACACCGTCATTTTGTTCCTATTGATTCAAAATGTGAGCGAATGCGCGCAATCATCAGTTGATCCTTTTAAATGATCTTTCCGGCTCAGACGTCACTCCGGACATGAGCTGGTTCTCGGCAAACCAAACCTTAATTGATTGTCGATATATATCTATTCAACTCAATTATCTTTTGATCAGAGCCTCTGCTTCTGATCTTCTGATATGAAAATCGTAATTCCTTGGTATTCAAGCTTTGAAGTTATCCAGATATATCTATAATTCGATGCCTTTGCATTCTTTCTTCTTCTGGTTGAGTATCGATACTCACATTAGATCCTTTATGGACCGCCATATCCTTGGTTGGAGTATTATCCGACAATGTCCTTAATATTCTTTAACCTTGTGAGTTCTTCCCCTGACACATAATGCCTTTGGTAAGTTCTGTCATTTGATTTTGTCAACCATGCTCTGCTTTCAAGCTGGTATATTTTACTCCTGAAGCTTGCGTTATATGTTCCTAAGATGCCCCGATGGGTTGAACCTATGCCTTCCCTAAATCTGTGTGAACTCGAAAGTTATGAAGGTTTTACTCTACTGGCTTTTCGTTAGATGAAATTTCATCGCTACAACTTCTTCAAAAGCGGGAAGTGAATGAGAGGTTATGCATTGAAGAAGTGGGAGTCGACCTTGAACTTTGTGTTCATGCCCATAGACACGATGTAGATCTTATCATGGAAGCTTCTCTTATAATCAAATGTTTCCTTGGTATAAGCTCATCTTGCATCTTTAAATTGATTCTTTGCAATCGTGGTTCCGACCATATTTTCTCCTTGATTCCATTTTCAGGACAAGTTAAAATACTTGTCTTCTGCAGATCATTTCATCTGTCCAACCTCTATTTTGATATACCTCGAGTTTTGCCCCCTGTTATCTCGAGGATATTGTGTCATTACACTACCTCTTGTGAATTCTCATTGAAATGATACTCCATCACATCATTCCCATCCTGATCAGCTATATCATTATTGAGCTAATTTTAACTGTGCTACCCGGTCCTTCTTCCCCGAGCACAAATTTTGACGATGAGCTAAGCTTACATCGATCTTCCTCGTCATTTCATTTTGCCTTGAACAACAAGCTTGATTTTGAGTTTGTGTCATACCCTTGGTTTCATTAACCTTTCGCTTCATCATTCCTTTGACTTGATGTCATCGCCGATCGATTACATCTTCATGAAATCTCTCGACAAATGTGTCGTGATCATCATCAACATTTTGAGCTATTCCAATATATCAATCGAATTCTTGAGGAGAAATACCATCCTTGCCCGTCGATGATTCGTGTGGTCATCGACACCATCCTTGACTTCCTGCCAATACAGACTTGGTCATGTTTTGGTTATATCTTACATTCCTTAATATACTTGGAATTGTTCCTTTGTACTTATGGCGACCTTCAGATTCAATCTTGCTTGAAACACCATGTTAATGTTACCTCGAAGCATGACTGTGGTATTCCGAATAACAACAAGAACATCGGAAGCATAATACAAAATGTTTCTCATTCAGTTACCCTCACACCGTTGTATGGGTAATATCATGATTCTTCCCTCGCCCCATTATCTAAATACTTTTGAACTTGCTGTCCTATCATGTATATCATGCTCCGGCTTTCTTTGGGAAGGATATACCCTCAATTATTGTGTGCAAACACATTTTTCCTTTCCTTTGGTCTGATTAATCCTGATAATCACATTTTCCTTTCCATCGGTTTGTTAGTCTTTCTTTTGATCTAGATGATATAAGCAGAAATAATTCCCTGCTTATAAAAACACCTTGAGGTACAATTCGGTTAGTACGACCCTATTACTAATGTTGATGACATTTTGGTAACCACCGATGGACGAGAACTTTGCCTATTGGTCCGCCTCGTCTTAACGAGCAGGAAAATGGTTCTCTTCGTCCCTCGCTCTTGGTACCAACGATTGTTGCCAACATAACTGCTAGGCTATCCTCTGACATGCCTTGCTACCATGACCGTGCAATATGTCAGTGTCCTTCCTACTTTTGAACCACATGGTGGGCCCATAACCCATAGTTCCATAGGATCAAAACCTGACTCTCCTGTACACCCCTATTTCTAAAGTTATTCCTCACGCTTGGCTTCGTATGTAGATCATGAGCCACCTTCCTAGAGATGATCTATTCTGGTTTCAGCCGCAATACGTATTCCACTGCTCTGAACCCCCCTTCACACTCTACTTCAGGAATCGAACGATTGCTTAACCGTTTGAAACTTTTGCACCCTCTCATAATGCTCTTGATGTGTTTCATGTAATCAACTCGAGAGATACTTTATGCTTCTCCCCCCGAGTTAACTGTCCGATGCTCAATCTTGTTAAAATCCGTCCTTATAGAGTTTTCCCCTCTTATCCTTTTGTAAGTAGTGTGAATATCCTGAAGGAAGTATGACAACTTCATCATGATGCATTGATGCAGAGAAATGAAGAAATCAACAAGAGAGATCAAATTCCTCGAAAAGAGGAACCAAGAACGAGAAGATCCGTTAGAATTTTGTAACCAATTCCCCCCCCCCCCTCCTAACTCCACCTCTTAAATCTCGGGACGAGATTTCTTATAGTGGAGGAGATTTGTAACACCCAGAGAAACATGCTACAGTAATCTCCCCTAATGGTGGCCATGTCATCGTGGTTAGTATGCACCTTGCCACTTGTCCAAAAATCAAAGGCTTTTTCAAATTTAAAATAAGTCGAATAAATTGTTTCTTCGAGCAGTAAAACTAAAATGTTCGAATAATTCTCTAAATTCCCCTGATCATCTTCATGTTGAAGCCAACTTCATTTGACTCACAAATAAATTCCTAGAAAAAATAATAACTAGTTCAGCAGCAAATAGAATAGCCTGTCTCAAAATAAAAAAATATTAATACAATTCCATTTGACCTCAAACTTGTGGGGCTCTTCAATATATTGCCTAATATTTTTTCTGTGCTAATTTTCTATTTTAACTAAAGTCACTTAGTGGAAAACTAAATGCAAAACAGTGGGAGAAAAAGAGAAACAGAAAGAAAAGAAAGAAAAGGAAAAGGGCCCGCTGTTGGACTGGGCTCTACATGCACAATGCACAGCCCAGCCCAACTCCCCCTTCATCTCCTTTGTCTGTTCATGGAGATGGTGTGACGCCCATCCATGCCTCTGGTGGCGCCGTGTCGGCCATCCGCTCGTCCTGGAGATGGATAAGATCCACCCCGAGCGCCGAGACGAACCCTAACCCCCACTTCTTCCTCCCGCGCCTCGCTCTCCTCATTCAGGCGCTCAGCCGAGAGGAGCCGAAGCGTGCCGCCGTCGTTCCCGTGTCCACCAGTCGTCCCTCGCTGCTCCACATGTCTGGGAGCTTCGTCTCCATCGACGACTTCGCCTGTGTGGATCAACCCGAGCTAGGATGCCTCCAAGCCTCGCCATCGTCCTCTTCTTCCCGTCTGCACCGCCACGGTCGCCGCCTCGATCCGCCGGCTCCCGAGCTCCCCCGGCTTCCCCTACGCGTCCACGAGCTCTACTGTGAGGCCCTCCTCCGATTCCCGCCTTTTTCCCCCATCGTTCCATCGTCGTAGATGCCATACACCGCTATTGGGGAACATAGTAATTTCAAAAAATTCCTACGCACATGCAATATCATGGTGATGCATAGCAACAAGAGGGGAGAGTGTTGTCCACGTACCCTCGTAGACCGAAAGCGGAAGCGTTAGCACAACGCGGTTGATGTAGTTGTATGTTTTCACGATCCGACCGATCAAGTACAGAACGTACGTCACCTCCGAGTTCAGCACACGTTCAGCCCGATGATGTCCCTCGAACTCCGATCTAGCCGAGTGTCGAGGGAGAGTTCCGTCAGCATGACGGCGTGCTGACGATGTTGATGTTCTACCGACGCAGGGGTTCGCCTAAGCACTGCTACAGTATTATCGATGTGGACTATGGTGGCGGGGGGCACCGCACACGGCTAAAAGATCAAACAGATCAATTGTTGTGTCTTTGGGGTGCCCCCTGCCCCCGTATATAAAGGAGCAAGGGGGAGGGCTGCCGGCCCTCCATGGCGCGCCCTCTTTCCTACTCCTACTAGGAGGGGGAGAGGGAGAAGGAAAGGAGGGCACCGCCCCCCTCTCCTAGTCCAATTCGGACCAGAGGGGGAGGGGCGCGCGGCCTGCCCTAGGCCAGCCCTCTCTCTCTCCACTAAGGCCCATAAGGCCCATTACTTCTCCTAGGGGGTTCCGGTAACCCTTCGGCACTCCGGTTTTCTCCGAAATCACCTGGAACACATCCGGTGTCTGAATATAGTCGTCCAATATATCAATCTTTATGTCTCGACCATTTCGAGACTCCTCGTTATGTACGTGATCACATCCGGGACTCCGAACAACCTTCGGTACATCAAAACATACAAACTCATAATATAACCGCATCGAAACGTTAAGTGTGCGGACCATACGGGTTCGAGAACTATGTAGACATGACCGAGACACGTCTCCGGTCAATAACCAATAGCGGAACCTGGATGCTCATATTGGCTCCCACATATTCTACGAAGATCTTTATCGGTCAGACCGCATAACAACATATGTTGTTCCCTTTGTCATCGCTATGTTACTTGCCCGAGATTCGATCGTCGGTATCTCAATACCTAGTTCAATCTCGTTACCGGCAAGTCTCTTTACTCGTTTTGTAATACATCATCTCGCAACTAACTTATTAGTTGTAATGCTTGCAAGGCTTAAGTGATGTGCATTACCGAGAGGGCTCAGAGATACCTCTCCGACAATCGGAGTGACAAATCGTAATCTCGAAATACGCCAACCCAACAAGTACCTTCGGAGACATCCGTAGAGCACCTTTATAATCACCCAGTTACGTTATGACGTTTGGTAGCACACAAAGTTTTCCTCCGGTAAACGGGAGTTGCATAATCTCATAGTCATAGGAACATGTATAAGTCATGAAGAAAGCAATAGCAACATACTAAACGATCGGGTGCTAAGCCAACGGGATGGGTCAAGTCAATCACATCATTCTCCTAATGATGTGATCCCGTTAATCAAATGACAACTCATGTCTATGGCTAGGAAACATAACCATCTTTGATTAACGAGCTAGTCAAGTAGAGGCATACTAGTGACACTCTGTTTGTCCATGTATTCACACATGTATCGTGTTTCCGATTAATACAATTCTAGCATGAATAATAAACATTTATCATGAAATAAGGAAATAAATAATAACTTTATTTTTGCCTCTAGGGCATATTTCCTTCAGTCTCCCACTTGCACTAGAGTCAATAATCTAGCTCACATCGCGATGTGATTTAACACCAATGGTTCACATCACCATGTGATTAACACCCATAGTTCACATTGTCATGTGACCAACACCCAAAGGGTTTACTAGAGTCAATAATCTAGTTCACATCGCTATGTGATTAACACCCAAAGAGTACTAAGGTGTGATCATATTTTGCTTGTGAGAGAAGTTTAGTCAACGGGTCTGCCACATTCAGATCCGTATGTATTTTGCAAATTTCTATGTCAACAATGCTCTGCACAGAGCTACTCTAGCTAATGGCTCCCACTTTCAATATGTATCCAGATTGAGACTTAGAGTCGTCTGGATCAGTGTCAAAACTTGCATCGAGAAACATATCCTTATTCCACTAAGGATAATTTTGATCGCTGTCCAGTGATCTACTCCTAGATCACTATTGTAATCCCTTGCTAAACTCGGTGTAGGGTATACAATAGTTCTGGTACACATCATGGCATACTTTATAGAAGCTATGACTGAGGCATAGGGAATGACTTTCATTCTCTTTCTATCTTCTGTCGTGGTCGGGTTTTGAATCTTACTCAATTTCACACCTTGTAACACAGGCAAGAACTCTTTCTTTGATTGTTCCATTTTGAACTACTTCAAAATCTTGTCAAGGTATGTACTCATTGAAAAAACTTATCAAGTGTCTTGATCTACCTGTATAGATCTTGATGCTCAATATGTAAGCAGCTTCACCGAGGTCTTTCTTTGAAAAAAATCCTTTCAAACACACCTTTATGCTTTGCAGAATAATTCTACATTATTTCTGATCAACAATATGTCATTCACATATACTTATCAGAAATGATGTAGTGCTCCCACTCACTTTCTTGTAAATACAGGCTTCACCGCAAGTCTGTATAAAACTATATGCTTTGATCAACTCATCAAAGCGTACATTCCAACTCCGAGATGCTTCCACCAGTCCATAGATGGATCGCTGGAGCTTGCACATTTTGTCAGCATCCTTTGGATCGATAAAACCTTCAGGTTTCATCATATACAACTCTTCTTGCAAAAATCCATTCAGGAATGCAGTCTTTACATCCATTTGCCAAATTTCATAATCATAAAATGCGGCAATTGCTAACATGATTCGGATGGACTTAAGCATCGCTACGGGTGTTGGGGATATTACTAATGGGCGTAAACCGGACAGGAGAGGCCAGGTTAACTTCATCAGTAGTCCAGTAGGTTTGAAGCCCATAAAGATAGATGGTGACATTATGTAGAGGCCTAGGGCCCAGAACCGGTTTAAAGGCATGTAGCTATATACCGGCGTCAATGTGTAACTTGCATTGTAAGCTAGAAAGAAGCGGAGACCGAGCCGGGCACGTTTATAAGCCGGCCTCGGGACTCTGTAAACCGACGGGCGTCAACCCATGTATATAAGGGGACGACCCGGCGACGGTTCAGGACAACAGACAACAGACAACAATCCGAGACTCACGCAAAGCGTATTCGCTCCCTGGTCATCGAAACCCCATCAATTCCATCACAACTAGTCGTAGGCTTTTACCTTCATCGTAAGGGGCCGAACTAGTATAAAAAATCTCTTTGCGTCCCTTGTCTGCTTTAACCCCTTTAAGCTAACCCGTAGCGATGGCTCCACGACTAAGTCCTTTTATGAGGACATCTGCCGTGACAAAACCATGACAGTTGGCGCCCACCGTGGGGCTATAGCACGATGGTTTCAAGTTCTTGGAGGGCAACTTCGAAGGACTCAAGGGTTATGTTGTGGGCCGGATGACCAAGAGTCATCGCGGCAAGCTCTACATCGACGACGCAGGCTGGGGCCCCGAGGCCGGCTCAATCGAGTACGGGTACTTGGTCCCCTTTGGTGGCATACACGTTTTCATTGGCAAGATTGGCGAACCAGGCCCTGAGCCGAACATCTGCACCGACCTCGTCGAAACGGCTCAGCGTGCGAGATCCACCAGGTTCAAACCTGCCATAAAGTGTGCCTTCGTGGGAGTCATCCATGGAGGGGAATACGAGGATAGATCAGAATCAGGTGGTGAGACCGTCGTTTATTCCGGCGACGAGTCATCGACCGGAGAGACCGAGTCGTTATACCAGCTACAAGATGGCCGGATTGGAGGCTGTTCCAATGGCGACAGTATTCCGGACCCCTCTGATCTGCCAAACCGGGTTGGAATCTTCATGGCCGGTACACAGCCGGCGATCCACTCTTCGACCGCAGCAGCGATGATTTCCAGATCAGTAGCGGTGACGGCAGCTGGGGCAGGAGGCCCTGTGCGACCGCCGGCTTAGGTCTTATCTGATTTATTTGATGCGTTGGCAACGCTGATGGCGGAGGCTAACCGAGCGGATCAGGATGCCCACAATGCGGATATCGCGAAAGTAAAGGGTCAGATCACTCAGGCCAAGGCCGATTTGGTGGCTGCGGATGCCAGGATGACCGCGGAATGGGCCGCTTTGGACGCACAAGCTTATTGGCTTATGCTGGATCAGAACGCATCGCATGAAGTCCTGAAGAGGAGGCACCGATCTCGCTTGCTGCCGGTTTATGAAGTTAGGAACCTCTTTAACACCCCAGGAGCAGGGAACAGTAACCCGCCGGTAGCAAACTGGGCGGAGGCACCCGGAGCGGGGGCGCCGATTCAGCCACGTTTGGTGGATCCGCCTCGTCAGAACAACGTTATGACACAGCCTGTCCCAACGCCACCGGGTCATTATTCTACTCCAATGGACAATCTTGTTGCTGCCGCTTCATGGCTGGAGGCTATCCCCATCGAAGGTGATTCTCCGGTAGCGGTTGAGACGCGTCGGGTTAAGGAGCTCCTTCGGACAGCCTTGGTTCAACAGGAGGCTTACTCATACAGTCGTGACCGAATCCATTCAACCCCCCGTCCAAGCCGGAGTTACAGCAGGCGTATGGATGAACCAGCCATGTGAAGCAACGCATGGAACCGTGAACCGCCCCGTGGTAACAACCTGGCGGGTGGTGCTGGGATGCTCAGGAGGTGGTGGACCGGGCCCGAGCATGCAGGGAGGCCGAGTTAGCGGTGCAGTATGAAGCACGTCAGCTTACTCCGGTTCGTCCAACCACATCAGTCGAGCCAGGAGTCACCTCTAGTTCTTTGGGGGTGCCGTGTCTTGTCCCAGCGTTACGCAACGTGCGCCTGCCCAAGGATTTCAAAGGCCCGCGTAAGGTGCCGAATTACACTGCCGGTTTATCTCCAGAAATATGGGTTGAAAGCTATGAGATGGCCATGGAGATGCTAGATGTGGATGATGCGGCATGTGCGAAATACTTCACCATGATGCTAGAAGGAACGGCCAGTACTTGGTTAAAAAGTCTATCGGCTAACTCTATCAGATCATGGTTCGAGTTGAGAGCCCGATTTATCCAGAATTTTAAGGATACATGCAAGCAGCCTATGTCGATAGTAGACTTAGCTACCTGTGTCCAGGAGGAAGGAGAATCAACAACCCGTTGGGTGCGTCGGGTCTCGAAATTTTTGCATTCATCAGACCACATCAATGCCGATACTGTAGTTCTAACCTTGGATGGCAATTGTCGGTTTGAACCTCTGAAGCTGAAATTGGGATGGCTAAAAGGCCATTGCAATGATATGGGAACCCTCATGGCCGCGTTAGTGAAGTATGCCGACTCTGATAGTACCAAGGATCCCGAGTCTGATGATGATAAGGCAGGGAAGGGAAAAAAGAGCGGCAACGCCAAGGGGCAGCACTACAACCCGGCGGGTCATGGAAACGGCGGCAAACGTAAAGCGGATACAGCTTGGACTTTGTGGCTAATACCAGCACACAGGACAAGGGCCAGCGACGAAAGGGTAAACCGCCCCAGCGCAGCGGAGCGCCTAATCCTAACCCGGACCGCCTATCTTACCTGTTGAACCAGCCCTGCCCAAAACATGGGATGAAGGAGATGCTGGCCACACACCTCTGGAAGGACTGCTACATCATGCAAGAGTTCAAAAATTCTAATGCTTTCCGGTATGATCACAGACCAGGTGGCAATTCAAGCTCTGGATCTCATGGGCCGGGTTACGGTGGAGAAAATTCCGGTTCAGGCTTCCATGGTAATCAGGGCGGACACAACAATCAAGGTAATCAGAGCAACCAGGGTGGCTACAATCAGCAGCAGCAGCAATCGGGTTATCAGAGCAACCCAAAGCAGTTAAACAGTGGGCAATATCATGTCTTCACCACTAGTTTAGACAAGCGTGACCAAAAGCTTCATAAGAGGGCCGTGAACTCCGTTGAACCGGCAGTGCCCCATTACTTGCGCTGGTCTGAGCAGCCGATTGTTTGGAGTAGAGAGGATCACCCACCCCGGGTTGATAATCCAGGTCATCTGACATTAGTGGTGGCACCTCAGGTGGGAGGTTGTAAGTTCACCAAGGTACTCATGGATGGATGAAGCAGTATCAATATCCTTTATTATGAAACCTTCCGTCGCATGGGGTTAACAGATAAAAATCTTAAACCGTCCAATACGGTGTTCCATGGCATGGTGCCTGGTAAATCGGCATATCTTGTTGGTAAGATAGCTCTCGAGGTGGCTTTCGGAGATGATCATGACTCAAGATCAGAAACATTGACCTTCGAAGTGGTGAAAATCAGAAGTCTGTATCATGCCCTGTTTGGACGGCCGACTTATGCTTAATTTATGGCACGACCCTGCTATGTTTATCTGCAGCTCAAGATGCCGGGTCACAAGGGAACCATAACCGTCCATGGAAGCCGCAAGATTGCTCTGGAGTGTGAAGAAGGTGATGCGGCTTATGCTGAGTCGGTTTGTGCCACAGAAGAGTTAAAATTTTACAAAGATAATGTTGATCCGGCAGATATGACTTCATTGAAGAAGCCAACTACAGAGCATGATCCGGCCCTGAAGTTTAAATCGGTTGATGAGACTAAGCTTGTTGACTTCGTACCTGGCGATTCGACCAAGCAGTTCAGCATCAGCGCTAACTTGGATCCGAAATAGGAAAGCGCGCTCATCGAGTTCATCCGTGAGAATTGGGACATCTTTGCGTGGAAGCCTTCTGACATGCCAGGTGTACCGAGAGAACTCGCTGAGCACACTCTTAATGTTGATCCTAAGTATAAACTGGTGAAACAGTTTCTCCGCCGGTTCAATAAAGAAAGACGCAAAGCTATTGGAGAGGAAGTGGCCAGGCTCTTAGCGGCTGGATTTATCATTGAAGTTTTCCATCCCGAATGGTTGGCTAATCCGGTGCTGGTCCTTAAGAAGAACAGCACCTGGCATATGTGTGTGGATTACACAGATCTCAGCAAAGCCTGTCCAGCAGATCCTTTTGCCCTTCCCCGTATTGATCAAATTATTGATGCTACGGCGGGTTGTGAGCGTTTGAGTTTTTTGGATGCATATTCTGGTTATCATCAGATCAAAATGGCAGTTAAGGACCAGGAGAATATGGCCTTCATAACTCCCTTTGGAGCCTTCTGCTATGTGTCCATGCCCTTTGGGCTCAAGAGTGCCCAGGCAACTTATCAACGATGTGTGCAGAATTGTCTTCATACACAAATCGGCCGTAATGTTCATGCCTATGTGGATGATACTGTGGTCAAATCAAGGAAGAAAGAGACGTTGATTGATGACTTAAAAGAAACCTTTGATAACCTACGGGTTTACAAGATGATGCTTAATCCGGCTAAATGCGTTTTCGGTGTACCGGCGGGCAAGCTATTGGGCTTTCTGGTATCTAACAGGGGCATTGAGGCTAATCCGGAAAAGATCAAGGCCATCACCTCCCTGGCTAAACCAAAGTGTATCAATGACGTTCAATGCTTGGCAGGCCGGATTGCCGCGTTGAGCCGGTTTATCAGCCGCCTCGGTGAGAAGGCGATTCCTTTGTATCAGATGCTGAAGAAAACGAATAACTTCATCTGGAGTTCTGCCGCAGATGAGGCGTTTGAGGACTTAAAGCGGCAGCTGGCTAATCCACCAGTTCTTGCTGCTCCGGTTGACAAGGAACCATTGTTGTTATATGTGGCATCTAACGCTTGATCAGTCAGCGTGGCTATTGTGGTGGAGCGCAAGGAGGCAGACAAAGAATATCCGGTTCAACGTTCGGTTTATTATATCAGCGAGGTACTAATCGAGTCTAAGCAGAGGTACCCGCATTGGCAGAAGCTGGTATATGGGGGTTTTATGGCAAGCCGGAAGCTTAAACAATATTTCCAAGGTCACCCTATTACAATGGTCAGCTCTCCTCCTTTGGGGGATATAATCCAGAACAGGGAAGCAACTGGCCGGATTGCTAAGTGGGCTATTGAGCTCGGGCCTCATGGGTTGAAATACATACCCCGAATGGCGACCAAGTCTCAGGCATTTGTGGATTTCATCAACGATTGGACAGAACTACAAGCACCTGAAGAAAAGCCGGATCACACTTATTGGACTATTCATTTTGATGGGTCTAGACAATTGGAGGGCTCGGGGGCTGGAGTCGTATTAACTTCCCCACAAGGTGATAAGTTTTGTTATGTTCTCCATTTAACGTTCCCTTGCACTAACAATGCAGCTGAGTATGAAGCTTTACTCCATGGTCTTCGGATGGCTAAGGAGATGAATCTAAGCCGAGTTAAGTGTTTCGGTGACTCGGACCTGGTAGCTCAACAAGTGTCTGGCACTTGGGATTCCAAGGATCCACTCATGGCAGCATATCGTTGTGAGGTGGATATTGTTGCAGGTCACTTTAAAGGTTATCAGGTGGATCATGTGGACCGATGGAAGAACGAAGCGACGGACGCTTTGAGCCGCCTGGGTTCTCAACGTAAACTGGTTCCGCCTAATGTCTTCTTGGATGTTCTGCATAATCCGTCTGTCAAGCTCCCTTGTGAAGAGGATTTGGCTATTCCTGATCCGGAAGCTCAATTGGTGACGGCTCTTCATGTCATCCCGGATTGGACGATTCCTTATCTGGCATATATGAACCGGGGCGAGTTGCCATAGGATGAGACTCTGGCCAGGCAGATAATCTGGCGGTCCAAGTCCATGACCATTATCAATGGAGAGTTGCATCACTGTAGTGTAACAGGGGCGTTTCAGCGTTGTGTGTCTCCTGAAGAAGGCTGTGAAATTTTGCGTGAGATCTATGAAGGAGACTGTGGTCACCACGCCGGTTCAAAGTCTTTGGTGGCCAAAGCGTTTCGTCATGGTTTTTATTGGTTGACAGCTCATGCTGATGCTGAGGACTTGGTCAGACGATGTGATGGCTGTTAGAAGTTCTCAAGGCGCGCTCATGTACCGGCTCAAGAATTGAGGATGATTCCAATTACTTGGCCGTTTGCGACTTGGGGGCTGGATATGGTTGGGCCTTTCAAGAGGTCCAAGGACAAGAAGACCCACCTTTTGGTGGCGGTTGACAAATTCACAAAGTGGGTAGAGGCAGAGCCAGTTAGCAAGTGTGACGCAGCCACGGCGGTTCAATTCATCAAAAAGGTGATCTTCCGGTTTGGCTTTCCACATAGCATCATCACCGACAATGGTACTAATCTATCAAAGGGTGCCATGAAGGAGTTCTGTCAACGTGAGCACATCCGGCTTGATGTATCGTTAGTAGCTCACCCCCAGTCTAATGGTCAAGCAGAGAGGGCCAATCAAGAGATCTTGAGAGACATCAAACCCCGGCTTATGGTTCCTTTGCAACGGACGCCGGGTTGTTGGGTTGAGGAGCTACCTTCAGTGTTATGGAGCATCAATACCACGCCCAATAGGTCAACAGGATACACACCGTTCTTCATGGTTTATGGAGCGGAGGCAGTTCTTCCTAGTGACATCCGTCACGACTCACCCCGTGTAGCGGCATATGTTGAAGTGGACAACGAGAAGGCCCGCCAAGAAGCTCTCGACCTGTTAGATGAGGAGCGTGACATAGCGGCCGCCCGTTCAGTGATTTACCAGCAGGATCTGCATCGCTATCATAGCCACCGGGTTAGAACCAGAACCTTTCAAGAAGGAGATTTGGTGCTTCGACTCATCCAGGATCAGATGGATATGCACAATTTGTCCCCCCCTTGGGAAGGACCTTTTGTGGTCAGCAAGAATCTACACAACGGGTCATACTACCTAATCGATATTCGAGAGTGCAAAGACTCACGCAAATCGGAGGAGGAGACCAACCGGCCGTGGAATATTGCTCATCTTCGGCCTTATTGTACTTGAGCTATAGGCTCTTCTTATGTACATATTATGACAATGTATATATTATGATCAATACAATAAACCGGAACCTCAGCTAAAACGGGGTATCTGTTATTTTTTTACATCATGTGTGGTTACATGGAGCTTCTGTTCTTAAAGCGGCGTCCGGTTTACCCCTTGATTTAGCTTTTCAAAAGCTTTATATTATATCACTTGGGGGCTTGGTCGTATCCGAACCATAGCAACACCTTTTGATAGGCGCAATGCCACAACATCACTTGGGGGCTTGGTCGTATCCAAACCATAGCTACACCTCTTGATCGGCGCAAAGCCACAGCATCACTTGGGGGCTTGGTCGAACCGAACCATAGCTACACCTCTTGATCGGTGTAATTCCACAACATCATTTGGGGACCTGGCCGACTCGAACCACAGCTACACCTTTTGGGGGCTTGGTCGTGTCCGACCATGGTAACACCTCTTGATCGGCTTAAAGCCTCGCTTACAATGGTTTTATTTTTTCCTTTGTTTGAGTTCGGTTCTCTTTTTTTTTATAAAGATTTTTTGTTGCTTTTTCAAACCGGCATTAATAATCCGGTTCGACTGTCAATTACAAATTGACGGAACACGGTCAAATAATAATTCGGAGACTATCTGCCCGGTCTGATTTTCTGTTAAAATCTTATTATGGAGTAAACCGGTGTTTACCATAGCCCGGTACAGTTTACACTATAAACCGGCCTTATATCAACAGGAGTTGTTTTCTCCTCCAAAATTTGGGTTATAAGCCGCGCTACAAGGTTGGCCAGCCAACATCATGCCTGACGGTGGCAGGTATTATATATTTCTATATTTGGTTATATATTATAACCTAAGTTATCATCTTTGGTTATATATACATGAGTATCATGACCCGCCCGGCGGTAACCCGCCAGGGCATTTTAAGCTTCTTGACTGTAGAAACAGCTTGGACAAACGAATATGGATATCATATCTTAAGTATGACGAATCAAAAAGGCATCAGTTGAAGATAAATATGCACGAAGGCATACCAGACCAAGTATATTAGCTAGCCTATTACAAGGCGTTCCAGTGCCCAAAAAGATCATTGTTTTTATCAGATACATGTCACATCATGTAGTAGTCTAAACCGGCCTCCGGTTCACGCTTGGTCACTGGCTTGATCTGACGGTTGCGGATCATCTCGAGCCGGTTCAACTTCTTCCTCCCTACCCAGTGGCTGGAAATCAACAGTTGCCCAGTCAATCCCAGTTAAGGCTTGAAATACAACTTCATCACTTATCAGCAAGGATGGTTCAATGTCAGGGCCGTAAGTGTGCTTACGGATTGGCGGGATAAGATTCTCAGCTTCAGGAATTGGTGCAGCAACCCGCTTGTTTTTATCATCATAATTGGCTTGATAGTGGGAAAGATCCGCTTCCTCAACCAGTCGATAAGCCAGTGGGCGCACTTCCCGGTTTATGATTCGGAGATCATATTCGTTAAATTCTGTCACGTCTTCCTTCAAGCTGGGATAGCCCTGGGCCACTTCAACAGGATCAAAGTCAGGCACCCATGCTTTTGCCCGGATTAGGGCGGCCAAAGCACCCGTTCTAGCAGCAGATTTTTTCAGCTCCTCAACCCAGGCAGGAAGCATAGATAACCTTTCAATGGTATGTTTGATCAAAGTGGGCGGCGGATTGTTGTGGGAAGCAGTGTAGATGATCCGTTGTGCACCGGAATACAGCTGCTCTATCAGAGTGTAGGCAGCTTTTAACTTCTTCCGAACATCCGATCCCAAGTGGCCAATATGAATTCATGTATCATTGCAAGGGTTAGTAAACCGGCAGCTACATGAAAAGATCTGCTCAATTTGGGAAACAAGGATGCTTACCAGACACAACTGCAGTCATGGCATGAACCTGCCGCTTCACGTTGGTCAATTCATCAACCATCGGTTTAAGAGCGGCTTCTATTTTTTCAGCCCTTTGCGCCAAAGCGGATTTCTCAGTCTCCCAATCCACCCGCTCTTTGTTGAAGCCCTCTTTAAGTTTCTCCATAGCGCTCAAAGCGCTGGTCAATTCTTCCTTTGCCTTGGAGGTTTCAGCCTTTTGCGACTTAAGGTTCTCCTGCAGGTCAGCGGTTTGGTTTTCTCTCTTGCTCAACTCAGCCTGCACAGAGACAGTTATATGATGAAATGACAATACATACTTGAAGTACCAACCACATAACAAGTTATGCCCTTGGTACTTGGGGGCTAATGCATATTTGCTCTT
The DNA here is from genome assembly GCA_032464435.1 of Aegilops umbellulata. NCBI lineage: Eukaryota > Viridiplantae > Streptophyta > Magnoliopsida > Poales > Poaceae > Aegilops > Aegilops umbellulata. The sequence continues at coordinate 482,954,363 of CP136055.1, forward strand.
CATCATACATTTTCTACAAAGTCCCAAGCTCAATACAAGTATTCAACTTGGCACTTGGGGGCTAATGGCTATTTATTCAAAGACTACTGATACAGGAATTTTCTTCTATAAAGTCCCGGTGTATCTTTATAAAGTTAAACCGGCCCTTGGGGGCTACGTCAGCAAAGTTAGGATGCATTGAGGTTCACATTGAATACTTACTAAAAGTCCCGGTTCAAGTTGATATCTTAAACCATCACTTGGGGGCTATTGGAGTTGATAAGCTACAAAATAATACAAGAAGGGAAGCATATAGGAAGTTACCTCATATTTTTCCTTCATCATATTTACCAGACCGGCTTCATAGTCGTGGCTGGTGTACAACTGGTTCAGATAGCCAGAATGGAGATCTTGAGCATTCAGAGTAGCGTATGTTGACAAACCGGCATTCCATTTGCCTTTGCCAACCGCAGAGAATTCCTCTTTGGCAGTATGTCTTGACAAAGCAACAGGATTACTTGGTTCAGTATGGCCAAAGCCAGTAATAAGGACATCATCATCTTTTTCTTCAGCGGTTCATATTGGGGTCACCGGTTTGTTAGTATTCTTTGTTGGACTTGCCGGTTTATCAGTCCGGATAGAGCTGGTCGGCTAGTCAACAGGGCCTGTGGTGTCAACTTCTGCCTGTTCAGCAATGAAGTCATGGTCTTGATATGGTAGATCATTCAGCATATCATCAAGGTTGGCCTCTTCAGGGTCTGGTGTTTTCTCCGGTTCAGTAGTTGTGTTTTCCTCTGTCATTTTGTTCAGGCGAGCTTTCTTGCTTGGTCTGGGTTTGGCACTGAGAAAGTAAAGCATGAAGGTCAGTATAACGTATAAAATGCATGTTAAAAATAAGGCAAGTGAACAACTTACCCAATAACCGTTTTGAGGGGTGGAAGCCTCATGGCTGACGACTCGCCAGAGGATGAATGAGAAGTGCCCTGATAATTGGAATCGGACGGATTAAGAGGTTGACAAAAACAACCCGCTTTAGGGCGTGAAGTGACAGGAGAATTAGAGACCTCTGAACGGCGTTTCCGAACCGGACTGTTCGTAAACCGGCGGAGGTAACTACCTGGCCGCTGTGCCGGGTTGTGCGGCGAGCCTCGTGCTGTTGTGTCTTCACAAGAAAGTTAGGATCCAAGTAAGCAAGAGGATGAGAAAATTTAACTTTCCGGTTTGCCCGACGGGTTTTTAGTGAAGGCAAAGGGTTTGAATCGGAGGAAAGAACGATTACCTCTACAGCATCGGCGTGACTGACTTCAGCGTCGTCCTGACAATAATCATCATCAATAAGGCGTATGAAAAATGAACCAAGTGAGTCAAGTTCTACCTCAAAATCCGGGTTTCACATCATCGTCAGCCGGTGGATCGGAGGATGCAGTGGTTCTCTTCCTGTTGGCAGGCTTCTTCACAGCTTTGGTCTTTTGGCGGGTTGGCTTCACCGGTTTATCTTGTGGAGGTTTCTTGTTCCAGAGCGGATCATCGCCCTGTCAAAAATAATAACATTTTCAGAGAATATTTGGACAGAGGCAATTTCAGATAAGCAGATGGTATGATTCTTACAACTGGCGGTTTGTTGATGGCACAAAAAGGGAGTAGGCCGGTTTGAGCACAAACATCCTCCGGTTCATTCAACACCTTTTTTACAGCTTCAGTAACTTCGTCGTCTCTAAGCTGGATATCAATGTGCTGCTGAGCATCCTTTACATCTCCTGTGTACTCACAAATCAAACCGGGGCGCTGGCTTAAGGGCAGTACACTCCAGGATATCCAGCAGCGCCCAAAATCAACCCCTGTCAACCCGTTTGCCATAAAGGCCCTAAGCTTGGATAGTTGAGGAGCATCTTTGCTTCTCTCTTTAGCAGTCAACCTCTGAGGGAAAGGGCATGTGTTGCTCAGACGTTCCGGACGGTAACCCGACAGGGGATTTTCCTCAGATGGAGAAGTGTCCTTGATATAAAACTAGGCCTAGTTCCATTCTTTGGGGTGGCTGTGAAGATTGGCATGAGGAAAGGTGACTTCTTTCCTTTTCTGAATCGCCATGCCGCCCAGTTCTTTGTTGGGTCCGTCTTTGAATTCTGTGCGACGGTTCAGGTGAAAGCAATCCCTGAATAGCTCTACTATAGGTTCCTCCTGAAGGTAAACCTCACTGAAAACTTGGAAGTGGCAGATATTGGTTATGGAGTTAGGACCGATATCTTGTGGGTGCAGTTGAAAGTTGGCTAGGACATCCCGGAATTTTTTTGAACCGGGAGGGTTGAAGCCCCGGCTTAAATGATCAGAAAAAACAATAACTTCTCCGTCTTTGGGAGTAGGAGGACATTCCGGGCCAGGGACCCTCCAGTGAATGACGTCCTTCTTGCTTAAAGCGCCTGTTTTGACCAGATTGTTCAACTGATCTTCAGTCACCCGAGAAGGGAACCAGTTGCATTCATACACTTGTTTGGCCATGGCAAGAAAGATCTACAATATAATAATTGCCGGTTCAAGAATTACGTTGGACAGTTATACGATGATACAAAGATATAAGTATATTGCTAAACCGGGGGCAGCTATCTATAAACCGGAGTTTAACAATGAAACAGTGCCCTAGTAAAGGCCTTGGCGGTTCAACAAGGGGACTAATGGTATATACCGGGTTGTCATTTTTTCTAAAAGTTAAACCGCCTAGTCTAACATCGAAGAGTCAAGACTGCAGATGTGTAAGTGAAGGAAAACAGGTTTCACAAGTTGATGTTGCAATTTTGGATCTGAGGCATATCAGAAAAGGGAAATATATTCAAAACCTAAGAAGTAGTACCGAACCAAATGAGTGAAGGTTCAGATGAGATCTTCTGTTTTGAGATGCATAAATGGAAACAGAGGCTAAAGGCTATTATTATGCAGAGCAGATATTCAGGATTTTATCAAGAATCATCGTATTAACAAAGAACGCTGACGAACGCCGAAGAACGTCGAGACTCTAGAACAGATCTATGGCGGAAAAAGCAGAGAACTTACCGGAGCTGATGAAGAAGCGGAAAGGCGCCGCAGTATTCTGGTGCGTTCAGGGTGATGCAGCGGCCAGGGTCGGAGCAGAGGCGGCGGTCGACGGTGTCGGCGGAGCTCCAGAGGCTGAGCGGCGCAAGGAAGACGACGCGAAGAGGCACGAGGGGGAAAAGGTGAAAATGACCCCTCGGTCCTATTTATAATGGCAAGGGATAAGTGTCAGGCGCGAAAATCGAGGGGCCAGAAATTTGGAAGTGAGGCAGAGCTGTGCCTCGATTGTCGGAGACCCATTAATGAAGATTTGTCATACACAACTTTTTAATAACATATGACGTCATGACGGTTTACCACGATCCGAGAAGATGACATCACAGCGGTTTACCAAATTATGAGAAGATGTTGAAGACGTAGTTTTTCTAAGGATTGATGTCGGTGTCAAAACCGGCGGATCTCGGGTAGGGGGTCCCGAACTGTGCGTCTAGGCGGATGGTAACAGGAGACAAGGGACACGATGTTTTACCCAGGTTCGGGCCCTCTTGATGGAGGTAAAACCCTACGTCCTGCTTGATTAATATTGATGATATGGGTAGTACAAGAGTAGATCTACCATGAGATCAAGGAGGCTAAACCCTAGAAGCTAGCCTATGGTATGGTTGTTGTATGTTGGGGTTCTGTCCTACGGACTAAAACCCTCCGGTTTATATAGACACCGGAGAGGGTTAGGGTTACACAAAGTCGGTTACAATGGTAGGAGATCTGAATATCCGCATCGCCAAGCTTGCCTTCCACGCCAAGGAAAGTCCCATCCGGACACGGGACGAAGTCTTCAATCTTGTATATTCATAGTCCAAGAGTCCGGCTGAAGGTATAGTCTGGCTACCCGGACACCCCCTAATCCAGGACTCCCTCAGTAGCCCCTGAACCAGGCTTCAATGACGACGAGTCCGACATGCAGATTGTCTTCGGCATTGCAAGGCGGGTTCCTCCTCCAAGCTCTTCATAAAAGTTTATAAACACTAAGGGTAGTGTCCGGCTCTGCAAAATAAGTTTCCACATATTGCCATAGAGAGAATAATATTAACACAAATCTAATCTGCTGACGTATTCCGTAGCGTGACATCACACTACGGCCAAGCTTTTATTCGAATCGTTTTCACTTCCCCACCTCAGCGTATTTTGCGAGGCGGTTTCCTTGGCACGTCTTGTCAAAGCAGAGATCATGTCCCCCATTTACGGGATTCTCATCAATACGGACATGGGTAACCCAACTGCGCCATTTATCACGGCGCTTGGGAGATAAGCGAGTTTTACCAGGCTGGTGGGGACGCATAGCCGCATCCGCCCATATAAGGGAATAAGGATCCACCTTTTTACCTACGCCTTCTTCCTCCTCTGCCTATCCATCTTCCGCGCACCCGAGCTCCAGCGCCCAAGCCCGCACTTCCCACCTCAACCTTCTCCAGCCATGTCCGAAGCGGGAGGCAAGTGGATGGTCTCCTCCGTTATGGAGGGCCATGTCAAAAAACTAAGGAAGGCCGGATACTTGTCCAACAACATCACGCACCGGCTTCCTGAAGAGGGGCAGCTCCTCCCCACCCCAAGGCCCCATGAGAGGGTAGTATTCCTTCCCCATTTCCTCCGCGGACTGGGTTTTCCTCTCCACCCATTTGTCCGGGGGTTCATGTTCTACTATGGCCTGGATTTCCACGATCTGGCCCCGAACTTCATCCTCAACATATCGGCATTTATCGTCGTGTGCGAGGCCTTCCTCCGCATCCGCCCCCATTTCGGCCTTTGGCTCAAGACTTTCAACGTCAAGCCGAAGGTGGTGCGCGGCAGCCAGGCGGAGTGCGGAGGCGCCATGGCGGGCAAGATGGCCAACGTCCTTTGGCTCGAGGGCTCTTTTGTGGAGACCCTAACGGGGTGGCAATCAGGGTGGTTTTACATCACCGAGCCGCGCGACCCTGATTGGGTCGCGGCCCCCGAGTTCCGATCCGGACCCCCTACGCGGCTCACGTCCTGGAAAGAGACGGGCCTGTCGTGGGGCAACGAGGAAGAGGTGACCGGACTGCAAACATACATCCAATCCCTGGCGAACAAGCGGCTCAAGCTTGTCAATATAGTCCAGGTCATGCTCGTCCGCCGGATCCTCCCGTGTCAACAACGGGCTTTCACTCTGTGGGAGTTCGATCTGACGCAGCACCAAACCTTGAGGAGGCTCTTTGACATGACGTACGAAGATGCCTGGAAGGTGCTATTCAAGGGCGTCGAAGCTCCCGCATCCGCATCCGAGGACCGCGGATTCAGCACACAGCGTCCAGCTAGTGCGGTGAGTTATCTTTACCTTTTACAGGAAATTTATTTCTCATAGTTTGACTCTATGCGGGATCTAAACTCCCTTACCTTTGACAGGAGTGGCAGGTGAAGTCTGGATAGGTCAACTGTCCGGCCCCTTTGCCCGAAGACCTAGCAGATGCTCGTTTATCGAAGCTGCTGGCTCCGGCACCTTACGTGGTGCCGGAGAAGAAGGCCAAGAAGAAAGCCACGGGGACTCGAAAGAGTTCCCGGCGCCAGGAGGTGTCGGATTCTTCATCCGACGAGACGCGCTCCTCCCGTGAGAACGAGGAGGAAGAAGAAACCTCTCCCCCTCCAGCGGGGGGAGGAAAGAAGAGGAAGGCCGCCCCAACAGGGGAGGCCTAAGGGTCCAATAAGGGGAAGACCCTTCCTTCGGACTACTCCACCGACGCCGACGAGGGCGAAGAGGAGTGGCCGCAAAGGGCCAGGCGCCCGGCGGGATCGTAAGTGTTCGGAAACTAGAGTAACTCATAGCATTCCTTTGTTGCACAGCTTTTCCTTATGTCGAATATAATTATGAAGTCCGCCCAAGGCCGGGCTCGACGAGTCGTCGAGCGGCTCCCTGGACTCGTCGGATGTGAATTCACTTTCGACGGCTACCTCCACCCGCCCTACGGACGACGCCGAAGTGTTGTCCCAACAGGTTCCAAGCCAAGAGGAGGTGGTCCTGGAGGCGCCACAGGGCGACTTCCCGAACTCCAGGGGCAAAGGGGACAAGACCCCCCAGGGCTCCAAGTCCGGCTTTGAGCCGGACACCGCGCCGGAATCTTTAACGGTTTCGGACCGCGGTAGGCGAACTCCTTCCAAGAGGAGCAAGCCTTTTGAGCCGGCGGCCTTCATCCAATCGGAGGTGCCAGACAATCTGCTGGAGGTGCTTAACAGCGCCTCCATCGACAAGGAGGATCGTACTATTATGAGTACGGTGATCCAGAAGGTTCAGTTCGCCAAGAGCGGACTGACTGAAGCTTGTGCCAGCCTTCTAACAGGCTTCGAGGTAAGTACAAATATGTAAAAATATTACCGCATAGACAGTAGCCCCTGATGCTCTGTTTGGCATTCGGAAAGAAAAGCTGAATAGAGGATCAAATAAATTTCACAGGAGTCTAACAAAAAATGAGTCAATATGCGTGTGCAGGCTTCGTTGCTTGCTACCGCCGCACTGACTGCGAAGGTAGGCACCCTGAAGCAGGGTCTCGAGCGGTCCGAGCAAGAGCTCGGCCTTGCCAAGAGGCAGCTCGAGGAGAAAGAAGGTAAGAGGTAACTTATATAAATATATAAAAATATGCAATTGCAAAAAATGACAGGATTATGCTACTTATTGCAGGGGCCACAACTGAGGTGGCGACCCTCAAGCAGGCGTTGTCCGAGGCCGAGAAGGGAGCGGCCTCAGAGCGCACCGAGCGGGAGAAATTTGAGGCGCAGGTCGGCGAGGCGCAGCAAGAGCTTCATGCTCTCATGAAAAAACATGAGAGTTTGGAGCTTGACTCGAAGACGCGAGCGTCCGAGCTCGCCGCGTCCATCAAGACTGCTGAGTCTACTAAGGCCGAAGCCCAGAAGGCCCTCGAGGAATTGGATGCGGTGAAAAAGATAGCGGCGGGTAAGGCATTTTTTATGCAAAGCAGACATATAAAAGTAAGCTACTTGTTACTTACCCGAATCCGGAGCTCTCCAGGGGCGTTCGCAGATCTTCCCCGTAGCGTATCCGATGCCGCCGCATTCTATCGAGCCGAAAAAGGCAGCTCGACGGAGAAGGTGTTCTGGTCTCAGTATGCTGAGGCCAGACACCCTGTGCCCTTGAGCGACCAGCTGAAGCAGCTGGTCGAGCTCCACAAGGCGGCCGAACAGGCAATGAAGGGCTTCATAGTTCGGCTGTGGCCTGGAGAGGCCCTGCCTGGGAGCTACTTCGGACTGGTGCGACGACTGGTGGAGGCCTTTCCAAGGCTCGAGGTCATCAAGCGCTCCGTCTGTATCGAGGGTGCACGGAGGGCCCTTGCCCGCGCTAAGGTGCACTGGGGCAAGCTGGATGGTGAGAAGCTTGTGAAGGACGGGCCTCCGCCGGGGAAAGAGCATCGCAAACCCGAGAACTATTATAAGGATGTTCTGAAGGGTGCCCGCCTTGTGGCGGATGAATGTACCAAGGATGTAATTTTTGAATGAACTCGCCCGTGTTGTCCTATGCGCTGAAAACTTGTTCATTTGCGCTAAGCAATGCTTGTTGAATTTAAAATATTACTTTCTGTGCGGCCGTTTATCAAAAATTGAGAGATGGCCAGTCGTCGGCTTCTGCCCCCATGCCACTAGTGCTGGGGTGTTCGGGATAAACCTGAGCGCTCTTTTTCCCATGTTTGGGTCCTTCGAGGGAGGCGCACAGCACAACGAACAAGGCAATCGGACTATAATGCTTGAACACTCTCACTTAGCCATAGAACTCTCTAATTTTAAATTTCGGCGAAGCCCCTAGTATTCGGAAAACCGAGTTCGGGGCGATATCCACGCCTTGGCCGGACAAAATCCGGTTCCTCGCTCTAAGCGGCATAAGTCTTTAAAGACTCGAAAAACCTCTCAAACAGCGACCGGTCTCTCGGCTTATCATGACAGTCAGTTTTAGCTTTCTCTACTGAGGTGCTCAGCCCAGCTCAACTGGGGCACAATCGCAGTAGTTCTCCTAGTGCTACCTTAGCCAATATAGCGGAACGTAAGGCACCAAAACATAGGAGCCGGGCAAACCCAACTATTGACCCAAATCATGATTCGGAGCCGATACATATAATGCTATTGTTGGAAATATGCCCTAGAGGCAATAATAAAAGCATTATTATTATATTTCCTTATTCATGATAATTGTCTTTATTCGTGCTATAATTGTGTTATCCGGAAATCGTAATACATGTGTGAATAACAGACAACAACATGTCCCTAGTGAGCCTCTAGTAGACTAGCTCGTTGATCGACAGATAGTCATGGTTTCCTGACTATGGACATTGGATGTCATTGATAACGAGATCACATCATTGGGAGAATGATGTGATGGACAAGACCCAATCCTAAACATGGCATAAGATCGCATAGTTCGTTTGCTAGAGTTTTCCAATGTCAAGTATCCTTTCCTTAGACCATGAGATCGTGTAACTCCCGGATACTGTAGGAGTACTTTGGGTGTGCCAAACGTCACAACGTAACTGGGTGACTATAAAGGTATACTGCGGGTATCTCTGAAAGTGTCTGTTGGGTTGACATGGATCGAGACTGGGATTTGTCACTCCGCTTGACGGAGAGGTATCACCGGGCCCTCTCAGTAATGCATCATCATAATGAGCTCAATGTGATCAAAGTGTTTGATCACGGGATCATGCATTACGGTACGAGAAAAGTGACTTGCCGGTAACGAGATTGAACGAGGTATTGGGATACCGACGATCGAATCTCGGGCAAGTAAAATATCGATTGACAAAGGGAATCGTATACGGGATTAATTGAATCCTTGACATCGTGGTTCATCCGATGAGATCATCGTGGAGCATGTGGGAGCCAACATGGGTATCCAGATCCCGCTGTTGGTTATTGCCCGAGAGCCGTCTCGGTCATGTCTGCATGTCTCCCGAACCCGTAGGGTCTACACACTTAAGGTTCGGTAATGCTAGGGTTGTGAAGATATGTATATGCAGTAACCCGAATGTTGTTCGGAGTCCCGGATGAGATCCCGGACGTCACGAGGAGTTTCGGAATGGTCCGGAGGTAAAGAATTATATATAGAAAGTGCTGTTTTGGCCATCGGGACAAGTTTCGGGGTTATCGGTATTGTACCGGGACCACCGGAGGGTCCCGGGGGTCCACCGGGTGGGGCCACCTGCCTCGGAGGGGCCCCATGGGCTGTATGAGGAAGGGGACCAGCCCAATGTGGGCTGGTGCGCCTCCCCCCCAAGGGCCCATGCGCCTAGGGTTGGGGGGGAACCCTAAAGGGGGCGCCCCCCTTGCTTGGGGGGCAAGTCCCCCTCCCTGGCCGGTGCCCCCCTAGGAGATTCCATCTCCTAGGGCCGGCGCCCCCCCAAGGGGCTATATAAAGGGGGGAGGGGAAGGGGGGCTGCGCACCCTTTGCCCTGGCGCCTCCCTCTCCCTCTCCAACACCTCCTCCTCCTCCGTAGAGCTCGGCGAAGCCCTGTCGGAGTACTGCGGCTCCACCATCACCACGCTGTCGTGCTGCTGCTGGAGTCTTCTTCCCCAACCTCTCCTTTGCCTTGCTGGATCAAGAAGAAGGAGACATTACGCTGACCGTACGTGTGTTGAACGCGGAGGTGCCGTGCTTTCGGTGCTAGGATCTCCGGTGATTTGGATCACGGTGTGTACAACTACTTCATCTCCGTTCGTTGAACGCTTCCGCTCGCGATCTACAAAGTGGTATGTAGATGCAATCTCTCTCTCCCATGACTTGTTGCTAGATGAACTCATAGATGGATCTTGGTGAAACCGTAGAAAAAATTTTAATTTTCTGCAACGTTCCCTAACAGTGGTATCAGAGCCAGGTTTATGCGTAGTTCTCTATTGCACGAGTAGAACACAATTTGTTGTGGGCGTAGATGTTGTCAACTTTCTTGCCGCTACTAGTCTTATCTTGCTTCAGCGGTATTGTGGGATGAAGCGGCCCGGACCAACCTTACACGTACTCTTACGTGAGACCGGTTCCACCGACTAACATGCACTAGTTGCATAAGGTGGCTGGCGGGTGTCTGTCTCTCCCACTTTAGTTGGAGCGGATTCGATGAAAAGGGTCCTTATGAAGGATAAATAGAAGTTGACAAATCACGTTGTGGCCTTTACGTAGGTAAGAAAACGTTCTTGCTAGAACCCTAATTCAGCCACGTAAAACTTGCAACAACAATTAGAAGACGTCTAACTTGTTTTTGCAGCAAGTGCTTTGTGATATGATATGGCCAAAGTTGTGATGAATGATGAATGATCTATATGTGATGTATGAGATGTTCATGCTATTGTAATAGGAATCACGACTTGCATGTCGATGAGTATGACAACCAGCAGGAGCCATAGGAGTTGTCTTTATTTTTTGTATGACCTGCGAGTCATTGAGAAACGCCATGTAAATTACTTTACTTTATTGCTAAACGCGTTAGCCATAGTAGTAGAAGTAATAGTTGGCGAGCAGCTTCATGGAGACACGATGATGGAGATCATGATGATGGAGATCATGGTGTCAAGCCGGTGACAAGATGATCATGGAGCCCCAAGATGGAGATCAAAGGAGCTATGTGATATTGGCCATATCATGTCACGTTTATTATTTGATTGCATGTGATGTTTATCATGTTTTGCATCTTGTTTACTTAGAACGACGGTAGTAAATAAGATGATCCCTCATAATAATTTCAAGAAAGTGTTCCCCCTAACTGTGCACCGTTGCGACAGTTCGTTGTTTCGAAGCACCACGTGATGATCGGGTGTGATAGATTCTAACGTTCACATACAACGGGTGTAAGACAGATTTACACACGCAAAACACTTAGGTTGACTTGACGAGCCTAGCATGTACAGACATGGCCTCGGAACACAGAAGACCGAAAGGTCGAGCATGAGTCGTATAGAAGATACGATCAACATGAAGATGTTCACCGATGTTGACTAGTCCGTCTCACGTGATGATCGGACACGGCCTAGTTGACTCGGATCATGTAATACTTAGATGACTAGAAGAGGGATGTCTATCTAAGTGGGAGTTCATTAAATAATTTGATTAAATGAACTTTATTATCATGAACTTAGTCTAAAAATTTTACAATATGTCTTGTAGATCAAATGGCCAACGTAGTCCTCAACTTCAACGCGTTCCTAGAGAAAACCAAGCTGAAAGACGATGGTAGCAACTATACGGACTGGGTCCGGAACCTGAGGATCATCCTCATAGCTGCCAAGAAAGATTATGTCCTACGAGCACCGCTGGGTGACGCACCTATTCTCCCTGCAGAACAAGATGTTATGAACGCTTGGCAGTCACGCTGCGATGATTACTCCCTCGTTCAGTGCGGCATGCTTTACAGCTTAGAGCCGGGGCTCCAAAAGCGTTTTGAGAGACATGGAGCATATGAGATGTTCGAAGAGCTGAAAATGGTTTTCCAAGCTCATGCCCGGGTCGAGAGATATGAAGTCTCCAACAAATTCTTTAGCTGTAAGATGGAGGAAAATAGCTCTGTCAGTGAGCACATACTCAAAATGTCTGGGTTGCACAACCGCTTGACTCAACTGGAAGTTAATCTCCCGGATGAAACGGTCATTGACAGAATCCTCCAGTCGCTTCCACCTAGCTACAAGAGCTTTGTGATGAACTACAATATGCAGGGGATGGTAAAGACCATTCCTGAGGTATATGCTATGCTGAAATCAGCAGAGGTAGAAATCAAGAAGGAACATCAAGTGTTGATGGTGAATAAAACCACTAAGTTCAAGAAGGGCAAGGGTAAAAAGAACTTCAAGAAGGACGGCAAGAAAGTTGCCGCGCCCGGTAAGCAAGTTGCCGGGAAGAAGCCAAAGAATGGACCCAAGCACGAGACTGAGTGTTTTTATTGCAAGGGAAGTGGTCACTGGAAGCGGAACTGCCCCAAATACTTAGCGGACAAGAAGGCCGGCAAAACCAAAGGTATATGTGATATACATGTAATTGATGTGTACCTTACAAGTACTCGTAGTAGCTCTTGGGTATTTGATACCGGTGCAGTTGCTCACATTTGTAACTCAAAGCAGGAGCTGCGGAATAAACGGAGACTGGCGAAGGACGAGGTGACGATGTGCGTCGGGAATGGTTCCAAGGTCGATGTGATCGTCGTCGGCATGCTGCCTCTACATTTACCTACGGGATTAGTTTTAAACCTCAATAATTGTTATTTAGTGCCAAGTTTGAGCATGAACATTGTGTCTGGATCTCGTTTAATTCGAGATGGCTACTCATTTAAATCCGAGAATAATGGTTGTTCCATTTATATGAGAGATATGTTTTATGGTCATGCTCCGATGGTTAATGGTTTATTCTTGATGAATCTCGTACGTGATGATACACAATATTCATAGTGTGAATGCCAAAAGAGTTAAAGTTGATAACAATAGTCCCACATATTTGTGGCACTGCCGCCTTGGTCACATAGGTGTCAAACGCATGAAGAAGCTCCATGCAGATGGACTTTTAGAGTCTCTTGATTATGAATCATTTGACACGTGCGAACCATGCCTCATGGGTAAGATGACCAAGACTCCGTTCTCAGGAACAATGGAGCGAGCAACCAACTTATTGGAAATCATACATACCGATGTGTGCGGTCCAATGAGTGTTGAGGCTCGCAGTGGCTATCGTTATGTTCTCACCCTCACTGATGACTTGAGTAGATATGGGTATGTCTACTTAATGAAACACAAGTCTGAGACCTTCGAAAAGTTCAAGGAATTTCAGACTGAGGTTGAAAATCAACGTGATAAAAAGATCAAGTTCCTACGATCAGATCGTGGAGGAGAATACTTGAGTCATGAATTTGGCACACACTTAAGAAAATGTGGAATAGTTTCACAACTCATGCCGCCTGGAACACCTCAGCGTAATGGTGTGTCCGAACATCGTAATCGCACTCTATTAGATATGGTGCGATCTATGATGTCTCTTACCGACTTACCGCTATCTTTTTGGGGCTATGCTTTAGAGACTGCCACATTCACTTTAAATAGGGCTCCGTCGAAACCCGTTGAGATGACACCGTATGAATTATGGTTTGGGAAGAAACCTAAACTGTCGTTTCTAAAAGTTTGGGGATGCGATGCTTATGTCAAGAAACTTCAACCTGAAAAGCTCGAACCCAAGTCGGAAAAATGCGTCTTCATAGGATACCCTAAAGAAACTGTTGGGTATACCTTCTACCTCAGATCCGAAGGCAAGATCTTTGTTGCCAAGAATGGATCCTTTCTGGAGAAAGAGTTTCTCTCGAAAGAAGTAAGTGGGAGGAAAGTAGAACTTGATGAAGTGTTACCTCTTGAACCGGAAAATGGCGAAACTCAAGAAAACGTTTCTGAGGTGCCTGCACCGACTAGAGAGGAAATTAATGATGATGATCAAGATACTTCTAATCAAGCTCCTACTGAAATTCGAAGGTCCACTAGGACACGTTCCGCACCAGAGTGGTACGGAAACCCTGTCTTAGAAATCATGTTGTTAGACAATGGTGAACCTTCGAACTATGAGGAAGCAATGGCGGGCCCGGATTCCGACAAATGGCTGGAAGCCATGAAATCCGAGATAGGATCCATGTATGAAAACAAAGTATGGACTTTGACAGACTTGCCCGATGATCGGCGAGCGATAGAAAATAAATGGATCTTTAAGAAGAAGACAGACGCGGATGGTAATGTGACCATCTATAAAGCTCGGCTTGTCGCTAAGGGTTATCGACAAGTTCAAGGGGTTGACTACGATGAGACTTTCTCACCGGTAGCAAAGCTGAAGTCCGTCCGAATCATGTTAGCAATTGCCGCATTCTACGATTATGAAATATGGCAAATGGACGTCAAAACAGCATTCCTTAATGGTTTCCTTAAGGAAGAATTGTATATGATGCAGCCGGAAGGTTTTGTCGATCCTAAGAATGCTGACAAGGTGTGCAAGCTCCAACGCTCGATTTATGGGCTGGTGCAAGCATCTCGGAGTTGGAACATTCGCTTTGATGAGATGATCAAAGCGTTTGGGTTTACACAGACTTATGGAGAAGCCTGTGTTTACAAGAAAGTGAGTGGGAGCTCTGTAGCATTTCTCATATTATATGTAGATGACATACTTTTGATGGGAAATGATATAGAACTCTTGGCCAGCATTAAGGCCTACTTGAATAAAAGTTTTTCAATGAAGGACCTTGGAGAAGCTGCTTATATATTAGGCATCAAGATCTATAGAGATAGATCAAGACGCCTCATAGGTCTTTCACAAAGCACATACCTTGATAAGATATTGAAGAAGTTCAATATGGATCAATCAAAGAAGGGGTTCTTACCTGTGTTACAAGGTATGAAATTGAGCTCAGCTCAATGTCCGACCACGGCAGAAGATATAGAAGAGATGAGTGTCATCCCCTATGCCTCATCCATAGGTTCTATTATGTATGCCATGTTGTGTACCAGACCTGATGTAAACCTTGCCGTAAGTTTGGTAGGAAGGTACCAAAGCAATCCCGGCAAGGAACACTGGACAGCGGTCAAGAATATCCTGAAGTACCTGAAAAGGACCAAGGAAATGTTTCTCGTTTATGGAGGTGCCGAAGAGCTCGTCGTAAAAGGTTACGTCGACGCTAGCTTCGACACAGATCTGGATGACTCTAAGTCACAAACCGGATACGTGTATATTTTGAATGGTGGGGCAGTAAGCTGGTGCAGTTGCAAGCAAAGCGTCGTGGCGGGATCTACATGTGAAGCGGAGTACATGGCAGCCTCGGAGGCGGCACATGAAGCAATTTGGGTGAAGGAGTTCATCACCGACCTCGGAGTCATACCCAATGCGTCGGGGCCAATCAAGCTCTTCTGTGACAACACTGGAGCTATTGCACTTGCAAAGGAGCCCAGGTTTCACAAGAAGACTAGGCACATCAAGCGTCGCTTCAACTCCATTCGTAAAAATGTTCAAGATGGAGACATAGAAATTTGTAAAGTACACACGGATCTGAATGTCGCAGATCCGTTGACTAAACCTCTCCCTAAGGCAAAACATGATCAGCACCAGAACTCTATGGGTGTTCGATTCATCACAATGTAACTAGATTATTGACTCTAGTGCAAGTGGGAGACTGTTGGAAATATGCCCTAGAGGCAATAATAAAAGCATTATTATTATATTTCCTTATTCATGATAATTGTCTTTATTCGTGCTATAATTGTGTTATCCGGAAATCGTAATACATGTGTGAATAACAGACAACAACATGTCCCTAGTGAGCCTCTAGTAGACTAGCTCGTTGATCGACAGATAGTCATGGTTTCCTGACTATGGACATTGGATGTCATTGATAATGAGATCACATCATTGGGAGAATGATGTGATGGACAAGACCCAATCCTAAACATAGCATAAGATCGCATAGTTCGTTTGCTAGAGTTTTCCAATGTCAAGTATCCTTTCCTTAGACCATGAGATCGTGTAACTCCCGGATACCGTAGGAGTACTTTGGGTGTGCCAAACGTCACAATGTAACTGGGTGACTATAAAGGTATACTGCGGGTATCTCTGAAAGTGTCTGTTGGGTTGACATGGATCGAGACTGGGATTTGTCACTCCGCTTGACGGAGAGGTATCACCGGGCCCTCTCGGTAATGCATCATCATAATGAGCTCAATGTGATCAAAGTGTTTGATCACGGGATCATGCATTATGGTACGAGAAAAGTGACTTGCCGGTAACGAGATTGAACGAGGTATTGGGATACCGACGATCGAATCTCGGGCAAGTAAAATACCGATTGACAAAGGGAATCGTATACGGGATTAATTGAATCCTTGACATCGTGGTTCATCCGATGAGATCATCATGGAGCATGTGGGAGCCAACATGGGTATCCAGATCCCGCTGTTGGTTATTGCCCGAGAGCCGTCTCGGTCATGTCTGCATGTCTCCCGAACCCGTAGGGTCTACACACTTAAGGTTCGGTAACGCTAGGGTTGTGAAGATATGTATATGCAGTAACCCGAATGTTGTTCGGAGTCCCGGATGAGATCCCGGACGTCACGAGGAGTTTTGGAATGGTCCGGAGGTAAAGAATTATATATAGAAAGTGCTGTTTTGGCCATCGGGACAAGTTTCGGGGTTATCGGTATTGTACCGGGACCACCGGAGGGTCCCGGGGGTCCACCGGGTGGGGCCACCTGCCTCGGAGGGGCCCCATGGGCTGTATGAGGAAGGGGACCAGCCCAATGTGGGCTGGTGCGCCTCCCCCCCAAGGGCCCATGCGCCTAGGGTTGGGGGGGAACCCTAAAGGGGGCGCCCCCCTTGCTTGGGGGGCAAGTCCCCCTCCCTGGCCGCCGCCCCCCCTAGGAGATTCCATCTCCTAGGGCCGGCGCCCCCCCAAGGGGCTATATAAAGGGGGAGGGGAAGGGGGGCTGCGCACCCTTTGCCCTGGCGCCTCCCTCTCCCTCTCCAACACCTCCTCCTCCTCCGTAGAGCTCGGCGAAGCCCTGTCGGAGTACTGCGGCTCCACCATCACCACGCCGTCGTGCTGCTGCTGGAGTCTTCTTCCCCAACCTCTCCTTTGCCTTGTTGGATCAAGAAGAAGGAGACGTTACGCTGACCGTACGTGTGTTGAACGCGGAGGTGCCGTGCTTTCGGTGCTAGGATCTCCGGTGATTTGGATCACGGTGTGTACGACTACTTCATCCCCGTTCGTTGAACGCTTCCGCTCGCGATCTACAAAGTGGTATGTAGATGAAATCTCTCTCTCCCATGACTCGTTGCTAGATGAACTCATAGATGGATCTTGGTGAAACCGTAGGAAAAAATTTAATTTTCTGCAACGTTCCCTAACAGCTATAAGTTCGGGGTGCCGCACTTGTGAAAGTGTTCGGACTTCTCACACCATATTAAGGGGTACTGGAGCCCCTGGCGTATTTGCCGTACCATGGTGTACGGGTGCAACATGTCATTAATGAACATATATATAAAAAGAGAGTAATGCAAAAAAAATAGACAAAAAGCTATGCATTGTTTATAAGAAGGCTGCTATCCAAGCAGAACGATACAAAGAGTGCGATAAGCAAAAGAAATTGGACTATTTAACATGTCCTGTCCAGGGGCAGGCCGCGGAATTGTATTTAAAACAGGTATACTGCTCGTAATAGAGACCACCTGGGAGTTCCATGGTGCGGCATGGCTTGTCTGCTTCCCTGGTTCTTGCATCGTTTGTGCGGTAGTTTAATTGCCGAGCAGGTCGTCCGAAGTATGGAGTCCTGAAAGTAAGAGAAAATAAAGAAAGGATTCGACAGCCCCTAGTACGGTTTAAGCCGTGTTTTGGGCGTGCCGTGATGATGCCCCTTCCCCTGCGCCCATGGTATTTTGAGAGCGTACTTATGTACGCGAAGCACTGGTTTTGCTATTTCGCGAGGGCTGGGGTTGGGGCCACATTGCTACGCCTGCTCAGAACATGCCAGGTGGTCTTGTTGTAGGTTACTCCGGGCGCGCTTGACAGTGTCCGGCTTAACGGCCGGACTGGAGAATTGCCTAGAGAGGCTGCTTTGTACCTCCGCAGCGATGGCCGCCGTGTGCTCCTCCGTTCGGAGGGAGCGTTCGGTGTTTCCATTGACCGTGATTACTCCTCGAGGGCCTGGCATCTTGAGCTTGAGGTATGCGTAGTGCGGTACCGCATTGAACTTTGCAAATGCGGTTCGCCCGAGCAGTGCATGATAGCCACTGCGGAACGGGACTATGTCGAAGATTAACTCCTCGCTTCGGAAGTTATCCGGAGATCCGAAGACCACTTCAAGTGTGACTGAGCCTGTACAGTTGGCCTCTACACCTGGTATGACGCCTTTAAAGGTCATTTTGGTGGGCTTAATCCTCGAGGGATCTATGCCCATTTTCCGCACTGTGTCCTGGTAAAGCAGGTTCAGGCTGCTGCCGCCGTCCATAAGGACTCTTGTGAGATGAAATCCGTCAATAATTGGGTCTAGAACCAATGCGGCGAACCCACCATGACGGATGCTAGTGGGGTGGTCCCTTCGATCAAAAGTGATCTGGAAGGAGGACCATGGGTTGAACTTTGGGGCGACTGGCTCCAACGCGTATACGTCCCGTAATGCACGCTTTCGCTCCCTCTTGGGGATGTGGGTTGCGTATATCATGTTCACCGTCCGCACTTGTGGGGGAAAACCCTTCTGTCCACTATTGTTCGGCGGCCTGGGCTCTTCCTCGTCGTCGCTACGCAGCCCCTTGTCTCTATTATCGGCATTTAACTTGCCTGCCTGCTTGAACACCCAACAATCCCTGCTGGTGTGATTGGCTGGCTTTTCGGGGGTGCCATGTATCTGGCACGAGCGGTCGAGTATTCGGTACAAACTGGACGGGCCCTGAGTATTTCTTTTGAATGGCTTTTTCCGCTGACCGGATTTGTAGCCTCGGAATCCGGCATTGACTGTTGTATCCTCGTTGTTGTCGCTGTTAACGTGGCGTTTTTGCTTGTTCCGGCGCGACCTGTCACTTTTGTCCTTGGTATCCGAATTACCAAGGTTCTTGATTAAGTTGTTACTGCGAGCTAGCCAGCTGTCTTCTCCCGCGCAAAAGCGGGTCATGAGTGTCGTGAGGGCTGCCATAGATTTCGGCTTTTCCTGTCCCAGGTGTCGGGCAAGCCACTCGTCGCGGATATTATGCTTGAAGGCTGTTAGGGCCTCTGCGTCCGGACAGTCGACTATTTGGGTTTTCTTTGTTAGGAACCATGTCCAGAATTGCCTGGTCGATTCCTCTAGCTGCTGAATTATGTGGCTTAGGTCATCAGCGTCCGGTGGTCGCACATAGGTACCCTAGAAATTGTCGAGGAATGCGGCTTCCAGGTCCTCCCAAGAACCGATCGAATCTGCTGGCAAGCTGTTAAGCCAATGCCGGGCTGGTCCCTTAAGTTTGAGTGGGAGGTATTTGATGGCGTGTAGATCATCGCCGCGGGCCGTGTGGATATGAAGGAGATAATCCTCGATCCATACCGCAGGATCTGTTGTGCCATCATATGATTCGATGTTCACGGGTTTGAAACCCTCAGGGATTTTATGATCCATTACTTCATCTGTGAAGCATAGTGGGTGTGCGGCGCCTCTGTATTGGGCTATATCACGACGCAGCTCGAATGAGCTTTGTCTACTGTGTTTCGGCCCGGCCGGATTTATTATGTCCGGAGTGACGATACCCGTCACGTGCCGTAGGGCGCCCACGCGATCCGTAGATCGATCTTGTTTGTCTTGCCTTGTACTCCAGTATCTCTCGCAGGTCTGGCGCGTTTTCCCGTGCCTTAGCATGTTTTGAGCGGCGCCGGGGCATGGCTTGAGTGGAGGGCCGAGAGGCCTCTCTGTCATTGCCACGAGGTGGCCGGCCGGCCATGTCATGCGCTGGTGATGTGGGTGATTCCTCCTCTAATCGGGGTAGCAGCCTGCGCTTTGGGTAACTCTTGGAGGGGCGTTCGAGTTCATACTCTTCGGTCGCAAGGACTTCAGTCCATTGTCAGCTAGCAAATCTTGATCAGCTCTAAGCTGCTGCTGCTTTTTCTTGAGGCTGCTTGCCGTGGCCCTAAGCCTGCGTTTAAAACGCTCTTGTTCGGCTGGATCCTCTGGCACGATGAATTCATCGTCGTCGAGGCTTGCCTCGTCTTCGGAAGGAGGCATGTAATTATCATCCTCAACTTCTCTGTCCACCGCTCTCTCGTGAGGGCTGGCTTCTCCATCCTCCTGTGCTGAATCTTGCTGGAGGGGGTGTTCTTCGGCGCTATCCGAAGTATTATTATCTCCCGTGCTGGAATCACCGCTTTTGCTTCGGCAGGATTTAGAGCGATGCCGTTGACGCCGACGCTTGGGGTGTTTCTTGGATGTGTCATCCCCCGTTGTTCCATCGCCCTCTCCGTCTTTTGGAGTGTCCACCATATATATGTCGTATGATGAGGTGGCCTTCCAGCGCCCTACATGTGCTGGTTCTTGGTCGTCTCCTGCATCATCGTCCATACCGTCAATGTCTTCGGAGTCGAAGTCGAGCATGTCGGTTAAGTCGTCGACAGTGGCTACGAAGTGGGTGGTGGGTGGGCTTTGAATTTCTTCATCGTCCGTATCCCAACCTTGCTGACCGTAGTCCGGCCAGGGCTCTCCTGATAAAGAGAGAGACTTTAGCAATTTCAAAATGTCGCCGAAGGGCGAGTGCTGAAAGATGTCCGCGGCGGTGAACTCCATGATCGGCACCCAATCGGATTCGATCGGCAGGCGCGCGGAGGGCTCGGAGTCCGGAGAGGAATCCGGTCCCTCGGAGTCACAGGCCTAGCAGAGTGCGGGGCTGGTATTTGGCTCGATCGCCTTTGAGATCGCAGCCCCCGAGGCGGCGTCCAACCACTCATCCTCAATTGGCGCAGTAGGTTCCGAATTAAGGGTTGGAACCGAAGCGTGTGCGGCCTCCAGGGCACTGTTCGGCGGCAGAGCTAGATCATGCCCATCGAGACAGTGCGGCGCGCTCGGCTGTGGCTCGAATCCATTGAAGATCAAGTCCCCGCGGATGTCAGCCGTGTAGTTTAAACTTTCAAATCTGACCTGATGGCCAGGGGCGTAGCTTTCGATCTGCTCCAGGTGGCCAAGCGAATTGGCCCGCAGTGCGAAGCCGCTGAAGACGAAGATCTGTCCAGGGAGAAAAGTCTCACCCTGGACCGCATCGTTGTTGATGATCAAAGGAGCCATCGGGCCTAAAAGCGACGACACAGAGGAACTCTCAATGAAAGCACCAATGTCGGTATCAAAACCGGCGGATCTCGGGTAGGGGGTCCCAAACTGTGCGTCTAGGCGGATGGTAACAGGAGACAAGGGACACAATGTTTTACCCAGGTTCGGGCCCTCTTGATGGAGCTAAAACCCTACGTCCTGCTTGATTAATATTGATGATATGGGTAGTACAAGAGTAGATCTACCACGAGATCAAGGAGGCTAAACCCTAGAAGTTAGCCTATGGTATGATTGTTGTATGTTGGGGTTCTGTCCTACGGACTAAAACCCTCCGGTTTATATAGACACCGGAGAGGGTTAGGGTTACACAAAGTCGGTTACAATGGTAGGAGATCTGAATATCCGCATCGCCAAGCTTGCCTTCCACGCCAAGGAAAGTCCCATCCGGACACGGGATGAAGTCTTCAATCTTGTATCTTCATAGTCCAGGAGTCCGGCTGAAGGTATAGTCCGTCTACCCGGACACCCCCTAATCCAGGACTCCCTCAATTGACAAGAACCTGTTCAAATCAATCTGGGGCCTAATGTTAGGGATATTACTACTGGGCGTAAACCGGCCAGGAGAGGCCGGGTTAACTTCATCAGTAGTGCAGTAGGTTTGAAGCCCATAAAGGTAGATGGTGACATTATGTAGAGGCCTAGGGCCCAGAACTGGTTTAAAGGCCTGTAGCTATATACCGGCGTCAATGTGTAACTTGCATTGTAAGATAGAAAGAAGCGGAGACCGAGCCGGACACGTTTATAAGCCGGCCTCGGGACTCTGTAAACCGACGGGCGTCAACCCATGTATATAAGGGGACGACCCGGCGAAGGTTCAGGACAACAGACAACAGACAACAACTCGAGACTCAGGCAAAGCGTATTCGCTCCCTGGTCATCGAAACCCCATCAATTCCATCACAACTAGACGTAGGCTTTTACCTTCATCGTAAGGGGCCGAACTAGTATAAAAACTCTCTTTGCGTCCCTTGTCCGCTTTAACCCCTTTAAGCTAACCCGTAGCGATGGCTCCACGACTAAGTCCTTTTATGAGGACATCTGCCATGACAAAACCACGACAACGGGTGAGAAAATCTCTTCGTAGTCAACACCTTGAACTTGTCGAAAACCTTTTGCGACAATTCTAGCTTTGTAGATAGTAACACTATTATCAGCGTCCGTCTTCCTCTTGAAGATCCATTTAATCTCAATGGCTTGCCGATCATTGGGCAAGTCAATCAAAGCCCATACTTTATTCTCATACATGGATCCCATCTTAGATTTCATGGCCTCAAGCCATTTTGCGGAATTTGGGCTCATCATCGCTTCCTCATAGTTCATAGGTTCGTCATGGTCATGACCTCCAGAACAGGATTACCATACCACTCTGGTGCGGATCTCACTCTGGTTGACCTACGAGGTTTGGTAGTAACTTGATCTGAAGTTACATGTTCATCATCATTAGCTTCCTCATTAATTGGTGTAGTAGTCACAGGAACAGATTTCTGTGATGAACTACTTTCCAATAAGGGAGAAGGTACAATTACCTTATCAAGTTCTACTTTCCTCCCACACACTTCTTTCGAGAGAAACTCCTTCTCTAGAAAGTATACATTCTCAGCAACGAATGTCTTGCCTTCGAATCTGTGATAGAAGGTGTACCCAACTGTCTCCTTTGGGTATCCTATGAAGACACATTTCTCCGATTTGGGTTTGAGCTTATCATGATGAAACTTTTTCTAATAAGCATCGCAACCCCAAACTTTAAGAAACGACAACTTTGGTTTCTTGCCAAACCACAGTTCATATTGTGTTGTCTCAACGGACTTAGATGGTGCCCCTTTTTAATGTGAATGCAGCTGTCTCTAATGCATGACCCCAAAACGATAGTGGTAAATCGGTAAGAAACATCATAGATTGTACTATATCCAATAAAGTACGGTTATGATGTTTGGAAACACCATTATGCTGTGGTGTTCCAGGTGGCACGAATTTGTGAAACTATTCCACATTGTTTTAATTGAAGACCAAACTCGTAACTCAAATATTTGTCTCCGCGATCAGATCGTAGAAACCTTATTTTCTTGTCACGATGATTTTCCACTTCACTCTGAAATTCTTTGAACTTTTCAAATGTTTCAGACTTATGTTTCATCAAGTAGATATATCCATATCTGCTTAAATCATTTGTGAAGGTGAGAAAATAGCGATACCCGCCGCGAGCCTCAACACTCATCGGATCGCATACATCAGTATGTATTATTTCCAATAAGTCAGTTGCTCGCTCCATTGTTCCGGAGAACGGAGTCTTAATCATCTTGCCCATAAGGCATGGTTCGCAAGCATCAAGTGATTCCAAAATCCCATCAGCATGGAGTTTCTTCATGCGCTTTACACCAATATGACCTAAACGGCAGTGCCACAAATAAGTTGCACTATCATTATTAACTTTGCATCTTTTGGCTTCAATATTATGAATATGTGTATAACTATGATCGAGATCCAACAAACTATTTTCATTGGGTGTATGACCATTGAAGGTTTTATTCATGTAAACAGAACAACAATTATTCTCTGACTTTAAATGAACAATCGTATTACAATAAACATGATCAAATATATTCATGCTCAACGCAAACACCAAATAACACTTATTTAGGTTCAACACTAATCTCGAAAGTATAGGGAGTGTGCGATGATGATCATATCAATCTTGGAACTACTCCCAACACACATCGTCACTTCACCCTTAACTAGTTTCTGTTCATTCTGCAACTCCCGTTTCGAGTTACTACTCTTAGCAACTGAACTAGTTTCAAGTACTGAGGGGTTGCTATAAACACTAGTAAAGTACACATCAATAACATGTATATCAAATATAATTATGTTTACTTTGCCATCCTTCTTATCCGCCAATCACTTGGGGTAGTTCCGCTTCCAGTGACCAGTCCCTTTGCAGTAGAAGCACTTAGTCTCAGGCTTAGGACCAGACTTGGGCTTCTTCACTTAAGTAGCAACTTGATTGCTGTTTTTCTTGAAGTTCCCCTTCTTCTTCCCTTTGCCCTTTTCTTGAAACTAGTGATCTTGTCAACCATCAACACTTGATGTTTTTCTTGATTTCTACCTTCGTTGATTTCAGCATCACGAAGAGCTTGGGAATTACTTTCGTCATCCCTTGCATATTATAGTTCATCACGAAGTTCTACTAACTTGGTGATGGTGACTAGAGAATTGTGTCAATCACTATTTTATATGGAAGATTAACTCCTACTTGATTCAGGCGATTGTAGTACCCAGACAATCTGAGCATATGCTCACTGCTTGATCTATTCTCCTCCATCTTTTAGATATAGAACTTGTTGGAGACTTCATATCTCTCAACTCGGGTATTTGCTTGGAATATTAACTTCAACTCCTGGAACATCTCATATGGTCCATGACGTTCAAAACGTCTTTGAAGTCCCGATTCTAAGTCATTAAGCATGGTGCACTAAACTATCAAGTAGTAATCATATTGAGCTAGCTAAACGTTCATAACGTCTGCATCTGCTCCTGCAATAGGTCTGTCACCTAGCGGTGCATCAAGGACATAATTCTTCTGTGCAGCAATGAGGATAAACCTCAGATCACGGATCCAATCCGCATCATTGCTTCAACTTAGTTTTCTCTAGGAACATATATATAACATAGGGAAGCAACAACACGAGCCATTGATCTACAACATAGATATGCTAATACTACCAGGACTAAGTTCATGATAAATTAAAGTTCAATTAATCATATTACTTAAGAACTCCCACTTAGATAGACATCCCTCTAATCTTCTAAGTGATCACGTGATCCATATCAACTAAACCATGTTCGATCATCACGTGAGATGGAGTAGTTTCAATGGTGAACATCACTATGTTGATCATATCTACTATATGATTCACGCTCGACCTTTCGGTCTCCGTGTTACGATGCCATATCTGTTATATGCTAGGCTCGTCAAGTTTAACCTGAGTATTCTGTGTGTGCAACTGTTTTGCACCCGTTGTATTTGAACGTAGAGCCTATCACACCCGATCATCACGTGGTGTCTCAGCACGAAGAACTTTCGCAACAGTGCATACTCAGGGAGAACACTTATACTTTGATAATTTAGTGAGGGATCATCTTATAATGCTACCATCAATCAAAGCAAGATAAGATGTATAAAAGATAAACATCACATGCAATCATAATATGTGACATGATATGGCCATCATCATCTTGTGCCTTTGATCTCCATCTCCAAAGCATCGTCATGATCTCCATCGTCACCGGCATGACACCATGATCTCCATCATCTTGATCTATATCAATATGTCGTTACATGGTCGTCTCGCCAACTATTGCTCTTGCAACTATTGTTATCGCATAGCGATAAAGTAAAGCAATTATTTGGCGCTTGCATATTATGCAACAAAGAGACAACCATAAGGCTTTTGCCAGTTGCCGATAACTTCAACAAAACATGATCATCTCATACAACAACTTATATCTCATCACGTCTTGACCATATCACATCACAACATGCCCTGCAAAAACAAGTTAGACGTCCTCTACTTTGTTGTTGCAAGTTTTACGTGGATGCTACGGGCTTAGCAAGAACCGTTCTTACCTACGCATCAAAACCACAACGATAGTTTGTCAAGTTGGTGCTGTTTTAACCTTCGCAAGGACCGGGCATAGCCACACTCGGTTCAACTAAAGTTGGAGAAACTGACACCCGCCAGCCACCTGTGTGCAAAGC
The DNA here is from genome assembly GCA_032464435.1 of Aegilops umbellulata. Taxonomy (NCBI): domain Eukaryota; kingdom Viridiplantae; phylum Streptophyta; class Magnoliopsida; order Poales; family Poaceae; genus Aegilops; species Aegilops umbellulata. Next base: position 482,979,957 of record CP136055.1, read on the forward strand.
ACGTCGGTAGAACCAGTCTTTCGTAAGCGTATGCGTAATGTCGGTCCGGGCCGCTTCATCCAACAATACCGCCGAACCAAAGTATGACATGCTGGTAAGCAGTATGACTTATATCGCCCACAACTCACTTGTGTTCTACTCGTGCTTATGACATCTACGCATAAAACCTGGCTCGGATGCCATTGTTGGGGAACGCAGTAATTTCAAAAATTCCTACGCACACGCAAGATCATGGTGATGCATAGCAACGAGAGGGGAGAGTGTAGTCCACGTACCCTCGTAGACCGAAAGCGGAAGCGTTAGCACAACGCGGTTGATGTAGTCGTACGTCTTCACGATCTGACCGATCAAGTACCGAACATACGACACCTCCGAGTTCAGCACACGTTCAGCTCGATGACGTCCCTCAAACTCCGATCCAGCTGAGCTTCGAGGGAGAGTTCCGTGTCCGAATATAGTCGTCCAATATATCAATCTTTATGTCTTGACCATTTTGAGACTCCTCGTCATGTCCGTGATCACATCCGGGACTCCGAACAACATTCGGTACATCAAAACAAACAAACTCATAATATAACTATCATCGAAACGTTAAGCGTGCGGACCCTACGGGTTCGAGAACTATGTAGACATGACCGAGACACGTCTCCGGTCAATAACCAATAGCGGAACCTGGATGCTCATATTGGCTCCCACATATTCTATGAAGATCTTTATCGGTCAGACCGCATAACAACATACGTTGTTCCCTTTGTCATCGGTATGTTACTTTCCCGAGATTCGATCGTCGGTATCTCAATACCTAGTTCAATCTCGTTACCGGCAAGTCTCTTTACTCGTTCCACAATACATCATCTTGCAACTTACTTATTAGTTGCAATGCTTGCAAGGCTTAAGTGATGTGCATTACCGAGAGGGCCCAGAGATACCTCTCCGACAATCGGAGTGACAAATCCTAATCTCGAAATACGCCAACCCAACAAATACCTTCGGAGACATATGTAGAGCACCTTTATAATCACCCAGTTACGTTGTGACGTTTGGTAGCACACAAAGTGTTCCTCCGGGAAACGGGAGTTGCATAATCTCATAGTCATAGAAACATGTATAAGTCATGAAGAAAGCAATAGCAACATACTAAACGATCGGGTGCTAAGCTAACGGAATGGGTCAAGTCAATCACATCATTCTCCTAATGATGTGATCCCGTTAATCAAATGACAACTCATGTCTATGGCTAGGAAACATAACCATCTTTGATTAACGAGCTAGTCAAGTAAAGGCATACTAGTGACACTCTGTTTGTCTATGTATTCACACATGTATCATGTTTCCGGTTAATACAATTCTAGCATGAATAATAAACATTTATCATGAAATAAGGAAATAAATAATAACTTTATTATTGCCTCTAGGGCATATTTCTTTCAACCGCCGCCACCGAACTCGTTGGAGCTTGCGCTCGTGGCCGCGCTCACCGCACCTGCGAGCATGTCGTGCATGCGCGGTCCCTGCATACTCCGCTTCGGCCGCGACCCAACCTTCCCCAGCGCGGCCCCCTGCTTCTGTTGTCGCTACTGCTATGGCTGCCATTGCCGCCTCGCGACACTCTGCTTCCCGCAGCTGCCTTGCGCCCGCGCAGCTCCGGCCCTGCGCCTCATCGAAAGCGCCGCCCGCACGCCTAGCCGCGTCGCCGCCTTCCGCTCGCCCCTACGCCGCAGCCGCCCCGCACCGCTCCTACACCTGCTCGCCGCCCGCGCCCTCCATCTGCGGCTTGTTGCCGCACTTGCACCGTTTTGCTGCCCCCTCTGCTTGCCGCTACCGGGTCCGCTCCTGCCGGCCCGTGCGCCTGCTGCTCGCCCCGCGTCGGCGACCTGCTCCTCTGCCGCTCCGCCTGCGCCACCTGCTTTCCCCGGCCTCCCGCACGACCTGCTGAACCTGGCCGCCGGTGCCTCGCCGGGTCACGGCCTCACCTCCCACGCCCGAGCGGTCTACGCTCCATCCGGTCAGCCCCGACGGGCGCCCGCGCCCGATAACCCCCTTCGCCCGTTAACTGTGTGGCCCCCTGGGCCATTGACCTATGGGCCGCACGCCCCCTTTTCTGAAAACAAAATAAAAGTTAATTAAAAATATAAATAGTTAACCAATATAATTAATTAATTAAATTAATCATGTTTAAATAGCTAATTAAGTTTAATTAAAATGCTAATTAACTACTGTGAGTATGACAGGGGGACCCCACCCCCCTGTTAACAAGTCAACGTTGACTGGTCAACTGGGACCCCGGACCCACATGTCACCCTCTGGTACACTTCTATGTACACAGATCTGGGTGCACATAGCATTTTAATCATTATTTTCGAATTAATAACAATTTCAGAATATTGTTTAAATCTTTGAAAAATCATATAAAATAAACCATAACTCGGATGAAAATGTTTTCTACATGAAAGTTGCTCAGAAAAATCCAACGAATCCGAATGCGTGGTCCGTTCATCTGGCACATGCCCCTAGCATGCTGAACATGGAACTTTCCCCTCTCTTTCATCTGTCCTGAAAATGCTTAACACCAGGAAAACCCCTCCGGATGTTTTCCCTCTCCGTCTGCAACGTGTAGTAGCGCGTTAGATCACCCCTAACACCGCGTATTACCATGTTATGCTTCTTGATGCCATGTTTGCTTTATATTTACTGTTTCTTCCCCCTCTTCTCTCCGGTAGACCCCGAGACCGATGTTGCCCCTGTGATCGACTACGTCGACGACGACCCCTCCTTGCCAGAGCAACCAGGCAAGCCCCCCCTTTGATCATCCCGATATAGACCATTCCATTCTCTCATGCTTGCATTAGATTTTGCTACTGTTATTGTTTGCTCCCATTCTGATGCATAGCCTGCTTTTGTAACCTGCTCATTGTACCTTACCCGCTTATCCTAAACTGCTTAGTATAGGTTGGCTAGTGGTCCATCAGTGACCCCCACCTTGTCCTTGTTGCCCCTGCTTCATCATTGAAGACCCGATCAATGGGATCGAAGACCAGGCCCCGGCACCGCACATCACTTTCCCCTTAGTTGCTCGACACTACTGGGTTACTATCGAGTGCTGAGGGTGAGACCTCTACAGCACTTCTGATGTTAACCCTGTAGTGTAGCTATTCGGTCGTGGTTATCGAGGGTGATTCCGCCTTAACCACTTCCGATACGACTCTGTCATGCAACCCCTCAAGTGTGAACCTCGGGGGTGGTTCCTCTTATGTTCACCTTGATGATTACATCGAGTGGAATCCACCGGGGGTGATTCCTCGGGTTTTACCCTTGATGTTTGGACACACAGATACTTGGACTTTACCACTGTTACTTGGAAAGACGGGTTGGCCCTGAGGGGTACCCGCGCGAGCTTAATTGCAAGCGATGTGGAGTCGGGTTGACCTGGAGGGTGCCCGCGAGATAATTACGAGGCGTGGCCGGGCATTCCTAGCCCTTGCCGCAAGTCCTTGAGACGGGGCAACGGCGTCACATCTTTCGTGAGTCTCTACTTGTTACCGCGCGTTCCTAATCCACTACGATTTGGATATTTGACCCGAGGGGCCTCTGGCCTGATAGCACTAACCATCACGTGGGCATAGTATGGGCGTTCTGCATCGTATGCATCAGCCAAAGCTTATTAGACGTCAGCGACTGAGCGGCGCGCGTCGGGTTGGACTGCGTAAGCACCTGCCTTGTTGAAGGAGGTAGCTAGGTCTGCTCACCGGCCGCGTACGCAACGTGCAGGAGTTCCCGGGGAGATGGCCCATGACCCCTGGGAGGCATAGGTTTAGTCCGGCGTGTAGACCTCTCTATTAAGCCTAGGTCGGGTTGCGGCATATTGTTTGGCCGAGGCCGGGCATGACCCAGGAAAGTGTGTCCGGCCGGAGTTAAGCGAGCGTGGTGGCTAAGTTGGTGCACCCCTGCAGGGAAGAAAGCATCTATCGATAGCCTGTCCTACAGTAACGGACACTTGGAGTTGTATCCCGATCGATACAACTAGAACTGGATACTTGCGATGAGAATTGGATTATGATGAGAACTGGATAGTATGGCTCTGGGATTGCTTTCTCGCAGGGAGTCGAGAAAGGATCTCTGGCCGAGGTTGATAACACTACTACTACTTTACTTTATGCTACTCTACTCCCTCCTGTTGCTGCAAGATGGTGATTTCCAGAAGATGCTAGTCTTCGATAGGACTAGGCCTTCTCTCTATTCTGGCATTTCTGCAGTCCAGTCCATATATACAACCTTCATTTGATAATGTTGCATATGTAGTGTAGATCCTTGCTTGCGAGTACTTTGGATGAGTACTCACGGTTGCTTTGCTCCCCCTTTTCCCCTTTCTTCTTCTTTCCGGTTGATGTAACCAAACGTCGGAGCCCAGGAGCCAGATGCCACCGCCGATGCATACTACTACGTGGAGACTTTCGATGACCAGGAGTAGTTAGGAGGCTCCCAGGCAGGAGGCCTTGCCCCTTCGATCATGTTGCTTTTGTGCTAGCCTTCTTAAGGCAAACTTGTCTAACTTATGTCTGTACTCAGATATTGTTGCTTCCGATGACTCTTGTGTTTTCGAGCTTATGTATTCGAGCCCTCGAGGCCCCTGGCTTGTAATATAAAGCTTGTATTATTTTAATTTGTGTCTAGAGTTGTGTTGTCATATCTTCCGGTGAGTCCCTGATCTTGATCGTACACATTTGCGTGTATGATTAGTGTACGATTGAATCAAGGGCGTCACAAAACACCAATTAGCTTGGACTAATGAGTAGCTAGAGCATGTGTGAAATCTGAAATGAGTCAAGAGCTATCTCAAAATTTAACAGGTAAGCTTGATAAAAAATACTTACATGAATCAAGAGACATCTTCCAGAATGCTAAATAAGTCATCTACATGCTAGCAAGATTCAGAAAGCCACAGAGGAGACAGGGGGCAGGGAAAAAACTGGCACACGAGTACACTACAGACTATAGTGCCAACGGGCAGAAAATTGAAGCCTTCTGGTTGACTTGACTGCGTACCACTGTTGCTTAGAAATTGGATGTATGCACAGATATAAATGGCAATAAAACCAGGAACCCAATTACTTGAACTGAAAATCAAATATCCACATTAGAATCCCCAGTACCTTGTAAATACAAATAGTTACTTGGCTGATCGTGTAAATTAGTACTGTGAAGTAGGAGCTCAACCACAGTACCTTGTATCAAAAAATCATACATCTGAAATGAAAGAGGAAGGGAAACATGGATGCTTACCGGTCAAAGGCCAACTAACACAACGCGAACACAACGACTGCAAAAATTGATAGAACCAAAGGGATAATCCTACTGCTTGGTTGCTGTTAAATTTAGAATGGGCGTTAGCGGCATCGTCATGAAGTGAAATGGAATCAGGTGTGTAGGGTAGAGTTTTGCGACACACCTTAGCCTTGACCTTCTCCCTACGGCCGGCTGTCAAATACTCAAATGCATCGGTAGCCGGGACATTAAACAGGAATCAGGACGCAAGAGTTCTTCATCGCGCCGTTGTCGTCGTCTGCCCATTATCTTCAAGGACGTCTTCATGAAGGGGCGTCCGCCGCCGCCTCAATAGGGTTGCGAGTGTAGTGCTGCCCCTTCGCATCTTCCTTGCACATCAGCGACATCTCAAGCTGGCAGCACATCAATGGTTCACCCTTGGTCATTAGAGGTGAGGGATCGGGAGGGACGTGGTTTGCGGATGAGTGGAACCGATAGCTGCAAGAGTAGTAGAGGCCCAGATGGAAGAGGAGATCGGCGAAGGCGGCGGCGGCGTACCTAGGGAACTGGAGACCCGCATCGTCGTGCCTCCTTCTCCCTCGTACTCCGTAGGTTTTTCTCCACACCGTGTCGATTCGCTCTATGTTGGTCTGTAAGGTGGTTGCTAGAGGCCCATTAGGCCCAATTTATCCGGAGCGCCCAAAAAAGCGACCGGAGCAGCGGCCCGGGATGGTTAGCGATCGTTATTAGCGAAGAGTACCGGATTAGGAGAGATTCATAGCTCATCCGACGGCCAAAAATTCTTTAAACTGGCGATCCGACGGCTGGGAGCACTGATGCTCTTAGAGGGCTGGAAAAGTGCTCAGTTTTAATGTATCTAAATGAGCAATAAAGCTTTGTTTTAACCCCTAAAAAAATCTCCTCTTCCTGTCAAATAAATAAAAAACTCCTCCTCCTTGTTTTGCTGGGAAAAAAAACTCCTCCTCCTTGTCTCAAAAAGAAAAAAAAATCTCCTCCTCCTCTGTCGCAATGGCACGGCGGGCCACATCCCCCCACATCGTCACCTCAGCCGCGGCGCCCTCCCGTCGGCCGCAATGCCGCTTACCCCCCACCCGCCCACCCCCCAGCGCCCCCCGCGCGCCGTCCCTCCTCGGCACCGGCTTCGCCAAGGTCAGGGGACGGACTGGACGCGGGTGGGCGTCGCCGGAGACGACGAGGAAGCGGCTGGCCTCGAGCCCTCGACCCTCGGCCGCGGTCGTGGGAGGTCGTCTCACCGTGCCCTCACGGGCCGAGGCCCGGGGAGGAAAGTGTAGTCCCGAGTAACGCGTCTCCGGGAGGGGCTGGGGGGATGTGGGCGGTGATGAGGCTGGAGCTTGCTCGGGGAGGCCAAGGTCGGATCCGCGCCGGAGTCCCAGTGCCTGCCGCCGTGGCGGCGAGGTCAGGGTCTAAAACCCAGGATCTTTATCTCTATATTTTGGAACTGCAATAGTGGCTTCTTCCGCGGTGGAATGCAATAGGCCTGGGTGAGTCGCTTGTACCAAAGTAGAGTGTGTTCTATTTCGAAGCCCAATCGTGATGTTTAGGTTAATGTATTGGTCAAACTAGGCTGATCCAGCTACTTACTTAGGGAAAAGAAGTGTATTAATACCCACATCCTGCAGTTCATCTAAGATTTAGCGGATTATGATTTGTGGTAAACTTATACCCATAAATCCATGATCAGTGATCTCTTTGTGTGACAGTCACCGATATAAGTATACATTAGACTCACTGGTTGTGTGTACAATGTCCATTAAGCTAGGCCTCAAGCGCTAATAGGACTTGGAATGGCGCAACCCAATGCATTGAGTTGAAATCACCGTAGTACCTTTTTCTTGTGAACCATGGACTAGCTGCATAATCTAATACTGAGGGGCCAATTAGGCGCATGTGACTAGGTTTTCACAGGCATGCCGCATTCCCCTGGTTTTGCATACTTCTCGATGTCAGTCAGTCGAGACGGTTTTTTAGTGCTTGATTTAGATGAAAATTAGGAACAAATGTGATATCATATTCACTTGGTGTAAATATCAGAAGTAAAATTGGATATGAACCCACAGTTGTGATATCAAGAATTTGGGGTGATTTGTGGGATATCAAGAATAAGTAAATAGTGATTACTCTGAGCTGTTTTACGCGATTCTCCATAACTATATTACACATTGTCTTGAGCTGTCAACTGACATTAAATTACTATGAGACGGGTCATCTTGGACTCTGACAAGAAACTTTCATTTCAGCCTCCATGCTCAACTGTGTGCTTCCTTCTGAACGGTGCAGGCTGGAAGTTGAGCTTGCTTCACGTAGAAGGTTCCCTTGTTCATTATATGGTTCATCTGTTTTTCTCATAGTTTGTTCCTTGATGAATGACCTTCTTAGCTCCTCTAAAACTGATGCAACCTCCTTCATATTCGGTCGTTCTTGTCCATTCATACTTAAGCATCTCACAGAGAGCTGCGCAACTGCATAGAGTTGCTCTTCACTTGCTTCTTCCAAAATGTGTGGCTCTATCTCCTTAAGTAGGCGCCCTTCATTGACTACAATAACCATATGCATGGCTAAGTTGCATGATTCTTCTGGCCTGCCTACAGAAATAGGCTTCTGCCTTGTCAATAGCTCTGCAAGAACTACTCCAAAACTGTAGACATCACTCCTCTCTGTGAGCTGGCCGCTTTGGAAATATTCAGGATCGAGATACCCTATAGTACCTTGAATAAGGGTGGTTACATGAGTTTGATCAAATGGGACTGATCTTGATGCACCGAAGTCTGATATTTTAGCCACAAAGTTCTCATCCAACAGTATGTTGCTTGATTTGATATCCCTGTGAATAATTGGTATAGAAGATGTGGAATGCAGATAGGCAAGTGCTTCTGCTATTTGTGCAGCTATCCTTAAGGTATCCTCCCATGTTAAGGAGAGAGGTGCACTTTTGTTTTGGATATGCTGGAAGAGCGTCCCATTGGGTATGAACTCATACACCAACAAAGGCACTTCTGTCTCTAGACAACACCCCAAAAGCTTGACAACATTCGGGTGATCGGTCTGTGATAAGATGGTGATCTCATTGACAAATTGCTCCACCTGGCTCTCGTCAAACACCCTAGACTTCTTTACAGCAACCACAGTCTCATCTGGAAAAACACCCTTATACACTGTGCCATATGCACCTCGGCCAAGGATTCGAGTCTCACTGTAGTTGTTAGTCGCAGTCTTGAGCTCTTCCGCACTGAATATCTTTGCTGACGAGTCCTTACTTTGAGATGTGATTGCCGAAAATCTCTGCTGCAACAGCAAGCCTCCATTCTTACGGAATAACTCGGATCTCTTTCTTCTCACCTTTCTTCTCTTCATGCCCCAGTAGTAGCACAAGGCTATGCTAGATATTGTAACCACAAGTGCAAGACCAACACCTGCAAAGATTGGATGAAAATGTGTACAACTTGTGTAAGTCATCATTCTTCATGTAATGTATGTGGAAATAACGATGTTAGCAATGCTGATAGGTACCGAGTTACTTTTGATTACTCCCATTCAGGTGCAATATTGATGTAATCTTTAGGACAAACATAAGCTGTCAAATTTCCTTATAATCAGCCATTAGGGAAGATGCCTTTTAATCCAGGCAGCCTTCTATTCTTAAATCATGGACATTAAATGTATACTTGTGTAATGTTTTATGCCTGTAGTTCACTTGTCATTCATATGATTATGAGTCATCATAAGAGTTATGTATAGAGACAGATTTTTGGAGCTTAGGTGCCCCTGCGCGCTTTATTACAAAAAACCTGTTTTTGCTTGTTTTTGTAAGTTGAACCGAATGCAGTCACACATTCGGATGTGTGAATACAATATGCACATGCGAATTGGGTGGGAAAAAGGTTATTTTGTGGTCCGGATGAAAAGGAGAGGCACAAGGGGCTAACAAAACAAATTTGTTTACAATGAACTTGTCTTCTTTAGCATGAAGGGCACATGGTGTTTGCATATCTGTTTGTGTGGTACCTTTTTGGGTTGTCAAAAGCGCTCTTATATTATGGGATGGAGGGAGTAGTATGCAGTGTTTATATGTACGATAATTTGTGAGGTCAGCACCTGACCCAAAAAGGTACCACACAAACAGATATTGCAGAACTATTTTACCTGAGAATTGCATTGATAGAATAATACTAATAAAATGGAAGTGAATACTCTATGAAGCAAAAAGGATATAATAATAAAATTAGGTATGCCAGGTTTCTTGAGTAAGTTACCCAAGGCAATATCTTCATGAAAGCGCTTTGTTTGACAGCCACTTCCCCTTTCACGGCCATCACCAATCATGCCTCGAGGACAAGAGCACTGCCCATCTTTGCAGTACTCCAATTTCACGCAGGGGTTCCTTTCAGGATTAGCGCACACGTTCAAACCTAATAGATAGCCATAGATCATTACTAGCACTAATAATTTAGTCCTCTTTTGCAACTGTTTGGCAAATAGTATCTTTATCTTATCATACCTTGTGATTGTGGCATAGGGGAACCTGCATTGCAAGAGAATGGTCATTATTAGATCTTTTAACAGTAATAACTGTAGCCTGGACATATCTATTGGCTACATCAGTGCTTGAGAACCTGAAGTACTTCTACCAAGATGAAAGTGTGCGCTTAAGAAAATTTGAAAGATAGAAGTAACACAGGTATGATGACTGCATGAAGAGGCTAGGCGGTACTCTATATGTTCTCTTTTAGATGTCGTCTTAGAATGCATGCAATCAACTTCATAAAACTTGTACAGCTAATACACACAACAGTAGTTGGATGTTCATGTGAAAATCTTATAAGTAGATTTGTCACCAGAGATACTTTAATTTCATTACTCTTTTAAAATAATTTTGACCAGCATGTAATTGTTGAAGATAATGGTCAAAGGTAGCACATTGGAGACTGCATCCGTGCCCAAACATGTAAAAAGAAACAAAGGTAGTGCATAAAAGTAGCTGAGCTGTAGCTTTTGATATCGTACAAATTGTTAACTATGTTTGGATCACATACATTTTGGGTGATTTTTCTAAGTATAAACTTAAATTTTACTACAGTGAACTGTCAAATGTTCCAAGACATAACATTACCAGATGGAAGGAGCGCCTCAGTGCAGCCTGTCCCGTTCTTGTAACCGTCACCAATCAAGTCAGGGGGGCATGAGCAAGTAAAACCTCCTTTGGTGTTGTTGCAGAATTTTGTAATGTTGCAAGGGTTGCTGTCCAAATTCCGGCATTCATTTATATCTAAAAATCAACAATGCAGCACTTCATTTAAAAAATCAGAGAGGCATATTTATATTCATAAAAGCAGGTAAAATTATATACGCTGCTTTGTAGATGTGACAATCGAATTAAACTTCCTTGCTTATGTTTGGAACTAGAGCAAAATAACAATGACAATGATGAAATGAATGAATACTTCAGAACAAAGGAACTATATTTGTTTTCGAATTACATAGGTGCCTCTTTTGTGCTCAAACCAAAACCATCCATCATTTATTCTTTGATTGTGTGATAGATCGACAAACATTGATGTTCACTTCTGAAATTAGGTCAGAGTTTTAGAGCCATTGGCACGATGGTGGATAAATTGATAAGAACAATCTTGAATATGTGCTATTCAGCTGCCATTGGTGTACTTCAGAACTAAGAAACTGTATTTGTTTTCAGACTCATAGATGGCGAGATATGAAGAATATATGGATGCAGATTCTTGGAGCATTGGTAAGATTGAAGATCTTGTGCAAGGACACTCTTTTGCTAGTGATGGGTCGATGCACAAGATCGCCTGGTACTGACGCGTTTCAGCCTTCTTGCCTACATTTTAGTCTCTTCATCAGCTTGTGCTAACAAAGATTTAAAAAATGGGACGTGGTTTCCTGTTTTTTTAGTAACCTGTTTGCTAATCTGTCTAGGCTACATTTCAAGACCTTAGGTGAAGACTGACTATTGTGTTCCTTCACATGAAACTGCAGGTGAAATTCTATTCAATATTGTAGGTCATGGATATCCATGTGGTTGATGAAAAGATATTTACCTACGCACCCTTCTGCAGTGTATGGATTCCCGTCATACCCTGCGTTGCACTTGCAGAGATAGCCAACTCCCCTGGGCGCGTCGATGCAGTCACTCAGACTGTTGCAGAGTGACATCAAGTTGTAGGTTAAGGCCTGGTCGCACGTGCCCTGCCCAACTGCCCAATCCAAGATCATCCCGTGGTCACCAGCCGGCAACAGCGGGTCTTTCAGCGGATCCTGCCCACCCTTGAAGACTTGCTCGTCTTGGTCGTAGAAGAACGCAGCGCTGCAAGTGCCTTTCTCGTCAGCAGTGAATTGCCCTGGTAACTTGTCGAACGTCAAGGTGAACTCTCGAGCAGCGTCAATCAGAGGCATGGGGGCCTCGCAGCAAGCTGCATCGTAAGGACAAGAGCTTCCGTCGCAAAAGGAGTTGCAGCTGATAGGCTGCCACTGGCTGTGGCCGGGCATCGAGTTGCTGAAGTTAGCAGTTAGCCTGTAGTCGCATCCAATGGCGACCAGCTTATTGCGCTTGGAGAAGGTGAACGGCGTCCCCTCCAAGCTGATATTGCCGATTCCGGTGGCCTGCGTCTGCTTACCGTTGCGGTCGTAGCAGACTTGGCTGATGGGCCCGGCTAAGATGACGACGAAGGCGCCTTCCACCGACACATAGTCGATTTTATAGCTGCTCTCGTTGATCTCCAGCATGGCTTCCTTGTTCCGCCCGCAGATTACCTCGAAGCCGGGGAGGGATCTGCCTCGGACACCAAATGGATATGGGATGGTGTTGCACGTTATGTTCCGCACCACCGGCGCCGGCAGCGGTGGCAGCGCCAGGCTCCGTGAGAGTGCGCGGCGGGGCATCACCGAGAAGAGGACGAGCATGAGCACCCCAGCCACCGCCGCTGATCTGCTCTCTCTTCCGCACGGCATGTCTCCTCTCTTCCTCTCGGTTGTGCACGGGAGCGAATGCACGGTGTGGTTGCTACGCTTTGTTCAAAGTGCTAGTGGTCTCCTGGCGATGGTGATTTTGTGCAAAAGGCCTCAGATTTATGTGTCCTTTTTTGATCTTGAACAAACCTCTTCCGTCCTAACGCATGTTGTGTATTAGCTCTTGTTTTTTCACTGACGTTCAATCCAATCCCCACTCCCAGCCTGGGTCTCCAGCCCAGCCACCCACACTCGGAAGCCCAGCCTCTTGCTTGCCCAAGAGGCGAAGACCAAGTGTCTGACTTGATTGCCGATCAAATTTACAGTCATTACCTTGCTGAGTTGGGAATTTATAATCCTTGCCAAGTGCCTGACTTCATTTTCAATAGTTTCTATCTGCGTGTGCTGTTATGCAATCGCGCGGTCTCTGAAGATGTCAATATCTTCAATCGTTGTCACTCGGAAGGAAATGGCAACAGCTGTAAATATTGCATCACAGCCACGGCGAAGACCGACATTGTTCGTGCGAGTCAATGCATAATGTCGAAATGGACGTCAAGACTCAAGACCATACGTTGCGACGACTGAGAAAAGATGGCGCCCGTGACAGGATGTCATTGTTCAGGTCCACCACGGTTGGCTCGCTGCTTACATTACGGAATTTCTCTTACAAAATCACTATGTTGTGGAATGGAGGGAGCGTTGCTTTTGGTGGCACTCTCCGCCTCTCCGGTCGTCATCATCATCGGCGCCTTCCTTTGCCCACAACCTCTGGAAAATGGCTTGACCTTAGCTTTGCGCGATGCTCTTGGAACATCGCGGAAAGCTAAGGTCTAGAGTTTCGTCACCTTCCTTTGCCCACAATCTACGTTTACATGCCCTGGCGGCACATCACAAGTAACCACACGCAACGCTGCTATACTTTTATGGTGTTCGGATGATTCTTAAGGGCAGATACAATAGTTAATATGATAGTGCACATCTAAGATAACACCGTTGTACATTTCTTAACAGACTCAAGTCCCACAGGACCAACATGCAAAGGCTTGGTGGCATTTCACCAACTGTGGGGATCGAGTAAATAGCATAAAACTACTACTTTACGGGTTAGGGTTTCAAAAAACTACCAAATTTATTTTTTTCGCTGATAACTATCAAGTTAGGGGTTGGCTGTTTAAAAAAAAAACCTCAAATCCTCTTTGTTAAAAAGTTAAACATGTTTATGACAGGCCGGGCCCACCACTAAATGCATCGTTTGGTTGACCGTTTGTTTGACTGTTAACTGACTTATGGGGGCCACATGTCAGCGCCTCATCCACATATTTTTACAGATTAGCCCCTACAAATATTAAAAAAAAAGCAATTGGGTCCCTGGAATCATTTAGAGAAAGCAATCGGGTCCTTGAACTATCGCCGCCGCGCCTCCAAAGGGCTCTGCCCGTGGTCGCCGTTGCGCCTCCATGGGGCTCTGCCCGTGGTCGTCGCGCACCATGGGGGGCTTGTGTGAAGGCCGCCGCGACCACCACCAGCCAGAGCAGCTCGAGCCCCTCCTTGTCGGGCACAGGAGCCGCAACAGCGACTACCTCGTCGGGCCATCGGGCCAGTGGCCGCCTGCGAGGACGCCAGCTCCCCATGGAGGGCAGCGAGCCCTGGCGGCCCTATGGCGGGCCGCGACCCCCAGGCGGCTCCCCATCGCGGGGCGGCGACACGGTGACCTGAGCGGAGCCCCATGGCCGGTGGCGCCCCGGGCGGCTTCTGATGGCGCGCTCCGGCGTGGCGACCCGAGCTGGAGCCCCATGGCTGGCGGCGCTCCAGGCGACTCCCAATGGCGCGCGGCGGCGCGGCGACCCAAGCTGGCGCCCCGCGGAGGCGCTCCCGACGACGACCCCCGCCACGGACGAGGCCGTTGAGGCCTGTGAGCTCCTTGTCGCCAGGGGCTCCGGCGAGCTCCTACTAGCAGCAACCGCGAAGGGGGAGGGGGGAGTGACGTGGCATAGGGCGGCGGCCGGACCTGGCATAGGACGGCGGCATGGGCAGTGTGGCCAGCGGCCATGGCAGTTCCTTCGCGGGCAGGAAGAGTGGAGGAGAAGAAGGGAGGCAGAGAGGAGAAGATGACTAGATGAGAAGAGACACTGACATGTGGGCCCCACATGTCAGCTAAAGGTCAAACAAACGGTCAAACTAACGTTTCATTTAGGTGTGGGTCCGACCTGTCATAATCACGGTCAATAGATAAGCATTCGACAATTTAGGTTTTTCGAAACAGCCAACCCCTGACTTCATAGTTATCTTAGAAAAATAAAAAACCGGTAGTTTTTTAAAACTCTAGTATGTAAAGTAGTAGTTTTATGCTATTTACTCGTGAGGATCGGACAGCAGCTTAGTGTTTTTTTTTACACGATGAAGCGACCACCACCACATGCCGCCCTTGCCCAGACGCTAAAGTTTGCTGGATGTGATCGCCGAGCTAGCCTGCCAGTGGCGCGCGGTGTGCTTTGTGTTGTGTGCTAAAGTTGCTTTCGGCGTACAAATCTTTGCTACTCACTTCATGCATGTATATACGGTTTAATGTGTTTTTTAGCTATCTTTGACCACATATTAAAGCCATATTATATGACATGCAGCTGACACAAAGCATATCATTAAATTTATGCATGGAAGGAGCTTCTAATAATACAATTTCCACATTATACATATTATATATTATTACTCTTATCAATAGTCAAAGGCAGCCTTAACAAAACTTATTAGACCCATATATATATGGAGGAAGTACTTATAAAGTTTGGAGTGGCGATGAGTTCACACGTGAGACCAACAAATAAACAAATGCGCTTTTACCCACATATGAGACTAACAACCTTTCGAAAAATATAATAAACAAATGTTATTGTTGTGAGACTACTCATAATAAAAATAACATAAGAGTATGGTTAATAACAAAGTCTGCTGCTGGTGGCTATATGCAAATGCCGCATCACATAAAGCCTTTATAAAATCCCATTAATACAACAGTTTGGCTGTAAACTAGCTAGTAATATTCAATGTTTGCTTGTAAAGGGACGCAAGGATAGCTGGAGCGCCCGCTCACACCCCTGCATGTGGTTGCTTTGTCTTGTTTCTCGCGATAGCTGGAGCGCCCAGTCCCTTCTTTTTCGTACTCTCTTTTTGCTCAAGCAGTGATTTTTGATGAGGTGGTACTGTCTATAGCTGGCTGACTAGATCTATTGTACTTGCTCTAAATGGTAACATTACACATATCTGGCAAAATATATGATGTGTAATTAATAAGACAAGAGAGGCATGTGGTAAATAATATGTTATTCATATTATGGTTAACATCACACATATCAAGACAAGATGAGTCTACAACATAATAAATAAAGTGTTGTATGATATCACACATATGTTACTCCCACTATGACCAGCCTGACCTATCCCATCCCAGATAAACAAATACACTGTTACCCTAATATGAGCATAACACTCTTATAAAAACACAGATTATAACATACTATTCCAATTCAAAATGATGATCTTTATTTTAATTTCTCTACCAGATCAATTCTACCGCTTCTATAGCATAACAGAAGAGAGTGAACACATTGTAATTTCAACATGGTCATAGACATTGTCGTACTACCAAATCCACAATCTTGTTCCACTAGTAGAAAACGGGCCTATTGTCCCGGTTCGTAAGGGCCTTTTGTCCCGGTTCCTGAACCGGAACTAAAGGGTCGTTACTAATGCCCTGACCCTTTAGTCCCGGTTCAAACCAGAACCGGGACAGATGGGCCTCCACGTGGCCCGCGCCCTGAGCCCAGGCAGGAGGGCCTTTGGTCCCGGTTGGTGGCACCAACCGGGACCAATAGGCATCCACGCGTCAGCATTTCTGTGGCTGGGGTTTTTGTTTTTTGAAAGGGGGGGGGGGGTTGGGGGTTTTGGGGGGTTAATTTAGGTATTTCATATATTGTGTTAGTTAGCTAATTAATAGAGAGAAGTGTCCTCTCTTATGTCCGTGCTTGGTCGACGCTACGTACTATACATATGTATAGAGAGGACTAGACACGCTAGCTAGCTAGTAAGCAAACAGAAGATCGTCATGAATATATATGCATACAGAGAGAAGTGATATCGACCACCTCTCCTTCTCCAAGAGATTGGTCGAACAACAAGTTCTCGTATATCTATCCGACACTACCGGCTACATATATACAATAATTATCTCTTACAAACATAATCTCCTAAACTACGGACGCATGGTCCACATAGTATTCTCCGTCTTCAGCGATCACGTGGTCAAGAAAGAATGCCGCCAATTCCTCTTGAATTGCTCGCATGCGATCTGGTGCTAGGAGTTCATCCCGCATCCGAAACATCTAATTTGAAGAAGGGGGTCAATACATATATATATGAATGAATGAAACTCAACACAAATGATGGTAATTAAATAAAATTGTGAATATTGTTATTTACGCACTTCATATTGTTCGTCAGAGTAGCCCCGCTCACAGATCGTGTGGCGGATGGACTCACAAACGTAGTATCCACAGAAATCATTCCCTTGTTCCTACCACAACCACTTTACAAGAAATAGAGGTCAATCAAACAGATAAGCAAGAATGCCAAATGGTATTGATGAAACTAGCGCTTGAATCAATAGCTAGGAGATGCGCGGAACATACTACGTACTATAGTACTTACTTTCGGGTGTCTAAATTCCAGCTTCTTCGGCAGTCTCGAAGCTTTTTTGGTGAATTTTCTCCAAACCCTGCCAGACAAAGAAAACAATTACTTGATATCAGAAATGAATAAAGTTGCTGATATGGTGGATAATGATCGATTTAACTTACTTCTCGAGTATTTCAGTCATGTCCGCATATTCCTAGGGATCTTTTCGTTTAGAGTCCAAGACAGTTACTACTCCCTGCTCAAGCATAATCTCTAGGAGAATATAGTGGTACCTGCGCACGCATGCATAACTCATCAATTACATTACTATAACCTGGACTAATATATAAGGGAAACTGAATATGCACAAGACAGTAACACTCACTTGAAGTTGTAAGGAAAGAGTATTATATCTTTGTTTTCATTTATTTTGAATGATCGTAGCAAGTTGGCCTCGGTATCCGCGGCATGAAATTTAACCTCAGTTGCATCTATGAGATATGTGTTAATGAACCCAATATCACCGACTTGTCTTTTCTTCAATTCGACAATCTTCAATTTGCATAATATAGTGAGGATAATTATAAATACATGCAATGAAAGAGCTGAGCTATATAGAGAGACTTAATGATAGAAGTAGTACTACTTACAGACAGTAGCAGGTGACCGTTGCTTTATCGAGGGCCAATTGATTGAAAAACTGATAGAACTCCTCAAATGTAATAGGCAACAGATCAATTCCAACGAGGTCATGCTCCTTTTTAACTCTCACATACAAAGTACTCCTCCCCCCAGACTCTCTACAGATTTTCAAGTATCAATCATGCAATCTTCGCATCATCGTTGATAGAGATCTTTCATCTTTGACGAGAGGCTTCCCGTACTCGTATCTGTGTATCTGCACGTCCATGAAATCATAATGTACATCGTCGGGCAGGTAATCTCCAAGATTGCTATAACTGGGCACCATCCTCGGATCGACGATGTCGCTAGGCACCTTGAGTGGGGGGCACGATTGATTCCCTTGTTCGCCGAGTTGGGCAATTTGTTTCCCAGCTCGTCGTTCTTTCATCCTTTGATCACTGAATGTACTTCCCGACCGCTCCGCTTTGACAAATGCCTTTCCAATAATGCGCTCATAGTTTCCTTTTGGCGGAGACTTGGGTGGTTTTGTCAGGGCAGCCAGAGTGCGCTTCGCTTTCACCGGATCTACCTTCTCCTCCGGAGGTGGATATCTCTGTGCTTTCAACCCTTCAAACCAGTCCTTCACTTCAGTTCGCGCGATCTTCGCGTTCTCCTCCAGGGTCATCTCGTATGGTAACTTCTCTGGAGTCTTCAGAGAAGGACCGAATATGTATTTCCTCCCGCCTCTGGCTGTACTGCTAGACGCCGGCAGAGCAGACGGAGCGTCTCTCTTCTTTACTTGCTTACGAGGCGGAGGAGAAGGACTATGACGCGCCGGAGCAGCCAGAGCGGTGGCGGGTCTCTTCCGCCATTGCTGACGAGGCAGAGAAGGAGGAGGCTGGCTGCTCGAGCGCACCGGCGCAGGCGGAGAAGGAGGTGGAGTGCCGCCACGCGCCGGAGAAGGAGCCGGCCGAGTGCCCTGATCGTCACTCGCCGGAGGAGGAGGCGGTGGAGGAGGTGGAGTGCCCTGACTCGCCGGAGGAGGAGGAGGAGGCGGAGGCGTCCAGTTCGGAAGGTTGATGAGCTCCTTTCGCCATAGGCATGGAGTCCAGAGCAGAACCCAGCCGAGTCTCCCCTTCACCGGTAGGGTGGTCAAGCTGGAGGTCCTCAAATCCCTCTGTTTTTCATCCACCATCACCCTAGCATATCCTTCTGGAATCGGCCGGCAGTGAAAAGTTGCGTCGGCTTCAGTAGGATAAACAGAGCCAACAGCCGCCTTGACCTTCATATTAATGCATTGCGTCATAAGGTGGCAATTTTAAGACTCCGTGATAGCATCCACGAGATAGCTGGCAGGAGCCGTCTAGACATGCTCCGGCTGAAGCAGCTCGGTGGAAGCCATGCTGCTTCTCCGCTGAGATGGCGGGGTAGCTTCGGGGGAAGCTTCGACAGTTCGTTTGCTGCGATTTGCTTCTCGTTCCTCTATCCCTTGTACCCTTGCTTTAAGCGCCTGCAATTCGGTCTGTTGCACTTTCTTCCTCCTCTCCTGGCATTTGTAACCGCCTGCGTCCGAAAACCCAGCCTTCCACGGAATGGAGCCTGGCGTGCCTCGTGTCCGTCCAGGGTGCTCAGGATTCCTGAGGGCCATTGTGAGCTCGTCGTTCTCTTTGTCTGGAACGAACGTCCCTTGCTGCGCTGTATCGATATAGTGCTGAAGCCTCGTGACTGGTATTTCCAATTGATCGTCCGTCCAAATGCACTTCCGTGTTACAGGGTCCAAGGTTCCGCCAGCCCCGAAGAACCAAGTCCGGCAATGGTCTGGCCAGTTCATTGTCTCTGGTTCGATCCCTTTTTCAACCAGATCATTCTCAGCCTTGGCCAACTTAGGCCGGGCTAAGAGGTAGCCACCTGACCCCGTGCGATGGTGAAGCTTCTTCTTCGCAGCATTTTGATTTTTTGTCACCGACATCTTCTTACTCTTTTCCGATGTCTTTTGGGCCACAAATGCGGGCCAGTGATCTCTGATCTTCTCATATCTGCCCTTGAATTCCGGTGTCTCTTTTTTATCGACAAACCAACCTATTCAGCTCTTTCTTCCACCTCCTGAATAGGTCTACCATCCTATTAAGAGCAAAAGACTAGATTAATTCCTCTTTAACTGGCTTCTCCGGATCATCCTCTGGCGGTAGGGTGAAATTTGACTTCAGCTCAGTCCAAAGATCATTTTTCTGCATATCATTGACATAAGACACCTCAGGGTCTTCTGTAGCCGGCTTTAACCATTGCTGGATGCTGATCGGGATCTTGTCCCTAACCAGAACCCCGCACTAAGCAACAAATGCGTTCTTTGTTCGGATGGGTTCAATCGGTTGGCCGTCGGGCGCGATTGCTATGATCTGAAACCTTTCATCCGAGCTCAACTTTTTCTTCGGGCCTCGTCTCTTTACCGAAGTTGTGCTCGATCCGGAGGGCTAGAAAAAAGAACAAAGACTTAATTAATATGTGTACATACCAAAACAATGAATGCATCAATTAGCTAGTCAGCACAGGCTTAACTAATATATATACCTGGCCGGACTCAGTTCGGTCACCGGAGCCGTCATCATGGTCTCCTTCTTGCACCGGCATTGGGTCCTCACAGTCTCCTTCTTGCACTTGCATTGGGTCACCTGAGCCATCATAATCATAGCCAGCTGCTTCTTCACCCTCTTCTTCCAGACCATCGGTGTCGTTGAGAAACAACGAGCAGACGGCATCACTTCCTTGTGCGATTATGTCCCTCAACAACACTTCTTTTGCTTCGTCTCGGGTGGTGTCCATAGTTTCTACAAATATTTACAACATGGCAATTATTATTCAAACATGACAGTTGGATATATTAGTGGCAAACGTAGAACTAGCTAGCTAATCACAGTAAGGAATCATATTAATTAGTGGCCTCGATGCTGCTTCTCTAGGGTTTAGGGTGGCCTCGACAACGCTTCAAGGGTTTGGGGTGGCCTCGAGAACGCTTCAAGGAGGGGGTCATATCGACACCGACGAGATACATACACCGGAAAATAATGTTATCAGGGAGGGGGTATATCGACCCCCCACGTGTTGAAGTTATCGGCGAGGGGGGTATATCGACCCCCCACGCGTTGAAGTTATCGGGGAGGGGGTATATCGACCCTCCCACATGTTGAATTTATCGGGAGGGGGTATATTGACCCCCCCTTGTGTTGAAGTTATCGGGAGGGGGTATATCGACCCCCCCACGTGTTGAAGTTATGGGAGTTTATATCGACACGACATACATACATGGGAAAATAATATATATTATCGGGGAGGGGGTATATCGACCCCCCACGTGTTGAAGTTATCGGGAGAGGGTATATCGACCCACCCCCACGTGTTGAAGTTATCGGGAGTTTATATCGACACGACATACGTACATGGGAAAATAATATATATTATCGGGGAGGGGGTATATCGCCCCCCCACGGGTTGAAGTTATCGGGAGAGGGTATATCGACCCACCCCCCACGTGTTGAAGTTATCGGGAGTTTATATCGACACGACATACGTACATGGGAAAATAATATATATTATCGGGGAGGGGGTATATCGACCCCCCCACGTGTTGAAGTTATCGGGGAGGGGGTATATCGACCCCCCACGTGTTGAAGTTATCGGGAGGGGGTATATCGACCCCCCCTCGTGTTGAAGTTATCGGGAGGGGGTATATCGACCCCCCACGTGTTGAAGTTATCGGGAGTTTATATCGACACGACATACATACATGGGAAAATAATATATATTATCGGGGAGGGGGTATATCGACCCCCCCCCATGTGTTGAAGTTATCGGGAGAGGGTATATCGACCCACCCCCCTCGTGTTGAAGTTATCGAGAGGGGTATATCGACGACGACAGACCCGATAAAACATAAGAAAACGAAGAAGAAATAAAAAGAGGAGAAGAAGAAAGGAATAGCTAGAGGAGAAGATCGAAGAAAAAAGGAAGAAAAAAGAGGAGAAGAAGAAAGGAATAGAGGAGAAAAAGAAAAAATAGAATATATTATATTTTCTCTTCTTCTCCACTATTCCTTTCTTCTTCTCCTCTTCTTTTTCTTCTTTTTTCTTCTTCTTATATTTATTTTTCCTCTTCTTCCTCTCCTCTTCTTCTTTCTTTCCTCTTCTTATTTTCTTCTTTCCTATCCTTCTTTTCCTTCCTTCTTAATATCACTTAGCAAATTTTGCAACGATAGGGAGGGGGTGCTCCCCTGGTCTAAAATCCGTCTATGCACGATAGAAAATTCTGAAAAAATACATCTGTGATCCCTCAACGTCCCCGCCTCTCTCATGAACAAAACAAAATCTGTGAATTAAAAAAACATCATGTTCTATGAACAAAAAAACATCATATTTCATCCACATTCGTGCATACATCATATATGTGATCATCTATGAAAAAAACATCATATTCTATAAAAAATCATTACATATATATATAAACAAGCATATACATATAAAACAAGCATATATATATATATGCTTATATATATGCTTATATATAAAACAAGCATATATATATAAGCATATATATATATATATATATATATATATATATATATATATATATATATATATATGAAAAAAAATTGCAAAGGGAGGGCGCCGGCGGCCGGACCAAGCTGAGGAGATGACCGCGCGCGGGGTCGGCGGCGAGGATGGCGTCGGGGCAGGGGCGCGGGCGACGGTGAGGGCGGGCCGGGGCGGCGCGCGTCGGGGCAGGGGCGCGGGCGCCGGCGACGGGGGCGGGCCGGGGCGGCACGCGTCGGGGGCAGGGGCGGGCCGGGGCGGCGCGCGTCGAGGTAGGGTGCGGGCGACGGCGAGGGCGCGGGCACCGGCGACGAAGGGCACGGGCGAGGCGACGGCGACGGCGGGGGCGGCGGGCGGCGTCGGCGTCGGGGCGGCAACTGCGAGAGATGAGAGTGAAAATTTCCTAAGTGTGAACTTATATAGCAAGGCCTTTGGTCCCGGTTCGTGGCACAAACCGGGACTAAAGGTGGGCACTAGTCCCGGTTTGTGCCACCAACCGGGACTAAAGGACTTTTTCAGCAGCCCAAAGGGCGGGAAGCGGCGGCCTTTGGTCCCGGTTGGTGGCATAAACCGGGACTAAAGGGGGGCATTGGTCCCGGTTGGTGCCATGAACCGGGACCAAGGGTGTGCATTGGTCCCGGTTCGTGGCACCAACCGGGACCAATGTCCTGCACCTGCCAAAGCCGCGGTGCGGTGGGATGTTTAGTCCCACCTCGCTAGCTGAGGAGCAGCCACACCTGCTTATAAGCGCTGCCTCGCCATCTCCATCGAACTCCTCAGAACTGCAGGCCTATGGGCCTAATCTCACACCGCTATGCCTATGGGCCTGCTGGGCCTTCTGCGGGCCTGAATCCTGGCCCGTGGATGGGCTTCTATTCGTATTCAAGCCGTGGTGGCCCAGTAGGTGGCATTTTTTTTCTTTTTTCCTATTTATTTTTTTATTTCTACTTAGAACAAAATGCTTATAGTTTTTTAGTGATTTCTTTTTTCTTTTAGGTCACAAAAATTATAAACTTTCTGTTAGTACCATTAGTTTTAAAATTTGAATAGTTTAAATTTGAATTTTTTTAAAATTTGTGTGAATCACTAGTTTATGAATAACTTTACTATAAAAATTGATTTTTGAGTCATTCTTTTTCCTGCTATTTAATATTACTGTGTTTTATCATTATACTCAATTTGGTAATTTAAGTTAGTCATAACAAATATTATAGGCATTTTTTTCTTTTTTGCTATTTATTTTTTCATTTCTACTTAGAACTAAATACTTATAGTCTTTTAGTGATTTCTTTTTTCTTTTAGGTCACAAAAATTATAAACTTTTTGTTAGTGCCATTAGTTTTAAAATTTGAATAGTTTAAATTTGAAATTTTTAAAATTTGTGTGAATCACTAGTTTATGAATAACTTTACTATAAAAATTGATTTTTGAGTTATTCTTTTTCCTGCTATTTAATATTTCTATGTTTTATCATTATACTCAATTTGGTAATTTTAGTTAGTCATAACAAATATTATAGGCATTTTTTTGCTATTTATTTTTTCATTTCTACTTAGAACTAAATACTTATAGTTTTTAGTGATTTCTTTTTTCTTTTAGGTCACAAAAATTATAAACTTTCTGTTAGTGCCATTAGTTCTAAAATTTGAATAGTTCAAATTTGAATTTTTTAAAGTTTGTGTGAAACACAAGTTTGTGATTAACTTTACTAAAAAAATGAACATAGATGCACCTATAGAGAAAATTCAACCTAAATTCATAATCAATTTCTATGAATTTTAGAGAAATTCATTATGAATTTAGGTCAAATTTCCTGTATAGGGGCATCTATTTTCACTTTGAGAGGAGCTCAACAAGGCAGAGAGGGACGGGCTTATAAACCAGTGTGGGCGCCCTTCGGTTGACGAGGTGGGACTAAACTCTGGGCGCAACGAGGGCCAACCCTTTAGTCCCGGTTGGTGGCATGAACCGAGACTAAAGGGGAGCCTTTGGTCCCGGTTCAAGCCACCAACCGGGACCAATGGTGGTGGGCCAGGAGCGAGGACCATTGGTCCCGGTTCGTCCCACAAACCGGGACCAAAGGTCCAGACGAAACGGGACCAATGGCCCACGTGGCTCGGCCGGCCCCCTGGGCTCACGAACCGGGTCCAATGCCCCCATTGGTCCCGGTTCTGTACTGAACCGGGACTAATGGGCTGACCGGGCCTGGACCTTTTCCCCCTTTTCTACTAGTGTTCATTCAAATTACTCATGTCCATTCGCCTATGTTTTAAAATTTACAATGTTATTTCATTGTAAATCTTGCAAAGGACCTACAATAGTTTCTTAAAAATCATAAGTGTCTACAACATGACCTTTAGTTATATTTACGCTCCTTTTTAATCATGAACTGTGACGCCCCCGATTCAATCGTACACTAATCATGCACGCAAACGTGTATGATCAAGATCAGGAACTCACGGGAAGATATCACAACACAACTCTAAAAACATAAATAAGTCATACAGGCATCATAATACAAGCCAGGGGCCTCGAGGGCTCGAATACAAGTGCTCGATCATAGACGAGTCAGCGGAAGCAACAATATCTGAGTACAGACATAAGTTAAACAAGTTTGCCTTAAGAAGGCTCGCACAAACTGGGATACAGATCGAAAGAGGCGCATGCCTCCTGCCTGGGATCCTCCTAAACTACTCTTGGTCGTCGCCAGCGACCTGCACATAGTAGTAGGCACCTCTAGTGTAGTAGGAGTCGTCGTCGACGTTGGCGTCTAGCTCCTGGGCTCCAGTATCTGGTTGCGACAATCAGGTAGAATGGAAAGGGGGAAAGAGGGAGAAAAGCAACCGTGAGTACTCATCCAAAGTACTCGCAAGCAAGGATCTACACTACATATGCATGGGTATATGTGTAAAGGGGCAATATCGGTGGACTGAACTACAGAATGCCAGAATAAGAGGGGGATAGCTAATCCTGTCGAAGACTACGATTCAGGCCACCTCCATCTTGCAACATGTAGAAGAGAGTAGATGGTAAGTTCACCAAGAATCATCGCATAGCATAAACCTACTCGGCGATACCCTCCTCGTCGCCCTGTTAGAGAGTGATCACCGGATCCCCTCCTCATCACCAAGAAAGCCCTCGTCGCACTTGGAAGGGTGTGTTTTATTAAGTATCCGGTTCTAGTTGTCATAAGGTCAAGGTACAACTCCAAGTCGTCCTGTTACCGAAGATCACGGCTATTCGAATAGATAAACTTCCTTGCAGGGGTGCACCACATAACCCAACACGCTCGATCCCATTTGGCCGGACACACTTTCCTGGGTCATGCTCGGCCTCGGAAGATCAACAACTCGTAGCCCTACCTAGGCACAACAGAGAGGTCAGCACGCCGGTCTAAATCCTATGGCGCAGGGGTCTGGGCCCATCGCCCATTGCACACCTGCATGTTGCGAGGGCGGCCGGAAGCAGACCTAGCCTAGCAGGCGTTCCAGTCCAATCCGGCGCGTGCCGCTCAGTCGCCGACGTCACAAAATGCTTCGGCTGATACCACAACGTCGAGTGCCCATAACTGTTCCCGCGTAGTTGGTTAGTGCGTATAGGCCAGTGGCCAGACTCAGATCAAATACCAAGATCTCGTTAAGCGTGTTATTATGAAGTAACCGCGGACGCCGACCAGGGCCAGGCCCACCTATCTCCTAGGTGGTCTCAACCTACCCTGTCGCTCCGCCACAAAGTAACAGTCGGGGGCCGTCGGGAACCCAGGCCCACCTCTACCGGGATGGATCCACCTGCCCCTTTAGCCCCCATCTCGGGACAGTATCATAAGTAATGTAACAGTATAAAGTATATAGCATATGCCCGTGATCACCTCCCGAAGTGATCACGGCCCAGTAGTATAGCATGGCAGACGGACAAGAGTGTAGGGCCACTGATGGAACACTAGCATCCTATACTAAGCAGTAGGATAGCAGGAAAGGGTAACAACTGTAGCAACAATGACAGGCTATGCAACAGAATAGGATTAACCGAAAGCAGTAACATGCTACACTACTCTAATGCAAGCAGTATAGAGAAGAATAGGCGATATCTGGTGATCAAGGGGGGGGGGGCTTGCCTGGTTGCTCTGGCAAGAAGTAAGGGTCGTCAACACCGTAGTCGAACTGGGGGTCACCAGCAGTCTCGGGGTCTACCAGAAAGAAGTAATGGGGGGAACACAATAAATAATGGAGCAATCAAAGCAACACAAAGCATAACATGGCAATACGCGGTGCTAGGGGTGACCTAACGTAGTACTAGTCGATACTGGTGAAGGGGGGAAACATCCGGGAAAGTATCCCCGGTGTTTCGCGTTTTTGGACAGATGAACCGGAGGGGGAAAGTTGCATGTTTGCTATGCTAGGGATGTGTGGCGGACGAACGGGTTACGTATCCAGATTTGTCTCGTCGTTCTGAGAAACTTTCATGTACAAAGTATTTTCATCTGAGCTACGGTTTATTTTATATTAATTTTAAAGTTTTAATTCAAATTTGAAATTAAGAGATTTCAATTAATTAGAAAAGGTAATTATTGGGTCAGGGTGACATCAGCATGATGTCAGCAGGTCTACAGGTTGACTAGGTCAACCCTGGCACGTGGGGCCTGTTTGTCATAGTCCCAGGTTAATTAAACATGGTCAATTAGTTAACTAAAATGGTTAGGTTAATCTAATACAAAATTAATTAAGTTAATTAATTCTTTAATTAATTAATTTTATTTATTATTAATTAATTTTTTTAACTAACGTTCTGGGGCGTGGGCCCCAATTGTCATTGGGCCAGGGGGCCTTAGCGGGCGCCGGCGCTAGCGGGCAGCGGGTGTGGTGCTCGTGTCCGAGGCCGTATCCTGCCCGGGCGACGGGGGGAGCCGGGCACAAGCTCCGGCGGCCAGGGGCCGCGATGGCGCTTGCCGGAACAAGGCAGCAGGGCTGAGGGGAAGTGGCCGGCGGCGAGCGGGCACGGGGTGCGTAGGCATGGGCAGGAGGCCCGGGACGCGGGCGGCCAGCGGCGGCGGGTTGCGGGCGCAGGGGAAGCAGCAAAGCAACGGCGGTGGCCGGTCCGGCGAGCGCGCATGGGAGCAAGAGTGAGTGGGGTGCGGTGGCGATGCGAGGGGTAGGCTGCGGGTGCGGCGCGCGACCAGTGCGTCCGAGGCGCGCGAGTTGGTGCGGGACAAAGAGGAGCACGGGGAGAGAGCGTGGGCGGTACAGCGTGCAAGGCGACGTTCGAGACGGGAGAAGGGGAGTGCGAGGAGAGGGAGGTGCTCACGGCGGGGCCGCAGGGTACTGGAAGTGGGCTCGTGGAGGTCCGGCGAGGCGGCACCGGAGATGGAGAGGACGGCGGCGACGGGGTCGACGCCGGGGAGGTCGACGACGAAGAGGACGGCGGCGATGGCGTCCGGCGTGGTGGTCCTCCAGGCGATGGTGATGGCAAGGGGGCGACGGGGTGGCTCCGGTGAGGCTCGCGGAGCTCCAGGCGGCAGTGGACGGCGTCGGGCGGGCGCCGGGCGTCGGGGGCAACGGGATCGGGCCGATCCCGATCCAGATCGATGGGGAAGGAGAAGGGAATCGTGGGGGAGTGGGGGGGAGCGAGTGGGGCGTCGGTGGGTAGGGTTAGGAGTGGAGGGGTTATGGGGGAGTGGGGACGTGCCGGCCTAGTCGTCCTGGTGGCCAGCTGGGCCGGTTGGCCTAGTGGGGGGAGGGGCTCCTTTTATTTTTTGTTAGTTTCCTGTTCTTGTTTTTTTGTTTTTAATTCATTTTAAAGTACTTAGGCATTCTGTAAAAGCGTGGTCTCTTCACCATAAATACCTAGGCATTAATTGGCACACTCCAAACATTTTAGTTTTGACATTTGAAAACTTTTATTGTTTGCCTTTGTTTTAAATTTGAAATTCGAACTAGGTTTCGAACTAACGCGAATTTATCCACAGTAACCGAGGTGACGTGGCATCGTTAACATGGATTACTGTAGCCTAATTATCTGGGTGTCACAATTCTCCTGCACTACAAGAAATCTCGACCCGAGATTTAAGAGGTGGTGTAAGGGGGAAAGTTCTGGGTACGAAATTCTAACGAGTCCTTTTGTTCTTGGTTGCTCTTCTCGAAGAGGTCGATCCCTATCGTTGATGTCTCCATTTCTCTGACTTGGTCATCATGATGAAGTTGTCACCCTTTCTTCGGAGTCTTCATCATACTTACGAAAGGTTAAGAGGGGAAAACTCTATAAGGACGAATTCTAACAGGATTGAGCATCAGACGGTTAACTCGGGGGAAGTAGCATAAGTATCTCTTGAATTGAAACTTAAGAAGATATCGAGAGCAAAGTAAGAAGGTACAATGAGAAGTTTCAAACGGATAGGCAATGGTTTGATCCCTGAAACCAAGTGCGAAAGGGGTCCAGAGCAACGAGATTAAGTATTGCGTCTATTACGAAAATAGATCACTAGGAAGGTGGCCCGTGAATTACATACGAGGCCACGCACGAGGAACAACCTTGGGAATAGGGGGGTGTACAGGAGAGTCAGGTTTTGATCATGTGGAACTGTGGGTTATTGGCCCACCATGTGGTTAAAAGTAGGAAGGGCGTTGACATCTTGCATAGTCATGTAAGCAAGGCATGTCAGAGGTTAGTCTGCCGGTTATGTCGACAACAACATCGGTACCAAGGGCGAGGGACGAAGAGAACCATTTTTCCTGCTCGTTGAACGAGGTGGACCAATAGGCAAAGTTCTCATCCATCGGTGGTTACCGGAATGTCATCAACAATAGAAACAGGGTCTCATTGACAGAGGTGTACACTGAGGTGTTTACATAAGCAGTGAATTATTACTACTTAGATTATATAGATCACAAGAAAGGTCAAAAAAACCAATGAAAGGGAAAATGTGATCATCAGGTTAAACAGAATAATGGAAATGAAAAATGTGTTTAAACACATTTCAGGGGCATATCCTTCCCAAGGACAAGCAGAGCATGATATCTGTGACAAGGTATAATGTAGAAAACCCTTTAGGTAAGGGGAGAGAAATTCATGACATTACCTAGGCAACGGTGTTTGGATAATTGAGCAAGAAACATTTAGCATTGCGCTTCAAATGTTCTTGTTGAAAATCGGAGTACCAGAGACATGCTTCGAGATAGCATTGACATGGTCATTGGGTAAAGATCGGACTTTGGAAACACAAAGGATCCATCAGGAACAACTTATAGAATAAGTCTTACAATTTCCTCATGGAAGAATGGATAACCTTGCTGAAAAGGAATCTATATCAATAGGTCCTTCGGCTAGGTGTGCTAAGCATGACATCACCTTACCGGGTCATATAAAGACCAATGTTATAACTCTTGGAAATGTCCCAACCATCATATCTGACCGAGGTTCAGATCCGATTGGTGTCAGGATACCTCTGACTTAGGATGCCAGAGAAGAAAAGGTGCAACACAAATTGACGAGATGACAATGTAAGATTCTCGAGAAATGAACTATGGGAGCGAGTCCAAAACAAGAGTTCATCATTAAACCAAGGAGAGGATGGGGAGGTGGCTGATGGTCTCAGCGACACTTCATCGAGAGTTCCAACAAGATGGATTTCCGCAATGATGTGAACAAGGAGATAACATTTGTCAGATCAAATGGTATAATGATGTATGCTCGAGGAAAAAAATACACACTTAAACATTGGTTGAAAGTTGCACCTGAAATATGGGCTGGGTTGCACGATCAATGTTAGAATGGTGACTTAATGAACAAAGAATTAGAATGAAACTCGACCATTAACTTCAAAGCAATCGGGTTGGAAACAATTCCTTATTTAACACTATCTTAAATTTCATTTCCTTATTTAACACTGAAATCTTTTTTCCCTATCTAACAACGAGTTTAAATTTTATACCCTTTATAACGCTTTCGTCCATTTTAAGCTTACATGACATCTGAAAAGACCTTTTTGCCCCTCATGTGGTATGTGTGTGTGCGGGAAGTTGTAGGATCGGAAGTATGTCTAGAGGGGGGTGATTAGACTACTTGACCAAATAAAAACTTAACCTTTTCCCAATTTTAGTTCTTGGCAGATTTTAGCAACTTTAGGACAAGTCAAGCAATCATCACACAATTCAAGCAAGCATGCAAAGAGTATATAGGCAGCGGAAAGTAAAGCATGCAACTTGCAAGAATGTAAAGGGAAGGGTTTGGAGAATTCAAACGCTATTGGAGACACGGATGTTTTTCCTGTGGTTCGGATAGGTGGCAATCCTACATCCACGTTAGTGGAGACTTCAACCCACGAAGGGTAACGGTTGCACGAGTCCACGGAGGGATCCGCCCACGGAGGGTCCACGAAGAAGCAACCTTGTCTATCCCACCATGGCCATCGCCCACGAAGGACTTGCCTCACTAGCGGTAGATCTTCACGAAGTAGGCGATCTCCTTGCCCTTACAAACTCCTTGGTTCAACTCCACAATCTTGTCGGAGGCTCCCAAGTGACACCTAGCCAATCTAGGAGACACCACTCTCCAAGAAGTAACAAATGGTGTGTTGATGATGAACTCCTTGCTCTTGTGCTTCAAATGATAGTCTCCCCAACACTCAACTCTCTCTCACAAGATTTGGATTTGGTGGAAAGAAGATTTGAGTGGAAAGCAACTTGGGAAAGGCTAGAGATCAAGATTCATATGGTAGGAATGGAATATCTTGGTCTCAACACATGAGTAGGTGGTTCTCTCTCAGAACATATGAGTTGGAAGTGTAGATGTGTTCTGATGGCTCTCTTCACGAATGAAGAGGAGGTGGAGGGGTATATATAGCCTCCACTTAAAATCCAACCGTTACACACAATTTACCAATCTCGGTGGGACCGAATCAACAAACTCGGTCGGACCGGAAAGGTAAACCTAGTGACCGTTAGAGTTTTTCGGTGGGACTGGCATGCATCTCGGTAGGACCGATATGGTTAGGGTTTGGGCATAACGTAATCTCGGTGAGACCGATTACACAAACTCGGTGAGACAGATTTGGTAATTAGCTAACCAGAGAGTTGGTCAGGCAAACTCGGTGGGACCGATTTGCTCTTTCGGTGAGACCAGAAAGTTACAAAAGGGAAACAGAGAGTTTGCATTGCAATCTCGGTGGGACCGATCCGCTCTTTCGGTGAGACCGAAAAGTTACGAAAAGGAAACAGAGAGATTGCAATCCCATCTCGGTGAGACCGAGATCCCTATCGGTGAAACCGATTTGCTAGGGTTTTGGCAGTGGCTTATGACATATGAAGACTCGGTGGCGCCGGATAGAAAGAATCGGTATGACCGAGTTTGGCTTAGGGTTTAGGTCATATGTGGATATGGGAAAGTAGTTGAGGATTTTTGGAGCATATCATTAAGCACATAAGGCAAAGAGCTCATTAAG
Source organism: Aegilops umbellulata (assembly GCA_032464435.1). Lineage (NCBI taxonomy): Eukaryota > Viridiplantae > Streptophyta > Magnoliopsida > Poales > Poaceae > Aegilops > Aegilops umbellulata. Next base: position 483,011,535 of record CP136055.1, read on the forward strand.
CAACACCTCATCCCTCCTTGATAGTATTGGCTTTTCCTATGGACTCAATGTGATCTTGGATCACTAAAATGTAAAATGAAGAGTCTTGAGCTTTTGAGCTTGAGCCAATCCTTTGTCCTTAGTATTTTGAGGGTTCCACTTTCACCATTCATGCCATGCCAATCATTGAGCTTTCCTGAAATAGTTATCTTGGAATATCATTAGCTCAATGAGCTATATGTTGTTATGAATTACCAAAACCACCTAGGGATAGTTGCACTTTCAATTTCCCCCTTTTTGGTAATTGATGACAACATATAGATCAAAGCTTCGACAAATGATAATAAGAATGAATTACATCGTCGCTTTGAGAAGTATGTGATAAGTAAGAGCTCCCCCTAAATTTGTGCATATTTAAAATTTGCTTTGGACTGCAAATGGACAAGAAGTTAGAATTATGGGTTACTCTTCCATGTCACATACATCTTGGTGGAGCGCTCAAAATGATTAATAATGAAATACATGCACTCATCACCAAGGAAAAGTGAATGACCACATAAGATAGATAACATATATCAAGCATGCATAAGTGTAGCTTATGATCAAACACATGATCATCAATGCAATGTCTCACAAGCATATCAAAGTAACTCAACCAAAAGCAAACAATGTTTTAAGGACCACCAAATAAAAGCAAGAGAGAATAAAAGCAACACTCTCTCTCGAAGCCTATGATCTATACATTTTTCTCCCCCTTTGGCAACAAATTACCAAAAAGTTCCTAGAAAATGCATAGTGCTAGATCGACACTCAGGCTTGATCTTCAGGTGGTGGTGGAGTCTGGATCACTCCAAGGACGAAGGCTTCCGTAGATGCTGTTGGAGTTGGAGCTGAAGTGGATGCTGGAGCAGGTTGGGTTGGTGCTGCGGCTGGTGCTGAGGCGGTTGCTCTTGTGTCAGGAACTGGCACTGCAGACGACCTTGGACCTCGTGGCACTCTGGCAAATGCATCTGTGGTTGTCTTCCCTCTCCTCTCCTGCATGTCATCTTGGAGTTGCTCCACTGCAGTCTGAATCTCTGTCACCTTGATATCCAAGTCATAGAACTTCTGTTCTACGATTCTCTCTAAGCTTGCCTGGTTCTGAGTTAGGTTGGCCAAACCTTTCTCAATCCGTAGGGTGGATGCAATCAGGTAACTAAGCTGCTCTTGCTTGGTTTTCAAGAAGTATTCAGATGCCTCCTCTTGAGTTGGCATCCTTGCAGCTTTCTCCTTCCTTGCCTTCTCCTTCTGTGCTTGTGCATGGGCTGAAGATGGTTCATCTTTGTTCATCACAACCTCATTGTCTTCAAAATCAGGATGAATAGGCAGATGTTCCTTATCCAAAAGATATATGCCAGTGCCCATGTTGGAGTTGATCAGTTCCTGGATCTGAGGGGCATATCCACAGCTCCTCTTCTGGTCTGCTGCAGTCCTCTTGATTGTTTCTATCATAAGGCTCATGACTTTGAACTTCTGAGGCACATCAAAGATATGAAGCAAATTGATTGCATGGCCTCTGATCATCTTGTGATCACCTGACTTGGGCAACAGAGTATGCCTTAAGATCCAATTGATGGTTGGCAATCCTGACAGAAGATAGTGTACAGATCCATACTTGAAAGTTTCAAGTGCCTTGTCAGGGATCTCTTTGTACATGTTGATCATGGAGTTGTGGTCCATCTTCTTCTTGGAATAGACATCCAAGTCATCTTCATTTTCCTCTGGGGCATTGATCAACTTTGCCCATTCCTCAATAGTTGAGTGGTACCTTGTACCTTCAGACATCCATGTGATCCTTCCATCTGGGTAAAAGTATGCTGTGGAGTAGAACTGCATGATAAGTTCCTCATTCCACTTTGTGAGCTTTTGCCCAACAAAGTCTGCTACTCCACACGCCTTAAAGCTGTCCTGCACTCCAGGGTAGTGCTCTTCGTTGTCCTTGATGTATTGTCAATGGACCCATCTCATGTCACATACAATGGGCTTCTTGTCTAATAAGACTGTCTCATAGAAGTCCTGCTGTTCCTTAGTATGGAACCTGTAGTCTACAGCAGTCCTTCTCCTGGTAGCATAGGGATCCTCTGCTCTCCATTTTCTCAATCCAGAGTCTCTCCTGACTTTCATATCCTCAGCCACAGGATGAGCATCATTGTGGTCTGGGATCTTGGGCTTCAACTTTCTCAGCACTTGGCCTTCCTCTTCTTCTGCAGGTTCAGGCACTGGGGCCTTGTTTTTCTCAACAGCTGGGATGCTCCTAGTATTCCTCTTTGGTTTTGGCTTTGGAGCTGGCTTGGCCTTGGAAGCAGACTTGGGGGCTTCCTTTGGCTTAGATGCAGCTGCTCCTGATCTAATGGCATCACCCATCAGCTTGGGTGTCTTAGGTGCTGGTGCAGCACCTTCCTCTTCTTCTTCTTCTTCTTCTTCATCAGAAGAATGCTGTTCAAATTCAGCCATGGGATCTACTTTCTTGCACCATCTGCCTCTTTTCCTTTCTTTCTTTGTTTCAGCTGCAACTGGCTCTTTGGGTGCAGGCTTCTCAGGAATCTTTGTTGAGGCTCTGGCCTTTGGCATGGGCTGCCTGCCTACTAGCCTTTTGACCTTTAAGCCTGGCTTGATGGCTGCAGCTGAGCCATATTCCTTCTTGAGCACAACTCTCTTGGAAGTTGCTTCCTCCTCTGCCACATAATCTTTATCCTCTGAGTCTGAAGTTCTCTTGTTTCTCTGTCTTGTGGCAGCTTTTGGCAGATTGCTAGGGGTGCTCCTGCTACCATCATCTGAGGAACTGGAGGGACTAGTGCCCTCACTCATGTGCACAAACTGCTCTGACTGATTCTGACTATCACTTTGATCTGACATGATGAACAAGCTGACTGCTGACTGCTGACCCCTGTGAATAGTTTATAGATGAGGTAGAGTGGATGAGCATCACAAAATGCAGAGATTTTTGCAAAAAGAATGATTCAAAAACTTAGTTTTAGTTTCCCACAGAAAGCATCTCGGATCTACCGATTTTTAAACTCGGTGATACCGAAGCAGTTTTGGAACCTAAATTAGTGAACTCGGTCAGACCGAGTCACAGTTCGGTGGCACCGAGACTGCTAGGGTTTCACAAAATTCAAAAATCGGTCACACCGATTAGTTACACTCGGTCAGACCGAGTTTCACTTGTGCAATGGCATAGGCCAAATCGGTGGGACCGAGTTTTTGAACTCGGTGGGTCCGAGATGGTTTCGGCGGAAACCTAACCCTAAAATTTTCGAATCAAACCTAATCTAAGAGTTCATTGGCTGGATAGGAGTTTATCGAACGTGGCAAGAATCATTATGATCACAATGTGCTAGGAATCGGATTGGGGAATAGCACAAAGATCGAGTCCGTACCCTAGTTTGGCGGAGACTCGCTACGTCGGCAATGGCGGGGTTGTTTCCCGTTGACGGCGACGGAGACTAGGGACTGGAGGCTGCTGGCGGCGACGAGACGATCCGGAGACCACGTCGGCAGAGCGAGCTATGGCGCGGGCGAAGAGGTTCGGAGAAATTTCCAAATTTTTGCCCGTGTCTATATATAGCCCAACCCTGTCGGTGTGACCGAGTGGAACAACTCGGTGGCACCAAGATGCAAAACTGTGTACAGTTATTGCAACTCGGTGTGACCGAATGGTTCAAATCGGTTGCACCGAGATCGGAAACATAGATCAACTTAATGATCTCGGTAAGACCAAAAATGGGGTATCGGTCAGACCGAGAATCACAAAGAGGTTTTGGAAGTTTAAGTCTATGACGAATCGGGGACTCCGAGTGCTCCTCACACAGAGTGGTTTGAATTTGACTTGATCAATTTTGTGATGTAGCATGAATAGAGTTTGAGACGAGAAAAGCATAGATAGCTAGAGGAGGTTCTTAGGCATTCTTGTCCATCCACTTGGCAAAAGAACAATAAAACCAAACAATCAAAACAACAAGTGGATGTCCTCGAATGAGTAAAATATGCAACCAACATGCTCACACAATAAAATGGCAATTGAAATATGTGACAAAACATGCACAGCCAATTCTAGCATCTATCAAGCAATTGGCGATGACTAGGTCATCTATATATGAGTATATTGACTTAGGAGTCAAATGAGAACATTTGATCATAGGTCATACTCATCGTTTAAGCTCAAGTGGGGTTACCACTTTTACATAAAGCATTGTTGTGTTCACATCATTAGATTCGCATTAGATCAAGTCTTAGAGTAAAGCTCCCCCTAGATGTGATATCCCCCCGAAGAGGGATGAACTAAACTTGGGTTTTGTCGATGATGACTTCATGTAGATGTTGAAGATGTGGATGCTCAATGTTGATGTAGATCACTTGGAGCTATCCTTTTGAGTGAATTGCACTTTCAATACCTACATGGGTTAGTCCCACAAGGAACAAGCAAGTATATCCATAGACATAGAGTGATGCACACACAAGATGATGTCTATGAAAGCTTTTAGGTTACCTTGTCCCTTGACTTACCAACAAGAGGGTTTGTGACTCCTTGAACTAGTGCAAGATGTGGAAGTTGATTGCACTTGTTCTTGCCAAAATGATAAGAGTGAAGTTTGTTGGCGGAGTCACCCTCAAGAACTCTCTAGTTCTTCTTCTTTTGGATCCACACCATCTTGATGGGAATCCTTGGAGTTGTAGTCGTACTTGATGAAGTGGAACTTTAAGTAGTCTTGGGAATCCACTTGACTAAGGTCTTAGGAGCTTCTTCAAATGCATCTATTTCCTCTTGAAGCTTGTCCTTGCCTTTTTGCTTGTAGTCTTGTGGTGGAAGATCATCTTGAGTTTGTGTCCCCTTGAAAGAAGTTGGGTCATACTTCTCTTGTTGAGGAACAAACTTTGTCTTGGGGTATTGATCTTCTTCCCACTCAACTCCATTGGCATTGAACTTTCGTTCAAAACCAACACCTTGATTCTTCCGGTGCCTTCCTTGCTTGCGTACAATCTCCTCGAATTGCTTACTTCCGGCAAGGCTTTTGTACACTCCTTTCTCTATGATTTCCTTCAATATGCTATTTTCTTGCTCAAGTGTAACTTGGCTAAGAGAATCATTAGTGGAATCAAGAGAACTACTAGAAGCAACAATATTGGATTTAACATGATCATTGTTACTACCAGAAGAAGAATCTTTCTTGTTCTTGTTACTAGACTTGACTTGAGGCATGTAAGTGGATAAGAGTAAACGTTTGGCAATGTAAGAAGAACTTTTCTTGCGGAGATCATCATTGATTGCCTTTAAAAGCTCATGCTCTTGCTCAAGATTGAGCTTTTCAAAGCATAACTTCTCATGAGCCCTTAAAAGTTCTCGATGATCTTCGAAGATAGTTTCATGAGCTAACTTAAGAGTGTTTAGTTCTTTAGTTAGAGCCTCAATTTTCTCCTTATCATTGTCATTCGTTTTAGCATGATTAATTGACGTTTCATCATAGGATTCATCACTAGAGTTGTCAACAAGTAAATCATCATCGCCTAACAAGTCATCTTCATCACTATTAAAATCTACATACTCAGGATGAGTTACCTTAGGACCTTTGGCCATGAAACATCTTCCAATTCCTTCATTTGGTGAATCAAATATGTCGTAGGAGTTGGTTGACACAAGTGCTAGACCGGCAACACCTTCATCTTGAGTATATTCGGAGTTGGAGAGATAACTTCTCTCGGAGTGGTTGTCGGAGTCGGAGCCAGATACCCATTCACCAACATGAGCTTGATGTCTTTGTTTTGTGTAGCTCCTTGATGATTTTTCCTTCCTTTCCGAATCCTTGCTTCTCCGTGAGTATCTTCGTTCATAACGATCATCTCTACTCCTTCTCTCTCGTGATGGTGATTCCTCTCTTTTGCTTCTTCTTTTTGGAGAATCTTCTCTTCTTTTGTAGGGAGCCGTACACTCATTGGAATAGTGTCTGGGTCTTCCACAATTGTAGCAGTTTTGCTCTCGACTAGAAGATCTTTTGTCATTGTAGGACCTTGACTTGGAGCTTCTACCTTTGCTTCTACTCTTGTAGAACTTGTTGAAGTTCTTCACCATTAAGCTCAGTTCTTCATTGAAGTTTTGTTTCTCACTTGATGATGTGGGGGCTTCACATGAGGCTTTGTAAGCACCACTTGATTTGTTGTGAAGTTCCTCTTTATCCTTGAGTGACATCTCATGAGCAACAATTCTTCCAATGACTTCCGTTGGCTTGAGATCTTTGTAATTGGGCATCATTTGGATCAATGTGCACACGGTATCATATTTTCCATCCAAGGCTCTTAGGATCTTCTTGATGATGAATCTGTCGGTCATCTCTTCACTCCCTAAGCCGGCAATCTCATTTGTGATGAGAGCAAGCCTAGAGTACATTTCAGCGACACCTTCACCATCCTTCATTTTGAACTTGTCAAGTTGACTTTGAAGCACATCCAATTTGGATTCCTTGACGGAGTCGGTACCCTCGTGCATATCAATCAAAGTATCCCAAATTTCCTTTGCATTCTCAAGACGGCTGATTTTGTTGAATTCTTCGGGGCACAATCCGTTGAAAAGAATATCACAAGCTTGAGCGTTGTATTGTAGCATCTTCAACTCATCCGCGGTAGCTTCACGGTTTGGTTCCTTCCCGTCGAAGAAGTCACCTTGCAAGCCAACACACACAATAGCCCAAACGGCTGGGTTATGTCCAAGAATATGCATTTTCATTTTATGCTTCCAACTAGCAAAGTTAGTACCATCAAAGTAAGGACCTCTACGGTGATAATTTCCCTCACTAGACGCCATACTCTCCTAGGTTGTGAAACCAAGGCTATGACCACCAAAAGCTATGGAAATCAAAGCAAATGGAGACCAAAGCTCTGATACCACTTGTAGGATCGGAAGTATGTCTAGAGAGGGGGTGATTAGACTACTTGACCAAATAAAAACTTAACCTTTTCCCAATTTTAGTTCTTGGCAGATTTTAGCAACTTTAGGACAAGTCAAGCAATCATCACACAATTCAAGCAAGCATGCAAAGAGTATATAGGCAGCGGAAAGTAAAGCATGCAACTTGCAAGAATGTAAAGGGAAGGGTTTGGAGAATTCAAACGCTATTGGAGACACGGATGTTTTTCCCGTGGTTCGGATAGGTGGTGCTATCCTACATCCATGTTAGTGGAGACTTCAACCCACGAAGGGTAACGGTTGCGCGAGTCCATGGAGGGCTCCACCCACGGAGGGTCCACGAAGAAGCAACCTTGTCTATCCCACCATGGCCATCGCCCACGAAGGACTTGCCTCACTAGCGGCAGATCTTCACGAAGTAGGCGATCTCCTTGCCCTTACAAACTCCTTGGTTCAACTCCACAATCTTGTCGGAGGCTCCCAAGTGACACCTAGCCAATCTAGGAGACACCACTCTCCAAGAAGTAACAAATGGTGTGTTGATGATGAACTCCTTGCTCTTGTGCTTCAAATGATAGTCTCCCCAACACTCAACTCTCTCTCACAGGATTTGGATTTGGTGGAAAGAAGATTTGAGTGGAAAGCAACTTGGGAAAGGCTAGAGATCAAGATTCATATGGTAGGAATGGAATATCTTGGTCTCAACACATGAGTAGGTGGTTCTCTCTCAGAACATATGAGTTGGAAGTGTAGATGTGTTCTGATGGCTCTCTTCACGAATGAAGATGAGGTGGAGGGGTATATATAGCCTCCACTTAAAATCCAACCGTTACACACAATTTACCAATCTCGGTGGGACCGAATCAACAAACTCGGTCGGACCGGAAAGGTAAACCTAGTGACCGTTAGAGTTTTTCGGTGGGACTGGCATGCATCTCGGTAGGACCGATATGGTTAGGGTTTGGGCACAACGTAATCTCGGTGAGACCGATTACACAAACTCGGTGAGACCGATTTGGTAATTAGCTAACCAGAGAGTTGGTCAGGCAAACTCGGTGGGACCGATTTGCTCTTTCGGTGAGACCGGAAAGTTACAAAAGGGAAACAGAGAGTGTGCATTGCAATCTCGGTGGGACCGATCCGCTCTTTCGGTGAGACCGAAAAGTTACGAAAAGGAAACAGAGAGATTGCAATCCCATCTCGGTGAGACCGAGATCCCTATCGGTGAAACCGATTTGCTAGGGTTTTGGCAGTGGCTTATGACATATGAAGACTCGGTGGCGCCGGATAGAAAGAATCGGTATGACCGAGTTTGGCTTAGGGTTTAGGTCATATGTGGATATGGGAAAGTAGTTGAGGATTTTTGGAGCATATCATTAAGCACATAAGGCAAAGAGCTCATTAAGCAACACCTCATCCCTCCTTGATAGTATTGGCTTTTCCTATGGACTCAATGTGATCTTGGATCACTAAAATGTAAAATGAAGAGTCTTGAGCTTTTGAGCTTGACCCAATCCTTTGTCCTTAGTATTTTGAGGGTTCCACTTTCACCATTCATGCCATGCCAATCATTGAGCTTTCCTGAAATAGTTATCTTGGAATATCATTAGCTCAATGAGCTATATGTTGTTATGAATTACCAAAACCACCTAGGGATAGTTGCACTTTCAGCAGTGCGGGGCAGTAGTGCACACACAAGCAGCGACAATAGCACACACGCAGCAACACATACACACACAGTAATACACACGCACGCGCTGTTGGAAATTCGCCACACGATCGATCACATCAATTCAGACGAACACCTGCGTACGAAAAACTGATAGCCTAGGGCCATGCCCTCATTTATCTTTATTTTCTCGTTTTCTCTGTGCTACAAATCTGACCATATAAACCGTGCACGAAAAAGTGACTCAAAATAAACCTAGACCTAGACGGAACGCACACACCCAAAGCTAACTAAGCTAGTACTAACACGAATAGGACTCTGGAGTACTACCACGTATACGTCCCAGCTGGATTACTAGTGATTTTCCAAATCTAATTAACCGGCAACGTTGATCATCCTTTACTAATCCTAAAATGACTCTATGTATGAGTACTTCTCAAACTATAATACATACTAGCAGAACGCCCGTGCGTTGCTACGGGCTATCTGCAATATCTGTAACATCCGGGTTTAACACAAAAACCCTATCCAATGATGCACCTTCCCTTTTTCTGTCAGAACCTCTCATTCTTGACAGAGTTTCCGCCGTAGCGAGACATTTCTCGTTTTCTCTCTCACTGGCGCCACCTCCTTTAAAAGCAGAGGACAGCCAACTCATCTTCGCCATGCATTGCAGTAAGGTAAATGTTTGCAGCCGGTGCGCCGGCCAAACGCTACACCGGACTCGCGCAAGCCACGAGATCCATCCAAATCGTGCGGTGCAACTAACCCCTCACATGCACATGCTCATTAGGCTATGTCTAGAACCACCGCATCGCTTGATTTCTTTTTTTAAAGACTTTCTTTCCTTATATATAACCATTAATTCATTGTAGCCTTTCCTTCCTCCATCTCTTCCCTCTCTCTTGTTCATCTGCTACCTCGCACTTCATCACAAGCAGTGGCCGCCCGACAACCTCCCTGATCGATGACGAGAATTTGCTGGAACCGGCTGATTGATTTTTGCTGGAAGAACCATGGCCGCGTTGTTGCATAGCTGAGCCACGTAGGCAAAATAAATGATGCATCCGACGAACATAACTTTTTGCTGCAACCGTCTGTGTTTTTGCTACGACTGGCATTGGCGATTGCAAGAACCATTGATGATGAACCGAGACCCGTGACGGCGGCGGCGTCCTTTTGCTGCAACCGATATTGTTTTTTGCTACTACCATGTTGACTATTGCGGCAACCGTTCATGAGGACACCGACGGGCATTTTTGCTGCAACTGGTGTCGTGTTTTGCCACTACCGGTGTTGACATTTGCTACAACGGTTCACAAGGACACCGACAGTGTCGACAGGCATTTTTGCTGCAACTGGTGTCGTGTTTTGCCACTACCGGTTTTGACATTTGCTACAACCGTTCACAAGGACACTGACGGCGTCAACTTTCTTTTTTGCTACTACGAGTGTCATTTTTTGCTACTACAGGCGTTGACATGTTGCATCCGGCACAACATTGATCAACAACCGGCGAGTCGTTTTGCTGGGACCGGTGTGAATTTTTGCTACGACATGTGACGGCAGGGCATTTTTGCTACAACCGGCGACTCGTTTTGCCGGGACCGGCGTGACTTTTTGCGGTGACCTGTGATGGTGGTGCATTTTTGCTACAACCAGCGAGTTGTTTTGCTAGAACCCGTGTGTATTTTTTATGCTACTGGCAACAATAAACTTTTTTTTGCTACAACCGGCGAATCGTTTGCTAGGGCAAGTGTGAATTTTTGCTACAACCTGCGACAGTGAACTTATTTTGCTACAAATGGCGAGTCGTTTTGCTTGGAATGGCAAGAATTTTTGCTATGTCGCTGGAACCGAAGACCATTTTTGCTGGGACCGGAGAGAATTTTTATTGTGACCGGCGTCCGCTGAGATTTTTTGCTGCATCTAGACGATAGTAAGCCATTTTTTTGCTGGACGGTCATTTTTGCTGGGACCGATGACTTTTTTGCTGCGACCGGCGAGAGTTCGCTAAGAATTTCTGGTGATTATTTGCTGGGATCGGGGAGATGATTTGCTGGAATTGGCGAGACGGCAAGCTGTGACGGGCAAGATGATTTGCTGGACCAGCACAGGCCATGTTACAGCAAGCTTTTTGCGTGAGGCAACGACGGCGAGTTGCGACAGTGATGCATGGCAACGACGACGAGCTGCGACGATGGGCGGGGCATTCACGGGAGGCTGGGGCATCATGAGTTGACGAGCAAAGCAGCGGCGCATGGCGCCGGCAACACGTTTGCCGATGACGGAGTGCTCGTGAGGCGACGACGGAAAGTTTCCACGGCGATTCAAGGCGGCCACGACGAACTGTGACGGTGGATAGTGCATCCATGGAAGCTGAGCGTCGCGAGTCAACGAGCAAAGCTATGATGCATGGCAATGATAGCGCGTTCCATGTGGGCGGCGGACGCAGGTTCTGTTTTTGCATGTGCTCAGCGGGTTCAGTTTTGCATGCATTCAGCGGTTTCTGTCTTGCGTGACTGCCAGATCCAACGTTTACGGATGCACGCATCCAAGGGACGCGGGTGGACCGGCGGAGCGACTCGGCCGGTCGACCGGCGCAGAGTAGCGCCCTTGCAGTAAGGATGAAATTTTCTTGTTTACGATATAATAGAGTGGGTTAAACTAACACATACTATTGACACAAAACAACAAATAACTACATCGATCTTTCCTAGTCACCAATAAGCTCCACCTCCATCCCACATATGCTAGAAGGGATAATTGTCGTTCTTCTCTTCTTCATATTTCCCTACGTCTTCAACTCCATGCCTCTTCGCCAATCCGTTTAATTGGCACCAACCAGCACCACGCCAACATTAGTGTGTTCATCATCGATGCCTCATCTTCTTCTTTCTCATTCCTCGGCAACTTTAGTTCTCGTTCCTACTTATTTCCTAGAATACTCTTTCTTTCTTTTTTTCTCTTATTATTTGGAACACTCTTACTTTCTCCAACACCATGCACCACTTTGGCTTCAGTTCTTTTTCCTTCTTGTTTTTGGAACACTCTTCCTTTTTACTATAGCATGAACCAGCTAGCTCACCCGCGAACATTTCGGCCACCGTCATCGAGTGGACATCCCGCGGAGCATAGACTTCATCCATCTTGGTGAATGCTAGGTCGCCCATGTCGCGAGCGCATGGTGGCCGTTGTCCATGTTGGCAAGCGGTGCTCGGTGCTTGGCAATGTAACTGAGAGCCCGTTGATTGTTTTTGCCCACAAGCGCTTTCAAAATGATTCGCCATGACTAATTGCTTGCTTAATTAATTAAGTACACAAAAAATGAATGACCTACCTATTTCTCTACATGCCTAATTAATTGCCAACCAAATCAATTAATTATCTGACTAATTGGAAAATATCCCTACTTCTAATTATCTGTAGGCATAAAGAATTGGCTAACAAATTAATTAATGCAATTTAGTGCATCCCTACTTCTAAATATCCCTACTTCTAATTAATGCAATTTAGCCAATTTTTCGCACTGAATCAATTTAAAAATTGAGTTATTAATGCACTCCCTGGCATTCTCGAGCATCACGCCAGGGTTAGACCCAGCCATTACATCTTCCATGGTGTCGTGCACAACGTCCCTCCGCAGGAGCGGGCGTATGCGTACGCCCATAAGAAACTTGTGACTGTCAATTAATAGTAGAGATAATGATAATAATAAATAATATAGCATGGGGATTAGCAATTTGTTATGAAGTAATATATTATTTCTTTTTTGCCAAATAAAAACGGAGGGAGTACTTGGTTTATTTCTTTTTTGCTAATTTTGGGAAATCAGCACCAAGCAAGGCATTGCTTATCCTGGTAGTTTCTCTAATTTTGTTGAAATAGTAAACATGGTTTTGAGGATCTTGTCTTACAATTTTAACATCATGTCAGCTAAACTTACACATCACACAGGTAAACCAGCTAGAGATTGAGAAGTAGTGCATTTTGGTCACCAAGAGCATTCTCATATATTTGACCAAAGAAAGTTTTCCAAACAAAAAGCACGCCGTTGCAGCTGGATGGCTGTGCCAATGCATGCGCTAATTAACCCCACACGACCAGCAGCCAAGACACTTCTGCAACTGCATGTTTGCTGAACCCGTCACTTCATCTGAGTACGCCAAAATTATGAAGCTATATTGGTTTACTACTTCCAGTCGCAAATCAGTTTCAATTCACCTGGCCAGGCAAAAGTTGCAATCAAGAAGCGTAAGCACGATCAGGAGGATTGACAAAAATCCAGATAATTAGTGTACCTGTGACTTGGAGTTGACTTGATGCAACTGCCGCTTCTTGATTCGCCTACTCCTTCTTTGGTCTCCTCTCAACACTACCACTCTACCAGATCCGTGTCCATGGAATCAGACCCTTCGCCATTACGGAGGCAGGGGAGGTGGCGTTGGGAGGCGCCGAGCAAGGTGGCCAGCAGCGAGCGGGACGGTGGCGGCGGCAGCGAGCCATCGAAAGGACGGCGGTAGTCTGCAACGGGAGCGGCGGCGGGCTGCGTGCGAGCAGAGGTTAGACCTCTCGCTCGGAAGTCCCAAAGGATGTGGGCGTTAGTTTTCTTTTGAGGGGTGCCCCATCATTGATTTGGTTTGGAGAGGATCGGAAAACGGGATCTGTTTCCTCATTGATTTGGTTTGGAGAGGATCGGAAAACGGGATCTGTTTCCTTTTTCATGTGCGGCGATATAATTGGAAGGGACGACGACTGACGAACGAAAGTAGGAAACCGACCATCATGATCGCAGACTCCTCCATTACGAGTATAGATAGCCTTTGAGGTAATTGAAATTTATTACCATATAATTACCGTATTCAAAATTTTCTGAGTTATGGCCTTACCATACCTGGATTGATAGCCTCTAGGATAATTTAAATTTATTACCATATAATTACCATATTCGAAATTTTCTGAGTCATGACCTTACCATACCTGGATTGATGAGATTTCTGAGTTTATAGCCATGCCATACGTGGATTAATTGTGATTGATTACCATAAATACGTTGGGTATTGTCGACCAGACGAGAGAAGAGGAAAACCGATGGAAGGGGGTGGTGGGAGGTGGAACAAAAAAACCAGACGAAAAATAACCGGTTGAAAATGGTGGGACTATTCAACCAACTCGTCCATTAGGAGTAGAGATGCTTGGATTACTCTAACACACGCACACAGCAGCGCACACGCGCACACATACATGCAGCAGCACACACGCCCCCCCTCTCCTCCACACACGCGCGGGCACGCACACACAACAGCATGCGCGTGCATAAACATACCATATGAGGGGCAAAAATGTCTTTTCATGTGTCACTAAGGCTTAAATGGACAGAAATGTCATGAAAGGCATAAAATTTAGAATCGTTGTTAGACAGGGAAGAAATAATTTGTCGATGTCAAATAGGGCATAAAATTTAAGCACGGTGTTAAATAAGGAATTCTCTCATCGGGTTGCTAGAAATTTTGAATTCACACCTCAAAGTTCAATTGACGGTATTCCGATTAGAATCAACACGGGGACCAAGAAATGAACGGAGATGGCGAGAAGTAATACTATAATAAGAATCCTTAAGAGGTGGGGCATTCCCATGACATTCTCGACATAACAGATGGTAATACTCCAAGGTAGAACACAACATAAGCTGGATGGCAGGGAACCCAAGGTGTAATACAAAACACGAACAAGTTTGTGTTGGAGGGAAGGCAAGGATGTTGTCGATGGTAACTCAAATTACCAAGGAACAAGGGTGGTACTTATCATCATGAATTCGATTGGTATCTTGGAAGGATTCAAAATGTTGATGATGACCACGACAATTTTTGTCGAGAGATTTCATGAGGATGTAATCGATCAGCGATGACATCAAGTCAAAGGAATGATGAAGAAAGAGGTCAATGGAAGCACAAGTACGACACAAACTTGAAATCAAGCTTGCTGTTCAAGGTGAAATGATATGACAAGGAAAATCGATGTAAGCTTAGCTCATCGTCGAAAATTGTGCTCCGGGAAGGACCAGGTAGCACGGTTAAAATTTAGCATGATAATGATATAAAAATCAGGCTAGGGATGACTTGAAGGATTATTAGACTCATAAGCAACAAAGATTACTTAGTTATCGAACCAAAGTGCTGAATCGGTTCACTTACCGGTGTTCTTGAGCGACTAACAACTCAGAACCCGTGAAAAATTGGAACAAGTGAGAAATAATAGCTGATGAAGGCTCATAAGATGCGACACAATTCTTAGATATTCTCGAGATTCTAGAGTGTAATACTTGATGGTACATCAAAGTAAAGGTTGGGTTGGGGTGTTGATCCGCAGAAGACAAATGTTTAAACTTGCCCGAGAAACGGGAACAAAGAAGAAGAATATGGTCGAAACCATAACTACAAAGGGTCCAATCTAATGACACCGTTAGAATTACTCGAATGAGTAAATATTTGGCAAGAAGCTTCCATGATAAGTTCCACATCGGGTCCATGGGCATGAACATAGAGTTAAGGTCGACTCCCACTTCTCCAATGCATACCCTTTCATTCACTTCTCATTTTCGACGAAGTCATAGTGTTGAGATTTTATCTAGCATAACACCAGTAGAGTATGACCCGTAGAAGTTTCCGGGTTCACATAGCTTATGGAAGGCATAGATTCAACCCATTGGGGTATCTAAGGAACATATACCACAAACTTCAGGAGTAAACAACACAAGCTCGAAAGCAGAGCATGTTCGACAAAGCAGAGGATACAATTTACCAAAGGCATTATGTATTCGAGAAAAGACTCACAAAGTTATTGAATATGAAGGACTTGTCGGATAAAATCCAACAAAGGAGTTGATGGTCCACAAGAGAACTTATGTGAGCATCGGTACTCAACTAGAAGAAGAATCAATGCGAAGGCATTGGATTATAGAAACAACTGACTAATTCAGAGCTCATCTGCAAAGGAATTATGATTTTCAAATCAAGGGATCAGAAGCCAACGGTCTGATTAAGAATGGATAAGTTGAATAGACTTAGGGGTACAATCGACGACAATTTGATGAGTCGATAACCAACTCACTTTCAAAATGACATCTGAGCCGGAAAGATATTTTAAAAGGATTAACCGATGATTGCGTGCACTCGCACTCATGTTGAATCAATAGGATCAAAATGACGGTGTCAAAGGAGACTAATGAATATTGCAAGACATATGGAGAGCATCCATAATGCAAGCAGACAAGTGTTTGCAGAGCTATTTCAAAGACTTTTGCGAAACACAAACAACTGGGGATAAGCGGATACTTGGCAAGTGCGAGAAATTATTCGTAGGGGTATTCATGTGGCAAAAACTGCAAGGCAGTAAGGCACAAAGGATTATCGAAACAACGACGAGTATTTCGGGGTATCTTGTAATAACAAGAACAACTAGGGATGAATGTAAGAATGACAACTACATGTAGTTATCCATAAGGGTTGAGGTTCGAAGGGGAATTTGCAAACGCGATGAACACAAATTCTCGGGTTAACAACGGAGAGTATTTTTAGGGTCTTCCGGTGCAGCAGACGATCATCGGTAATAAGGTGCTCTCCGAGTGAAAGTGATAACGAGATCCTAATGTTAGATTTAGCAAAAATTCATTTTAAGCCGAATAGAAGAGATATCAGAGTCCTAGAGTAAGGATCGAGAAGTAAAAGATCCTAATACCACCCAATGGTGACGTGGACCGATGGGCCGCACAACCATGTTAGTAACATAGTTTTCATCGACTAGACTCAACTTCGGTCAAGGAATGTGGAAGGGGGATTCCTACAGGCAGTCGGCTCTGATACCAACTTGTGACGCCCCCGATTCAATCGTACACTAATCATGCACGCAAACGTATACGATCAAGATCAGGGACTCATGGGAAGATATCACAACACAACTCTAAAACCCTAAATAAGTCATACAAGCATCATAATACAAGCCAGGGGCCTTGAGGGTTCGAATACAAGTGCTCGATCATAGACGAGTCAGCGGAAGCAATAATATCTGAGTACATACATAAGTTAAACAAGTTTTCCTTAAGAAGGCTAGCACAAACTGGGATACATATCGAAAGAGGCGCATGCCTCCTGCCTGGATCCTCCTAAACTACTCCTGGTCGTCGTCAGCGGCCTGCATGTAGTAGTAGGCACCTCTGGTGTAGTAGGAGTCATCATCGAAGGTGGCGTCTGTGTGACGCCCCAGATTCAATCGTACACTAATCATACATGCAAACGTGTACGATCAAGATCAGGGACTCACGGGAAGATATCACAACACAACTCTACAAATAAAATAAGTCATACAAGCATCATAATACAAGCCAAGGGCCTCGAGGGCTCGAATACAAGTGCTCGATCATAGACGAGTCAGCGGAAGCAACAATATCTGAGTACAGACATAAGTTAAACAAGTTTGCCTTAAGAAGGCTAGCACAAACGGGGATACAGATCGAACGAGGCGCAGGCCTCCTGCCTGGGATCCTCCTAACTACTCCTGGTCGTCGTCAGCGGGCTGCACGTGGTAGTAGGCACCTCCAGTGTAGTAGGAGTCGTTGTTGACAGTGGCGTCTGGATCCGGGGATCCATCGTCTGGTTGCAGCAATCGGGTAGAGAGATGGGGAAAAGGGGAAACAAGGCAACCGTGAGTACTCATCCAAAGTACTCGCAAGTAAGGAGCTACACTACATATGCATGGATATATGTGTAAAGGGCCATGTCAGTGGACTGAACTCCAGAATGTTAGAATAAGAGGGGGATAGCTAATCCTGTCGAAGACTACGCTTCTGGCAGCCTCCGTCTTGCAGCATATAGAAGAGAGTAGACTGAAGTCCTCCAAGTAGCATCGCATAGCATAAACCTACCTGGCGATCCCCTCCTCGATGCCCTGTTAGAGAGCGGTCACCGGGTTGTATCTGGCACTTGGAAGGGTGTGTTTTATTAAGTATCCTGTTCTAGTTGTCATAAGGTCAAGGTACAACTCCAAGTCGTCCTGTTACCGAAGATCACGGCTACTCGAATAGATTAACTTCCCTGCAGGGGTGCACCACATAGCCCAACACGCTTGATCCCATTTGGCCGGACACACTTTCCTGGGTCATGCCCGGCCTCGGAAGATCAACACGTCGCAGCCCCACCTAGGCACAACAGAGAGGTCAGCACGCCGGTCTAAACCTAAGCGCACAGGGGTCTGGGCCCATCGCCCTTAGCACACCTGCACGTTGCGAACGCGGCCGGAAGCAGAACTAGCCCCCTTAATACAAGAGCAGGCTTACGTTCCAATCCGGCGCGCGCCACTCAGTCGCTGACGTCACGAAGGCTACGGCTGATACCACGACGCCGAGTGCCCATATCTTTCCCGCGTAGTTGGTTAGTGCGTATATGGTCAACGACCCAACTCAGATCAAATACCAAGATCTCGTTATGCGTGTTAAGTATCCGCGAACGCCGAACATGGCCAGGCCCACCTCTCTCCTAGGTGGTCTCAACCTGCCCTGTCGCTCCGCCTCAAAGATCCACTCACAGGTACTCCTACGAGCCGACCCGTCTTTGGTCACCACATGTATCATGTATATAGTATATATACCCGTGATCACCTCCCGAGTGATCACGGCCCGATAGTATAGCATAGCAGACGGACAAGAATGTAGGGCCACTGATGGAAAACTAGCATCCTATACTAAGCAGGTAGGATTGCAGGTAAAGGTAACAACAGTAGTAACAAGGACAGGCTATGCATCAGGATAGGAATAACGGAAAGCAGTAACATGCTACACTACTCTAATGCAAGCAGTATAGAGTAGAGTAGGCGATATCGGGTGATCAGGGGGGGCTTGCCTGGTTGCTCTGGCAAGAGAGAGCGGTCATCAACTCCGTAGTCGTACTAGGTAGCAGCGGCGTCGGTCTCGGTGTCTAGCGAGAGAAGAGGGGGGAGAAACAATAAATATTTAAGCAAACAGATGCATAGATATGCATGACATGACAAGTATCGGTGTTAGAGGTGCACTAACGCGGTATGAGGTGATACCGGTGAAGGGGGGAAAACATCCGGGAAAGTATCCCCGGTGTTTCACGTTTTCGGGCAGGGGAGCCGGAGGGGGAAAGTTGCGAGTTTGATATGTTAGGGGTGCGTGGCAGACGAACGGGCTGCGTATCCGGGTTCGTCTCGTCGTTCTGAGCAACTTTCATGTTCAAAATATTTTAATCCGAGTTATGGATTAAAAGATATGATTTTCTAAAGATTTTATTAATTTTTGGAATTTAATTAATTATTTAAATTAATTAGAAAATGAATTAATGACATCAGCATGATGTCATGCTGACGTGAGCAGTCAACAGAGTTGACTGGTACACCTGACTAGTGGGTCCCACTGGTCACAGACACATGTTAATTATCCAAATTTTAATTAATCTAATCAGAATTAATTAGGGGGTGGGCCCCACTGTGATTGATTGATTAATTAACTAACAGTTAATTAGGTTAATCTAATTATGATTAATTAACTTAATTAATTCCTTAATTAATTATTTAATTTAATTATTATTATTTATTTAATTATTATTTTATTTTTAATTCTTTTTTTATTTTTATTAAAACATTCTCAGGGGGTATGCCCCACTTGTCATAGGGCCAAGGCCAAACGGGTGTGCGTGTGTGCAGGTTCACGGGCGGAACGGGCGCTGGGCACTTGCCCGTTTGGGCGCATGCCCAAGGGCGCAGCAGCGGCCAAAGCAGGGGCGCCCGACGATGGTCGGTGGTGAGCACGCGTGCGGCACGGTGCACGGGGTGGAGGCCCGCGGGCGCACGGGAGATGCGCGCAGCGGTGACACGAAGAGCGCGAGGCGGAGCATCAGCGAGCGGCAAGGGAGCAACAGCAGGGGAAAAGGGACGCGGCGGCGTCAGCGCAACAGTTGGGCGTGGGCGCATGCCGCCGGGCCATGGCGCGGGCGCGGGGAGCACGTCAAGGGGAAGCAGGGGGCGGCCACGCGCGCGTGCAGCGGCGGCGCGGGGCGAGCGGGGCGCGGGGCACGCAGTCGGGCAAGACCAGTGGCCGCGGCGAGGCAGCACGGGTCGCGCACGGGCGAGGTCAGGGGCGCGGAGCGCGGCGGCTGCAACGGGGCTCGGGGCGCCGACGAGCGCGAAGGGTTAGGTGGGCGTGGCAGCAACTCGAGGAACAGGGCGCGGTCGAGGTGTGCGTGCGCGCGGGGAACCACGGCGAGACGCAGGGCCAAGCGGGTCGGCCCGCGGTGGATGGCGCTGACAGAGGATGAGGGGGAGAGGAGGCCGGGGGCCTCACCAAGGTTCGCAGGGTCCGTGGCAGCGGGGGTCGAGGGGGGTGACGGGGACGACGAGCGACGTGGGAGCAGGCCGATGGGGAGGAGGAAGCAGGCCGGCGGGGAAGAGGCGCTCCGGGCGGCGGCGGCCAACAGCGACGGCGAGGCGCGTCGGTGGCCTGCTCTCGAGCCCGGTCCAGATCGGGAGAGAGGAGGGGAGGGGATATTTTGTGGGAGAAGGGGGAGGAGTGTCGGTGGAGTGAGGCGGAGTGGGAGTGGATAAGAAGGGGGCAGCGGGTGGCCGGCTGGGCCGGTGGGTCGGCCTAGTTGGGCCACGGCCTAGGGGGTTTCTCCTTTTTTTTGTTTTTCTGTAATTTCTTTCTTTTATTTATTTTCCTTTTCTATTTTATTTAGTTTTTGGGCATTTAGGTATTTTGTAAAATTGTGTCCTCTACACCATAAATACCAGTGCAATATTTGGCATCCATCAAACATTTTTGTTTTAATATTTGAAAACTTTTGTCGTTTGACTTATTTAGGATTTAGATTCGAAACGGTTTGAACAAACGAAAGCTTAGCAACAGTAATCAAAAGATGACATGGCATCATTATGAGAGTTTTACTGTAGCCTAATTATCTGGGCGTTACAAATCTCCTCCACTACAAGAAATCTCGTCCCGAGATTTAGGAGGTAGAAGAAAACAACGCGGGGTATTCATCACGCAGGCGATCCTCGCGTTCCCAAGTGGATTGATCTTCTGAATGGTGCGACCACTGGACTTTGAGGAACTTGATCGCCTTCTGACGTGTGCGGCGTTCAGCTTGGTCAAGAATGTGGACCGGATGCTCTTTATAGGAGAGGTCCTGTTGCAATTCGAGCACTTCATGATCCACTGCTCGGATTGGGTCCTTGAAGCAGCGTCGGAGTTGTGACACGTGGAACACATCGTGAACCTGAGAAAGGTTTGACGGAAGCTCCAGTTGATATGCCACTTTTCCACGCCTCTCGAGAATAGTGAAAGGACCAATATAGCGGGGAGCTAGCTTTCCTTTGATCCCGAAGCGGTGTGCACCCTTCATTGGTGTAACTCTAAGATAGGCCTTTTCGCCAGGTTGATAAACCAAGTCTTTATGATGACGGTCATAATTACTCTTTTGGCGTGACTGAGCAGTCTTCAGATTCTCGCGAATAATGTGGACTTGTTCTTCGGCATGTTGGATAATATCCGGACCAAAGAGTGGACGTTCCCCAGTTTCTGAACAGTTCAGAGGGGTTCGACACTTTCGTCCATATAACACTTCGAAGGGGGCCATCTTCAGACTAGCTTGATAGCTATTATTATAAGAGAACTCAGCATACGGGAGAGATTCCTCCCATTTCTTGCCGAAGGAAAGAACACAAGCCTGAAGCATGTCTTCGAGAACTTGGTTGACACGTTCAACTTGACCTTGTGACTGCGGATGAAACGCAGTACTGAAAGATAAGTGAGTCCCCATAGCTTCTTGGAAACTTGCCCAGAATCTTGAAGTTTATAAGCTGCCACGGTCCGAACTGATGACCAGTGGAATACTGTGAAGTGAAACAATTCTGGACATGTAGAGAGTTGCAAGCTGACTAGCAGTGATCGTTTCTTTGACCGCCAGAAAATGCGCAACTTTAGAAAGCCGGTCAATGACGACAAGAATAGCATCATTACCTTTCTGCGATTTGGGAAATCCAGTGACGAAGTCCATTTCAACATGGTCCCATTTCCATTCAGGAATAGAGATAGGTTGCAGAGTTCCAGCAGGCCTTTGATGTTCTGCTTTGATACGACGGCAAACGTCACACTCGGCAACATAGCGAGCAATGTCTTGCTTCATGTTAGACCACCAGAATCTTTGACGAATGTCCTGGTACATCTTTGTACTACCAGGATGGATACATAGGGGTGTATCACGAGCCTCTTTCATAACCTTCTGAGACATATCCAGGTTTTCCCTCTTACTCGGAACCACTAGGCGACCTTTGAAGAACAAGGTGCCAGCGTCATCAACGGTGAAGAATGAGGGCTTTCCTTGTGCAAGATAACGTTTAATCCTCTCCACTTCATCGTCACATTTCTGTATCCATTTGATGGTGTCCACAAGATCTGGCCTAGCAACCAGCGTATTGAGAGAACCTTTGGGAACAACATGGAGGTTCATCTTGCGAAACTCCTCAGGAGGGGGAGCGAGTGCACCCGAAGGAACAATATGGAGGTTCAGCTTCCTGAATTCTTCAACAAGCGAGGGCTGAACTTTATGAACCTGGAGGTGGTTGCAGTAAGACTTGCGGCTCAAGACATCTGCCATTACATTAGCCTTGCCTGGTGTATAGGAAATACCCAAGTCAAAGTCTGCTACAGTCTCCATCCATCTCTGCTGGCGGAGGTTCAGGTCTGGCTGAGTAAACAGATACTTCAGACTTTGGTGGTCAGTGAAGATCTCGCAATGATTACCAAGAAGGTAATGTCGCCACTGCTTCAGTGCATGAATGACAGCAGCAAGCTTGAGGTCGTGAACTGGGTAGTTCTCTTCGTGAGGGCGCAATTGACGAGAGGCATAGGCAATCACTCTGCGCTCTTGCATTAGGACACAGCCTAATCCTTGACGGGAAGCATCGCAATAAATGACGAAGTCCTTCTTGGTATCAGGTGGAGCTAGTATTGGGGTAGAAGTCAACTTGTCTTTGAGTGCCTGGAAGCTTTCCTGACATTTGTCTGTCCATTGGAACTTGACGCCCTTATGCAATAGGTTAGTTAGAGGCCTGGCAATCTTGGAGAAGTTCTCGACGAATCGACGGCAATAACTGGCGAGACCGAGAAAACTTCTGACTTGCTTGACATTCTTCGGAGGAGTCCAATCAAGAATAGCCTGGACTCGTTCAGGGTTAACGGCAATACCATCCTTAGAGATGACATGTCCAAGATAGGTTACTTCGGGTAGCCAGAATTCACATTTGGAGAACTTGGCGTATAGCTGATGCTCTCGTAGCTTTTCCAGTGTAGTAGGAGTCGTCGTCGACAGTGGCGTCTGGATCCGGGGCTCCATCGTCTGGTTGCAGCAATCGGGTAGAGAGATGGGGAAAAGGGGAAACAAGGCAACCGTGAGTACTCATCCAAAGTACTCGCAAGCAAGGATCTACACCACATATGCATGGATATATGTGTAAAGGGCCATGTCAGTGGACTGAACTGCAGAATGCCAGAATAAGAGGGGGATAGCTAATCCTGTCGAAGACTACGCTTCTGGCAGCCTCCGTCTTGCAGCATATAGAAGAGAGTAGACTGAAGTCCTCCAAGTAGCATCGCATAGCATAAACCTACCCGGCGATCCCCTCCTCGATGCCCTGTTAGAGAGCGATCACCGGGTTGTATCTGGCAC
This sequence comes from Aegilops umbellulata, assembly GCA_032464435.1. Taxonomy (NCBI): domain Eukaryota; kingdom Viridiplantae; phylum Streptophyta; class Magnoliopsida; order Poales; family Poaceae; genus Aegilops; species Aegilops umbellulata. The sequence continues at coordinate 483,034,855 of CP136055.1, forward strand.
TTGGAAGGGTGTGTTTTATTAAGTATCATGTTCTAGTTGTCATAAGGTCAAGGTACAACTCCAAGTCGTCCTGTTACCGAAGATCACGGCTATTTGAATAGATTAACTTCCCTGCAAGGGTGCACCACATAGCCCAACACGCTTGATCCCATTTGGCCGGACACACTTTCCTGGGTCATGCCCGGCCTCGGAAGATCAACACGCCGCAGCCCCACCCAGGCACAACAGAGAGGTCAGCACGCCGGTCTAAACCTAAGCGCACAGGGGTCTGGGCCCATCGCCCTTAGCACACCTGCACGTTCCGAACGCGGCCGGAAGCAGAACTAGCCCCCTTAATACAAGAGCAGGCTTACATTCCAATCCGGCGCGCGCCACTCAGTTGCTGACGTCACGAAGGCTTCGGCTGATACCACGACGCCGAGTGCCCATATCTTTCCCGCGTAGTTGGTTAGTGCGTATAGGGTCAACGACCCAACTCAGATCAAATACCAAGATCTCGTTATGCGTGTTAAGTATCCGCGAATGCCGAACAGGGGTAGGCCCACCTCTCTCCTAGGTGGTCTCAACCTGCCCTGTCGCTCCGCCTCAAAGATCCACTCGCGGGTACTCCTACGAGCCGACCCGTCTTTGGTCACCACATGTATCATGTATATAGTATATACCCGTGATCACCTCCCGAGTGATCACGACCCGATAGTATAGCACATCAGACGGACAAGAATGTAGGGTCACTGATGGAAAACTAGCATCCTATACTAAGCAGGTAGGATTGCAGGTAAAGGTAACAATAGTAGTAACAAGGACAGGCTATGCATCAGGATAGGAATAACGGAAAGCAGTAACATGCTACACTACTCTAATGCAAGCAGTATAGAGTAGAGTAGGCGATATCGGGTGATCAAGGGGGGGGGGCTTGCCTGGTTTCTCTGGCAAGAGAGAGGGGTCGTCAACTCTGTAGTCGTACTGGGTAGCAGCGGCGTCGGTCTCGGTGTCTAGCGAGAGAAGAGGGGGGAGAAACAATAAATATTTAAGCAAACAGATGCATAGCGATGCATGACATGACAAGTATCGGTGTTAGAGGTGCCCTAACGCGGTATGAGGTGATACCGGTGAAGGGGGGAAAACATCCGGGAAAGTATCCTCGGTGTTTCGCGTTTTCGGGCAGCGGAGCCGGAGGGGGAAAGTTGCGAGTTTGATATGTTAGGGGTGCGTGGCGGACGAACGGGTTGCGTATCCGGGTTCGTCTCGTCGTTCTGAGCAACTTTCATGTTCAAAATATTTTAATCCGAGTTACAGATTAAAAGATATGATTTTCTAAAGATTTTATTAATTTTTGGAATTTAATTAATTATTTAAATTAATTCAAAAATGAATTAATGACATCAGCATGATGTCATGCTGACGTCAGCAGTCAATGGAGTTGACTGGTCAACCTGAGCAGTGGGTCCCACTGGTCAAAGACACATGTTAATTATCCAAATTTTAATTAATCTAATCAGAATTAATTAGGGGGGTGGGCCCCACTATCATTGATTGATTAATTAACTAACAGTTAATTAGGTTAATCTAATTATGATTAATTAACTTAATTAATTCCTTGATTAATTAATTAATTTAATTATTATTATTTATTTAATTATTTTTATTATTATTATTTTTATTTTATTTTTCTTAATTCTTTTTTTATTTTTATTAAAACATTCTAAGGGGGTATGCCCCACTTGTCATAGGGCCAAGGCCAAACGGGCGTGCGGGCGTGTAGGTTCACAGGCGTAACGGGCGCTGGGCACTGGCCCGCTTGGGCGCATGCCCAAGGGCGCAGCAGCGGCCAAAGCAGGGGCGCCCGACGATGGTCGGCAGTGAGCACGCATGCGGCATGGTGCGCGGGGCGGAGGCCGGCGGGCGCACGGGTGATGCGCGCAGCGGTGACGCGAAGAGCGCGAGGCGGAGCGTCAGCGAGCGGCAAGGGAGCAGAAGTTGGGCGTGGGCGGCGTCAGCGCAGCAGTTGTGCGTGGGCGCATGCCGCCGGGCCATGGCGCGGGCGCGGCAAGCGCGTCAAGGGGAAGCAGGGGGTGGCCACGCGCGCGTGCAGCGGCGACGCGGGGCGAGCGGGGTGCGGGGCACGCGGTCGGGCAAGACCAGTGGCCGCGGCGAGGCAGCACGGTTCGCGCACGGGCGAGGTCAGGGGCGCGGAGCACGGCGGCTGCAACGGGGCTCGGGGCGCCGACGAGCGCGAAGGGTTAGGCGGGCATGGCAGCAACTCGAGGAACAGGCGCGGTAGAGGTGTGCGTGCGTGCGGGGAACCACGGCGAGACGCAGGGCCGAGCGGGTCGGCCCGCGGTGGATGGCGCTGACAGAGAATGAGGGGGAGAGGAGGCCGGCGGCCTCGCCGAGGTTCGCAGGGTCCGTGGCAGCGGGGGTCGAGGGGGGCGACGTGGGAGCAGGCCGGTGGGGAGGAGGAAGCAGGCCGGCGGGGAAGAGGCGCTCCGGGCAGCGGTGGCCAACAGCGACGGCGAGGCGCGTCGGTGGCCTCCTCTCGATCCCGATCGAGATCGGGAGAGAGGAGGGGAGGGGAAATTTTGCGGGAGAAGGGGGAGGAGTGTCGGTGGAGTGAGGGGGAGTGGGAGTGGATAAGGAGGGGGCAGCGGATGGCCGGCTGGGCCGGTGGGTCGGCCCAGTTGGGCCACGACCCAGGGGGTTTCTCGTTTTTTTGTTTTTCTGTAATTTCTTTCTTTTATTTATTTTCCTTTTCTGTTTTATTTAGTTTTAGGGCATCTAGGTATTTTGTAAAATCGTGTCCTCTACACCATAAATACGAGTGCAATATTTTGGCATCCACCGAACATTTTTGTTTTAATATTTGAAAACTTTTGTCGTTTGACTTATTTAGGATTTAGATTCGAAACAGTTTGAACTGACGAAAGCTTAGCAACAGTAATAAAAAGATGACATGGCATCATTAGGAGAGTTTTACTGTAGCCTAATTATCCGGGCGTTACAGTCTGGCTCCTGGGCCCAGCATCTGGTTGCGACAACCAGGTAGAATGGAAAGCGGGAAAGAGGGAGAAAAGCAACCGTGAGTACTCATCCAAAGTACTCGCAAGCAAGGATCTACACTACATATGCATGGGTATATGTGTAAAGGGGCAATATCGGTGGACTGAACTGCAGAATGCCAGAATAAGAGGGGGATAGCTAATCATGTCGAAGACTACGCTTCAGGCCACCTCCATCTTGCAGCATGTAGAAGAGAGTAGATGGTAAGTTCACCAAGAATCATCGCATAGCATAAACCTACTCGGCGATCCCCTCCTCATCGCCCTGTTAGAGAGCGATCACCGGGTTGTATCTGGCACTTGGAAGGGTGTGTTTTATTAGTATCCGATTCTAGTTGTCAAAAGGTCAAGGTACAACTCCAAGTCGTCCTGTTACCGAAGATCACGACTATTCGAATAGATAAACTTCCTTGCAGGGGTGCACCACATAACCCAACACGCTCGATCCCATTTGGCCGAACACACTTTCCTGGGTCATGCCCGGCCTCGGAAGATCAACACATCGCAGCCCTACCTAGGCACAACAGAGAGGTCAGCACAGCGGTCTAAATCCTATGGCGCAGGGGTCTGGGCCCATCGCCCATTGCACACCTGCACGTTGCGAGGGCGGCCGGAAGCAGACCTAGCCTAGCAGGCGTTCCAGTCCAATCCAGCGCGCGCCGCTCAGTCGCTGACGTCACGAAATACTTCGGCTGATACCACGACGTCGAGTGCCCATAACTGTTCCCGTGTAGTTGGTTAGTGTGTATAGGCCAGTGGCCAGACTCAGATCAAATACCAAGATCTTGTTAAGCGTGTTATTATGAAGTAACCGCGGACGCCGACCAGGGCCAAGCCCACCTCTCTCCTAGGTGGTCTCAACCTGCCCTGTCCCTTCGCCACAAAGTAACAGTCGGGGGCCGTCGGGAACCCAAGCCCACCTCTACCGGGATGGAGCCACTTGCCCCTTCAACCACCATCTCCGAACAGTATCATAAGTAATGTAACAGTATTAAGTATATAGCATATGCCCGTGACCACCTCCCGAAGTGATCACGGCCCAGTAGTATAGCATGGCAGATGGACAAGAGTGTAGGGCCACTGATGGAACACTAGCATCCTATACTAAGCAGTAGGATAACACGTAAGGGTAACAACTATAGCAACAATGACAGGCTATGCAACAAAATAGGATTAACGGAAAGCAGTAAGATGCTACACTACTCTAATGCAAGCAGTATAGAGAAGAATAGGCGATATCTGGTGATCAAGGGGGGGGGCTTGCCTGGTTGCTCTGGCAAGAAGTAAGGGTCGTCAACACCGTAGTCGAACTGGGGGTCACCAGCAGTCTCGGGTCTGCCGGAAAGAAGTAACAGGGGGAACACAATAAATAATGGAGCAATCAAAGCAACACAAAGCATAACATGGCAATACGCGGTGCTAGAGGTGACCTAACGCAGTACTAGTCGATATTGGCGAAGGGGGGAAACATCTGAGAAAGTATCCCCGGTGTTTCATGTTTTCGGACAAATGAACCGGAGGGGGAAAGTTGCGTGTTTGCTATGCTAGGGATGTGTGGCGGACGAACGGTTTACGTATCCAGATTCGTCTCGTCGTTCTGAGCAACTTTCATGTACAAAGCTATGGTTTATTTTATATTAATTTTTAAAGTTTTAATTCAAATTTGAAATTAACAGATTTTAATTAATTAGAAAAGGTAATTATTGGGTCAGTGTGACATCAACATGATGTCAGCAGGTCTACAAGTTGACTAGGTCAACCCTGGCACGTGGGGCCTCTTTGTCATAGTCTTAGGTTAATTAAACATGGTTAATTAGTTAACTAAAATGGTTAGGTTAATCTAATACAAAATTAATTAAGTTATTTATTTATTTATTTATTTATTTTTATTTTTATTAATTAATTTTTTTAACTAACGTTCTGGGGCGTGGGCCCTAATTGTCATTGGGCCAGGGGGCCTTAGCGGGCGCCGGCGCTAGCGCGCAGCGGGTGTGGTGCCCGTGCCCGAGGCCGTAGCCTGCCCGGGCGACGGGGAGAGCCGGGCACGAGCTCCGGCGGCCAGGGGCCGCGATGGCGCTGGCCGGAACAGGGCGGCGGGGCGGAGGGGAAGTGGCCGACGGCGAGCGGGCATGGGGTGCGTAGGCATGGGTAGGAGGCCCGGGACGCAGGCGGGCAGCGACGGCCGGTTGCGGGCGCAGGGGAAGCAGCAAAGCAGCGGCGGCGGCCGGTCCAGCGAGCGCGCAGGGGAGCGACAACACGCGGGGTCCGGTGGCGATGCGAGGGGTAGGCTGCGGGTGCGGCGCGCGGCCAGTGCGACCGAGGCGCGCGAGTTGGTGCGGAACAGAGAGGAGCACGGGGAGAGAGCGAGGGTGGGACGGCGTGCAAGGAGACGTTCGACACGAGAGAAGGGGAGTGCGAGGAGAGGGAGGTTCTCACGGCGGGGCCGTAGGGTACTAGCAGTGGGCTCGGGGAGGTCCGGCGAGGCGGCACCGGCGACGGAGAGGACGGCTGCGACGGGGTCGACGTCGGGGTGATCGACGACGAAGAGGACGGGGGCGATGGCGTCCGGCGCGGTGGTCCTCCAGGCGATGGTGACGGCAAGGGGGCGACAGGGTGGCTCTAGTGAGGCTCGCGGAGCTCCAGGTGGCGGTGGAGGACGCCGGGCGGGCGCCGGGCGTCGGGGTGATACGTCTCCAACGTATCTATAATTTTTGATTGCTCCATGCTATATTATCTACTGTTTTGGATTATATTGGCCTTTATTTTCCACTTTTATATTATTTTTGGGACTAACCTATTAACCGGAGGCCTAGCCCAGAATTGCTGTTTTTTTTGCCTATTTCAGTGTTTCGAAGAAACAGAATATCAAACGGAGTCCAAACGGAATGAAACTTCGGGAACGTGATTTTCTCAACAAATAAGATCCAGGAGACTTGGACCCTTCGTCAAGAAATCCATGAGGCGGTCACGAGGGTGGAGGGCGCCCCCCTAGGGCGTGCCCCCCTGCCTCGTGGGCCCCTCGAAGCTCCACTGACGTACTCCTTCCTCCTATATATACCTACGTACCCCCAAACGATCAGATCCGGAGCCAAAAACCTAATTCCACCGCCGCAACCTTCTGTACCCATGAGATCCCGTCTTGGGGCCTGTTCCGGAGCTCCGACGGAGGGGGCCATCATCACGGAGGGCTTCTACATCATCATAGCCCTCCAATGAAGTGTGATTAGTTTACCTCAGACCTTCGGGTCCATAGTTAGTAGCTAGATGGCTTCTTCTCTCTTTTTGGATCTCAATACAATGTTCTCCCCCTCTCTCATGGAGATCTATTCGATGTAATCTTCTTTTTGTGGTGTGTTTATTGAGACCGATGAATTGTGGGTTTATGATCAAGTCTATCTATGAACAATATTTGAATCTTCTCTGAATTCTTTTGTGTATGATTGGATATCTTTGCAAGTCTCTTCGAATTATTAGTTTGGTTTCGCCTACTAGATTGGTTCTTCTTGCAATGGGAGAAGTGCTTAGCTTTGGGTTCAATCTTGCGGTGTCCTTTTCCAGTGACAGTAGGGGCAGCAAGGCACGTATAGTATTGTTGCCATCGAGGACAACAAGATGGGGTTTTTATCATATCGCATGAAACTATCCCTCTACATCATGTCATCTTGCTTAAGGCGTTACTCTGGTTTTACTTAATACTCTAGATGCATGCTGGATAGCAGTCGATGAGTGGAGTAATAGTAGTAGATGCAGGCAGGAGTCGGTCTACTTGTCTCGGTCGTGATGCCTATATACATGATCATACCTAGATATTCTCATAACTATGCTCAATTCTGTCAATTGCTCAACAGTAATTTGTTCACCCACCGTAGAATACTTATGCTCTTGAGAGAAGCCACTAGTGAAATCTATGGCCCTCGGGTCTATTCTCATCATATCAATCTCCATTCACTTTATTATTTGCTTTGCTTTTTTACTTTGCCTTTTATTTTACCTTGCACCTTTATATCAAAAATACCAAAAATATTATCTATCAGATCTCACTCTCGTAAGTGACCATGAAGGGATTGACAACCCCTAATCGTGTTGGTTGCGTTGAGCTATTTGTTTTGTGTAGGTACGAGGGACTCGCGCGTGGCCTCCTACTGGGTTGATACCTTGGTTCTCAAAAACTGAGGGAAATACTTACGCTACTTTGCCGCATCATCCTCTCCTCTTCGGGGAAATCCAACGTAGTGCTCAAGAGGTAGCAAGAAGAATTTCTGGCGCCGTTGCCGGGGAGTCTACGCAAAAGTCAACATACCAAGTACCCATCACAATCCCTTATCTCCCGCACTACATTATTTACCATTTGCCTCTCGTTTTCCTCTCCCCCACTTCACCCTTGCCGTTTTATTCGCCCTCTCTTTTCCGTTCGTCCTTCTGTTTGCTCGTGTTACCATGTGCCTTCTATTTGCTTGCATCTTTGCTTGCTAAAAATCTATTGATATGGATCCACTTAAAGTGTTGTACTTGGATCATCTTCGATCCTTATGCGCTCGTGCTGAAACCCCAACTAGCCTAGTTGATGGGAAATCCTTAGATGAGCATGCTCATTTTGTGCGTCATCGTTTGTCTGAAAAGGGGAAGCTCTTATGGGTATCATATAAATAGTTTGCTATGCTATGCTTGGAATCTTTGTGAAATTTGTGATTTTACTTGTTGCTCTAAGAACACTAAAAAACACCTTCCCTACCTATGTGAGTTCAATGATAATGAAATCTTATCTTCTTATGCAAAGGGTGTTTATAGTTACTATGATATCGAACAAATTGAAGAATTTGTCGTTTTTAAGGGTGCTCATGAAGTTGCTTCTTTGATTTAAAAGTATGATTTTACTCTCAACAAATCTGAAAATTCCGTCATACTTAAATATTGCAATGAAAACCTTTCTCATAATGTCTATGTCCAAGAATTTATTGAAAGAATGACCGTTGCTTTGGAAGAAAATAATGCTATGCATGAATCTATAGATAATGATGATTCCGATGATTTGGTTGAAATATCCCTTGATGAACATGATGCTTGCTATTCTTGTGGCCGTGATGCCAATATTTATGAACACGAATTTGCTATAGTTCCTTATGCTAAAAATGAGATCATTGCTATTGCACCCATGCTTGATAGTTCCCTCAATGAAAAGCATGATTTCAATGATTTTACTATAAATTCTCTTGATGTCAATTGTGCTAATAATATGCAAAACCCTAAGCTTGGGGATGCTAGTTTTGCTATGTCTACTACTTGTTGCAATGATCATGATTGGGGTGATTCTTCTTATGATCTTGAAAATTTATTTAATCCCCATGATGAATATGAGATTGATAATATTGTTTGCAATAATATTGAAAGTGGGTTTGGAAGAGTGCCAGCTTTACATCCCACATATTTGGAGAATATTCAATCTTATGAAATTTTTGATAAAAGTGGGTTTGGAGAGGTCATGACTTTAGTTAATGTTATTCCCACTATTTTGGAAGAGTGTCAACTTCGCATGCATGTGGATCGTGTTGAGAATATGTTATGTGATAGCTATATTGTTGAATTTGAATATGATCCCACATGTAATTATTATGAGAGAGGAAAATATGGTTGTAGAAATTTTTCATGTTACTAAATTACCTCTCTTTATGTTGAGATTGCTATTGTTTCTTTCCGCTTCCTTGCATATGCTAGTTTTTGCTTGCCTGGATAATTTGTTTGCCTATAATATGCCTATGCATAGGAAGTATGTTAGACTTAGATGTGTTTGTCACGTGTTTCATGATGCTCTCTTTGTGCTTCAATTCTTGTCTTTTTTGTGAGCATCATTGAAATCTCAATGCCTAGCTAGGGGCGTTAAACGATAGCGCTTGTTGGGAGGCAACCCAATTTTATTTTTAGTTCTTTTTGTTTTTTCTTCTGTTTAGGAATAAATAATCCATCTATCTTCTGTTAAGATGTGGTTTTATGTTTTAATTAGTGTTTGTGCCAAGTTAAACCTATAGGATCTTCTTGGATGATAGTTATTTGATCTTGCTGTAATTTCCAGAAACTTTCTGTTCAGGAAAACAATTGTTAAAAATCACCAGAACGTGATAAAATACTGATTCCAATTGATGCTGATCAATAAAAAAATTGCCTAGGTCTTCCTATTTTGTTAGATGTTTTGGAGTTCCAGAAGTTTGCGTTAGTTACAGATTACTACAGACTGTTCTGTTTTTGACAGATTCTGTTTTTCGTGTGTTGTTTGCTTATTTTAATGAGTCTATGGCTAGTAAAGTAGTTTATAATCCATAGAGAAGTTGGAATGTAGTAGGTTTAACACCAATATAAATAAATAATGAGTTCATTACAGTACCTTGAAGTGGTCTTTTGTTTTCTTTCGCTAACGGAGCTCACGAGATTTCTGTTGAGTTTTGTGTTGTGAAGTTTTCATGTTTTGGGTTAAATCATTTGATGGATTATGGAACAAGGAGTGGCAAGAGCCTAAGCTTGGGAATGCCTATGGCACCCCCAAGATAACCCAAGGACACCAAAAAGTCAAAGATTGGGGATGCCCCGGAAGGCATCCCCTCTTTCGTCTACTCCCATTGGTAATTTTACTTGGAGCTATATTTCTATTCACCACATGATATGTGTTTTGCTTGGAGCGTTTTGTATTATTTGTGTCTTTGTTCGTTAGTGTGCCACAATCATCCTTGCTGTACACACCTTTTGAGAGATCCATACATGAATTGAAATTTGATAGAATACTCTATGTGCTTCACTTATATCTTTTGAGCTATATAGTTTTGCTCTAGTGCTTCACTTATATCTTTTAGAGCACGGTGGTGGATTTGTTTTATAAAAACTATTGATCTCTCATGCTTCACTTATATTATTTTGATAGTCTTAAATAGCATGGTAATTTGCTTAATAATAATAATATGCTTGGTATTCAAGATTTGTAAAACTTTCTTTTGAGTGCGTTGAATACTAAGAAAAGTTTGATGCTTGATAATTGTTTTGAGATATGAAGATGGTGATATTGGAGTCATGCTCGTTGAGTAGTTATGAATTTGAGGAATACTTGTGTTAAATTTTGTGATTCCCGTAGCATGCACGTATGGTGAACCGTTATGTGATGAAGTCGGAGCATGATTTATTTATTGATTGTCTTCCTTATGAGTGGCGGTCGGGGACAAGCGATAGTCTTTTCCTACCAATCTATCCCCCTAGGAGCATGCGCGTAATACTTTGCTTTGATAACTTCTAGATTTTTGCAATAAGTATATGAGTTCTTTATGACTAATGTTGAGTCCATGGATTATACGCACTTTCCTCCCTTCCACCATTGCTAGACTCTCTAATACCGCGCACCTTTCGCCGGTATCATACACCCACCATATACCTTCCTCAAAACAGCCACGATACCTACCTATCATGGCATTTCCATAGCCATTCCGAGATATATTGCCATGCAAATTTCCACCGTTCCGTTTATTATGACACGCTCCATCATTGGCATATTGCTAGCATGATCATGTAGTTGGCATCGTATTCGTGGCAAAGCCACCATTCATAATTCTTTCATACATGTCACTCTTGAATCATTGCATATCCCGGTACACCGCCGGAGGCATTCACATAGAGTCATATTTTGTTCTATGTTTTGAGTTGTAAGAAAAATAAAAGTGTGATGATCATCATTTTCAGAGCATTGTCCCAAGTGAGGAAAGGATGATGGAGACTATGATTCCCCCACAAGTCGGGATGAGACTCGAGACGAAAAAGAAAAAAAGAAAAAAAAAAGAGGCCATAAAAAAAGAGAAAAGGCCCAAATAAAAAAATAAAAAAATGAGAGAAAAAGAGAGAAGGGACAATGTTACTATCCTTTTACCACACTTGTGCTTCAAAGTAGCACCATGATCTTCATGATAGAGAGTCTCTCATTTTGTCACTTTCATATACTAGTGGGAATTTTACATTATAGAACTTGGCTTGTATACTCCAATGATGGGCTTCCTCAAAATGCCCTAGGTCTTCGTGAGCAAGCGAGTTGGATGCACACCCACTTAGTTTCTTTTGTTGAGCTTTCATATACTTATAGCTCTAGTGCATCCGTTGCATGGCAATCCCTACTCACTCACATTGATATCTATTGATGGGCATCTTCCTAGCCCGTTGATACGCCTAGTTGATGTGAGACTATCTTCTCCCTTTTTGTCTTCTCCACAACCACCATTCTATTCCACATATAGTGTTATATCCCTGGCTCATGCTCATGTATTGCGTGAAGATCGAAAAAGTTTTGAAAATGTCAAAAGTATGAAACAATTGCTTGGCTTGTCATCGGGGTTGTGCATGATTTAAGTACTTTGTGTGGTGAAGATAGAGCATAGCCAGACTATATGATTTTGTAGGGATAACTTTCTTTGGCCATGTTATTTTGAGAAGACATAATTGCTTTGTTAGTATGCTTGAAGTATTATTATTTTTATGTCAACATAAACTTTTGTTTTGAATCTTTCGGATCTGAATATTAATACCACAATTAAGAAGAATTACATTGAAATTATGCCAAGTAGCACTCCACATCAAAATTTCTCTTTTTATCATTTACCTACTCGAGGACGAGCAGGAATTAAGCTTGGGGATGCCTGATACGTCTCCAACGTATCTATCATTTTTGATTGCTCCGTGCTATATTATCTACTGTTTTGGACTATATTGGGCTTTATTTTCTAGTTTTATATTATTTTTGGGACTAACCTATTAACCGGAGGCCCAGCCCAGAATTGCTGCTTTTTTTGCCTATTTCAATGGTTCGAAGAAACAAAATATCAAACGGAGTCCAAACGGAATGAAACCTTCGGGAACGTGATTTTCTCAACAAATAAGATCCAGGAGACTTGGACCCTCCGTCAAGAAAGCCACGAGGCGGTCACGAGGGTGGAGGGCGCCCCCCTATGGTGCGCCCCTGCCTCGTGGGCCCCTCGAAGCTCCACCGACCTACTCCTTCCTCCTATATATACCTATGTACCCCCAAACAAGGGTGGAGGGCGCCCCCCTATACGTCAACTGCACTGGCATCGTTGGCACCTGCAACTGTATTGGTAGAATCTGTGAGTCACGGGGACTCAGCAATCTCACACCCGCGAGATCAAGACTATTTAAGCTTGTAGGATGGAAAGGATTGTGAGGTGGAGCTGCAGCAAGCGACTAGCATATATGGTGGCTACACGCAAAAGAGAGCGAGAAGAGAAGGCAAAGCACGGTCGTGAAGCTAGAAGTGATCAAGAAGTGATCCTAGAACAACCTACGTCAAACATAACTCCAACACCGTGTTCACTTCCCGGACCCCGCCGAGAAGAGACCATCATGGTTACACACGCGGTTGATGTGTTTTAGTTAAGGTCAACTTCGGGTTTTCTACAACCGGACATCAACAAATTTCCATCTGCCTTATAACCGCGGGCACGGCTTTTGAAAGATAATACCCTGCAGGGGTGTCCCAACTTAGCCCATTATAAGCTCTCACGGTCAACGAAGGATATTCCTTCTACCGGGAAGACCCGATCAGTCTCGGAATCCCGGTCTACAAGACATCTCAGCAGTAATAAAACAAGTCCAGCAAAGCCGCCCGATTGTGCCGACAAATCCTGATAGGAGCTGCACATATCTCGGTCTCAGGGCACATCCGGATAAGTCAAGCTACGAGTAAAACCAGGCCTCGAGTTTCCACAAGGGGGCCCCGCAGGCTGCTCGGTTCGGACCAGCACTTAGAGAAGCACTGGCCCGGGGGGGCTAAAATAAAGATGACCCTCGGGCTCGCGAAAACCCGGGGGGAAAAGGTGTAGGTGGTAGGCAAATGGTAAAACCAATGTTGGGCCTTGCTGGAAGAGTCTTATTCAAAGCGAACTGTCAAGGGGGTCCCATAAATCACCCAACCGTGTAAGGAATGCAAAATCAAGGAACATAACACCGGTATGACGGAAACTAGGGTGGCAAGAGTGGAACAAAACACCAGGCATAAGGCCGAGCCTTCCACCCTTTACCAGGTATATAGATGCATTAATTAAATAAGAGGTATTGTGATATCCCAACAAGTAAACATGTTCCAACAAGGAACAACAAGTCCATGTTCCAACAAGGAACAAACTTCATCTTCACCTGCAACTAGCAACGCTATAAGAGGGGCTGAGCAAAGCGGTAACATAGCCAAACAACGGTTTGCTAGGACATGGTTGGTTAGAGGCTGAACATGGCAATATGGGTGGCATGATATAGCAAGTGGTAGGTATCGCAGCATAGGCATAGCAAAAGAGCGAGCATATAGCAAGCAAGGATAGAAGTGATTTCGAGGGTATGGTCATCTTGCCTGCAAGGTTCTCAGAGTTGTCGAAAGCTTGGTCCTCGTAAGCGTTCTCAACAGGTTCCTCGTTCACGTACTTGTCTCCTGGCTCTACCCAAAGCAAGAACACAAGCAAAGGGGACAAACATCAATCACGATGCAATGCGCAAGCAACATGATGCAAAACATGACATGATATGCGAGATGTGATATGCAATGCATATGCGTGCTCCGGAAGGGAAAAAGATGAACAAAGCATAATCTTGTCAAACCAAGTATGCCACTGTATAGGTGAGGTGATTTCGGTTGAAATCGATATAAAGATCACCGGAATCGGATGCACGGTTTGCAAATGACAAGCAATACAAGAATGACAATAATCTGCAATAAACAGCTTGATGCTACTTAGCAAGCAACAAGAAATTAAGCTACTGCACCCAAACATATCAACAAAGCATATGACAGTAATCTACACAAGATGCTTGACAAAATATGAACACTGAGCTACGGCTAAATCACACCACAACAGGTTCAAACAAGCATGGCAAAAGTGCAAAAGATAACAGGTTCACAGACTCAGTGAAAATAACATGCCAGAAATTAACATCAGGATGACATGTTTAGAGCAATGAAACAACATGCTATAGGAACAGGACATAGATAAATAAGGCATAGCATGAATCTACTCAAGGCACTTAACAAAAGTCCCTTACTGACCATAAGCCAAAAAGGATCAGAAAATACAATAACACCCATGTCAACTAAGCAAGTTTCGTTACAGGTTTCAGACTTAGCAGAAAACTGGACATGACAAAAACAGATAACAAGTAGGCATGTTCGTGAGCTCGATGCACTCACTACAGAGCATTACATGATAAACTAAGGATACATACATCAAGAATACATGGCATAGGAACTATACATGTCAATAAGAACATCATAGCATGCAAGGATCAACTACACCAAGCTTGGCAAAATCGAATAACATGTAAACAATCTGCCAGCAACATTTTTATAGCAAAAGTAGAGCTCGATTGACTCAAACTATGGCACTCCATAAATACAAACAAAGGCATGGATGGATAGGGCAAATCCATATGCTCAAAACAGTATTACTGATCATGCTCAAAAGAGGCATAGATCTCTCTGAAACAACATGAACATATGGCATAAAAATAACAGCAGGCAGGGACTTGGTGAAAATTACTGTCTCTGAAATCAGCAACATTAAGTACCCTAGTTTGCATGCTTATGCTAGTCACCACAAAGATCACAAAAATACATGGCATAATTCTATGGAAAGGTAACATGTCATATTACAAAACTCATGTAGGACTCAACTTCATAAGAGGTACACATCAATCATGGCAAAAATGACAAAAGTGCATGTTCTAATAAGAATCAGAAACTAACATCACATAGCCTTCTTCTAACGGCATTTCGGGCATCAAGATGACCTCAAATGAAGATGACACAATGTAATGAAATGATTTACTCTTCTAGACGAACAATTTGACATATTACACACACGAAACGGAGCAATATACAGCAAGTTATGATGCAATGAACATGTGACGGTGATGCAAAAAAAATAAAAGACTTAGAGGAATTTGAGGGGGAAAGAAGTCAACCCTGGCGCGACGGGATCCAGATCGGATCTGGCGGCTCGCCAGAGCTCGGGGCGCGCGGCAGCCGGAGGCGGGGCGCGCGGCGGGGACGACGGCGAAGCCGGCGAGCGGTGGCGAGCGGCGCGGCGAGGCGGCGGCGCGGTGGCGAGCGGCGCGGCGAGGCGGCGGCTGCGGGCGTCGGCGGGCGGCGGCGTCCGGCGTGGGGCGGCGCGAGGCGACGGGGAGCGGCGGCGGCGCGGCCCGGGCGGCTCGGCGCGGGAGGAGGCGACCGGGGCGGCGGGGAGCCGCGGGCTCGGGGGGCCCGTCCCGGGCCTGGCGGGCCGGCGCGGGGAGGCGGCGATGTGGGCGCGGGCTCGCCCACATGGCGGCTCCCGATTGGCCGGGCGGCGGCGGACGGACACGTCCGCTGCCCGGATTTTTGTCCGGCGGCGGGGGGAGGAAAAAGACTAGGGTTAGGGTGGATTGGACCCGGGATTTCGGAGGGGGAGGTATATTTATAGGTAGAAGGAGCTAGGGAGCTCCAAATGGAGTGCGGTTTTCGGCCACGCGGTCGTGATCGAACGGCGATGGACATGGGAGTGTCTTAGATGGGTTATTGGGCTGTTTTGGAGGGGTTTTGGGCTGCAACACACACAAGGCCTTCACGGTTACCCGGTTAACCGTTGGAGTATCAAACGACCTCCGATTGACCCGAAACTTGACAGGCGGTCTACCGGTGCTGTACCAAGGCCGCTTGACAAACCTCGGTCCAATCCGAGAATGTTTAATACCCGCTCACGAAGAAATGTAAAAGGGGACGCCGGGGGACATAGGAGCGCCGGATTGCAAAACGGACAACGGGGAAAATGCTCGGATTAATGGGACGAACACGTATGCGAATGCGATGCACATGATGACATGATATGAAATGCAAGACATGAACAAAATGCAAACTAACGGGAAACCCAACCACGGAGGGAATATCATATCACATAGCCGAAAATGGCAAGAGTTGGAGTTACAATTATGGCAAGTTACATCCGGGGTGTTACAACACTCCACCACTACGAGAGGATCTCGTCCCGAGATCTAGGACTGAAAGAACTCCGGATACTCGGAACGTAGGTGGTCCTCACGCTCCCAGGTGGCCTCTCGGTCTGAATGGTGTGACCACTTCACTTTCAGGAATTTGATTGACTTGTTGCGAGTCTTGCGCTCAGTTTCTTCAAGAATAGCAACGGGATGCTCATGATAGGACAAATCTTCTTGAAGATCAATCTCTTCGAAGTTGATGGTGCGCTCAGGCGTCTTGAAGCACTTGCGAAGCTGTGACACGTGGAAGACATCGTGCACATTTGCAAAGTTAGAGGGAAACTCAAGTTGATAGGCGAGATCGCCTCGTTTGCCGATGATCTTGAAAGGACCCACGTATCTAGGGGCAAGTTTCCCCTTGATACCGAAGCAACGAGTTCCTTTCATTGGAGAGACGCGGAGGTAGACATGGTCTCCGATCTCGAATGCCAAATCTCGGTGTTTGCTATCGTAATAGCTCTTCTGGCGCGATTGCGCGGCTTTGTGGTTCTCACGAATGACCTTGCACATTGCCTCAGCCTCTGAGATCAAATCGTTGCCAAGCAATTGGCGTTCGCCCGTCTCAGACCAGTTGAGAGGAGTACGGCACTTTCTGCCATAGAGAATCTCAAATGGGGCTTTGCCCGAGCTGGCTTGAAAGCTGTTGTTGTAAGAGAACTCAGCATAAGGAAGACAATCCTCCCACTTCATGCCGAAAGAGATAACACAAGCTCTAAGCATATCTTCAAGAATTTGGTTGACACGCTCGACTTGTCCACTAGTTTGAGGGTGGAAAGCTGTGCTGAAGCGAATGTTTGTGCCCATGGCCTTCTGAAAAGAATCCCAAAACTTGGAGGTAAAGATGCTGCCACGGTCTGAAGAGATCAATTGTGGAATGCCGTGCAAGGAGACAATTCTTGAGGTGTAGAGCTCTGCCAGCTGCGCTGCTGTAATAGACTCTTTGATAGGAAGAAAGTGAGCCACTTTGGTGAGCTCGTCGATGACGACGAAGATAGCATCATTTCCACGCTTGGACTTAGGAAACCCAGTCACGAAGTCCATTTCGATATGATCAAACTTCCATTCTGGAATAGCAAGAGGTTGGAGAAGACCAGCTGGTCGTTGGTGTTCTGCTTTCACCCTTCGACAGACATCACATTCATTCACGAATTGAGCAATCTCTCGCTTCATTCGAGTCCACCAATACGACTGCTTGAGGTCATGGTACATCTTCGTACTTCCAGGATGAATTGACAGAAGAGAGTTGTGCGCCTCGTTCATAATGACTTTACGAAGATCACCCTTTGGAATCACAATCCGGTCCTCGAAGAAAAGAGTATCTCTGTCATCAACTCGATAGCACTTGTATTTGGGAATGCCCTTGTCAATACCACGTTTCACCTTCTTCACCATGGTATCCAACAGTTGTGCCTCACGAATCTGATCTTCCAAAGTAGGAGAGACGATAAGGTTGGCAAGAAAACCTTGAGGAACAACTTGTAGATTCAACTTGCGGAAAGCTTCACAAAGATCCGGTTGAAAGGGCTTGAGGATTAAGCTGTTGCAGTAAGCCTTCCTGCTCAAAGCGTCTGCAATCACATTAGCCTTGCCTGGAGTATATTCAATTCTCAGATTATACTCTTGAATCATTTCGACCCATCGAGTTTGCCTGAGGTTGAGGTGGGGCTGAGTGAAGATGTACTTGAGACTCTTGTGATCGGTGAATATGTCCACTTTCCTTCCCAACAGGAGATGTCTCCATGTTATTAGTGCGTGGACAACTGCCGCCAACTCAAGATCGTGAGTGGGGTAGTTCCTTTCGTTGGGCTTCAACTGACGAGAGGTATAGGCCACAACCTTCTTCTCTTGCATTAAGACGGCACCGAGGCCCTGAAGAGAAGCATCACAGAAAACTTCATAAGGCTTGGATTCGTCAGGAGGAGTCAGAACTGGAGCAGTGATGAGTTTCTCTTTGAGAGTGTTGAAAGCAACGTCACATTCCGGAGACCAGA
Organism: Aegilops umbellulata; assembly: GCA_032464435.1. Taxonomy (NCBI): domain Eukaryota; kingdom Viridiplantae; phylum Streptophyta; class Magnoliopsida; order Poales; family Poaceae; genus Aegilops; species Aegilops umbellulata. The sequence goes on from CP136055.1 coordinate 483,052,952, forward strand.
CATACTTCACATGCTTCTGGAGGAGGTTGGAAAGAGGCTTTGCAATCTTAGAGAAATTCTCAACGAATCTTCGGCAATAGCTTGCAAGTCCAAGAAAACTGCGAAGCTGCTTGACATTCTGAGGATGTTCCCAATTCAAAACTGTAGACACCCTCTCTGGATTAATAGCAATGCCCTTGGCAGAGATGATATGACCAAGGTAAAGAACTTCATCAAGCCAGAATTCACATTTGGAGAACTTCGCATATAATTTATACTCTCTGAGCTTGTCGAGCACCAATCGCAAATGTTTGCCATGATCCTCCTTATTCTTGGAGAAGACCAAAATATCATCGAGATAGACCAAGACAAATTCGTTGATGTAGGGGTTGTAGATGAAATTCATCAAGCGAGTGAAAGCTGGAGGAGCATTGACAAGGCCGAAAGACATGACAGTATATTCATAAGAACCAAAGCTTGTTCTGAATGCTGTCTTGGGAATATCTTCTTCATGAATGCGAATTTGATGATAACCCATACAAAGGTCAAGCTTGGAGAACACTTTAGCACCTTTAAGTTGCTCGAATAGCTCATTGATGTTGGGAAGTGGGTACTTGTTCTTGATTGTCTTCTTGTTCAATGGACGGGAATCGACGCAAAGTCGGTCCGTGCCATCCTTCTTCTTGACAAAAAGAACACCACAACCCCAAGGAGAAGAACTCGGTCTGATCAGACCCAGACGCTCTTGTTCATCGAGTTGTTTCTTCAATTCCTTCAACTCATCTGGTCCAAGCTTGTAAGGACGCTTGCAAACGGGTTCCGTGCCAGGCTCAAGATCAATAACGAATTCAACTGGCCGGCGGGGAGGCATACCCGGAAGCTCTTCTGGAAAGACATCTTGGTACTCACAAACGACTGGAATCTGAGAGATAGCATCCAATTCACCATTCTCATTGAGAGAAAACAACCGAATGGTATCATCACGAGAGGCATAGATGATCACATCGTTAGAAGAGTGAGTCAACTGAATTTCCCTGGCAGCACAATCAAGCTAAGCCTTGTGCTTAGAAAGCCAGTCCATCCCGAGAATAAGATCAATATCAGAGTCACCAAGCACCATTGGTTTAGCCAGGAATCTATAGTCGCCCATCTTGATACCGACATTCGGAACCACCAAACTAGAGCTCAAACGCTTGCCCGGAGAAACGATATCCATGGGTTTACCCAAATTTGAAGAAGTGAACTCATGCTTGGCAAAGAATGGTCTTGACATGAAACAATGCGATGCACTAGTATAAAATAAGACTTTTGCAGGAATATCATTAACAGGAAGGTTACCCATGATCACCTCGGAAGAATCCTCCGCTTGAGCTGCATTCATCATGTTCACCTTGGCATGCTTAGGATTATGCTTGACCACTGCATTGCTGGAAGATCTCATTGGAGGAGGAGGAGGCGGAAGGCGCCTTTGATTGAAGCACTTGTCCGCATAGTGACCCTTTTGCTGACATTTCCTGCAAGTCACCTCTGAGAGCGGACAATGGTAAGGAGCACTTGGCCTTGGAGCTTGGTTCTGAGACTTGTTCTGATAGCCAGGGTTGGGTGGGTGGGAAGATCCACGGCCACCTGAGTTCTTCTGCTGATAAGGCTGACGGAACGGAGGAGGAGGAGGCAACCAGAACTTCTGTTGCTTAGCTGCCACAAGTGAGGAAGAAGAAGACTGAACTGCGTCTCTGACTCTCTTCTTAGATGCCTCACACTTGAGCTGAGCAGCTTCTTGTTTCAGCGCCATGTTGTAGAATTCATCATACTTTAATGGCTCGAAAAGCACGAGAGCAAGTTGCAGATCTTCTCTGAGACCACGCCTGAATTGGTAGATCATACTCTTCTCATCAGGGATGTCTTGCCTCGCAAAATGAGAGAGCTTCTGGAACTGAGTGTTGTACTGATAGACAGACATGGTGCCTTGCTTGAGATTGCGGAATTCCTCACGCTTACTCTCAACAACACTTTCTGGAATGTGGTGAGCTTTGAAGTCACGGCGGAAATCATCCCAGGTAATGACACGACCTCCTCTGGAATCTTTGTATTGCTGGAACCACTCAGCAGCTTGATCCTTGAGTTGAAAAGAGGCAAACTTGACAAAGTCCTCAGATCTGACATTGCTGCACTCGAAATGCTTGCTGATATCCACGAGCCAATCATCGGCGTCTGTGGCCTCGACACAGTAGCTGAAGGTCTTTGGCTGATTAGCAAGGAACTGGTTGAGTGAAGCGAAGTGAGGCTGATTGTTGCCTTGGCCTTGATTCCCTTGATTATCTTGCCCTTGGTTGCGATCTTGCAAGAGCTGAATCAGAATCTGAGCGTTGGCATTTGTGGCAGTCATCAGGGCTTGCCATGCCTCCGGAGGCGGAGGTGGTGGCGGAGGGTTAGCCTGATTTCCTTCATTGCGTTCCGGATTCTGACGCGTTGGCGGAGCCATCCTGAAGAGGCTGACATCCATTAGCATTTTGACAGAGATATATTCAAGATGAATCAAAGGAACGAAATTGCAACATATAGTCTTCACAATAAACATTCGAACGAGAATGAACGAATGAATTCCAAAGTAAATCCTCACACTTCCATAAGTTGAGAAGCCACTTAGAACAAGGTATGGAATAAAATCAACAAGGTACGGATGTGAACAAATACTTGGTAAGGATTACCCCATCACGAACCAAATATCTGCGGAAGAAATACTAGAGCTACATGAATTCCCACTTATAAACTCCCGAAACTTTCTGGTTATGCAATCAGGTGTTGGGGATACAGGGGACACAAAATATATCACCCAAACTAACAATACCTAGATCCAGCTGTATCCATCCTTCAACACATAACCAAGAAACCTTCGGAAATCGTCTACCTCAACCTTCGAAAAGCATCCGTTATACGAGTCATGGCAATACTCCCGCACTCGCCTCGGTACTGGGCTATCAGGGTTATCTCACCAACAACTGTACAAAAGAGATTTTCGATGCCGGCGTACTAAACTCAGGTATTCCAGAACTGTAATGATAAAATTATGACGACAACATCTCGGAGCTCAACTCCCCGGGACACCTCCTCTAAAAACCCCTGCTGACGGGAGGCAACCAAGACAATGTTGTCATCATAAAACCATCGGAACGATTCTAAGATACCCGCGTGATCCTAAAATTTTTTTTAGTGAAATTTGAGAAGAGAAGAGTCAAAACTCTACGTCAGGATGCCTTACCAGAGCGATGAGGAGACTGGGAAGTAAAAATAATTCCTAAACTCTCCGATATATAATTCCTAAATGACTCAAAACATTTTTCTAGACACAACTCGGTCGCTAAAAACGATCAATCAGTGGGGGCTCCTAAGGTCGGGGAAGGCTCTGATTACCAACTTGTAACGCCCTCGATGCGGCTATATCTCCCACGTGTCGAGGCACGACTTAGAGGCATAACCGCATTGAAAGCAATGTCGCAAGTGAGGTAATCTTCACACAACCCATGTAATACATAAGGGAAAGAGTTACATAGTTGGCTTACAGTCGCCACTTCACACAATACATAAATAAACATTCATCATTCAAGTTACACTCAAGGTCCGACTACGGTACCAAAATGAAAGAAGACTACCCCAAATGCTACATAGATCCCCGGATCACCCCAACTGGGCTCCACTACTGATCATCAGGAAAAGACACATAGTAACGGCCACGTTCCTCGTCGAACTCCCACGTGAGCTCGGTCGCGTCAACTGCACTGGCATCGTTGGCACCTGCAACTGTATTGGTAGAATCTGTGAGTCACGGGGACTCAGCAATCTCACACCCGCGAGATCAAGACTATTTAAGCTTATAGGAAGGAAAGGATTGTGAGGTGGAGCTGCAGCAAGCGACTAGCATATATGGTGGCTACACGCAAAAGAGAGCGAGAAGAGAAGGCAAAGCACGGTTGTGAAGCTAGAAGTGATCAAGAAGTGATCCTAGAACAACCTACGTCAAACATAACTCCAACACCGTGTTCACTTCCCGGACCCCGCCGAGAAGAGACCATCACGGTTACACACGCGGTTGATGTGTTTTAGTTAAGGTCAACTTCGGGTTTTCTACAACCGGACATCAACAAATTCCCATCTGCCTCATAACCGCGGGCACGGCTTTCGAAAGATAATACCCTGCAGGGGTGTCCCAACTTAGCCCATTATAAGCTCTCACGGTCAACGAAGGATATTCCTTCTACCAGGAAGACCCGATCAGTCTCGGAATCCCGGTCTACAAGACATCTCGGCAGTAATAAAACAAGTCCAGCAAAGCCGCCCGATTGTGCCGACAAATCCTGATAGGAGTTGCACATATCTCGGTCTCAGGGCACATCCGGATAAGTCAAGCTACGAGTAAAACCAGGCCTCGAGTTTCCACGAGGGGGCCCCGCAGGCTGCTCGGTTCGGACCAGCACTTAGAGAAGCGCTGGCCCGGGGGGGCTAAAATAAAGATGACCCTCGGGCTCGCGAAAACCCGGGGGGAAAAGGTGTAGGTGGTAGGCAAATGGTAAAACCAATGTTGGGCCTTGCTGGAAGAGTCTTATTCAAAGTGAACTGTCAAGGGGGTCCCATAAATCACCCAACCGTGTAAGGAACGCAAAATCAAGGAACATAACACCGGTATGACGGAAACTAGGGTGGCAAGAGTGGAACAAAACACCAGGCATAAGGCCGAGCCTTCCACCCTTTACCAGGTATATAGATGCATTAATTAAATAAGAGGTATTGTGATATCCCAACAAGTAAACATGTTCCAACAAGGAACAACAAGTCCATGTTCCAACAAGGAACAAACTTCATCTTCACCTGCAACTAGCAACGCTATAAGAGGGGCTGAGCAAAGCGGTAACATAGCCAAACAACGGTTTGCTAGGACATGGATGGTTAGAGGCTGAACATGGCAATATGGGTGGCATGATATAGCAAGTGGTAGGTATCGCAGCATAGGCATAGCAAAAGAGCGAGCATATAGCAAGCAAGGATAGAAGTGATTTCGAGGGTATGGTCATCTTGCCTGCAAGGTTCTCAGAGTTGTCGAAAGCTTGGTCCTCGTAAGCGTTCTCAACAGGTTCCTCGTTCACGTACTCATCTCCCGGCTCTACCCAAAGCAAGAACACAAGCAAAGGGGACAAACATCAATCACGATGCAATGCGCAAGCAACATGATGCAAAACATGACATGATATGCGAGATGTGATATGCAATGCATTTGCGTGCTCCGGAAGGGAAAAAGATGAACAAGGCATAATCTTGGCAAACCAAGTATGCCACTGTATAGGTGAGGTGATTTCGGTTGAAATCGATATAAAGATCACCGGAATCGGATGCACGGTTTGCAAATGACAAGCAATACAAGAATGACAATAATCTGCCATTAACAGCATGATGCTACTTAGCAAGCAACAAGAAATTAAGCTACTGCACCCAAAAATATCAACAAAGCATATGACAGTAATCTACACAAGATGCTTGACAAAAGATGAACACTGAGATACGGCTAAATCACACCACAACAGGTTCAAACAAGCATGGCAAAAGTGCAAAAGATAACAGGTTCACAGACAGTGAAAATAACAACATGCCAGAAATTAACATCAGGATGACATGTTTAGAGCAATGAAACAACATGCTATAGGAGCAGGACATAGCAAAATAAGGCATGGTATGAATCTACTCAAGGCACTTAACAAAAGTCCCTTAATGACCATAAGCCAAAAAGGATCAGAAAATACAATAACACCCATGTCAACTAAGCAAGTTTCGTTACAGGTTTCAGACTTAGCAGAAAACTGGACATGACAAAAACAGATAACAAGTAGGCATGTTCGTGAGCTCGATGCACTCACTACAGAGCATTACATGATAAACTAAGGATACATACATCAAGAAGACATGGCATAGGAACTATACATGTCAAGAAGAACATCATAGCATGCAAGGATCAACTACACCAAGCTTGGCAAAATCGAATAACATGTAAACAATCTGCCAGCAACATTTTTATAGCAAAAGTAGAGCTCGATTGACTCAAACTATGGCACTCCATAAATACAAACAAAGGCATGGATGGATAGGGCAAATCCATATGATCAAAACAGTATTACTGATCATGCTCAAAAGAGGCATAGATCTCTCTGAAACAACATGAACACATGGCATAAAAATAACAGCAGGCAGGGACTTAGTGAAAATTACTGTCTCTGAAATCAGCAACATTAAGTACCCTAGTTTGCATGCTTGTGCTAGTCACCACAAAGATCACAAAAATACATGGCATAATTCTCTGGAAAGGTAACATGGCTTATTACAAAACTCATGTAGGACTCAACTTCATAGGAGGTACACATCAATCATGGCAAAAATGACAAAAGTGCATGTTCTAATAAGAATCAGAAACTAACATCACATAGCCCTCTTCTAACGGCATTTCGGGCATCGAGATGACCTCAAATGAAGATGATGCAACGGAATGAAATGATGTACTCTTCGAGGCGAACAATTCGACATATTATACGCATGAAACGGAGCAATATACAGCAAGTTATGATGCGATGAACATGTGACGGTGATGCAAAAAAAATAAAAGACAGAGGAATTTGAGGGGGAAAGAAGTCAACCCTCGCGCGACGGGATCCAGATCGGATTTGGCGGCTCGCCGGAGCTCGGGGCGCGCGGCGGCCGGAGGCGGGGCGCGCGGCGGGGACGACGGCGGAGCCGGCGAGCGGTGGCGAGCGGCGCGGCGAGGCGGCGGCGCGGTGGCGAGCGGCGCGGCGAGGCGGCGGCTGCGGGCGTCGGCGGGCGGCGGCGTCCGGCGCGGGGCGGCGCGAGGCGGCGGGGAGCGGCGGCGGCGCGGCCCGGGCAGCTCGGCGCGGGAGGAGGCGACCGGGGCGGCGGGGAGCCGCGGGCTCGGGGGGGGCCCGCCCCGGGCCTGGCGGGTCGGCGCGGGGAGGCGGCGATGTGGGCGCGGGCTCGCCCACGTGGAGGCTCCCGATTGGCCGGGCGGCGGCGGACGGACACGTCCGCTGCCCGGATTTTTGTCCGGCGGCGGCGGGGGAGGAAAAAGATTAGGGTTAGGGTGGATTGGACCCGGGATTTCGGAGGGGGAGGTATATTTATAGGTAGAAGGAGCTAGGGAGCTCCAAATGGAGTGCGGTTTTCGGCCACGTGATCGTGATCGAACAGCGATGGACATGGGAGTGTCTTAGATGGGTTATTGGGCTGTTTTGGAGGGGTTTTGGGCTGCAACACACACAAGGCCTTCACGGTTACCCGGTTAACCTTTGGAGTATCAAACGACCTCCGATTGACACGAAACTTGACAGACGGTCTACCGGTGCTATACCAAGGCCGCTTGACAAACCTCGGTCCAATCCGAGAATGTTGAATACCCGCTCACGAAGAAATGTAAAAGGGGACGCCGGGGGACATAGGAGCGCCGGATTGCAAAACGGACAACGGGGAAAATGCTCGGATTAATGGGACGAACACGTATGCGAATGCGATGCACATGATGACATGATATGAAATGCAAGACATGAACAAAATGCAAACTGACGGGAAACCCAACCACGGAGGGAATATCATATCACATAGCCGAAAATGGCAAGAGTTGGAGTTACAATTATGGCAAGTTACATCCGGGGTGTTACATGCAGGCAGGAGTCGATCTACTTGTCTCGGACGTGATGCCTATATACATGATCATACCTAGATATTCTCATAACTATGCTCAATTCTGTCAATTGCTCAACAGTAATTTGTTCACCCACCGTAGAATATTTATGCTCTTGAGAGAAGCCACTAGTGAAATCTATGGCCCCCGGATCTATTCTCATCATATCAATATCCAACCACTTTATTATTTGCTTTGCTTTTTTACTTTGCCTTTTATTTTACCTTGCATCTTTATATCAAAAATACCAAAAATATTATCTATCAGATCTCGCTCTCGTAAGTGACCGTGAAGGGATTGACAACCCCAAATCGTGTTGGTTGCGTTGAGCTATTTGTTTTGTGTAGGTACGAGGGACTCACGCGTGGCCTCCTACTGGATTGATACCCTGGTTCTCAAAAACTGAGGGAAATATTTACGCTACTTTGCTGCATCATCCTCTCCTCTTCGGGGAAATCCAACGCAATGCTCAAGAGGTAGCACGGGGGCAACGGGATCGGGCCGATCCCGATCCAGATCGATGGGGAAGGAGAAGGGGATCGTGGGGGAGTGGGGACGGGCCGGCCTAGTCGCCCTGGTGGCCAGCTGGGCCGGTTGGGCCAGTGGGGGAGGGGCTCCTTTTCTTTTTTGTTAGTTTTTGTTTTTTTATTTCATTTTAAAGTACTTAGGCATTATGTAAAAGCATGGTCTCTTCACCATAAATACCTAGGCATTAATTGGCACACTCCGAACATTTTAGTTTTAACATTTGAAAACTTTTATTGTTTGCCTTTGTTTTAAATTTGAAATTCGAACTAGGTTTCGAACTAATGCGAGTTTATCCATAGTAACCGAGGTGACGTGGCATCGTTAACATGGATTACTGTATCCTAATTATCCGGGCGTCACATAAACCATGCAATATACATAACACATCATCATCTTTTGATGATTTCCTAAGCCAGTAGTATCTCATCATCTTTTTTATGGCTCTGTAGCAATGCACGTGCATTGTGCTAGTTACAAAATAGTCGGGGCATTTTAATGGTATATGCTAGAAATTTGCTTCCACCATAATAGTTCATACCACATTTTTTGTGCTTGCTCCTGATTTCCTCCAGTTGATCCTCAATTAAGCAATGAGAGTTGAGCTAGTCCACCATTGAAAAGTTCCCTCATGTCCTAATTTTCCCGTGAGCCAATATGCCGATGACACAATCTTCTTCATGCCTGATGTGGAAAGTCAACTGCATGATGTAAAAAATCTCTTGCTTCACTTTGTTTCCCAAACTTGATTGAGAATTAACTACTCCAAGTCAATCCTTTATCCCATCAATGTTACCGAAGACCAATTCATCAAATTGCTCAATATCATGGGTTGGTTGAGAGGTTCCTTCCCCTTCATCTATCTTGGTCTGCCTCTCAACGCTTACAGCCCAAAATTGAAGATTTCACACCCATCTGTCAAAGAATTGAGAGAAGGCTAGTAGAGTGCTCCACTATGTCGTCTTACGATGGTAGATTGCAGCTGATTAGATCTATGGTCCCTTCTTTGCCTATTTTCTTCATGTGTCCCCTCTCTTTATAGGTTGCTATCTCTGTGCAGATCAATAAATACCTCAGGTATTTCTTCTGAAGAAAATTTGGTCAAGAAAACAATGGACGTGCTCTTATTGTTTGAAATAATGTTTGCAAACCAAAAATAAATAACCTGATGTGTGGAAGGCAAGTTTCCAGTAACAAATAATGAAAATTGTGAAACTAGCCTTCCGCACACCATGTTGTTTATTTTAACAATACCCGGGAGTGTGGATTTTAAGAAAAAGATAATACTTGTGACGCCAAAAAAGTTGTACTGTGATAAAGAAAATGGTTTGTAAACAATGGTAGAAATTTGTTTTGCATCTAAACGAATCATTCCGATGACCAATTTATCGGTTACCAAGGAGAAAGTTGAACACTTATTTAAGAAAATAAATGTTTTCTCACCAAAATTGATATGTACATAGTAATACTATGCCATATATACATTGCAGATTAAAAAACTCTTATTCCTTATTCTTCTCCAAACTAAAGAGCCCAAGTGAGCTCATATACTAACAAATCCACGCCTCAATTTTTTCCCACGGTAAATAAACAAATCCACGCATCATGCCACGTTCCGGCCCACTTCATGAATAAAGCCATGGTGCTTGGGGCCTTAACCTAAAATTTCACTTCATGATCAAACGTGCACCCGCGACAACTATCTGTCGTCCGTAATAATTTTTAATAGGAATCGCATATGGGTGACACGGTAGAGGGCTGGCCCATTTAGCACGGTAGTCGCTACCATTCTTAGCGAAAGCTGTATGTTCAATCTGTCCGGTTTTCCTTTTTTTTGTTGGTTTTATTTGGTTTTTCTTTTTTTATTTCTACTTTGGTTTTCTTTGTTTTCTCATTGGTTTTTCTCGCTAGTTCTTTCTTTTTAAATTATATTTGGTTTTCTACGTCTTCTTTGTTTTTTGCATTTCTTTTTATTTCTTTGAGGTTTTTATCGGTTAACTCATGTCTACTTTATTCTCGGTACAATGTACATTTTCAGAGCTCACGTGAAACATTTTTCTGATACACTTTGAACATTTTTTTTCAAATACATGATGTACATTTAAGAAAAATGTTTCGAACACTTTTTTGAATACATAGTAACATTTCCCACATACACGTTGTACATTTCGTAGGGCAATAAACAAATATTTTACACAAACATTCTTTTATACTTTATAAATATTTTTAATTTTATCACGAACATGTTTTTGGAACCGTTAATTTTTCTTGAAAATGTCATGTAGATTTTTTAATGGAAATGAAAAATTAACCTACGGGAGCTATTTTACATATGATACATATTTTTGAAAATGTACGATAAATTTTTTTTATACTCATTTTAATATGTAATATACATTTTTCTGAATGTACAAAACATTTTATCTGAATTATGCAAACGTTTTTTTAATTGCATGGACATTTGTTTTTAAATGGCTCATGCATTTTTGCAAACACTTGACATTTTTTGAATGTCACAAACATTTTTGGCCTGCGTAATCAACAAATTTCTGTATTCATTTAATATTCTTCAACAACATGTTTAACAGTTTCTACCATTTTATGTACTATTTGTAATATATACACCTATATTTAGAATATTTCGACAAAAACAATTGTAAAAGATAAATCGACAAACGAAAACAAAAATGCGGAGAAAAAAAACATAGATAACGTAAGTATGACATCAGAAGGCGCGGTCACTGGGCTAGACCAGGAGCGGCTCCTTGTGGGCAACACTGCGAGAGGAACCGCTGCGGGTCACACATTTGCTTTTTGAGGAAAAAGCTGCGGGCTGCACAAACGCGCACCGCCTCTCTTGTACTTGAATATCGGCCGGCCCAAGCGCAGACTTCATCGTTTTTTGAAGGTTCTAGAAGCTTTGAACCTTCTAAAACTATTTTTAAATTTTCCTTCTGTTGTCATTTCATTTATTTTCATTTCCACTTTTTCCTTTTTTTATTTGTTCTTTCTGTTTCCTTTGTCGTTTCTCTTTCACGATTTTTCCTTTCTTGTTTTTCTTCTTTTCGTTTTTCTTTTCATTTCCCCTTTTCTTTTCTTTCTCCTTTTTCAAATTCGCAAAACGTTTTACAAGTTCCTAACCTTTTTTAGAAACAATGAACAATTTTTGAATCCATGAACTGCATTGCAATTTGTGAACAATTTTCAAATTTGCAAACATTAAAATTCTTGAGCAGTTTTTGGATTTGAGAATGATTTATGGAATTCATGAACATTTCTTCCAAACTCACGAATATTCCTTTATATCGTGAACATTTCTATGAAAATAGTGAACAACTTTGTTTCGAAATTACAAAATTGTGAACATATCTTCCAAACTTGCGAACTTTCTAAGTTGTGAACATTCTTTATGAAAGTAGTGAACATGATTTTTGAAATTGTGGACATTTTATGAATACACAAACAATTCTACACATTCGTGAATATTTTTGAAACCATGAACTGTTTTTGGAAATTCTACATTTTTTAAAATCATGGACATTTTCTAAATTTGAATACTTTTTTCAAATACAGGAAAATATCATATTCGTGAACATTTTTTTAAATACATCAACATTGTAAATGTTGTGAGCTTTTGGTGAAAGTCATGAAATTGTTTTAAACTTATGAACATTTTTTGAAATATAGAATCTTTGTTGTATTTCCTCGAAATATTTTCAAATTCGTGATTGTTTTAATAATTTGGAACATTCTTTGAAGTGCAGGAACATTTTTAGAAATTTCTGAACTATATAAAAAATTGTTTTTGTAAATCTTCAATTTATTTTAGAAAGCAAAAAATAAAAAAAATAAGGAAAAGGAAAAAGGCACAAAAAGGAAAAGGAAAGAGAAAAGGAGAAAAAAAAGAAGGGCCCCTCCATGGCACATGGGCCGGTCCAAAAGCGTGTGGGGGGGGGGGGGCATCGGTACGCATTTGCTGCCCTGCTATCGCGCGAAGACTATATCTTGCTTTTATAACGAGTATATCTTCAAAGTACCCTTCTGAGCTCGAGCTCAAATGAGCTCGGATGAACAGCAAAATAAAAAAAATGTAAACAAATTCATTTTTAATTGTTTTGTGGTAAAATTTGACAAATGTTTTAAGTGTTTGCAAAGTTTCATCATGAGATCATATTCGTGGAAGACGTGGCGAAAAATCAGTGCTCCAAAATGCTTTAGAATTCAACGATACTAAAATTATAGTTGGTACATGTCGTGCCACACAGACTGCCGCTTGAACTTAATCCAACAATGTATGTGCGTGAATGGCCTGCCTTTGGTCCCGTAGTAAATCATGGCGGCATGTGGAACCTGTACAACATGTCGAGCAACATTGAATGAATGAATGAATTAATCAACATTTAGATCAACAAGAAGCAAAACTTACGATGTACACAATGGGCACAATGTCTCCACTCGTTCAACTATGGCACAAAACTTCAAGGCGGAGTTGCAGATGGTGTAGCACTGATGCGATATCGACCTCACATTGCATTTCTGGATGATGTGCATGTCATAGGGTGCGAAATGTTCGCCATGGTTGTCATCGGCAGGGGGGCGAAGGGTACCTAGTTGCGGAGGGATCTTGGGTGGACAACAGCGTAGTCCAAGGATGGTATCCACGCAGGTGGGGGTTGCAGGTGTCCAACGATGCATGGGCGGCGACTTGAGAGGTACAACGACGGTGTCGGACAAGGAGGGTGCGAATGCAAAATAAGGGGGGCAGGGGCGGAGTGAAAGAAAAGTGGATTAGGGGTGTCCGAATCCTACGAGGCAGCGGTCCAAATTCCTCGAACCCCCTCCCCCGGTTTGCTCCCGGTTTGTGGGAAACGAACATCCGGACCGCACCACGGACCGATAACGTACCTATTGGATGGTAAAATGGCTTTGGACAGCTTAGTCGAGACAGATGCGGGCAATTTGAGGGTCAGCTTTGGAGATGCCCTGGCATACCTTGTGTAAAATGTTTGAGACAACTCCAACAAACTCCACCTTGCGAATATTCTCCAACATCTTAAATTCAATCATGTGTCGAACTTCCATGCATATTGGACTTGAGGTTATACCATGATTACCGTTGCTACTCCGAGACTAAATGTGACTCCACCTTCAACTATAGTATTTTTTTCAACACTCCAACAAATTAAAATACTTTTCACTTTAGTTTGCGCTCAACTTCCAAGATTATCCATTAAATGCCATCAGGGACGGAGCCAGCCCTGCGTTCTGCCCGGGCCCTTTCATTCATTGTAGCATGTGTGTACAGTAAATAGCTATAGTACAGGAAGAATTTGGGCCTTGCGCCCAGGTCCTATCTCCGCCACGGAATTCCATCACACACTGATCATTGTTCTGCATGAAAGTGAACATTTCTCTTTAGGTATCACATATAAGAGTGGTATGAATTCAACATTCTTGCTCCTTCTTAATGTATGTTTGAAACTTGATGGAACTTTACCATCACCATGCAGTCATCCCAAGTCAAATTCATAGTTGTTTCAGAACATGACTAACCACCAGTGTCCTAGTCTGTTCTCATCTCCCATGCTTATCGCAAGCCTCGCCTTTACCACCACTCCGAGTCTTTGATGCCCCGGTAGAGTACTCTCGGTTGTGAACCGTCACCACCTCAACCGCACATTGTGGAGAACCAACGGTCATCACCGACGTATGTCGAGTTAAATGTATCCCTCTGTCTACTGAGCCCAAGTCTGAACAGCGCGCCTCGCTTTCCCCACTAAAATAGGCTTCGACCCTTTGTGCACTAAAGTTGTAGCCTCGCCGTCAACATCGAGTGAAATCTTCCATCATAGTCCAGCTCCACCTTCAACATGACTCCAAGGTGAATGATCAGTCCACCATTCCGCCTCATTGACTTCATACTCCGATGTGTACACCCGTCTTGAATCAAGCTCACACCATCACCATGCTAAAGCGCACAAACCCATCGACCTGTGTTTTCACAACTAGAAAACTATTTATAGGTGGGTCACATTAGTGGTGAGCACACTCAGCGCTTATCACTCGTAATCTCGCCACTTACTAGTGGCGAGCTCAAAGTCATGCCCATGGGCCAAAATGTACTAGTGGTGGGCATGTATTGCTGCCTGCCACAGGTTACTCAAGTACCAGCGTTAGGCTTGTTTTCGACCACCACTCATAAGTTTGAGCTGTCCACCGCCGATAACCCAATTATATGTGGTGGGTACTTTCTCGTGCACGCCACTCGTAGTTATTTTTTGTAATGTCACGGTTCTAGTGTTTTAGGTTTAGGCCTATGGTCCAAAAAAATTCTTATACTAAAAGTACATCACTGGAAGTTCCATGTAAGATTTTGACATTTTTACTGTTAATTTGCTATTTTTAGGGCTTTAAATAGATTTCTAGCAATTTATCATAGGCAAATGCACTTAACGTCTTAAATATAGATAACAAACCCAAAATAATTCCAAATTTTAACATGTCACTAGTAATGGTGTATGTTGGGTGCAAAAAAAGTTTAAATTAATCGAGGAAGGATGTGTTGCTTCACATGCAAACCTGGCTTGTTTCGAATGCCTAGAAATGCATTTAATGACTTGAATATTGAAAACAGACATGAAAGTGCTAAAGTTTGACATGATCTCAGAAAATGCATTTAATGGTGTGTATTAAGTGTGGAAAAAACAAAGCCAACCGCTAGAGCTGTGATCGATCCACGTGCAAACCTAACCTGTTCTCTCTCAAAACCTAGTTTCTTCCTCAGAGATGGTCCGGTTTGTAACCAGTCTCCGTGCCAAACTTTTGCTAAACGTTCCATATTTTTACCACAGCCTCTAAGGATATCTAGTTCCAATCACCATAGATTCATTGTATACTTGCACAAGTGACAAGTTTAGGAAGACCTGTTACGAGACTTCCTCTCCTTTTTCTCCCCTAACCCTAGGTGGCTAACGCAAACTCTTCCCTCCAACCTTTGTTGATAAGCCCGTGGATTCGCATCCCCTTTGCCAGCCGCTCCGACGGTTGGTGGCGGGGAAGGGAATCCTGGTGCCTCCGCTCTGGTTAGTAGTTTACGTTAAGGTTTTTCAGTCCTCGTAGGTGCGGTGCTCGGGCGGATGGCGGCGCTACTTCCTTGAGTTTGTCTTCCGGGTTTCAATCCACCTCAGGTTCGTTCGTATGGATGTAGTCAACAGAGCTCCGGCGTAGTTTTCTTGCCATCTCCTTGTGGCTGTGAGGTTAGGGTACTCGTCATGTGGCGAGATTTGGTGTCATGTGCTTCAGATCTATGCAAGGGTTCAACGGCGATGACTGCGATTCCATGGCGCTCGTTCTTAGGGGCACGTGCACGAAAACTTCCCGGCTGCCATCGACAAGGTCAAGCCGGCTCTGGTAGGGGAGCGAAGATAGCGCCATGTTGGCGGCTCGCTTTGACGACAGTAGAGGTTGTTTGGGGTCTTGGAGTCTCAACGTAATTTTCATTATATTTGAGATGCTTTGTACTTTTGATGGTTTTTGATAATAGATCCGAATCATTTTCACACAAAAAGCGACAAGTTTAGGAAGTTATATAGTTATATTGCGAGGCAAAAGAGAGGGAAAACTATGCCTCGTTGTTCTAAATAGAGAGTCATAAAAACATAGCTCGCTAATCTGAACACACGGAGCTTTCAAAGCTATATGGGGACATTTGATTATTGTTTTCCCTCCGTAAAACGGGCACCCCTATATCTCGCTTTCAACGTGTCTCGCTTCTGACGCGCTGAAGGGGCCAGCGAGTTGGGCTGGCCCACGCACGCGGGAGGCCACAACCTCTTTTCCTCTTTTTTTTACGTTTTCTAATTTTTTTTGCTTTATTTTGTACTTTTGTTTATACTTTAAAATAGTATATAAATATATATATATATATATATATATATATATATATATATATATATATAGTGATGCTATTCATCACCCAGGATGCAGAATAAGTTATTCTTCACCCGAGGTAATTTTACGATTATTTCATAATTAAATTACGTTTGAAATTCAAATAGTTACATTCATATTGATTCACTACGTAAAATTTGGCATAAGAAAAATAAAAATATAGATCATAAGATAAAAAAAATTACAGTTTTTGTGTATTTTACACTATGTTTTTACGTTTATAATTTTATATAACATAAAATATTTTTTACGACAATTATATATTTTCTAACGGTCTCTTTTTACATCAGAAATAAGCCAAAACTTACAAAACGTAAAATTACGGTGTATTGATGGTAAAATAGAGGGGGGTGAAAAATAGTCAATCCCTATATATATATATATATATATATATATATATATATATATATAATAAAAATACTCTACAAAAAAATTTAAAAATTATTGAATAAACATTTGAAAAGAATATTGATCATGTATATAAAAATGTGAATCAAGCATTTGAAAAAAATGTCGAACAAGTATTTGAAAAATGTTGAAAAAGTATTTGAAAAAATATTGATCATGTATATAAAAATGTTAATCAAGCATTTGAAGAAAAATATTGAACAAGTATTTAAAAAATGTTAATCAAGCATTTGACAAATGTTGAACAATGATTCGAAAAATGTTAAACAAGTATTTAAAAAATGTTGAACAAGTACTTCAAAAAATGTTGATCATGTATACATAAATGTTAGCATTTGAAAAAAAGTTAAAAAAGTATTTGAAAAATGTTAATAAAGCCTTTGAAAAATGTTAAATGTGTATATAAATAATGTGGACCATTTATTAAAAAGGTGCTTGAATTTTTTATCATGTATATGAAAATGTTTTTTTTGGCAAGAAGAAGCATTTCATTAATTAATCAAAGTTTTAAAAGAAAATTCTTTAAAGGTGTATTAGGAAAATGTAGTTGACATATACAAAAAAGTAAAATGAAAACCAAAAGAAACAAAGAAAACCAAAAAAGAAATAAAAATAAAAAATAAAAACCAAGGAAACAAAGGAAAAACAAGAAAAATGGAGACAAAAAAAGAAAAGAAACAAAAGAAAAATAAAATAAATAAAAGAAAACAAAAAGAGGAAAAAACCCAAACCAAAGAAAAGCGAATAAAACAGAAGAAAAACAAAAATACCTAGAAAACCCTATGGAATACCAGCTCTTTTCCTGTCAAGTAGGCCGCGCCTTGGAATCTGTCAGGAGACACATCCTATCCCAGTGGCTAGCAATGTAGGCTCTAAAACTACGAAATCATGGGATCTACTCCCCGTCACTCTGTTTTTTCTTCTGTATTTTCTCTTCTAGGTGCGCGTAAAATGGGCCAGCCCGATTACTACCACGCTTAAGCGAGAGATTCCTTCCATCTCGCTGAACGCGAGATATAGGCCCCGCCGTAGAACATTGCTTGGTTGGAAAACGACGGGTAGGCTTGTTCCATATGGTTGGTTCACCATATTAGGTCTGTATTGTTTACAATTGTATCCCTATTTACGCTATTGGTCGGTTTACATTATAAGCCTCGGCCGGTCGTTTTCCTTCTGGATGAAAATTAGCTGCGGCTGGTATTGTCATGTCATCTATTTTGAAACGAAGGGAGTACAAATTTACACCGATTCAAAGTGGGACCTAAGAGTACTTGGTTAAGACAGTGCCAAGTACGGATTCCTCCGGAATCAGTTGGAAATATAAAAACTCTGGTAAATTTCAGTGATGTTGTTTGTAGCTTTCCACGAGTTCGTACAAATGTTGCCCTGATCTATCTATCTATCTATCTATCTATCTATACCTATACTAATTAGCGACTCTCAAGAAATTACCACGTTAATTAGATTTTACGGACCGTTCATCTGGTGGGACCGAATTATTACGGTGTAGATCAATCCAAAATATTCTCGGGAAAAAAATTGAAGGCGCACGCTCTCCTTTCTTGGTATTAAAAACAGAAGCAAAAAGACATATCTTAAGCGATCTTAAAAATACTTCCATCTTAACGTCCCAGCAAATCCAGGGGAAAAAATGAAGGCCGACGTTCTATCTTAGTACCCAAAGATCTCTTTCCTCGGTTTTAAAAAAAATCCATCTTAACGACCTAGAAAATCCTGGGGAAAAATCTGAACGCCCACGTTCTCCTTTGTTGATACTCCACGATCTATTCCCTTCCTAATACTCCACGAAGAAAAGAAAACATATCTCAATCTGCCTTCTTCTTTTTTTTTGAAATGATATCTCAATCTATCTTAAAACTCGACAATCTGTTTCCTCAGTTGTAAAAGAAAAGAGAACTTCCAACTTTTGACACCTATAGCTGCGCGGAACAACCTGGAACCTCCTCTCTAAGCAATTATCTCGAACTTCCTCCATCGACACCTTGGCCATCCCTACCCTCTGTTCTTTCCGTTTTCTTATATATCCAGGGAATTCAACAGGCTGGACGCCATGCAGTCAGATGCTACGGCAGCATATGTCAATCTGAACCAATACACCTTGGCCATCCCTACCCTCTGTTCTTTCCGTTTTCTTATATATCCAGGGAATTCAACAGGCTGGACGCCATGCAGTCAGATGCTACGGCAGCATATGTCAATCTGAACCAATACACCTTGGCCATCCCTACCCTCTGTTCTTTCCGTTTTCTTATATATCCGATACTCCACGATCTATTCCCTTCCTAATACTCCACGAAGAAAAGAAAACATATCTCAATCTGCCTTCTTCTTTTTTTTTTGAAATGATATCTCAATCTATCTTAAAACTCGACAATCTGTTTTCTCAGTTGTAAAAGAAAAGAGAACTTCCAACTTTTGACACCTATAGCTGCGCGGAACAACCTGGAACCTCCTCTCTAAGCAATTATCTCGAACTTCCTCCATCGACACCTTGGCCATCCCTACCCTCTGTTCTTTCCGTTTTCTTATATATCCAGGGAATTCAATAGGCTGGACGCCATGCAGTCAGATGCTACGACAGCATATGTCAATCTGAACCAATACACCTTGGCCATCCCTACCCTCTGTTCTTTCCGTTTTCTTATATATCCAGGGAATTCAATAGGCTGGACGCCATGCAGTCAGATGCTACGGCAGCATATGTCAATCTGAACCAATTAATTTCTGTTTGCTTGATCATGAGCATCAACTCCAAGCCGATAAGTCGTCGTCGTCATCCATAGGAGCACCACCGTTGATGACCGTTTTACTAGCTGTTCCACCCAAAGGAGATGAATTGGCTACTCAAGTGGCTAGGTTTGTGTCGTTCTCACCAGGTTTATTTTCATATTTGGTTCTTTCATCATTGGTCGTATGGATCTAGATTGAGCCCTCTGTTTTCTTGCAGCTGGTGCTAGCAATCCAATTCAGCAATCACCGTTCTTCTCTCTCCTTCAGCGCGCTAGGAAGGATTCACCCTAGGCTATTACTCCGATGTGGCGCTACAGGTCACTTGGTCTTTTGCCTGACCATACAACATCAGGAACCGCAGAAAGACTGTGTTAGATAATCATGTCTTAGTATGTGTCAAAAGTCATACTATATAAGTTAGTTTTTGGTGTCCACGTTGGTTTAGGAAATAACAAGGCAGGTTGCCGTACAGCTATAGGCTAGAGTCCTAATAGAATTAGTAATTGTAATCAGCGATGCCGGGTCATTAGATTAGGAAAGTAACTTGTGTGCGTAGGAGTACTACTTCGAGTCGGTTGCCGTATATATATATATGTGCTGGAGTCGGTTTGGACTATGTTCGGTCCTTGCTGAGACGATGCATATATATATATATATATATATATATATATATATATATATATATATATATATATATATATGCTGGTGCGTAAGATTTATAACATTGTGAAGAAAACCAGAAAATAAAGAGGAGAAACAAAGGGCACGATACGAGCCCTTGGCTATCAGTTTTCACATGCGCGTGTTCGTCGTGATTGGATGTGATCGATCCTGTGGGCAAAGTTCCAACAGACTGTACCTTAAACTGAAAGGAATTATATCTTATTCTGCAGATCAATGGCCTCAAGTTATTTGGATAGAGCTAGGCTATGGTGTTTCCTAGGAAACAGGGTTCAAAATATTGTTTTGTGTTCATGGATTTTATAGCACAATAGCCTGCAGCGACATGTTGAGATGATGGCTACATCAGTAAGTATTTAATACTTTTGTTCTCGATTTTGTTGGGTTCATAATTTCCCTTGCAGGTGTAATTATGTAGATACGAATTTAATGCAGTTTTGTGAGGCTCCGCAATCCAATTCCCTTTCAAACAACGGAGGGATTATTGTGCTTAGTGACAAGCGTCTCAAGTAGTATAGCTGGTAACTGCGGAAGTTGTCAGATTACGACCAATATGGTGGTCCTCCAGAAAAACAACACATGAAACATATATATCATTTTATCTAAGAGTATTTGTATATCAATTGTTATCCTACACTTCCAATATGTTGTCTTACTTTTCCTGCCGTCCCTTTTATCTTTTTCATATGGACATGGCCATTTATCATAAATTTGTTCACATTCTCTTTCCCATATGCATGGCATGCCGGACAATAACGCGTGCAGCCATGCCGTGTACACAGGTGAAGACTCAAGACCCATGTGTCTAACTGTAATTAGCAGTTTTATATTAGATGATGCTATGGATATGGAGTTGCATTACATGGTGAGGGGGCCGAATGTGCTGATTCCGTTCATGATGTACCTATATTTTATCTTATTGGCTCTTAATTACCACTTCATCTCTTATGTGCAGCTAATCCATGTTTTTCTAAAGTCTTCTTAATTTATCTCTTTCCCTTCTGTACAATTCCGCATATATCTGTGATGGTGCACACAAAACTGTGACTTAACATTCGTATGTAATATTAGATAGAGATGCCACATATAGAAAATAAAATAAGGTATCTTTAACTATGACTTTCATGTATTTATAATGGCCTAAGTATTGTCGGCAGAGTATCTAGAATATATGCATGCCAGACCTACTTCGCCGAACAGTACTCTACAATAGGAGTTCTAAAAAAAGCTGTGAGTAAATTTGTGTAGTAGACTTACATTGTGTGTAGAACACAAATATGATTTTTTAGTCGTTATCTCGAACCTAAAAATAATTTTGCTATGCCAAATTTAGTGGTTGCAAAATAGATCACACTAAAAATGTTTCTGCTATTGCAAGTTTGACATGAGTTTTGACTCTGTAGGTGCGGAACTGATTCACCACCTCGGAATAGTTTTGTAGCCTCTGAATTTTTCTCATGTCTGTCACAACATTACATCATTTTTATTGGGAAAATCAACGAAGAAATCCATTTCTATGTACTAATGCATGTGCTTTCATCTATGTTTTAGGGCTGATTCTTCCTTGATTTTGCTACTACTCTTCGATAACAGGAGTTATTCCAATTTTTAATTATTTGTGAACTATTTTGACTTAAATTAATGGTGAAGTCATGTTGTAACAATAATATTCCAAAGCATTTGCCTGTTGGCTGTATTTGATGCAATCAATGAGATGAAAAATTGATGTATAACTACACTTTCAACAATATTATGAGTTCACTTTCTACTGGAAAAGTGTGTGTGTCTTTCAATTTCATTTTATTTGTGTTATAATTCTAATAAAAAAGGGAATCAATGTCCCTCTGTCATAGGAAATAATTAATTTGCACAAGTGCTAAGTACCTACACTCGAAAGGCCTCTACACAGTACCAAGAGACAAATGCAGTGGAAATTGTGTGCAAGCTAAGATTCTGACCGTTACTTTTGTGTGTTTTTTAACCTTGGTAAGTTGTGCATGGTTTTTGTGTTTTTTTACTTCATAATATGTAGAACCACTGAGATATATTTTTTTATTTAGAGATGCAGATCGCATCATCTAATGCTATTCTTTCTTATCTACAAAGATGGTTTGTATCAAGGTTTTTGTTTAATGACCACTCTGTACATTTTTTGAAAATTATATGGGTTAAATAAAGTGCACAAATAGATAAATCTCCGATGTTCCATATTGATTTTTCTTATTAAGCTTCAAAACAT
Source organism: Aegilops umbellulata (assembly GCA_032464435.1). NCBI lineage: Eukaryota > Viridiplantae > Streptophyta > Magnoliopsida > Poales > Poaceae > Aegilops > Aegilops umbellulata. Next base: position 483,075,214 of record CP136055.1, read on the forward strand.
GTTACTATAAGCACAACTAACGCAGGTAATGTGGTCGCTTTGTTTTTCACATCACACTTCTCTATTTTGAATTATATTAATATGTTGTGTTGATGTTTTTTTGCATTTTTTAAGGGGAATTTCCAAATTGGTGACAACGATGTAGTGTGTGGGATATTATTATACGATTATTGTGCCATATTATAAGAGCTACAAATGTAGCGTAGAGTGTAAGATACTATTATATAATTATCATGTCATATTATAAGAACTACAAATATAATGTAGAGTGTGACATACTATTATATAACTAGCCCGTGCGAATGCACGGGTTAACGACTAGTATATATATAATGGGTAAAAATATCCAGCGATCATCGGTGATGCTGACATGCTGTGAACTACTATTGTGAATGCACTGATTCTTCTGCGCGCGCTGCTGAGAATATTACTGACACTCGTGTGCTTATATATTTTAAGATTTCCAAGGAAAAGACGGTCGTGCAAATTGTACGTGGGTCAAAGATTCGCAGCATGGCGCGCAGCTCTAGCTTTCATGAGACAACGACGTTGCCATATGAAGTTGGCGGAAGAAGCAAGTACTCTAGGCCAACTCCAAAGTACGACTTTAAACGGGGGGGACGCGGATTTTTAGGACATGCGGCCACACGTTGCTGATATCCAGTCCGTCCGCCCGCGCATCGCGATTCCTATCTTTACTAAGCCCTCTGGCAATACGAGGCAGCATGAATCACAAGGTTGAGAATACATTACAACGTGCTGTGTGGCCCATGCCGCATTTAAGTTTCCTATGAATACACGAGCGAGACAGCGCTCCGATCTAGGAATAAATGCTTCTAGGTGTCTGGTGGGCGTGATTGGAGCGGTCGTCCAGTGAACTCACTGCACATCTAGTTTTCCCCCCTCGCGCTTGGAAACAAGGTCACCGGGTCTTTCTGTTGGGTGGACATAATTGTGCGCTCGCCCGAGTTCGTTTCTCGCACTGCTCATCTTGCCTTCCCGTCGTCTGTGGACGAACAGAGCTAGGTCTGGCAATGGATTCTGCACAAACGGAAATCAGGCCAGGCCGTTGAAACCATCTTTCTGATTCGTTCTTCACCTATATATGCCTTTGGGTGTCTTGCTTCCACATGTTTTGATCTAGATTTTGGTTGGATCCCCTAGCTTAAAGGCATTGTTGGCGGCGAGTTCTAGATCTGGGTCATCCTCGTTTTTGCAAATCAGTCGGGGCGCCTTGGCACACTGCGAGAGGTTGCTGAAGATGACCTAGGCGGAAGATTTGCGGATTTGCTAGATTCTGTTGAGGGTGTTGCTGAAGATGGATCATCAATAGATTGTTGGGTGCATTTACGTTTTGCAGGGGCAGCTGGGCGTATTCACTCCTCTGCTTTGTTTTTACTAGATGCATCGCATGTGGGCTCATAAACGATGGGCATGTATTAAAGATAATCCATCCGCCTGCATACATATGTCTGCAGCTGGAGCTGGGAGGACAGGTGCATTACATGGAGCAGGCGGATAAGGAAAATGCATAACGGAACTACAATGAATCCATGATCTAATCTGGTGCATGGAGGAGCTACAACTAATCAATCTCGCGGGGGTGCACATGCGAAGAAGAACAAACCCATCGCGGGAGGGGGGAGCTTCAGAACTTGTGCATGCAGAGCATGGCCATTAGCAGCATGTTGGCGACGCCCAAGATGAAAATGTTCGTCAGCTATGCTTGATTCTGCTCAAGCAGTGTGACGTGCCTATACATAGATGCATGTGAAATCAGGTGTGCCCAGCGGGCGCTAAAGTACTATATGTACTTGTTCTCCCACTTCCAAAATCTGCATCCAGCAAACTAGAAAACACACAAACCATTGGTTGAGCGAGGAGCTAACCTGCGAATTGGATGAACACATGCTTTCGAGATGGGGGGAAACTGAGATGATATGCAAACTGAAGGAAATATGCCCTAGAGGCAATAATAAAGTTGTTATTTATACTTCCTTATATCATGATAAATGTTTATTATTCATGCTATAATTATATTAATCGGAAACTTAGTACATGTGTGAACACATAGACAAACAGAGTGTCCCCAGTATGCCTCTACTAGACTAGCTCATTAATCAAAGATGGTTAAGTTTCCTAGCCATATACATGTGTTGTTATTTGATGAACGGGATCACATCATTAGAGAATGATGTGATGGACAAGACCTATCCATTAGCTTAGCACTATGATCGTTTAGTTTATTGCTATTGCTTTCTTCATGACTTATACATGTTCCTATTACTATGCGATTATGCAACTCCCGAATATCGGAGGAACACTTAGTGTGCTATCAAACGTCACAACGTAACTGGGTGATTATAAAGATGCTCTACAGGTGTCTCCGATGGTGTTTTTTGAGTTGGCATAGATCAATATTAGGATTTGTCACTCCGGTTGTCGGAGAGGTGTCTCTGGGCCCTCTTGGTAATGCACATCACTATAAGCCTTGCAAGCAATGTGACTAATGAGTTAGTTATGGGATGATGCATTACAGAACGAGTAAAGAGACTTGCCGGTAATGAGATTGAACTAGGTATGGTGATACCGAGGATCGAATCTCGGGCAAGTAACATACCAATGACAAAGGGAACAACGTATGTTGTTGTGCGGTTTGACCGATAAAGATCTTCGTAGAATACGAGCCAATATGAGCATCCATGTTCCGCTATTGGTTATTGACCGGAGATGTGTCTCGGTCATGTCTACATAGTTCTCGAACCCGTAGGGTCCCCACGCTTAACGTTCGATGACGATTTGTATTATGAGTTTATGTGATTTGATGACCGAAGGTTGTTCGGAGTCCCGGATAAGATCGCGGATGTGACGAGGAGTCTCGAAATGTCTGAGACATAAAGATTCATATATTGGAAGGTTATATTCGGACACCGGAACGGTACGGGTCGCATCGGATAAGTTTCGGAGTACGGGGGGTTACCAGAACTCCCCCGGGAAGCTATTAGGGCCTCATGGGCCTTAGTGGAGAAGAGAGAGGGCTGGCCAGGAGGTGGCACGCGCCCCCTTGCCCCAATCCGAATTGGACAAGGGGAGGGGCAGCGCCCTCCTCCTTCCTTCTCTCCTCCTCCTCCTTCCCCCCTTCTCCTACTTGGACTAGGAAAGGGGGAAACCTACTCCTACTAGGAGTTGGAATCCCCCCTTGGGTGCGCCCCTTGTGGCTGGCCCTCCTGCTCCTGCCCTCCTTTATATACGGGGGAGGGGGCACCCCATAGACACAAAAGTTGATCTTTAGCCGTGTGCGGTGCCCCCTCCACAGTTTTCCACCTCGGTCATATTGTCGTAGTGCTTAGGCGAAGCCCTGCATTGGTAACTTCATCATCACCGTCACCACGCCGTCGTGCTGACAGAACTCTCCCTCGGCCTCAGCTGGATCAAGAGTACGAAGGACGTCACCGAGCTGAACGCGTGCAGATCGCGGAGGTGTCGTGCGTTCGGTACTTGGATCGGTTGGATCGCGAAGACATTCGACTATATCTACCGCTGAGGGAGTCCTGGATTAGGGGGTGTTCGGATAGCCGGACTATACCTTCAGCCAGACTCCAGGACTACGAAGATACAAGATTGAAGGCTTCGTCCCGTGTCCGGAAAGGACTTTCCTTGGCGTGGAAGGCAAGCTTGGCGATGCGGATATTCAAGATCTCCTGCCATTGTAACCGACTTTGTGTAACCCTAACCCTATCCGGTGTCTATATAAACCGGAGGGTTCTAGTCCGTAGGACAACTTCATCATACAACAATCATACCATAGGCTAGCTTCTAGGGTTTAGCCTCCTTGATTTCATGGTAGATCCACTCTTGTACTACCCATATCATCAATATTAATCAAGCAGGAGTAGGGTTTTACCTCCATCAAGAGGGCCCGAACCTGGGTAAACTTCGTGTCCCTTGTCTCCTGTAACCATCCGGCCTAGACGCACAGTTCGGGACCCCCTACCCGAGATCCGCCGGTTTTGACACCGACATTGGTGCTTTCATTGAGAGTTCCTCTGTGTCGTCGCTTTCAGGCCCGATGGCTCCTTTGATCATCAACAACGATGCAGTCCAGGGTGAGACTTTTCTCCCCGGACAAATCTTCGTCTTCAGCGGCTTTGTACTGCGGGCCAATTCGTTTGGCCGCCTGGAGCAGATCGAAAGCTACGCCCCTGGCCATCAGGTCAGGTTTGGAAGTTTGAACTACACGGCCGACATCCGCGGGGACTTGATCTTCGATGGATTCGAGCCACAGCCAAGCGTGCCGCACTATGTCGACGGGCATGATCTAGCTCTGCCGCCGAATAGTGCCCTGGAGCCCGCACGCACGTCGGCTCCGACCCTTAATTCGGAACCGGTGGCGCCGATCGAGGGTGATCGGTTAGACGTCACCCCGGGGGCTGCGATATGAGAAGCAATCGAGCCGAACGCCAGCCCCGCACTCTGCATGACCCGTGACTCCGAGGATCCGGATTCCCCTCCGGACTCCGAACCTCTCGCGCACTTGCCAATCGAATCCGATTGGGCGCCGGTCATGGAGTTCACCACCGCGGACATCTTTCAGCACTCGCCCTTTGGCGACATCCTGAACTCACCAAAGTCTCTCTCTTTATCGGGAGAGCCCTGGCCGGACTATGGCGAGCAAGGATGGGATACGGACGATGAAGAAATTCAAACCCCACCCACCACCCACTTTGTAGCCGCTGTCGATGATTTAACCGACATAATTGACTTCGACTCCGAAGACATCGACGGTATGGACGACGATGCAGGAGACGAACAGGAACCAGCACCTGTAGGGTGCTGGAAGGCCACCTCGTCATATGACATATATATGGTGGATACTCCAAAAGATGGAGATGGCGATGGAACAGCGGAGGATGATACCTCCAAGAAATAGCCAAAGCGCCGACGTCAGCGGCGCCGCCCTAAATCCCGCCAAAGCAAAAACGGTGATTCCGGCACGGGAGATAATACTACCCCGGATAGCGCCAAAGAACACCCCCTCCAACAAGATTCGGCACAGGAAGATGGAGAAGCCAGCCCTCGTGAGAGGGCGGTAGACCAAGAGGTTGAGGACGATAACTACATGCCTCCCTCCGAAGACGAGGCAAGCCTCGACGACGACGAATTCGTCGTACCATCAGACCCCGCCGAACAAGAGCGTTTCAAGCGCAGGCTTTTAGCCACGGCAAGCAGCCTCAAGAAAAAGCAACAACAGCTTAGAGCTTATCAAGATTTGCTAGCTGAAAGATGGACTGAAGTCCTTGCGGCCGAAGAGCATGAACTGGAACGCCCCTCCAAGCGTTACCCAAAGCGCAGGCTGCTACCCCGATTAGAGGAGGAAGCACCTACATCACCAGCGCATGACATGGCAGACCGGCCACATCGTGGACACGACAGAGAGGCCTCTAAGCCCGCCACTCAAGCCATGCCCCGACGCCGCTCAAAACACGCTAAGGCACGGGACAACGCGCCGGACCTGCGAGATATACTGGAGGACAAGGCAAGGCAAACAAGGTCGATCTATGGATCCGCAGGCGCCCCACGACATGTGACGGTGATCGTCACTCCGGATACGATAAATTCGGCCGGGCCGAACACAATGGACAAAGCTCCTGTGTGCTGCGTCGTGATATAGCCCAGTATAGAGGTGCCACACACCCACTATGCTTCACAGATGAAGTAATGGATCATAAAATCCCTGAGGGCTTTAAACCCGTAAACATCGAATCATACAATGGCACAACAGATCCCGCGGTCTATATCGAGGATTATCTCCTTCATATCCACATGGCTCGTGGTGATGATCTACACGCCATCAAATACCTCCCACTCAAACTTAAGGGACCGGCCCGGCATTGGCTCAACAGCCTGCCAACAGACTCAATCGGTTCTTGGGAGGACCTGGAAGCCGCATTCCTCGACAACTTCCAGGGCACTTATGTGCGACCTCCGGATGCTGATGACCTAAGCCACATATCCAGCAGCCAGAGGAATCGGCCAGGCAATTCTGGACATGGTTCCTAACGAAGAAAAACCAGATAGTCGACTGTCCGGACGCTGAGGCCCTAGCGGCCTTCAAGCATAATATCCACGACGAATGGCTTGCCCGGCACCTAGGACAGGAAAAGCCGAAATCTATGGCAGCCCTCACGACACTCATGACCCGCTTTTGCGTGGGAGAAGACAGCTGGCTAGCTCGCAGTAACAACTTAGCAAAGAATCCTGGTAATTCGGATACCAAGGACAAAAGTGGCAGGACACGCCGGAACAAGCAAAAGCGCCGTGTTAACAGCGATAGCAACGAGGATACGGCAGTAAATGCCGGATTCAGAGGCTATAAATCCGGTCAGCGGAAAAAGCCATTCAAAAAGAATACTCAGGGCCCGTCCAGTTTGGACCGAATACTCGACCGCTTGTGCCAGATACATGGCACCCCCGAAAGGCTAGCAAATCACACCAATAGGGATTGTTGGGTGTTCAAGCAGGCAAGCAAGTTAAGAGCCGAAAACAAAGACAGGGGGCTGCACAGCGACGGCGAGGAGCAGCCCAGGCCGCCGAACAGTAGTGGACAGAAGGGTTTGCCCCCAAAAGTGCGGACGATGAACATGATATACGCAACCCACAATCCCAAGAGGGAGCGGAAGCGTGCGCTACAAGATGTATACGTGCTGGAGCCAGTCGATCCAAAGTTTAACCCATGGTCCTCCTGCCCGATCACCTTTGATCGAAGGGACCATCCCACTAGCATCCGTCACGGCAGGGTTGCCGCATTGATTCTGTTGGGGAACGTAGTAATTTCAAAAAATTTCCTACGCACACGCAAGATCATGGTGATGCATAGCAACGAGAGGGAAGAGTGTCGTCTACGTACCCTCGTAGACCGAAAGCGGAAGCGTTATAACAACGCGGTTGATGTAGTCGTACGTCTTCATGATCCGACCGATCCAAGCACCGTTACTCCGGCACCTCCGAGTTCTTGGCACACGTTCAGCTCGATGACGTTCCCCGGGCTCCGATCCAGCAAAGCTTTGGGGAAGAGTTCCGTCAGCACGACGGCGTGGTGACGATCTTGATGTTCTACTGTCGCAGGGCTTCGCCTAAGCACCGCTATAATATGACCGAGGTGGAATATGGTGGAGGGGGGCACCGCACACGGCTAAGGAACGATCTCAATGATCAACTTGTGTGTCTATGGGGTGCCCCCTGCTCCCGTATATAAAGGAGCAAGAGAGGGGGTGGCCGGCCTAGGGTTTGGCGCGCCAGGGTGTGGAGTCCTACTAGGTTTCCAAGTCCTAGTAGGAGTCCACCAAGAGGGGAGGAAGGGAGAAGGAATAGGAGGAGAAGGAAAGGTGGCCGGCCCCCTTTTCCCTAGTCCAATTCGGACCAGAGGGAAGGGGGGGCGCAGCAGCCTTTTTCCTCTTCCCACTAAAGCCCATCAAGGCCCATTACTTCTCCCGTAATCCCGTAACTCCCCGATACTCCCGAAAATACCCGGATCACTCAGAACCTTTCCGATGTCCGAATATAGTCGTCCAATATATCGATCTTTATGTCTCGACCATTTCGAGACTCCTCGTCATGTCCCCGATCTCATCCGGGACTCCGAACTCCTTCGGTACATCAAAACTCATAAACTCATAATATAACTGTCATCGAAACCTTAAGCGTGCGGACCCTACGGTTCGAGAACAATGTAGACATGACCGAGACACGTCTCCGGTCAATAACCAATAGCGGGACCTGGATGCCCATATTGGCTCCTACATATTCTACGAAGATCTTTATCGGTCAGACCGCATAACAACATACGTTGTTCCCTTTGTCATCGGTTTGTTACTTGCCCGAGATTCGATCGTCGGTATCAAATACCTAGTTCAATCTCGTTATCGGCAAGTCTCTTTACTCGTTCCGTAATACATCATCTCGCAACTAACTCATTGGTTGCAATGCTTGCAAGGCTTATGTGATGTGCATTACCGAGAAGGCCCTGAGATACCTCTCCGACATTCGGAGTGACAAATCCTAATCTCGAAATATGCCAACCCAACAAATACTTTCGGAGACACCTGTAGAGCACCTTTATAATCACTCAGTTACGTTGTGACGTTTGGTAGCACACAAAGTGTTCCTACGGTAAACGGGATTTGCATAATCTCATAGTCATAGGAACATGTATAAGTCATGGATAAAAGCAATAGCAACATACTAAACGATCGGGTGCTAAGCTAATGGAATGGGTCATGTCAATCAGATCATTCAACTAATGATGTGACCTCGTTAATCAAATAACAACTCCTTGTTCATGGTTAGGAAACATAACCATCTTTGATTAACGAGCTAGTCAAGTAGAGGCATACTAGTGACACTCTGTTTGTCTATGTATTCACACATGTATTATGTTTCCTGTTAATACAATTCTAGCATGAATAATAAACATTTATCACGAATTAAGGAAATAAATAATAACTTTATAATTGCCTCTAGGGCATATTTCCTTCAGTCTCCCACTTGCACTAGAGTCAATAATCTAGTTCACATCGCCATGTGATTTACCAGCAATAGTTCACATCACCATGTGATTAACACCCATAGTTCACATCGATATGTGACCAACACCCAAAGGGTTTACTAGATTCAGTAATCTAGTTCACATTGCTATGTGATTAACACCCAAAGAGTACTACGGTGTGATCATGTTTTGCTTGTGAGAGAAGTTTAGTCAACGGGTCTGCCACATTCAGATCCGTTATGTATTTTGCAATTTTCTATGTCTACAATGCTCTGCACGGAGCTACTTTAGCTAATTGCTCCCACTTTTAATATGTATCTAGATTGAGACTTAGAGTCATCTAGATTAGTGTCAAAACTTGCATCGACGTAACCTTTTACGACGAACCTTTTTGTCACATCCATAATCGAGAAACATATCCTTATTTTACTAAGGATAATTTTGACCGATGTCCAGTGATCTACTTCCTAGATCACTATTGTACTCCCTTGCTTAACACAGTGTAGGGTATACAATAGATCTGGTACATAGCATGGCATACTTTATAGAATCTATGGCTGAGGCATAGGAAATGACTTTCATTCTTTTTCTATCATCTGCCGTGGTCGGGCTTTGAGTCTTACTCAATTTCACACCTTGTAATACAGGCAAGAACTCTTTCTTTGACTGTTCCATTTTGAACTACTTCAAAATCTTTTCAAGGTATGTACTTATTGAAAAACTTATCAAGCGTCTTGATCTATCTCTATAGATCTTGATGCTCAATATGTAAGCAGCTTCACCGAGGTCCTTCTTCGAAAAAACTCCTTTCAAATACTCCTTTATGCTTCACAGAATAATTCTACATTATTTCCGATCAATAATATGTCATTTACATATACTTATCAGAAATGTTGTAGTGCTCCCACTCACTTTCTTGTAAATACAGGCTTCACCGCAAGTCTGTATAAAACTATATGCTTTGATCAACTCATCAAAGCGTATATTCCAACTCCGAGATGCTTGCACCAGTCCATAGATGGATCGCTGGAGCTTGCATACTTTGTTAACACCTTCAGGATCGACAAAACCTTCTAGTTGCATCGTATACAACTCTTCTTTAATAAATCCATTAAGGAATGTAGCTTTGTTTATCCATTTGCCGGATTTCATAAAATGCGGCAATTGCTAACATGATTCGGACAGACTTAAGCATAGATATGAGTGAGAAACTCTCATCGTAGTCAACACCTTGAACTTGTCGAAAACCTTTTGCGACAATTCTAGCTTTGTAGATAGTAACACTACTATCAGTGTCCGTCTTCCTCTTCAAAGATCCATTTATTTTCTTTGGCTTGCCGATCATCGGGCAAATCCATCAAAGTCCACACTTTGTTCTCATACATGGATCCCATCTCAGATTTCATGGCCTCAAGCCACTTTGCGGAATCTGGGGCTCACCATCGCTTCTTCATAGTTCGTAGGTTCATCATGGTCTAGTAACATGACTTTCCAAAATAGGATTACCGTACCACTCTGGTGCGGATCTTACTCTGGTTGATCTACGAGGTTCAGTAGAAACTTGATCTGAAGTTTCATGATCATTATCATTAGCTTCCTCCCTATTTGGTGTAGGTGTTACAGAAACTGATTTCTGTGACGTACTACTTCTCAATAAGGGAGTAGATACAGTTATCTCATCAAGTTCTACTTTCCTCCCACTCACTTTTTTCGAGAGAAACTCCTTCTCTAGAAAGTTTCCGAATTTAGCAAAAAATCTTGCCTTCGGATCTGTGATAGAAGGTGTACCCAACAGTCTCCTTTGGGTATCCTATGAAGACACATTTCTCCGATTTGGGTTTGAGCTTATCAGGATGAAAATTTTCACATAAGCATCGCAACCCCAAACTTTAAGAAACGACAAATTTGGTTTCTTGCCAAACCATAGTTCATATTGTGTCGTCTCAACGGACTTAGATGGTGCCCCTTTTCTCGTGAATGCAGCTGTCTCTAATGCATGATCCCAAAACGATATTGGTAAATCGGTAAGAAACATCATAGATTGCACTATATCCAATAAAGTACGGTTACGACGTTCGGACACACCATTATGCTGTGGTGTTCCAGGTGGCATGAGTAGTGAAACTATTTCACATTGTTTAAATGAAGGCCAAACTAGTAACTCAAATATTTTACCTCTGCGATCATATCGTAGAAACTTTTATTTTCTTGTTACGATGATTCTCTACTTCACTCTGAAATTCTTTGAACTTTTCAAATGTTTCAGACTTATGTTTCATCAAGTAGATATACCCATATCTGCTCAAATCATCTGTGAAGGTTAGAAAATAATGATACTTGTCGCGAGCCTTAATATTCATCGGACCACATACATCAGTATGTATGATTTCCAACAAATCTGTTGCTTGCTCCATTGTTCCGGAGAACGGTGTTTTAGTCATCTTGCCCAAGAGGCATGGTTCGCAAGCATCAAGTGATTCATAATCAAGTGATTCCAAAATCCCATCAGCATGGAGTTTCTTCATGCGCTTTACACCAATATGACCTAAACGGCAGTGCCACAAATAGGTTGCACTATCATTATTAACTTCGCATCTTTTGGTTTCAATATTATGAATATGTGTATCACTGCGATCGAGATCCAATGAACTATTTTCATTGGTGTGTATGACCATAGAAGGTTTTATTCATGTAAACAGAACAACAATTGTTCTCTAAATGAATAACTGTATTGCAATTAACATGATCAAATCATATTCATGCTCAACGCAAACACCAAATAACACTTATTTAGTTTCAACACTAATCCCGAAAGTATAGGGAGTGTGTGATGATGATCATATCAATCTTGGAACCACTTCTAACACACATCGTCACCTTGCCCTTTAACTAGTCTTTGTTCATTCTGCAACTCCCGTTTCGAGTTACTAATCTTAGCAACTTGAACTAGTACCAAATACTGAGGGGTTGCTATGAACACTAGTAAAGTACACATCAATAACATGTATATCAAATATACTTATGTTCACTTTGCCATCCTTCTTATCCGCCAATCACTTGGGGTAGTTCCGCTTCCAGTGACCAGTCCCTTTGCAGTAGAAGCACTTAGTCTCAGGCTTAGGACCAGACTTGGGCTTCTTCACTTGAGCAGCAACTTGCTTGCCGTTCTTCTTGAAGTTCCCTTCTGTCCCTTTGCCCTTTTCTTGAAACTAGTGGTCTTGTTAACCATCAACACTTGATGTTTTTCTTGATTTCTACCTTCGTCGATTTCAGCATCACGAAGAGCTTGGGAATTACTTTCGTCATCCCTTGCATATTATAGTTCATCACAAAGTTCTACTAACTTGGTGATGGTGACTAGAGAATTCTATCAATCACTATTTTATCTGGAAGATTAACTCCCACTTGATTCAAGCGATTGTAGTACTCAGACTATCTGAGCACATGCTCACTAGTTGAGCAATTCTCCTCCATCTTTTAGCTATAGAACTTGTTGGAGACTTCATATCTCTCAACTCGGGTATTTGCTTGAAATATTAACTTCAACTCCTGGAACATCTCGTATGGTCCATGACATTCAAAACGTCTTTGAAGTCCCGATTCTAAGCCGTTAAGCATGGTGCACTAAACTATTAAGTAGTCATCATATTGAGCTAGCAAAACGTTCATAACGTCTGCATCTGCTCCTGCAAAAGGTCCGTCACCTAGCGGTGCATCAAGGACAAAATTCTTTTGTGCAGCAATGAGGATAAACCTCAGATTACAGATCCAATCCGCATCATTGCTACTAACATCTTTCAACACAATTTTCTCTAGGAACATATCAAAATAAACATAGGGAAGCAACAACGCGAGCTATTGATCTACAACATAGATATGCTAATATTACCAGGACTAAGTTGATGATAATTTAAAGTTCAATTAATCATATTACTTAAGAACTCCCACTTAGATAGATATCTCTCTAATCCTCTAAGTGATCACGTGATCCAAATCAACTAAACCATGTCCGATCATCACGTGAGATGGAGTAGTTTCAATGGTGAACATCACTATGTTGATCATATCTACTATATGATTCACGCTCGACCTTTCGGTCTCCGTGTTCCGAGGCCATATCTGTTATATGCTAGGCTCGTCAAGTTAAACCTGAGTATTCCGCGTGTGCAACTGTTTTGCACCCGTTGTATTTGAACGTAGAGCCTATCACACCCGATCATCACGTGGTGTCTCAGCACGAAGAACTTTCGCAACGGTGCATACTCAGGGAGAACACTTCTTGATAATTAGTGAGAGATCATCTTATAATGCTACCGTCAAACAAAGCAAGATAAGATGCATAAAAGATAAACATCACATGCAATCAATATAAGTGATATGATATGGCCATCATCATCTTGTGCTTGTGATCTCCATCTCCGCAGCACCGTCATGATCACCATCGTCACCGGCGCGACACCTTGATCTCCATCGTAGCATCGTTGTCGTCTCGCCAATCTTATGCTTCCACGACTATCACTACCGCTTAGTAATAAAGTAAAGCATTACATCGCGATTGCATTGCATACAATAAAGCGACAACCATATGGCTCCTGCCAGTTGCCGATAACTCGGTTACAAAACATGATCATCTCATACAATAAAATTTAGCATCATGTCTTGACCATATCACATCACAACATGCCCTGCAAAAACAAGTTAGACGTCCTCTACTTTGTTGTTGCAAGTTTTACGTGGCTGCTACGGGCTTAAGCAAGAACTCATCTTACCTACGCATCAAAACCACAACGATAGTTTGTCAAATAGACTCCGTTTTAACCTTCTCAAGGACCGGGCGTAGCCACACTCGGTTTAACTAAAGTTGGAGAGACAGTCTTCCGCAAGCCATCTACGTGCAAAGCACGTCGAGGGAACCGGTCTCGCGTAAGCGTACGCGTAAGGTTGGTCCGGATCGTCTCGTCCAACAATACCGCTGAACCAAAGTATGACATGCTGGTAGGCAGTATGACTTGTATCGTCCACAACTCACTTGTGTTCTACTCGTGCAAATAACATCAAACCATAAAAACCTAGGCTCGGATGCCACTGTTGGGGAACGTAGTAATTTCAAAAAATTTCCTACGCACACGCAAGATCATGGTGATGCATAGCAACGAGAGGGAAGAGTGTCGTCTACGTACCCTCGTAGACCGAAAGCGGAAGCGTTATAACAACGCGGTTGATGTAGTCGTACGTCTTCACGATCCGACCGATCCAAGCACCGTTACTCCGGCACCTCCGAGTTCTTGGCACACGTTCAGCTCGATGACGTTCCCCGGGCTCCGATCCAGCAAAGCTTTGGGGAAGAGTTCCGTCAGCACGACGGCGTGGTGACGATCTTGATGTTCTACTGTCGCAGGGCTTCGCCTAAGCACCGCTATAATATGACCGAGGTGGAATATGGTGGAGGGGGGCACCACACACGGCTAAGGAACGATCTCAATGATCAACTTGTGTGTCTATGGGGTGCCCCCTGCCCCCGTATATAAAGGAGCAAGGGAGGGGGTGGCCGGCCTAGGGTTTGGCGCGCCAGGGTGTGGAGTCCTACTAGGTTTCCAAGTCCTAGTAGGAGTCCACCAAGAGGGGAGGAAGGGAGAAGGAATAGGAGGAGAAGGAAAGGTGGCCGGCCCCCTTTTCCCTAGTCCAATTCGGACCAGAGGGAAGGGGGGGCGCAGCAGCCTTTTTCCTCTTCCCACTAAAGCCCATCAAGGCCCATTACTTCTCCCGTAATCCCGTAACTCCCCGATACTCCCGAAAATACCCGGATCACTCAGAACCTTTCCGATGTCCGAATATAGTCGTCCAATATATCGATCTTTACGTCTCGACCATTTCGAGACTCCTCGTCATGTCCCCGATCTCATCCGGGACTCCGAACTCCTTCGGTACATCAAAACTCATAAACTCATAATATAACTGTCATCGAAACCTTAAGCGTGCGGACCCTACGGTTCGAGAACAATGTAGACATGACCGAGACACGTCTCCGGTCAATAACCAATAGCGGGACCTGGATGCCCATATTGGCTCCTACATATTCTACGAAGATCTTTATCGGTCAGACCGCATAACAACATACGTTGTTCCCTTTGTCATCGGTTTGTTACTTGCCCGAGATTCGATCGTCGGTATCAAATACCTAGTTCAATCTCGTTATCGGCAAGTCTCTTTACTCGTTCCGTAATACATCATCTCGCAACTAACTCATTGGTTGCAATGCTTGCAAGGCTTATGTGATGTGCATTACCGAGAAGGCCCTGAGATACCTCTCCGACATTCGGAGTGACAAATCCTAATCTCGAAATATGCCAACCCAACAAATACTTTCGGAGACACCTGTAGAGCACCTTTATAATCACTCAGTTACGTTGTGACGTTTGGTAGCACACAAAGTGTTCCTACGGTAAACGGGATTTGCATAATCTCATAGTCATAGGAACATGTATAAGTCATGGATAAAAGCAATAGCAACATACTAAACGATCGGGTGCTAAGCTAATGGAATGGGTCATGTCAATCAGATCATTCAACTAATGATGTGACCTCGTTAATCAAATAACAGCTCCTTGTTCATGGTTAGGAAACATAACCATCTTTGATTAACGAGCTAGTCAAGTAGAGGCATACTAGTGACACTCTGTTTGTCTATGTATTCACACATGTATTATGTTTCCTGTTAATACAATTCTAGCATGAATAATAAACATTTATCACGAATTAAGGAAATAAATAATAACTTTATAATTGCCTCTAGGGCATATTTCCTTCAGATTCTTGACCCAATTATCGACAGATTTCATCTCACAAGAGTCCTCATGGATGGCGGCAGCAGCCTGAACCTGCTTTACCAGGATACAGTGCGGAAAATGGGCATCGATCCCTCGAGGATCAAGCCCACAAAAACGACCTTTAAAGGCGTTATACCAGGTGTAGAGGCCAGCTGCATAGGCTCAGTAACACTTGAAGTGGTCTTCGGATCTCCGGACAATTTCCGAAGCGAAGAGTTAATCTTCGATATAGTCCCGTTTCGCAGTGGCTATCACGCCCTGCTCGGGCGAACCGCATTCGCAAAATTCAATGCGGCGCCGCACTACGCATATCTCAAGATCAAGATGCCAGGCCCTCGAGGAGTAATTACGGTCAATGGAAACACCGAGCGCTCCCTCCGAAAGGAGGAACACACGGCGGCACTCGCAGCAGAAGTACAAAGCAGCCTTATTAGGCAATTCTCCAGTCCGCAGTTAAAAAGCCAGACACCACCAAGCGCGCCCGGAATAACCTACAGCAAGGCCGCCTGGCACGTTCTGAGCAGGCATAGCAGTGTTACCCCAACCCCAGCCCTTGCGACATAGCGAAACTGGTGCGTCGCGTACATAACTACGCTCTCAAAATACCATGGGCGAAGGGGAAGGGGCACAATATTGGCAAACCCAAAATACGGCCTAAAACGTACTAGGGGCTGCCGAATTTTTTCTTTTCTCTTACTTTCAGGACTCCATACTTCGGACGACCTGTTCGGCGATTCAACCGCCGCACAAACGATGCAAGACCCAGGGAAGCAGACAAGCCATGCCGCACTACGGAACCCCAAGGTGGTCTCTGTTACGAGCAGTATACCTGTTTTTGAATACAATTCCGCGGCCTGCCCTGGCAAGGACATGTTAAATAGTCCAATATCTTTTGCTTATCGCACTATTTGTATCGTTCTGCTTTGATAGCAGCCTCTTTATAAACAATGCATAGCCTTTTTGTCTGTTTTTTGCATTATCCCCTTTTTTATATATATGTTCATCAATAACATGTGGCACCCGTACACTATGGTACGGCAAATACACCAGGGGCTTCAGTACCCCGTAACATGGTGTAAGAAGTCCGAACACTTCATAAGTGCGGCACCCCAAACTTATAGCACTATATGCATCGGCTCCGAATCATGATTTGGGTCAATAGTTGGGTTTGCCCGGCTCCTATGTTTTGGTGCCTTACGTTCCGCTATATCGGCTAAGGTAGCACTAGGAGAACCACTGCGATTGTGCCCCGGTTGAGCTGGGTTAAGCACCTCAGGGGAGAAAGCTAAAACTGACTGTCATGATGAGGTGAGAGACCGGTCGCTGTTCGAGAGGTTTTTCGAGTCCCTAAAGACTCATGCCGCTTCGAGCGAGGAGCCGACTTTGTCCGGCCAAGGCGTGGATAGCGCCCCGAACTCGGTCTTCCGAACTAGGGGCTTCGCCAAAATTTAAAATTATAAAGTTCTATGGCTAAGTGAGAGTGTTCAAGCATTATAGTCCGATTGCCTGGTTCGTTGTGCTGAGCGCCTCCCTCGAAGGACCCAACTATGGGAAAAAGAGCGCTCAGGTTTATCCCGAACACCCCAGCACTAGTGGCATGGGGGCGGAAGCCGACGACTCACCATTTCTCAATTTTTTGATAAACGGCCGCACAAAAAATAATATTTTAAATTTAACAAGCATTGCTTAGCGCATATGAACAAGTTTTCAGCGCACGGGATAAACACGAGCGAGTTCATTCAAAAATTACATCCTTGGTACATTCATCCGCCACAAGGCGGGCACCCGCAAGAACATCCTTATAATAGTTCTCGGGCTTGCGATGCTCCTTCCCCGGCGGCGGCACGTCCCTCACAAGCTTCTCACCATCTAGCTTACCCCAGTGCAACTTTGCACGGGCAAGGGCCCTACGGGCACCTTCGATGCAGATGGAGCGCTTGATGACGTCAAGCCTTGGACAGGCCTCCACCAGCCGCCGCACCAGCCCGAAGTAGCTCCCAGGCAGGGCCTCTCCGGGCCATAGCCGAACTATGAAGCCCTTCATGGCCTGTTCGGCCGCCTTGTGGAGCTCGACCAGCTGTTTCAGCTGGTCGCTCAAGGGCACAGGGTGTCCGGCCTCAGCATACTGAGACCAGAACACCTTCTCGGTTGAGCTGCCCTCTTCAGCTGGTAGAATGCGGCGGCGTCAGATATGCTGCGGGGAAGATCTGCGAACGCCCCTGGAGAGCTCCGAATTCGGGTAAGTAACAAGTAGTTTACTTTTATATTTCTGCTTTACATAAAGAATGCCTTACCTGCTGCTATATTTTTCATATCCTCCGACTCTTGGAGGGCCTTTTGGGCTTCGGCCTTGGCAGACTTGGCAGTCTCAGAGGCCGCCGCAAGCTCGGACGCTTGCGTTTTTGACTCATGCTCCAAACTCTCATGTTTCTTCTTAAGAGTCTGAAGCTCTTGCCGCACCTCGCCGACCTGGGCCTCAAGTTTCTCTCGCTCGGTGCGCTCCACGGCCGCTTTCTTTTCGGCCTCGGACAACGCCTGCTTAAGGGTCGCCACCTCAGTCGTGGCCCCTACAATAAGCAGTACAATCCTGCTATTTTTTGCAATAACGTCTTTTTATAGGCATTTTCTCTGTAAGGTATTTCTTACCTTCTTTCTCCTCGAGATGCCGCTTGGCAAGGCCGAGCTCTTGCTCGGTCTGCTCGAGGCCCTGTTTCAGGGCACCCACCTCCGCAGTCAGTGCGGCAGTGGCTAGCAGCCAAGCCTGCATACGCATATTCGACTCTTTTTTGTTAGACTCCTGCGAAATTTAATAGATCCTCTATTCGGCTTTTCTTTCCGAACGCCAAACAGAGCATCAGGGGCTACTGTCTATGCAGTTATAGTCTTACATTTTTTTTACTTACTTCGAAGCCTGTTAGAAGGCTAGCGCAAGCTTCGTTCAGTCCGCTTTTGGCAGACTAAACCTTCTGGATCACCGCACTCATAATAGTACGGTGCTCCTCGTCGATGGAGGCGCCGTCAAGCACCTCCAGCAGACTATCCGGTACCTCCGGTTGGACGGAGGCCATCGGCTCGGAAGGCTTGCTCCTCTTGACAGGAGTTCGCCTGCCGCGGTCCGGAACCGTTGAAGATTCCGGCGCGGCGTCCGGCTCAAAGTCGGACTTGGAGCCCTGGGGGGTTTTGTCCCCTTTACTCCTGGAGTCCGGGAGGTCACCTTGTGGCTCCTCCAGGACCACCTCCTCCTGCCCCGGAGCTCGTTGCGATGCCACTTCGGCGTCGTCTGCAGTGCGGGGGAAGACAACGGGCGGAACCGAGTTCACGTCCGACGAATCCAGGGAGCCGCTCGACGACTCATCGAGTTTGGCCCGGGGCGGGCTGCACAATTATGTTCGGCATTAGGGAAAGCTGAATGACAAAATAATATCATGAGTCACTCTGGTATCTGAATACTTACGATTTCGCCGGGCGCTTGGCCCTATCCGGCCACTCCTCGTCATCCTCGCTGGCGTTGGGGGAGTAGTCCGGCGGAGGGGTCTTCTTCTTGTTGGACCCTCCGGCCTCCCCCGTTGGGGCGGCCTTCCTTTTCTTTCCTCCCCCGCTGGAGGGGGAGAGGTTTCTTCTTCCTCCTCCTCGTTTTCACAGGAGGAGAGTGTCTCGGACTCGTCAGATGACGAGTCCGACACCACCACGTTACGGGCACTCTTTCGAGTCCCCGTGGCCTTCTTCTTCTTGGCCTTCTTCTCTGGCACCACATAAGGCGCCGGAGCCAGCAGCTTCACTAGGAGAGCAGGGGCTGGGTCTTCGGGCAAGGGAGCTGGACAGTTAATCTGTCCGGATATCACCTGCCAAGCCTGTCAAAGGTAAGGGAGTTTAGATCCCGCATAGAGTCAAACTGTGAAAAAACTTAAACATCCTGTAAAAGGTGAAAAATAGCTTACCTCGCTAGCGTGACGCTGCGAGTATCCGCGGTCCTCGGAAGCAGATGCGGGAGCCTCGGCGCCTTTGGTTAGCACCTTCCAGACGTCTTCATACGTCGTGTCGAAGAGCCTGTTGAGGTTTTGGTGCTGCGCCGGGTTGAACTCCCACAGGGTAAAGTCCCGTTGTTGACACGGGAGGATCCGGCGAACGAGCATAACCTGGACTACATTGACAAGCTTGATCGGCTTGTTCACCAGGGACTGGATGCATGTTTGCAGTACGGTCACCTCTTTTTCGTCACCCCACGATAGGCCCGTCTCTTTCTAGGACATAAGCCGCATGGGGGGTCCGGATCGGAACTCAGGGGCTGCGATCCATTTCGGGTCGCGTGGCTCGGTGATGTAAAACCACCCGGATTGCCACCCCTTTAGGGTCTCCATGAAGGAGCCCTCGAGCCATAGGACGTTGGCCATCTTGCCCGCCATGGCACCTCCGCACTCCGCCTGGCTGCCGCGCACCACCTTGGGCTTGACGTTGAAGGTCTTGAGCCAGAGGCCTAAATGGGGGCGGACGCGGAGGAAGGCCTCGCACACGATGATAAACGCCGAGATGTTGAGGACGAAGTTCGGGGCCAGATCATGGAAATCCAGGCCGTAGTAGAACATGAGCCCCCGGACGAATGGGTGGAGTGGAAAACCCAGTCCGCGGAGGAAGTGGGGAAGGAAAACTACCCTATCTTGGGGCCTTGGAGTGGGGATAAGCTGCCCCTCCTTGGGAAGCCGGTGCGCGATGTCCTTGGACAAGTATCCGGCCTTCCTTAGCTTCTTGACATGGCCCTCCGTGACGGAGGAGACCATCCACTTGCCTCCCGCTCCGGACATTGCTGGAGAAGGTTGAGGTGGGAAGTGCGGGCTTGGGCGCTGGAGCTTAGGTGCGCAGAAGATGGATAGGCAAAGGAGGAAGAAGGCGTAGGTAAAAAGGTGGATCCTTATCCCCTTATATGGGCGGATGCGGCTATGCGTCCCCACCAGCCTAGTAAAACTCGCTTGCCTCCCAAGCGCCGTGATAAATGGCACGGTTGGGTTACCCACATCCGTATTGATGAGAGTCCCGTAAAAAGGGGCACACGATCTCTGCTTTGACGGGACGTGCCAAGGAAACCGCCTAGCAAAACACGCTGAGGTGGAAGATTAAAAACGATTCGAGAAAAGGACTTGGCCGTAGTATGATGTCACGCTACGGAATACGTCAGCAGATTAGATTTGTGTTAGTATTATTCTCTCTATGGCAATATGTGGAAACTTATTTTACAGAGCTGGACACTATTCTTGGTCTTTAAAATCTTCTTGAAGAACTTGGAGGAGGAACCCGCCTTGCAATGCCGAAGACAATTTGCGCGCCAGACTCGTCGTCATTGAAGCCTGGTTCAGGGGCTACTGAGGGAGTCCTGGATTAGGGGGTGTTTGGATAGCCGGACTATACCTTCAGCCGGACTCCAGGACTATGAAGATACAATATTGAAGACTTCGTCCCGTGTCCGGAAAGGACTTTCCTTGGCGTGGAAGGCAAGCTTGGCGATGCGGATATTCAAGATCTCCTGCCATTGTAACCGACTTTGTGTAACCTTAACCCTATCCGGTGTCTATATAAACCGGAGGGTTCTAGTCCGTAGGACAACTTCATCATACAACAATCATACCATAGGCTAGCTTCTAGGTTTTAGCCTCCTTGATCTCGTGGTAGATCCACTCTTGTACTACCCATATCATCAATATTAATCAAGCAGGAGTAGGGTTTTACCTCCATCGAGAGGGCCCGAACCTGGGTAAACTTCATGTCCCTTGTCTCCTGTTACCATCCGGCCGAGACGCACAGTTCGGGACCCCCTACCCGAGATCCGCCGGTTTTGACACCGACAACCGCGTTACTAAACGCTTCCGCTTTCGGTCTACAAGGGTACATGGACACACTCTCCCCGCTCGTTGCTATGCTTCTCCTTGATAGATCTTGCGTGATCGTAGGAATTTTTTTGAAATATTACGTTCCCCAAAGTGGCATCCGAGCCAGGTCTATGCGTAGATGTTATATGCACGAGTAGAACACAAAGTGTTATGGGTGATAATAGTCATACTGCTTACCAGCATGTCATATTTTGATTCGGCGGTATTGTTGGATGAAGCGGCCCAGACCGACATTACATGACCGCGTTCATGAGACTGGTTCTACTGCCGTGCTTTGCACACATGTGGCTAGTGGGTGTTAGTTCCTCCAACTTTAGTTGAATCGAGTGTGACTACGCCCGGTCCTTCTTGAAGGTTTAAATAGCACACTTAACGAAAAAATCATTGTGGTTTTCATGCGTAGTAAGAACGGTTCTTGCTAAGCCCGTAGCAGCCACATAGAACTTGCAACGACAAAGTAGAGGATGTCTAACTTGTTTTTGCAGGGCTTGCTGTGATGTGATATGGTCAAGACGTGATGATATAAATTGTTGTCTGAGATGATCATGTTTTGTAACAGTTATCGGCAACTCGCAGGAGCCATATGGTTGTCGCTTTATTATATGAAATGCAATCGCCATGTAAGTGCTTTACTTTATCACTAAGCGGTAGCGATAGTCATAGTAGCAATAGTTGGCAAGACGACAACGATGCTTTGATGGAGATGAAGGTGTCAAGCCGGTGACGATGGTGATCATGGCGGTGCTTTGGAGATGGAGATCAAAGGCACAAGACGATGATGGCCATATCATATCACTTATATTAATTGCATGTGATGTTTATCCTTTATGCATCTTATTTTTCTTAGTACGAGGTAGCATTATAAGATGATCTCTCACTAAATTTCAAGGTACAAGTGTTCTCCCTAAGTATGCACCGTTGCGACAGTTCATCGTGTCGAGACACCATGTGATGATCGGGTGCGATAAGCTCTACGTTCACATACAACAGGTGCAAGCCAGTTTACACACGCAGAATACTCGGGTTAAGCTTGACGAGCCTAGAATATGCAGGTATGGCCTCAGAAACACTAAGACCGAAAGGTCGAGCGTGAATCATGTAGTAGATATGATCAACATAGTGATGTTCACCATTGAAAACTACTCCATCTCACGTGATGATCGGACATGGTTTAGTTGATATGGATCACGTCATCACTAAGATGATTAGAGGGATGTCTATCTAAGTGGGAGTTCTTAAAGTAATATGATTAATTGAACTTTCATTTATCCTGAACTTAGTACCTGATAGTATTTTGCATGCCTATGTTGTTGTAGATAAATGGCCCGTGCTACCGTTCCGTCGAATTTTAATGCGTTCCTAGAGAAAGCTAAGTTGAAAGATGATGGTAGCAACTACATGGACTGGGTCCGTAACTTGAGGATTATCCTCATTGCTGCACAAAATAATTACGTCCTGGAAGCACCGCTAGGTGTACCACCCTCGCCAGCCTGCAGACATTGTGAATGCCTGGCAGTCGCGTGTTGATGACTACTCGATAGTTCAGTGTGCCATGCTTTACAGCTTAGAACCAGGACTTCTACGATGTTTTGAATGTCATGGAGCATATGAGATGTTCCAAGAGTTGAAGTTAATATTTCAAGCAAATGCCCGGATTGAGAGATATGAAGTTTCCAATAAGTTCTACAGCTGCAAAATGGAGGAGAATAGTTCTGTCAGTGAACATATACTCAGAATGTCTGGGTACCATAACCACTTGACTCAGATGGGAGTTAATCTTCCTGATGATCGTGTCATTAACAGAGTTCTTCAATCACTACCACCAAGCTATAAAGGTTTCGTGATGAACTATAATATGCAAGAGTTGAACAAGACAATTCCCGAGCTCTTCGCAATGCTAAAAGCTGCGGAGGTAGAAATCAAGAAGGAGCATCAAGTGTTGATTGTCAACAAGACCACTAGTTTCAAGAAAAAGGGAAAATGGAAGAAGGGGAACTTCAAGAAGAACGGCAAGCAAGTTGCTGCTCAAGTGAAGAAGCCCAAGTATGGACCTAAGCCTGAGACTGAGTGCTTCTACTGCAAAGGGACTGGTCACTGGAAGCGGAACTGCCCCAACTATTTAGCGGATAAGAAGGATGGCAAAGTGAAAGGTATATTTGATATACATGTTATTGATGTGTACCTTACTAATGCTCGTAGTAGCGCCTGGGTATTTGATACTGGTTCTGTTGCTCATATTTGCAACTCGAAACAGGGGCTACAGATTAAGCGAAGATTGGCTAAGGACGAGGTGACGATGCGCGTGGGAAATGGTTCCAAATTGATGTGATCGCCGTCGGCACGCTACCTCTACATCTACCTTCGGATTAGTTTTAGACCTAAATAATTGTTATTTGGTGCCAGCGTTAAGCATGAACATTATATCTGGATCTTGTTTGATGTGAGACGATTATTAATTTAAATCAGAGAATAATGGTTGGTCTATTTATATGGGTAATATCTTTTATGGTCATGCACCCTTGATGAGTGGTCTATTTTTGTTGAATCTCGATAGTAGTGATACACATATTCATAGTATTGAAGCCAAAAGATATAAGTTTAATAATGAGAGTGCAACTTATTTGTGGCACTGCCGTTTAGGTCATATTGGTGTAAAGTGCCTGAAGAAACTCCATGCTGATGGGCTTTTGGAATCACTTGATTATGAATCACTGCTTGCGAACCATGCCTCATGGGCAAGATGACTAAGACTCCGTTCTCCGGAACAATGGAGCGAGCAACAGACTTGTTGGAAATAATACATACTGATGTATGCGGTCCGATGAGTGTTGATGCTCGCGGCGGGTATCGTTATTTTCTAACCTTCACAGATGATTTGAGCAGATATGGGTATATCTACTTGATGAAACATAAGTCTGAAACATTTGAAAAGTTCAAAGAATTTCGGAGTGAAGTGGAAAATCATTGTAACAAGAAAATAAAGTTTCTGCGATTTGATCGTGGAGGAGAATATTTGAGTTACGAGTTTGGTCTTCATTTGAAGTAATGCGGAATAGTTTCACAACTCACGCCACCCAGAACACCACAGCGTAATGGTGTGTCCGAACGTCGTAGCCGCACTTTATTAGATATGGTGCGATCTATGATGTCTCTTACTGATTTACCGCTATCGTTTTGGGGTTATGCTTTAGAGACGGCTGCATTCACGTTAAATAGGGCACCATCTAAATCCGTTGAGACGACACAATATGAACTACAGTTTGGCAAGAAATCCAAGTTGTCGTTTCTTAAAGTTTGGGGCTGCAATGCTTATGTGAAAAAGCTTCAACCTGATAAGCTCGAACCCAAATCGGAGCAATGTGTCTTCATAGGATACCCAAAGGAGACTGTTGGGTACACCTTCTATCACAGATCCGAAGGCAAGATATTCGTTGCTAAGAATGTATCCTTTCTAGAGAAGGAGTTTCTCTCAAAAGAAGTGAGTGGGAGGAAAGTAGAACTTGATGAGGTAATTGTACCTGCTCCCTTATTAGAAAGTAGTTCATCACAGAAATCAGTTCCATGATTCCTACACCAACTAGTGAGGAAGCTAATGATGATGATCATGAAACTTCTGATCAAGTTACTACCGAACCTCGTAGGTCAACCAGAGTAAGATCCGCACCAGAGTGGTACGGTAATCCTGTTCTGGAAGTCATGTTACTTGACCATGACAAACCTACGAACCATGAGGAAGCGATGATGAGCCCAGATTCCGTGAAATGGCTCTAGGCCATCAAATCTGAGATGGGATCCATGTATGAGAACAATGTGTGGACTTTGGTTGACTTACCCAATGATAGGCAAGCCATAGAGAATAAATGGATCTTTAAGAAGAAGACTGACGCTGACGAGTAATGTTACTGTCTACAAAGCTCGATTTTTGCAAATGGTTTCCGATAAGTTCAAGGAGTTGACTACGATGAGACATTCTCACCCGTAGCGATGCTTAAGTCCTTCTGAATCATGTTAGCAATTGCCGCACTTTATGATTATGAAATTTTGCAAATGGATGTCAAAACTGCATTCCTTAATGGATATCTTAAAGAAGAGTTGTATATGATGCAACCGGAAGGTTTTGTCGATCCAAAAGGTGCTAACAAAGTGTGTAAGCTCCAGCGATCCATTTATGGACTGGTGCAAGCATCTCGGAGTTGGAATATACCCTTTGATAGTGTGACCAAAGCATATGGTTTTATACAGACTTTTGGAGAAGCCTGTATTTACAAGAAAGTGAGTGGGAGCTCAGTAGCATTTCTGATATTATATGTAGATGACATATTGTTAATCGAAAATGATACTAAATTTCTGGACAACATAAAAGGATACTTGAATAAGAATTTTTCAATGAAAGACCTCGGTGAAGCTGCTTATATATTGGGCATCAAGATCTATAGAGATAGATCAAGACGCTTAATTGGACTTTCACAAAGCACATACCTTGATAAAGTTTTGAAGATGTTCAAAATGGATAAAGCAAAGAAAGGGTTCTTGCCTGTGTTACAAGGTGTGAAGTTGAGTCAGACTCAATCCCCGACCACTGCAGAAGATAGAGAGAAAATGAAAGTCATTCCCTATGCTTTAGCCATAGGTTCTATCATGTATGCAATGCTGTGTACCAGACCTGATGTGTGCCTTGCTATTAGTTTAGCAGGGAGGTACCAAAGTAATCCAGGAGTGGATCACTGGACAGCGGTCAAGAAAAGCCTGAAATACCTAAAAAGTACTAAGGATATGTTTCTCGTATATGGTGGTGACAAAGAGCTCGTCATAAACGGTTACGTCGATGCAAGCTTTGACACTGATCCGGATGAATCTAAGCAAACCGGATACGTATTTATATTGAATGGTGGAGCTGTAAGTTGGTGCAGTTCGAAGCATAGCGTCATGGCGGGAGCTACGTGTGAAGCGGAGCACATAGCAGCTTCGGAAGCAGCAAATGAAGGAGTCTGGATTAAGGAGTTCATATCCGATCTAGGTGTCATACGTAGTGCATCGGGTCCAATGAAAATATTTTGTGACAATACTGGTGCAATTGCCTTGGCAAAGGAATCCAAATTTCACAAGAGAACCAAGCACATCAAGAGACGCTTCAATTCCATCCGCGATCAAGTCAAGGAGGGAGACATAGAGATTTGCAAGATACATACGGATCTGAATGTTGCAGACCCGTTGACTAAGCCTCTCTCATGAGCAAAACATGATCAACACCAAGACTCGATGGGTGTTAGAATCATTACTATGTAATCTAGATTATTAACTCTAGTGCAAGTGGGAGACTCAAGGAAATATGCCCTAGAGGCAATAATAAAGTTGTTATTTATATTTCCTTATATCATGGTAAATGTTTATTATTCATGCTAGAATTCTATTAACCGGAAACTTAGTACATGTGTGAATACATAGACAAACAGAGTGTCCCTAGTATGTCTCTACTAGACTAGCTCGTTAATCAAAGATGGTTAAGTTTCCTAGTCATAGACATGTGTTGTCATTTGATGAACGGGATCACATGATGTGATGGACAAGACCCATCCGTTAGCTTAGAACTATGATCGTTTAGTTTATTGCTATTGCTTTCTTCATGACTTATACATGTTCATATGACTATGAGATTATGCAACTCCTGAATACCGGAGGAACACTTAGTGTGCTATCAAACGTCACAACGTAACTGGGTGATTATAAAGATGCTCTACAGGTGTCTCTGATGGTGTTTGTTGAGTTGGCATAGATCGAGATTAGGATTTGTCACTCCGATTGTCGGAGAGGTATCTCTGGGCCCTCTCAGCAATGCACATCACTATAAGCCTTGCAAGCAATGTGACTAATGAGTTAGTTATGGGACGATGCATTACAGAACGAGTAAAGAGACTTGTTGGTAACGAGATTAAACTAGGTATGGTGATACCGACGATCGAATCTCGGGCAAGTAACATACCGATGACAAAGGGAACAACGTATGTTGTTGTGCGGTTTGACCGATAAAGATATTCATAGAATATGTAGGAGCCAATATGAGCATCCTGGTTCCGCTATTGGTTATTGACCGGAGATGTGTCTCGATCATGTCTACATAGTTCTCGAACCCGTAGGGTCTGCACGCTTAACGTTCGATGATGATTTGTATTATGAGTTTATGTGATTTGATGACCGAAGGTTGTTCGGAGTCCCGAATAAGATCACGGACGTGATGAGGAGTCTCGAAATGGTCAAGACATAAAGATTCATATATTGGAAGGTTATAGTCGGACACTGGAATGGTTCGGGTCGTATCGAATAAGTTTCGGAGTACCGGGGGTTACCGGACCCCCCGGGAAGCTATTAGGGCCTCATGGTCCTTTGTGGGTGTCCTGGGAACGGTGGACCCAAACTTGCCTGCCTGCGGCCCACAGCATGGCTCCACCAGTGGCCCTGTACAACCCATCTTCACCAGCAAACACTCAAGATCCTCGCGAGGCGGATGGCACAAGACCTCCTCGAGACGGCCTCACCAGGCCGGCTCGCGAGGGGTGGAGAGATCAAGGCAAGGGACACCTCGCGAGGTTTCTATGACGCAAGCCATGACGACCGGCGCGAGGCGAGCGCCAGCGCATGTAGTGTCCTCACTTCCTCTTCGGTGCTAAAGGGGCAAGCGCATACGAGGAGTCTCGAGGCGTCAGACAAAGGTTTCCATATCGGTGCAATGCGACCAAGACCAGCAGGACAAGAGGACGGAGGTCACCGTGGAGCCCAAGACAGCGTCACCACCAGAGCCTTTAGCAGGCGAAGACCACCTTTAGTCAGGATAACTTGTACTAGTTGTCTTCCTTCGAATTTGGCCGTTGTGGCATCCCTTCCCGCTCAATATTTGGGGAGAGGACCAGGGCCTCTATAAATAGGACTAGCCACCACCACAGGAGGCAACTGATCTAGGATCATTCAAATCATCCTCTATCACACAAGCTCACCAAGCACAAGAACACCTCTCCTCAGGAGGTTGTTCTTCCCTTGTAACTGTTCATCCTCAGCCCAAGATGCAATCCACCACACCACACTGGAGTAGGGTATTGCACCACATCGGTGGCCCGAACCAGTATAAACTCTCGTGTCTCTCTTTCTGTGGGTTCGATACGTGCTATGCTTTGAGATCGCGGTGAGAGTGAGGGCGTGATTAGGTAGGGAGAGATCTTTGTGCGCACCCCAGTGTTCGAACCTCATGGGTTTTGCCGAAACCCGAAATCCGACATTTGGTGCGCCAGGTAGGGGTGCGCCGGAGCCTCTCTTCCGCCAGTTGATCTGCCAACACTCCGCGGTTCCGATGTCTGGCGACCAGATGACCAACGCCGACCACTAGGCACCCTGCCTAGCCCGAACGGCGTCAACCACCCAAGAAGACCTCAACCTCGCTCCTCGGGCGGCACGCGCCCCGCCAAACGCTGCGGGGCACGGGCGGCGCGGCTCGGCGCCGCCCACCCTTACCCCGTGGCGCGCGCGGGCCGCCGCAAGAGCCTCGAGCTATGCCGCGATGACGGCACCGCACACCCGGCGGGAACAGGCGAACATGAGGGACGCACTCACAGTGGCACGGGAGCTGCTGCGGTGCTGACTGATGAAGAGTGGCCGGGATGCATTGCTGGAGTGCGTCGCCGAGCTACTGGACACCGCGGCCACGGGAGCACCAGCCTTCTGCTCCCTGCTTACGCCTCAGGCCGCGGCCGGATTGCATGGTGGGCCTCGCCGCGCCCGCGTGCCCCCAGGCGCGCCAGGAGGCTCCATCGACACCGGCGCGACTAGCATCACCTGACGCCCAATCGCACCCACGCCACCTCCGATGAGCGCGGGCACGAGCGTTGCCATCTGCGGCCCCAGCGGGATGCCGCCCTACCATCCTCAGGGTGGCGCATTGGGCCAGGCAACGTGGAGCGTGGGGCACTTCGGCAAGGTCTTCCAGGCGACGGCCTCTGAGGCCTATGTGCCCCACATGATGGACCAGGAGTACACGCTGGAAGACGACTATGGCTCGTTCCTCGAGCCAGGCTGGGAGGAGGAGGCGATAGAAGCCGAGGCCTTCCAGGAGCCTCCCTGGAGCCTCACCGACCATGCCGGCGACAACAGCTACAGGGTACCACTAATCTCTCAGGAGCAAGCTTACGCTAACCATGGGTCGCAGGAGGATCAGGTCACAGTGGCGGATGGCGGCCTAGCTCGACAACCTCCCTTCCACCAGGAGGAGTGCAATGGGGGCTGCAGGGAAGGAGCCAGGAGCAAGGCCCCTCCCCGCATCACGCGGAGCAGGGCGTCCCCGGAGGTAGGCCCTCTGCCGGGGAGGTGCTGGTAAGCCTTCCCCCGGCAGAGGACCCGTGGTCGCCGAGGGCGCCGCTGGCGTCCCCTTTGCCCCTTGGCTTCGTCCTGGTTTCTGTACGCCCCAATGGTGGTCGAGGGTGGCGCAAGGCGGGGCCCTCGTCCGGTGATATGAAGTAAGGCTCGCGCCTGTGAAGGTCTCCGCTCGTGACACTCTCACGTAATAATAAGTGGGGCTGTACACACCCCGGAGTCTCAGGAGTGCCACCCTCGAGCCTCGGGGGCTCCCTCCCACGTCCTAGTGGCAGCACTTAGCTCCGCGCTGGTGAGAAGACAAGAAGACTAGACTAGGCGCCGGACGCGGCCATTTGCTTTTAATCTCTTTTCTGTAGCCCTGTTTTCTGGCGTTGAATTTAAGTTTGAAGTTGAATTTTCATTGGTGTTTGCGGGGGGTGTCTTTCATTGTTCGTGTGATTTCTTGCGATTTGGTTCCTTGCCTTGATTCAGAGTTCGCACGCGCTGCCTCCCCCCTCGCGAGATCCTCGCGAGCGAGGGCTGGGCGCGGCGCACGCGCGCTGCGCGCATGTTCTGCCATGGCTGATGTTTTCTTCTCGCGAGGCGCTCTCGGACGGATCGACAGGCTCCTCAGAAGTTCACGGCCTCACGAGCCGGTTCAAAACTTGTCCGGACTAAGGTAAACTATAGTGGCAAGCTCACGGCGGGACTCGCGGGCTCGTAAAAACACATCTCTGGTTTGTCCTAAGGAATAGAAGTAATAATCTGTTTACATGAGGGGCTCCCCCTCCCAAAATGATCTTACAACTTCCAGGGCTATGCCCGAGCTTTCGCATGCAGGGTCAACGATAAGGAAGCGCGGGCTCAATCGGACATGTCGCTCACTGCACCCTCCGTTTCGCCCTCGGACACGTCACTGGCGTCGCTGTCGCTATTGCTGGCGTCACCGTCGCCGTTGCCGGCGCCGCCCTCACCATCGTCGACCACATCGCCTTCATCCGCAGCGACCACCACCGCGTCGTCCTCAGAGGAGAAGGCCCTGACTAGAGCATCCACATTCTCTTCTACCCAGCGCACCAGATCCCCCCGGATGGCCTCGGGCACGGGGGCAATGGCGGCGTCAAAATAGAAGTTGGGGTAGGTGTTCTGGAGGTGGCTGAAGATGCGGGAGAACGCGCGCCTGAGCAGGTCGCGGCTCCTCTCTTCAACAAGCTCGTGAGCCCTCTCGGATTGATTCTCCATGCGTGTCACCACGTCGGTGAAGAAAGGAGGTGACTGGCGTAATCGTTCGAGTGGGGATGAGGGGCATCTTCGTCGCAGATGGCGCCCAGCGCCACGTTGTCTCTAATCCTAAGGCTTTGGAGCATCGGGGCGTGCACATGCTCCAGCGTCTGTCACCGGAGCGCTTCCTCCATGCTCTGCTGCGCGAAGGACTCGGTGCTGGCGACCCGCTGCTGAAGGGAAAGCAGCTCGGCACGGGAGGAAGCCAGCTCAGCTTGCACTGAGACCAGGGCGGCTGCGGCGGCTTTCTCGCGCTGCGCCACCTCAGCCAACTATGTCCTAAGGGCAGTAGTACTGCCCATGGCTTCGGCTTCCACAAGCTCCAGCTTCAGGTCGTACCTACCAACAAGATCTGCGCGAGCCTCGGCCACCCTACTGTCGACCTCCTTCTGGATCCTCACCTCGCGCGCGTTAGCGTCATCCTCCGCTTAGGCAACCTGGCCTTCCCTCGTCTCCAACCTCTCAAGCTCAAGGCTGCGCTCCATGGCTTCCAGCGCCAGCGTCTCCTCGCGCTTCCGGATCTCTTCCTCCTCGGCAGGCGTCCCCTTCATCAAAGCAAGGGCGCCCCTGCGCCTCCACCTACTGCTCCAAAGAGCCGTTCAAGGCCGGGAGCTCCCTCCTGCGCTCCTTGGCGATCGCACGATGACGGCCGGCCTCCCTGGACTCCTCCAAGGCTCGAACGCTGGCTTCACGGGAGGTTGCCAGGGATGCCCCGGCCTCCGTGTTGGCATGCTCACGCTGGAGGCGCCCGAAGTTGATGGCTACCTTCAGTTGACGACATTCCTCCGGCAGCCGGAGGCCCTCAGCTTCAAGGCGCATGTCAACATCCGCGAGTTCTCTGCCAAGACGGCTCATCGCGCCCATTGCTTCCTGAAAGAGCTCATGGTGGATGGCACTTCGCTCGCGCGCAAGCTTGAGTGCGCGACCAGGCCCGTCTCCTGCGGCAGGGGTAGCGGAAGGGCCCCGTATCAGCTCGCTCCCTCCCAGCAGGGGGCTGGGGGCTCACGCTTCCCCCAATCACCGTCTGGGCCATGGTGGAGGCCTGGACGGGTGAGGATCCGCTGCTCGAAGAAGAAACCAAGACCGAAGCCATCCAGCCGCCGTCCACAACTAGAGGAGGAGCCCTTTGCACGCTCGTCGCACCCCCGGCGAGGCCGCCAAGCTAGCGTACCTGCCTCTCCGGCCGACCTCGTGCCGGGGGCGGCATGCTGGCTTGGGACGCTCAAGGCCAGCG
This sequence comes from Aegilops umbellulata, assembly GCA_032464435.1. Taxonomy (NCBI): domain Eukaryota; kingdom Viridiplantae; phylum Streptophyta; class Magnoliopsida; order Poales; family Poaceae; genus Aegilops; species Aegilops umbellulata. The sequence continues at coordinate 483,107,317 of CP136055.1, forward strand.
AGAGATTCGAGGCAGGGGGAGGTTGCTTCCCGGGAGGCTTCACAGCCATAGAGGAAGGGATCCTGAAGAGCCGCCATCAGGAAGGGAGGTAACACTTGAGGAATCACAAAGATAAGGTACTTACTGATCTTTGGCGATGTAATTTCTCTGTTTCAATGGTCGGAGGGCACCATTGCTGCAGCTTGGGGACCCCTTCCTCTTGCGGAGCGCTTCAAAGTCCACACGGAGCCGGCTGAAGCGTTGGACATAGCGGCCAGCACAGGGCGCGACTGGTGAAGCGCCCAAGAAGATGACCTCAGGAGCGCCAAGCTGGGGAGAGCCATCGGGTTCCGCCTCGCGATGACCTGCTAAGGCCTTGGGAGCTTTGGCCTCAGGAGCAGCGGATTGCGTCGCCCCCTTCGAGTACCACCCCAGGGCGAGAGTCACGGGCTCCCGGAGATGGTGCCTCAGGAGCCTCGGGTGGCGTCGACACCTCGGCACCCATGCCTCCGTCCTCCAGTGGTGCTTGCCCACCTACGTCCACTCTTAGGGAAAGTTCGGCGCCGACGACAAGGAGGGGAACCTCGGTGATGGGGTTCTCGCGGGGCCACTCAAGGCCAACTGGACGTGGCCCCCATTCATCAAAGGGTGGCATCAGCCCCGCGAACTCCACCTTGTTCGAGCAGCAGTACAAGAGACAACCCTCCAATGGCATATCGGCTGGCGAGGGGTCGCCCGTCAGGACCTCGAGCACCATTCTTCGTGCCTCGAGCGGAAGCCCTGACTCCTGAAGCCTCATGCGATCCTGGTCGACAGACAGGGCCCACATCGGCTGGGAATGGCGCTGGAGTGGAGCGACGCGGCGTCGGAGGAACTCCTTCATCACCATGGGCGCAGTCAAGCCAAGATCTTTCAACCTCTTCAACCGGAGCCAGACGAAGGCGAGGCGGGGGCTCGCAAGCTTCTCATGATCCTAGCCGGAGCTGGGGACGGCAGGCATCGACGGAGGCAAGAGCAAAGGGTTGAGCACTCTGACATCCACATACACCCACCGCGTCCGGAACCCGTTCGCAGATAGCGGGAGTTCAAAGTCAATCCCCGAGCCGGCCGTTGCTGCCACGACCTGGAAGCTCAGGCATCCCGAGCATTGCTTGGGGTCGGTCAGGTGCAGCGAGAAGAAATGGCGCAGAAGGGCCACGGAGGGGGCAATGCCCACCATGGCCTCACAGACGAAGGCAAAGAGGGCAAGAAGAGCAACAGATTGGGGATCTAGGTGCAGCATATGGATCTGGTAATGTGAAAGCACGACGTTGAAGAAGTCGGAGAAGGGAGGGACCAGGCCGGCCCACAGGACGTCGATGAAGAATTAGACCTCGGTGCCTGTTCTATCAACAAAAGCTCGGGATGTAGGCCAAGCCACCGTCCCTCCCCATTCGTTGAAGCTGGTGGCGAGCGCAGGGCGGACCTTGTCAATGGCCTCCCGATTGAGCACCCGCGATCGGCCGACAACGGGCTCGACGGCCGGAGGCGGGCTGGCTGAGGACAGGGGCTTCTTCCCTTTCTCCGTTCGGTTTGTGTCAGTGTGGAACGACACCTATGGGATCACAATAATCCCTAATACGATTGCGCGGGCGCAGGGTTGCGAGGAGAGCAGGGCTAGTAGACAACACAAGGATCGTTTACCCAGGTTCGGGCCGCAAGGATGCGTAAAAACCTAGTCCTGCTTTGGTGCGTGTATTTCTGAGAGTTCTTGAGCTCTCGAACTAGCTATGGTCAGTGCGTGGTTCCAAAGAGCCGAATCCCTCTCCAGTATGCCATGGGCCACCTTTTATAGTTGAAAGGGGCTGCCACAGTGACACACAGGAGGTGAAAAGGCATACAGTGCCCTGAGCTTATCGCTCATATTACAGGACAAGACGCATTTAATGCGTAGCTTAGGTGTCCTCTTGCTTTATTGGGGACGGGGGAGAGGCCCATCCCGTCCGTCACCGCTCCTCGTTGCCTTGACACGTGCCCCGGACAGTGAGCTGCACGGTGCCATGTAAGCAGTCAGGCAGCTGAGGTGGCGCGGCGGTGGAGCCATCACGAAGATCTGCATGTCGCCACGCAGGTGCTCGATGAGTTGGCCTGGGAGGTGCATGTTGCCACGCAGGTGCCCGCCCAGCTGGTTGGGCTGGCATCTGCATGTGAACGGTGGCGGAAGCTTGTTCGGCGTGGGTTTGGCGGTGGCCCCGCTGGCGTCGTTGGTGAGGGCCTTGCCGGGTGGCCCGGCAAGGGCCTTGCCGTGGCGTGCTGTCGTCCCCGGCAAGGACCTTGTCGGGGGTCTGGTGGTCTTCCTCGGCAGGGATCTTGCCGAGAATCGTCGTCTTCTAATCCTCATCCGATCTTGTATATGTCTTCACAAAGATCTGCATGCCGCCACAGAGGCGCCTTCCCGAGCTCTGGTCCCACGTTGATGACGGCGCTGGGGGCCGTGGGCTTAAGGGTGGCTCGCTCTGTTGGTGTGGGGCGAGCTGTCTCGGCAAGGGTCTTGCCGGGGCCGCTGAGGCCGCCCGGCAAGGGTCTTGCCGGGGGAACCTGCTTCGTCCCTCTGATCTTCATGGTCTTGGCCTTGGCGTTGCTTTGATCATCTTGGGCTTCGGTCTTACCTCGGGTGATGGAGCGTGCCCCGCCCAGACCCTTAGGTTGCACATGAGGGGTTGTGGGAACGGGGGCATGCGGGTCGACGTCGACTTCCCGGCTCCTTGAGTTATGTATCTCCGCCGTGGATGGAAGACGTTTGCCCGCATCCACAGCCTAACGGCGGGGCTCGTCCTCTACTTCAAATTAATGGAGGACGGCCTGCTCTCCATCAAGGTCTTCGGGGAGTTTGGAACTCGTCTGAAATGTTGCGTGGAGAGCTCCTCTGATGGAGATTCTGACGATGGAAGCTCTTCCTCGAGCGAAAGCGACGAGTAGGACAGCGGGGACGAGTCTGACTAGGCACCGGACGCCCCGCGCCTGGGTGGGTGCGGCAGCAGCAGCATCTGCACCTGGCCGCTCCTCTAGTAGGGTTTTGTCGAGGGCGGGGCTAGCTCCTTGAACTTATCAGGGCCGTCTCCTTGGGCGGCTGGCGTCGGGAGGCTGCGAAAGAGGAAGAGGGCGGGCAGCACGGCCGTCAACTCGGACTACGCGGGCGCCGACGCCTTCGTCGCGTACTGCCGGTCCTGCCGCCTCATCTTCTAGCTCCTTTCTTGGTACCATCATTACCGGCCCGCCCGTGGGCGGCCACCGAGGTTCTCTCTTGGTGCTTTCTGCTGCTCATAGCTCGCCTAGGTGCCCCTTTTGCCCTCTCGCCTCCTTGACCTGCCTCCTGAGGAGAGGGACAAGAAACGGATTACGGGCACCTTATCTCTTTTTTAATCTGTAAGCCTACAGGCCTTGTTGAATTTAAAGCTTGTAATCCCCTTTGTCCATGTTTTTCATTTCGTACGAACTGTACCTGCATGGGATGTTCTTAATGAAAAAGGGATGCTTGTCAGGCTTTTCGTTCGTGGGTAAATCCCGCGACAAGGAGTGAATCCTTGTTATTGTTTAAGATAAACGTTTTTCGCCTGGCAACAGGCCTTGTCGTTCCCCCACTCCATTCGACCGTTCTCGCGCTCTTGGCAGAGGCAGGGATGAAGTGGGCTTCGGGCTCATCATTCTACTTCCTTGTTGTCGCGGCTACAACCAAATCCGGACCCAGGAAATAATCCTTAGGTATAGGAAAAAGGGAGCACGGTAGCCTAGAGAAAAAAACGAGGCTTCACATGCCCCAGTCCTGTTTCGAAATGCATGACAGTGGATAAAAAGACTTATCTGGATCTGCAGCCCCCGGGAGTCTTATCTTGCCGCGGTTGGATCCTCGAATTTGTAGCACCCGGCAACTCTGGTATTCCGGGGTCGGGACGCTGGTCCGTTTCCTTTCCTCCAAGTAGCTCAGCAGAAGTGCTCATGCGCCCTGCGAACAAAAAAGGACAGAAAAGGAACAGATAGACGCGCACTCGACCTCTAAGCTAGGGGTTAGTTGCTGCTAAGCACTATCAACCCTAACCGAGGAAGAGACTCGATCTAGCATGCATGCTATGACTTAGGGCGCCAGCGCTTCATTTATTTATGCTCAGGGTATGCGCCTGGCTCTGTATACAGGGTCACATGCCTTGCCGGCAAAGCTTGTACAAAAGGTGGCTTGCCGGGAGGCACGGCAAGCCGCGCCTTATGGGTAAAACTTGCGAAGATGCTCGATGTTATAGGAGTTGCTCACTGGGACAGCATCCTCGGTCTCCAGGCGGACTGCGCCAGGCCTGGTGACTCGCATTACCCGATAAGGGCCTTCCCACTTCGGCGTCAACTTGTTGGAATTCTTGGCCGACTGAACGCGCCGAAGAACAAGGTCGCCTTCCTCAAAGCTTCATGCATGAACCTTGCGGCTATGGTAGCGGCGCAAGGCTTGCTGGTAGCGTGCCACTCTCACAGCCGCCCGAAGATGATCTTCCTCATGGAGCGTCGCATCATCTTGGCGCAACGACTCTTGCTCAAGCTCATCATAAGCGAGCACTCGAGGTGACCCGTATATGAGTTCTGTGGGGAGAACTGCTTCTGCCCCGTATACCAGGGCAAAAGGTGTCTGGTCGGTGGCTCTATTCGGCGTCGTCCTGATCGACCAAAGAACCGCCGGCAACTCATCAATCCAGCGCCTTCCACTCTTGTGCAGCTTGTCAAAGGTCTTCGTTCTCAGGCCTCGCAACACTTCAGCATTTGCCCTCTCCGCTTGGCCGTTGCTCTGTGGATGTGCCACGGAAGCAAAACATACCTTGACGCCGAGGTCTTGGATGTACTGCATGAAGGTGTAGCTTGTGAACTGCGTGCCGTTGTCGAGGATGACTCTGTTTAGCACACCAAAACGGTAGACCTGTCCTTTGAAGAACTTGACGGCTGACTGAGCATTCACCTTCCTCACTAATTTCACTTCCGGCCACTTTGTGAACTTGTCGATTGCAACGTACAAGTACTCAGAGCCCCCGATAGCGCGGGGGAAAGGGCCCAGTATATCGAGCCCCCAAACCGAGAATGGCCAGGAGAGAGGGATTGTTTGAAGGGCTTGAGATGGTTGATGAAGCTTCTTTGAATGGAACTGGCATGCTTCGCACTTGGTTACTAGTCTCGTCGCATCCTGGAGGACGGTGGACCAGAAGAAACCTTGCCGGAACGCCTTCCTGGCAAGGGCCCTTGACCCTATGTGGGAGCCACATATGCCTCCATGTATCTCCGCCAACAGCCCAAGTCCTTCCTCCCGGGGGATGCACTTGAGTTTCATACCGTTCGGCCTCCTCCGGTACAGGACGTCATCGACGAACTGGTACAGGGCGGACCGACGGGCTTGTCGGGTGCTTGGTGCGACATATGCCAACGGGTGGCTTATCTGCGTGGGAGCCAGTAAGACGTCGCCGGTGCCTGGAAGCGGGATAAGGCGAAGACATGCACGTCGGCGAATCTTACCCAGCTTCGGGGCTCTCCGTGGAGATAACACCCCTACTGCTGCTCTGCGGGGTCTCCGCATGATCACTCGATGAACAAGTAGCTACAAGGTGCTCCTCCAGCTGTTTGGCGAGAGGAAGAAGAAGGGCTAGGCTAGCTCTCCTCTTCTCTCTATGTGTAGTAAAACCTAGATGAGATCAACCCTTTTCATGGGTGCCCCGGGGGGTTTATATAGGCCTACCCCCCAGGGGTACAATGGTAATCCGGCTGGGAGCGGGTCCCAGCCGTCAGTGTCTACGCCCGCTGGCTTCTGCGCCGGCTGCTGGGGCCCGCCGGCTGGTGGGCCCCGCCGGCTGCCGACATCTTGGTCGACAGGCAGGCCCTATTGCCTAGGGCCCTGTCGGCGGCCGATTACTGTTGCCTCAATCCTGATGATGAGGGCTTTATCGGGGTAAGCGTGGCTACAGCGCCGCCGCCTGGCGGGCGATCGCTGTAGCCTCACGTCGTCTTGTCTTCCTAATGGGATGCCTCCTTCGAGGGAAGGAGCAAGCCGGCTTGGGAAAGCCGGCCATGTCTTGGGCCGACTGGGGGAGGCCTGGCCGCCTTCGGGTGTCTCTCTGCCCAAGGGGCCCACCGCCCGTGGGCCGCGCTGACAGTCCGCCGTGGATGGCGTCATAGTCATCATGGCAACAGTGCCGCGCCGGACGGGTCAGGGCTACCCTGTACGGCGCACTGTGCCAGGCGTGCTCCGGGTTTCGGGGGGTCGCAGGCTTTACTGTAGCCACGCCCCATCCCATCGCCGTTATGTGGGTGCGGGCCTCGAGGGCACGATCTTGACCGCGTCGTGGGAGCCGGCTTCTTGGAGTCGGCCTTCTCGTGGCCGGCTTCTTGGAGCCGGCCCTCTCGCGGCTTTCTTCATGAGGGTTAAGGCCGGGCCGCCTTCCGACAGTCGGCCTGAGAGGCAGCCGGCAGGGGGAAGGCGGCCCCACGTCTTGGTTTCTTGGAGGCCTGATCGGCTCATAATTTTTTCTGAAGTGCTAAGGGGAGCCGGCTAGGCTACCCGTGGTCATTTACCCCGACAGTAGTCCCCGAAGCTGGTCGCGCTTCGAGGTCGACAAGGGGAACGAGAAGCTCGGTCAGCTTCCTATCTTGAGAAGCCGACAGCTAGGAGCCGGCTCTGCTTATGCGCGCCGCCTTGGACGGGCGCCGTGGTCTCGTCAACGGGAATGTGGGCCAGCTCGCGCGCTGACCGCACGCCTCCCCGCGTGTCACGTGGCAGAAAAGGCCTGCCATAGCGCGTGCGCGATGGGACGTCGCCGCAGGCCCGGGCCCGCCACTCCTGGCCTCGGCCCAGGCGCGGATCTTCTGCGGCCCAAGGTGGGCGGTTTGCCTTCCAGCGGCGGTTTCGCCACGCCATCAAGGCGCAGTAATAGCGGGACGTGGGGGAGTGGGCGCAGTTAATCCCACGCCCCCCACACCACGCCTCCTCGGCTCCGCCGCCAGGGTCTATAAGTAGGGGGAGGAGAGGGAGAGGAAAAGGCTTGCACGCTCTCCCTCGCTCCACCCTTCCTCGTCCTCTTTCCTTGCTCTCTTCGCCGCCGCAGCGCCTCTTTGCCGCGCCGTTCCGCCGCAGCGGGGTCGCACGCGCCTTCGCCGCCACCGCATCTTGCTCTTCGCCGCACCTTGCTCCTCACCGCGCCGCTCCAATGGCGCTGTCGAGCTCGTGGGACGGCTCCAACGTCCTTGACGAGCACATCGAGTTCCTCCGCCGGACGCGGCGTCTGCCTGGCAAGAACTACGTGCGGGTCCGGCGCGCGCTGGAGAAGCAGATCTCGCCGGCGCCGGATGAGGGCGAGCGGGTGGTCTTCCGCTCGCACTGCATACGCGGCTTCGGCCTCCCGGCGAGCGGATTCCTCCGCTCGTTCCTTGAGTTTTACCACCTTCAGCCGCATCACCTCACCCCCAACACCGTGATGCTGTTGTCGGCCTTCGTCACCCTCTGCAAAGGTTTTCTTGGCGTCCTACCCACCCTGGAGCTCTGGGGAGAGTTCTTTCAGAGCAAGCTCGGCACCGTCGTCGCGGGCGTGCCCGCCCCATGCGGTGCTTACATCGCCATGAGGCGGACGGGCGAGAACAATCCGTTCCCGTCCATCCCGTTGATCCAGACGGTGAAGCTCTGGCAGAAGTCCTACTTCTACGTGAGGAACGTCGCCCCGCAAGGCGACTTTGTCAACCTGCCGGCTTAAGTAGCTGGCCCGCCGGCCTCGAGGCCGGCCTCATGGAGCTACCGGGCCAGGACGCTGTCCCAGGCCAGGAACGCCGCCGTCGCCCGCCTCTGGGTGATGGTCCAGTCGAAGGGCCTGGTTGGAGCCGACCTGGTGGCCGCCTTCATGGAGCGCCGGGTACTCCCGCTCCAAGGTCGGCCGCACATGATCTGCCAGATGAGCGACCGCTTCGACCCATGCCGGCTGAGCACTAGGGAGATGCCTCATGCTGAGGTGTCCTACCTGGTGAACTACATCGCCAACTGCAAGCTTGCCGAGGATTGGCGATTCGGCAAGGAGCCGTACTCTCGCGCCAACCCTCCGCCTGTCGTAAGTGTTTCTTCTTTCCTTTCTTTTGTGTTGTCGGCTTCGGTATGACCGGCCTCTGATCCGCCGGCTTGTTTTCCGCAGAATCCTCTACTTCCGCCGGCGGCGGGGGCCGCGGGGGCGGAGCTCCCATTCCACCCCGACCACACGGTAGATGACGTCGACGATCCGGACCTCGGAGCGGCTGCCATGGAGGACGCCGCCGAGGGGGAAGGCGGCGAGGCAGGTGGCGCCGGGCTTGGAGCCGGCCTCCAGGACTGGGCGGACGACGATGAGGTCAAAACCGTCCCGCACCGCCAGCCGGCGCCGGATCCTCGGGGCGCGGGCTCTTCTGCCGCGCCGGCCGCCCGTGGCGCCGCACCGAAGCGCCGAGCTGCGTCGACCTACTTCGGCAGCCGGCCGAAGAAGCCCAGGGGCACCGCTACGGCAACCAAGCGGGATGAGGCGGCCGCGAAGGCGGCCCGCTTCCAGAAGGTCCTGAAGCGGCCGCAGGCGGTTTCGGCGTAAGTGTTAATTGTCTTGTATTCTTGTCGTATTCTTGGGTTGGAGTTCTTCTAAATTCTTTCTTGGTTGTCCGGCCAAGGCGCCGCTTTCCCTTGAATGGGGCCCTGCCGGCTCCGTGATTCGATCAGCCGGAGGGTCTTCGAGCTCCCACCGCGTGGACCCCCGCGCCGACCTCATGGAGGCTATGACGCGGAACGCGCGGGAGGCGCAGGAGGAGCAGGAAGCGTCGGAGCGGAGGGCCGCCCAGGCGGTGAAGGAGCAGGCCGACGCGGCGGCCAAGGCCCAGGCAGAGGCGACGGCCGCGGAGAAGGAGGCGGAGGCCTCGCGCAACCGGCCTCCACAGCTCGTCATCCCCCTGCGCAGTGTGGCTCCCAACGCCCCCGTGCCTCCGTCCGAGGAAGCCAACCGCGGCTAGGCGGCGGCGGAGCGGAGGGAGGATGACGTGATCACCTTGGAGGAGGTGCCGCGAACGGCGCCGACAGGAGCGGGCCAGGGCGGCCAGCCGGCCGGGAGCGAGCCGGCAGCAGGAGCCAGCCTGGTGGTGCAGCCATCATCACGCCGGCGCGCGGGGGAAGCTGCCCCCGTGCCGGAGCCGGATAGATCTGCGAGCGCCAGCCGGACGACGGAGGCCCTGGAGGCGGCTAGCTCCAGCACGTCCGAGTGGACGTCCAGCGGGGGGCCGGCCGAGCTGAACGCGGCGGCCCAGGAGGTCCGAGGCCGGCTTCAGGCTCATGCCACCGCGTTGCAGCGGTATACCCGAGATTTCCTCGCGACGCGGACCGTCGTCCGGGTGAGTCTTCTAGCCTTGGTTGTTTTGCTTTTTTGATTTCTTCCGTGGGGGCGCGTCAGCGCACCCACTTGGTGTAGTCCCCGAGTTCCGAGTCGGCTGCTGAGCAGGCGGCTTGGAACTTACTAGGTCCTGACAGTTATCTTATTCCCGCATCTTGTCTGGTTTTCTAGGAGTATCATAACCAGAGCACCGCCGCCTTCGACTCCCAGGCTCAGGAGCTGCGCCAGAAGATCGAGGATCTGTCCGACAGCCGGAGTACGTGCTTGGTTTTGTTCATATCCTATGGGGGCGCGTCAGCGCACCCACTGGGTGTAGTCCCCGAGATCCGGGCCGACTGTTGAGCAGTCGAGTCGGATCTTCCCCGACGACTTCTTCCTTACTGTTTCTTCCTTTGTCTTCATGCTTGCAGGGACCAATGCCGACTTGAGGGAGCAGCTCGGCAGGGCCGATACCGCCCTTCGCGCCAAGGAGGCCGAGCTCAATGCCTTAGCCCAGGAGCGCGACCGCCTGGTCAAGAAGTTGGCCGACCAGGAGGAGAGCCATAAGGCGGCCCTGAAGAAGGCGCAGGAGAGCGAGGCCGCCCTCAAAGCCGAGTTTGAGACCGAAGCGGCGAGCTGGGCTGAGGCGAAGCAAACGCTAAGCAAGGGTTACAGCCGGATCGAGGATCTGATCAACGGTAAGCCGCCTCCCTTACTCCTTGCTCGCCCCCTTGCCCTCTAATTCGTCTTTTGATTTGTGCTGCTTTTGTTCTCTGCGCAGACTACTTCCCCCGCCACTCCGTCGCGGCCTCCCAGGCCATCGAGGCCTACCGCGAGGCACGCCGACAGGCAGGAGTTGAGATCGCGCCGGACGCGAGCCGGACACTTGAGGAGCAGCTCTTGGCGATCCAAGCCCGGCTGCAGCCGGCACACCGCATGCTCCGCTGCCTCCAGCGCGCCGGAGCGCAGGTGCTGGCCGCCCTCTGGCCCGGCGAGGCGATTCCCTGCACCCCGAGCTGGACTGCCGACTGGCTGGAGGTGGCAGTCGGCCGCTTTGAGGCCTGGAAGGCCTCCGCTGCTCGATCCGGCGCCAGGCGGGCGCTGGAGTTCGTCCTGGCCTGGTACCCCGGGCTGAATTTGGAGCAGCTGAGGACTTGGCGGGAGGAGGCTGATGAAGAGCTGGTGGGGGTGCGGCCGGCTATCATCCAGTGTGCTTCGGCTCTTGCCGATTTCACCGACACCAGCGTCTTCGCTCCTGAGGTGGACGACAACGGCGTCGCCCAGCCGGAGGAGTGGTTCGGGCTGAACCCGGCGGAGAGTGAAGACTCGGCGGAGGAGATCGCCTCTAGCGGTGAAGGTGAAGACGAAGACGGGGAGGAGGGCGAAGACGTCGAGCCGGTCGGTGAACCAACCAGCCAGCCTCAGCATGACCATGCCTCCAGCAACGATGCGCATGCTAGCGCACCCTCTGCGGGAGGCGGTGATCATGTCGAGGTTCACCAGCCGGCCACTCGTCCAGCCGGCGCTACTGTCTCTACCGACCTGCCGGACTCGCCAGTCGTTCCCTTGGCTTGATCTGTCGTCTTTGCTTTTCTTGCTTGTTACTCTTAGAACAATTCTTATTAAGCTTGCGCAGTTCCACCCACTGGGGGTGTATTCAAAGTATGTTGAATGTTGGCCTTTTCAAGGCCTTTTGTGTAAATATAATCATGCATGTGTTTGGCTTCCATTCTCGTGTGCTTTTTATCCTTAGGATGTTTCCTTTGCCGCCTTCCCCTGATTGCTGCCTTCCTAGCCGATAGCTGCTCTGTAGTCTGTGGCTAAGGAAGGACTCGCCTATCTTTTTTGGGGAAGGCAAGTACTCGAGCTTTCTTAGATTGTAGCGAACTGAATGGAAACCGGCCAGCCGGCTACTCTTGTAGTCGGTCGGCGGTGGGAAAAAACCGGCTTTTGTTATATTAGTCCGTTAGTCCGTAGCCGTTTTTCGTGTTGGCGTCCTTTCCTGCCTTTGGCTCTTGCTAGCCGGACAGCCGATTCTTCGAACTGCGACTTTTGGCAAGAGAGGGCTTTGGAGCCGGCACACTACTTGTCTCACCACGGGTAGGACTTCTAATATAGCTTAGGGCGGCCAGTCCCCGGGCCGACTAGTCGAACCCGGTGCCGGACGAGAGAAGTAAATGTAATGACATAATCATAAGCATGATACTCTTCATTCATAGATGAAAGATGGCAGTCCCCGAGTTCTCCTCGGGGGGCCTATTGTCTCGTACTTAGTACAAAAGTTAGCGTGATACATACTGCATTTCAACTGTAAAATCTTCGGAGGAGGTTGGCGTTCCATGGTCGTTCCGACTCCTTGCCGGAGTCGTCTCTCTTTCGTGCCTTCGGCTTCTGTGCGTCGATCAGGTAGTAGGAGTCGTTTCCTAGCGCTCTGCTGATGACGAAGGGGCCTTCCCAAGGGCCCGAGAGCTTGTGCTGGCCGGCTATTTGCTGGATCAGCCGGAGCACAAGGTCGCCCTCTTGGAAGGATCTTGGCTTGACCTTCTGGCTGTGGTAGCGACGCAGATCCTGCTGGTAGATGGCGGACCGGCTAAGGGATAACACCCGGCTTTCTTCCAGCAGGTCGACGTCGTCTTCTCGTGCTTCCTTGGCCACCGCCTCCGTGTACATGGTCACCCGAGGCGAGTCGAACTCGATGTCGGTTGGGATGACCGCCTCGGCACCATATACGAGGAAGAAAGGGGTGAAGCCGGTTGACTTGTTTGGGGTAGTGCGTAGACTCCATAGGACGGCCGGCAGCTCATCGAGCCAGCAGCCGGCCGAACGCTCCAGTGGCACGACCAGTCGGGGCTTGATGCCGGAAAGGATGAGGCTGTTGGCTCGTTCGACCTGGCCGTTTGACTGCGGGTGGGCAACGGACGCTAAGTCCAGTCGGATGCCCTGCGTCGCGCAGAAACGTGCCAGTGCTCCCTTGGCAAAGTTTGTGCCGTTGTCGGTGATGATGCTATGCGGCATGCCGTACCGAGTTGTTATATCTGCGATGAATGTCACGGCAGTCGGCCCATTCAGCTTCTTGATCGGCTTTGCTTCGATCCACTTGGTGAACTTGTCCACGGCGACAAGCAGATTTGTCATGCCGCCGCGCGCCGTCTTGAATGGGCCCACCATGTCCAGACCCCAAACGGCAAAGGTCCAAGTGAGGGGAATGGTCTTGAGTGCCGAAGCCGGCAGGTGTTGCTTGGAGCTGAAGACTTGGCAACCTTTGCAATGCTTGACTAATTCCTTGGCGTCGTCCAAAGCAGTCGGCCAAAAGAATCTATGGCGAAAAGCTTTGGTGACTAGTGATCTTGAGGCCGCGTGGTGGTCGCATTCACCTTGGTGAATGTCTCTGAGGATTGCTATGCCCTTCTCTTGTTCAACGCATCGCTGGAAAACTCCAGTGATGCTGCGCCTGACGAGCTCTCTGTTGACGATTGTGTATGCTACGGCTCGGCGTTGGACTTGTCTTGCCTCTGTCTCGTCAGCCGGCAGTTCTTGGTTTGTCAGGAAATTGAGGATGGGCTGGGCCCATGATGGAGCTGTGACTTCTTCTGTTGCCAACGCGGCTACTTCAACCAAGGTGGGCGGGCTGGGTTGTGAGATGCTGGAGTCGGTCACCGCCTGTGGTGCTGGTGCAGTCCCCGGGCCGACTACCGCAGTCCCCGAGCCGGGTTCAGAAGTCCCCGGGTCGGGTGCGACTACGGAAGTCCCCGAGCCGCCTGCTGAAGTCCCCGCGTCGCCTATCGAAGTCCCCGGGCCGCCTTCTTGGCTCTTCAAGCCGGATCCGGCTGCATCGGGGCTAGGTGGCACGAAGATGGAATCGGACTCTAGAGACGGCTTGATAGACGGCTTGAGGAGGCGTTGCATAGAGACGCCGGTTGGTATTGCCTGCCGAGTGGAGCCTAATCGGGCCAGGGCATCTGCTGGCCCGTTGTCGGCTCGTGGTACGTGGAGGAACTCGCATCCTTCAAAGTACCCGCTGATCTGCTGGACGAGGAAGCGGTAGCTTGCCATGTTTGCGTCCTTGGCGTCCCAATCGCCGGATGACTGCTGGACTATCAAGTCTGAGTTGCCGTAACACAGGATCCAGCGTATGCCAAGCTCTTTGGCAAGCCGGAGCCTGTGTACGAGCACCTCATACTCGGCCACGTTGTTGGAGGCGGCAAAGTGAATTTGCAGCGTGTATCTGAGCTTGTCGCCTTTGGGAGAGGTGAGGAAGACGCCGGCTCCCAAGCCGGTGAGCATCTTGGACCCATCGAAGTGCAGGCGCCAGTGAGTGGAGTCGGGAGCCGGCGGCAGGTACTGGGTATCGGCCCAGTCGACAAGGAAGTCGGCCAATGCTTGGGATTTGATGGCGGTGCGAGGCTGGTAGAAGATCGTGTAAGGGGCCAGCTCGATGGCCCATTTCGCCACCCGGCCGGATGCATCCCGGCTGCCTATGATCTCGGCGAGCGGGGTGGTGCATACGACTGTGATGGGGCGCTCTTGGAAGTAGGGCTTCAGCTTCTTGGCGGCAAAGTACACGCCATAACACATCTTCTGGTAGTGCGGGTAGTTCTGCTTCGAGGTAGACAACACCTCGCTCAAATAGTACACCGGCCTCTGGACCGGCTGAGCTCGGCCCTCTTCTGGGCGCCGGACTACGATGACCGTGCTGACCACCCGGCTGGTTGCAGCAATGTAAAGGAGCATGGGCTCTTTCTCAGTCGGCGCCGCCAGGACAGGCGGCGTGGTCAGCATCTTCTTCAGCTCGTGAAAAGCTTGGTTGGCTTGGTCGTTCCACTCGAAGTGAGTGGTCTTCTTCATGAGGCGGTAGAGGGGGAGAGCCTTCTGTCCGAGCCGGCATATGAAGCGGTTCAGGGAAGCCAAGCATCCGATGAACTTCTGGACGTCTCGCAGCTTGGTGGGAATCGCCATTCTCTCAATGGCCTTGATCTTCACTGGGTTGCATTCGATGCCGCGTTCGGAGACCAGGAAGCCTAGGAGCTGGCCGGCCGGCACTCCGAACACGCATTTCTCGGGGTTGAGCTTGATCCGGAATCGGCGCAGGTTCTCGAATGTTTCCTTGAGGTCATCCAGCAAGGTGCTGTGCTTCTCCGTCTTCACCACAATATCGTCCACGTAGACGTGGGCATTTCTACCGAGCTGCTTGAGGAGGCACTTCTGCATGCAACGCTAAAAAGTGGCACTGGCATTTCTCAAGCCGAATGTCATAGTCAGGTAGCAGAAGGCTCCGAATGGCATGATGAAGGCATCCAAAAAACTCAGCAGCTCGCATCCGGCTGTGGAGTCTATCACTTGATCTATCGTTGGCAGGGAAAAAGGATCTTTGGGGCAGGCCTTGTTGAGGCTCGTGTAGTCTATACACATGCGCCACTTGTTGTTCTTCTTTAGCACGAGGACCGGGTTGGCGAGCCACTCCGGAAAGAAAACTTCCATGATGAAGCCGGCAGCCAGAAGCCGGGCTATCTCTTCTCCTACAATCCTTCTCTTTTCCTCCGACAGTCGGCGGAGGGGTTGCTTGACTGGTTTGGCACCTTCTCGAACATGTAATTTTTGCTCGGCGAAATCCTTCGGAACACCCGGCATGTCCTTGGGGGACCATGCAAAGATGTCCCGATTCTCACAGAGGAAATCGGCGAGCTCGCCTTCCTATTTGCTGTTTAGGTTTGCCCCAATGACGGCAAACCTTTCTGGGTGCTCGGGGTCAAGAGGTACCTTCTTCGTTTCCTTGGCCGGCTAGAAGGAACCTTGGGCATCACATTCCTTGGGGTCGGGGGACAGGGCCGGCTGCTTGCCAACCATGGCCACGACCCGGTCCAACTTCTTCTTCTCTTCGGCAATCACAAGGGACTCGGCCAGCCGGCTGTTGGTTGCTGCGCACTCGGCCGATTTCTTGTAATCGCCGACTATGGTGATGATGCCCTTGGTGCTCGGCATCTTCATCTTGAGGTAAGCACAGTGGGGAACAGCCATGAACTTGGCCAAGGCAGGTCGGCCAAGCAGTGCATGGTAAGAGCTCTCAAGGTCCACCACTTCGAACCAGATGGCCTCTCTGCGGAAATGATCCTTGTCCCCAAAGAGGACATCAATCTTGATCTTGCCAATGGGGGAGCAGGACAGGCCGGGTACGATGTCGTGGAACACAGTCCGGGTAAGCGTGAGCTGCTTCGTCTTGATGTTGAGCTTCTCCAGGGTGTCAAGGTACAGGATGTTGATGCTGCTCCCGCCATCTATCAACACGCGGGAGAAACGGGCTGCGCGTCTGTCTGTTGCAAGGGTGGCATCTAGGACTAGTGCATAAGAGCCAGGAGATGGCATCACCTCTGGGTGGTCGGCCCGGCTCCAGCTAATGGGTTTTTCCGACCAGTGCATGTGCTCGGAGGTGTTGGCGGCAACCGCGTTTACTTCTTGGTGCTCTCGGCGCCTGCTGCGCCGGTCTTCAGGCTGGCTGGTGAAGACGACATAGGCGGCGTGCTCGTCGGGGAACTCATCGTGCACGGCTCCGACTGCTGGCCGAGCGGCCGGCTGCTACGGAGACGGAGGCGGCGGACCAGCAGGTGGAGGCGGCGCCAGCCCTTCGCCCTTGGAGATTCGGGTGAGCCAGTGGCACTTCTGGGTTGTGTGGTTGGACGGCTTCGCGCCGCTGTGGAACTTGCATGGGGCGTCGAGGGTTTGCTCGTAGGAGAAGGCCGACTGCCAAGCCGGCCGGCCGCCTTTCTGCTTCTTGGGAGCGAGCCGCCCTTCGGGCTGCTCGCCCTCGACCGTGGCCACCTGCCGACTGGTGGAAGGCGGCATGGGGCCCTTGCGCTTGTGGTCGTTTTGGTACGGGCGTCGGCCGGAATCCCCGGCCGGCGTCTTGGGCGCCGGGTTGAGTACCTTCCCGGACGCATCTACCTGGAGCTCGGTCTTCATTGAGGAGTCGGCGGTGGCGTACTTGTCCGCTATGACCAGGAGCTCGTCGAGGGTAGTCGGCTCGTCGCAGAGGAGCTTGTGCTTGAGGAGGGTGCCCTCTCGGCACCCGGCTATGAAGTATTCGATGGCTTGCACCTCGTGCACTCCCTCGCAAGAGTTGCGGAGCTCGGCCCAACGCGTGAGGTAGTCGCGGGTGGACTCGGCGGGGCCTTGTACGCACAAGGAGAGCTGTCTGGGCTTGGGAGCCCGCTTGTAGGTGCTGGTGAAGTTGCGGACGAAGGCTTCTGTGAAGTCTAGCCAGCTGTTGACGCTGTATGGCTTGAGGCTGTTGAGCCAGGTCTGCGTCGTGCCTTGGAGCATGAGGGGCACGTACTTCACGGCAATGCGCCTGTTGCCGTTCGCGATGCGTACCGCGGTGGAGTAGTCGCTCAACCAATCTTCCGGCTTCACGGAGCCGTTGTACTTGGGCGTGTCTCTTGGGAGCGAGAACCCTTTGGGGAAGGGCTCGTCGTGGATGCGGGGGCCGAAGCAAGGCGGGCCGACATCATCTTCTTCTTCCAGCGCCAAGGACCGCGCTAGGCGGTTGATCCGATGGCAGGCGTCGTTCTCGCCGACTCCTTCACGGCGACCTAGTCGGCCGCTGAGAGTCGGATGCGTGACAGGCGGTGGGGTGGGATACCTTTCCCCACGAGGCGGGGGCGGAGGCGGGTTGCCCCGCCGCTCCATGGCTCGAGGGTGGCCTTCTGCGTCTTGCTCGATGGAGATCCGGGTTCGGCTTTGGCTGGCAGCCGGTTCTTTCTCGTGTCGCGCGCGAGTTTTACCCGCAGTCGGCGTCCAGGACGTCGCGCCGTGCTCTCGGCGCGGAGGAGGGCTTTCCTCGCGGGCGTCGGCTTCGTGCCGCTGCGCGGCTGCATCGATTAGCTGCTGGATGCGTCTGGTCATGTAGGGGAGCTCTTCGGCCTCCAGTCCATCCAGCTCGTCTACGGCCGCCTGGGCAGCGCGCAGGTTCTCGAGTGGGGTGGCATAGACTGGGCGATCGACTCCAAGCAAGTCGGCGATGACAGCGCCGCGCTGTCTGACAACGCCGACTCGGCTTGGCCCGCCAGGAGGGGGCGTGCCGAAGGCGGCGCGGTCGACTTCGCGCTGGTGGGCCTCGGTGAGGCGTCTCACAAAAGCTAGCTTCCGGCCCTCCGCGAGGAGGGCGAGGCGGCGAGCCTCCAATGCTTCGGCGTCGGCATCGGCTGGGAGGGGGACGGACAGATTGTGGATCGCCGCTTGCGGGGCGTCGTGGGCGTTCTCGCCAAAAGCGCCGCCGTGGCTGATGACCATCACCTCGGCGGTGGCAACGTCACATCCATCGGCTCGGGGAAGCGGGTCGTCGTAGATCACGACGTTGGTGGGGAAGGCGTCGAGCGAGGCAGTGTCGGGGTCGACATGCATCGGATCGGTGGAGCCAACGGACTCCTGGTCCACAGCAGACTCGCTGGAGACGTGGAGCTGGTCGAGGAGGTCGATGAGGCGGCCGGTGCCCGCATCGGAGGCAGGCTCGTGAAGATGAGGGCCTCGCCAAGGGGATCGGCGAGGTCGCTTGCCGCGCAAGCGTTGGTGACGCCTTGCAGTGCGTCGTGGCAAGCGCCATCGGGCGTGCCGGGCTGGCTACGCTCGCTGGGGAGGAAGAGGGTTCGCGTCCAGAACAGGTCTCCGGACGACGGTGCACCTGGCCCCACAGTGGGCGCCAAATGTCGGGTGGTTGGTGCGACATATGCCAGCGGGTGGCTTATCTATGTGGGAGCCAGTAAGACGTCGCCGGTGCCTGGAAGCGGGATAAGGTGAAGACATGCACGCCGGCGAATCTTACCCAGCTTCGGGGCTCTCCGTGGAGATAACACCCCTACTGCTGCTCTGCAGGGTCTCCGCATGATCACTCGATGAACAAGTAGCTACAAGGTGCTCCTCCAGCTGTTTGGCGAGAGGAAGAAGAAGGACCAGGCTAGCTCTCCTCTTCTCTCTATGTGTAGTAAAACCTAGATGAGATCAACCCTTTGCATGGGTGCCCCGGGGGGTTTATATAGGCCTACCCCCCGGGGGTACAATGGTAATCCGGCTGGGAGCGGGTCCCAGCCGTCAGTGTCTACGCCCGCCGGCTTCTGCGCCAGCTGGTGGGCCCCGCCGGCTGCCGGCATCTTGGTCGACAGGCAGGCCCTACTCCCTAGGGCCCTGTCGGCGGCCGATTACTGTTGCCTCAATCCTGATGATGAGGGCTTTATCAGGGTAAGCGTGGCTACAGCGCCGCCGCCTGGCGGGCAATCGCTGTAGCCTCACGTCGTCTTGTCTTCTTAATGGGGTGCCTCCTTCGAGGGAAGGAGCAAGCCGGCTTGGGAAAGCCGGCCATGTCTTGGGACGACTGGGGGAGGCCTGGCCGCCTTCGGGTGTCTCTCTACCCAAGGGGCCCACCGCCCGTGGGCCGCGCTGACAGCCCGCCGTGGATGGCGTCATAGTCATCATGGCAACAGTGTCGCGCCGGACGGGTCAGGGCTACCCCGTACGGCGCACTGTGCCAGGCGTGCTCCAGGTTTCGGGGGGTGGCAGGCTTACTGTAGCCACGCCCCGTCCCATCGCCGTTATGTGGGTGCGGGCCTCGAGGGCATGATCTTGACCGCGTCATGGGAGCCGGCTTCTTGGAGTCGGCCTTCTCGTGGTCGGCTTCTCAGAGCCGGCCCTCTCGCGGCTTTCTTCATGAGGGTTAAGGCCGGGCCGCCTTCCGACAGTCAGCCTGAGAGGCAGCCGGCAGGGGGAAGGCGGCCCCACGTCTTGGTTTCTTGGAGGCCGGATCGGCGCGTAATTTTTTCTGAAGTGCTAAGGGGAGCCGGCTAGGCTACCCGTGGTCATTTACCCCGACAGGGCTACTTTCTCTGCTTCTTCCTGCTCCTTAGGAAGCTCCCCTGTTTGGAGGAATTGGACGGTATGCTGCGCCCATGTTGGAGCCTGGGGCTCGACGGCAAGGACCAAAGGCATATCTTCCGCCATGGGACCGGCTATCTCTACGGTCAGGGCTTGACGCCTTGTCGGAGACAGTTGCTCTTGGGCAGGCTCAGCGTCCGCGGCAGCACCCTTGCCGGCAGCCCCAGGGGGCTCAGTAGGAAAGTACTTGCCGGGACCTGATTTCCTCCGCTTGTTCTGCCCCACTGATGGTTCGACAGATGGTTGAGTTAGTCGGAGCAAAAAAGGTACCTGGTTCCATAGGTAGCTTGAATGCGACATGCTTTGACAGGTAATCGGCGATGTCGTTCTCCGCTCGGGGGATGTGCTCCGCCTGGATACCGTCAAAGCGTTCCTCCAGCTTCCTCACCTCATCTACGTAAGCTTCCATCAATGGGCTCTGTTAATCCTTGTTGACCTATCGGACAACGAGCTACGAGTCACCCCTAACGATGAGCTTCTTGACCCTGAGGTCTGCCGCGATCCTAAGACCGGCAAGCAATCCCTCATACTCAGCGGTGTTGTTGGTGGACATCTCCCTGGGGAAGTGCATCTGGATCACGTACTTGAGGTGTTCTCCGGTGGGTGCGACGAGTAGCACGCCGACACCGACGCCTTGCAGCGAGAAAGCCCCATCAAAGTACATGATCCAGTCACGGTCGGCTTCCTTGCCGGGGAGAGTGGTCTCCTGGATTTCTTCGTCAGGCGTCGAGGTCCACTCTGCGATGAACTCCGCCAAGACTCTGCTCTGAATTGTCGAGGTACTTTCAAACTTTAAATCGAAACTTGACAGCTCCAAGGCCCATTCCACAATCCTTCCGGTTGCATCTGGGTTATGCAGTATCTGTTGCAACAGGAGACGGGTGACGACAGTGATCTCGTGGGCCTGGAAGTAGTGACGCAGCTTCCTCGAGGCCATAAGGAGGCTGAAGAGCAATTTTTGCACGCCGGAATACCTCGACCTAGCCCCCTGCAAGAGGGAGCTGACAAAGTAAACCGGGTGCTGCATCATTTTCTTCTTCGGCACCACCTCACTCGACTGCGCGGGCACTGCCATGGTGGCATCAGACTCAGCCGGGGGCCGCACCTTGTCGGTGCCAGGCCCTGCCGGGGGAATCTTTGGCTTGCCATCCGCTGGTTCTGCCACCGTCGCTGCCTCCTCGTCGACCTCCCTCTGTGCCACCAGTGCGGTGCTGACCACTTGACTCATTGCCGCCAGATACAACAGCAATGGCTCTTGTGGTTTAGGCGCAACCAGTATTGGCGTGGAGGAAAGGTATTTCTTCAGATCCTGCAGTGCTGCCTCGGCTTCTGGGGTCTACTCTATTGGGCCAACCTTCTTCAAGATTTTGAAGAAGGGAAGGGCGCGCTCGGCGGACTTGGAGATGAATCGGCTCATGGCGGCAACGCAGTCGGTGAGCCGACGCACGTCCTTGACCCGCTTGGGCGCCTCAATCTGCTCAATAGCCCTAATCTTGTCTGGGTTTGCCTTGATCCCGCGCTGTGACACAAAGAACCCAAGAAGCTTGCCGGACGGAACACCGAAGACACACCTCTAAGGGTTCAGCTTGAGGTTGATCTTGCGCAGGTTAGCAAATGTCTCTTCCAAATCTTACACAAGAGTTAGCCCGTCCTTGGCTTTGACTACTATGTCATCCATGTAAGCCTCCATATTTCTATGGAGCTGAGGTTCAAAACCAATTTGGACTGCTCTAGCGAATGTTGAGCCAGCACTCTTAAACCCGAAAGGCATCTGTAAAAAGAAATACGTACCACATGGGGTGATGAATGATGTCTTCTCTTCATCTTCTCTCGTCATGAAGATCTGGTGGTAGCCTGAGTAGGCGTCGATGAATGATAATAGATCACACCCGGCCGTGGAGTCAACAATCTGGTCAATGCGTGGCAACGGGAAGGGGTCCTTAGGGCAAGCCTTGTTGATATCTGTGTAATCAATACACAGTCTCCACTTCCCATTCGCATTGCGCACCACTACCAGATTGGCCAACCACGTCGGGTGGAGCACTCCTGTCACCAAACCTGCCGCTTCCAACTTCTTGATCTCCTCTGTGATGAACTCCTGCCTCTCTAGAGCCTGCTTTCTGACCTTCTACTTGACGGGCCGTGTGGGGGCAGACAACTAGGTGGTGCTCAATCACCTCCCTGGGAACACCGGGGATGTCAGATGCTTGCCATGCAAACACGTCGACATTCGCCCGCGGGAAGGTGATGAGCGCGCCTTCCTATTTGCTGTCGAGGGTGGAGCCTATGGTGAAGGCCCCTCTCATGCCATCCTCCCTGACGGGCACCTTCTTGGGCTGTGGCGGCTCGGCCCTGGGTCTCTTGCTCTTGTTGGTAGAGCTCTCTAGCACGTCCTCGACGGTAGCACAACACTCCAAGGAGGTGCGCTTGACGGAGTGGGTGCGAGAGGTCTTGTCGGGCTTCTTCTTCCCTCCCGGGGCTTCAGCAGCAGGAGCAGGTGCCTTAGCGGCAGCCGCTGCAACTGCTTCCTGTTAGAGCTGGTCGGCGCAGATCAGCGCGTCCTTCTTGTCAGAGGGGACGGAGATGATGGTCAATGGACCGGGCATCTTAAGCATGTTGTAGGCGTAGTGTGATGCCGCCATGAACTTGGCTAGTGCCGGGCGGCCGAGGATCCCGTTGTAGGGTAAGGGGATCTCGGCTACGTCGAAGACGATCCTCTCCGTCCTGTAGTTCAACTCTCCTCCAAATGTCACAGGCAGTGTGACCTTTCCCTTCGTCTGGCTCCTCCCCGGATTGACCCATTGAAATGTGCCCGTCTCCTCGAGGTCTCTGAAAGTGCTAGTTATCGACTAGAGGGGGGGTGAATAGGCGATTTTTATGAAAGTCTTCAAAACATGGAAGTTTCAAGGACAAACAATAGAAATGAACCTATTGAAATGCAGCGGAAGATATACTACACTAAGCAAGCCATAGTCAAGTATGCAATGAGACTACGAAGACAAATAGCAGCTAGATAGTAAGGATCAGAATGGAAGATGGTATGAAGCCAAACAACAATAGATGTCAAACAGTGAAGAAAAATAGGTAAAGCAAACAGACAATGACTTCACAAAGACAAACTCTAAGTAAAGAGAGGGAGAGGATAGAACCAGTCACTTGTTGAGGACACATGATTTGTTGGACCAGTTCTAGTTGCTGTGACAACTGTACGTCTGGTTAGGGAGGCTGAGATTCAACTCAGAAGACTGCGTCTTCACCTTATTCCCCTTGAGCTAAGGACACACAGTCCTCGCCCAATTACTCTGGTAAGTCTTCAAGGTAGACTTCCAAACCTTCACAGACTTCGTTCACCGGCGATCCACAATGACTCTTGGATGCTCAGAACGTGACGCCTAACCGGCTGGAGGATTCACAGTCCTCAAGTGTAATAAGTCTTCAGGTCACGCAGACAGAAAGACTTCAGTGATGCCTAACACTCTTTGGCTCTGGGTGTTTGGGCTTTGTCCCCGCAAGGATTTCTCTCTCTCAAAGGCTTTGAGGTGGGTTGCTCTCAATACGACAAAAGTCGTGCACTAACTCTGAGCAGCCACCAATTTATGGTGTAGGGGGTGGGCTATTTATAGCCACTAGGCAACCAGACCTGATATGTCCGAAATGACTCTGGGTCACTAAGGAACTGACACGTGTTCCAACGGTCAGATTTCAAACACACGCGGCAACTTTACTTGGGCTACAAGCAAAGTGGACTCATCCAGCTCTGGATAAGATTTGCTCTCATTGTCTTTGCTCGAAGACAAAGGATTTTGGTTGAGCATCACTTCAGTCACTCTGACTTTGTTCACTTGGACCCCACTTAATAGTACGGTGGTTCCTATGACTCAACAAAGAACAAAAGGCAACAACGAAACAACTAAGTCTTCGCGCTCCATAGTCTTCACTCAATGTCTTCTCATGTCATAGTCTTCAATATGAATATCTTCCCATACCACCATTGTCGTCAATGTTTTCATACATTTTTAGGGGTCATCTCCGATAGGTAAACCGAATCAGTGAGGGACTAGTGCCTGTGTTATCCTGCAATTCTCACAAACACATTAGTCCCTCAACCAGGTTTGTCGTCACTACTCCAAAACTACTAGGGGTAGATGCACTTACAATCTCCCCCTTTTTGGTGATTGATGACAAACTGATTGAAGTTTTCAATGGGAATAAAGTATGTGAAATGTAAAGGATAGGGTATTGTCTTCATAAGTGGTAAAGGCTCCCCCTGAAGATGTGCATATAAGTAATTTGCTTTTGGAATGCAAATGCACATGGCAGGTTGCACTTGTGGAGATCCTCTTCAACATATGAAGACAGTTCATCATGCATGATAAGATATAACGAAGATAATGACATGCATAATGAAAAATGGACGTCTGCAGAATGACCTAAGTGCGGAAGTTATCGTCGCACATGCGGAATTTATCATCGCATCACAGAATAGCAAATAAGTAGCAGACGACCATCGAGTTTAAGTGTTACAACTCAAAGAACCGAATGTATCCAAAAGCAAGAGTTGTATGCACTAGGCAAAATATAAAACCACCGCCCATATGGACCCGCTTGAAGACTATCAAACTCATATGCTTCTCCCCCTTTTGTCAGTAAGGACCAAAAAGGTTTGAAGACATAGAGCATCTACTCGTTCCCATGAGGAGTAGGTGAAGCAGCAGGGTCGTCGGTGTTGTTTGGCGGTGTAGACGAACTTGGTGCAGTGTCGATGCGCGCTGAAGGTGGTGAAGTAGCATCATCTTCATCATCGATGACACGTGCATTCACAGTTGCAGCAGAGGAGGAATAGTTAGTCTTCAAGGGATGGAGTTCGACGTAGGACAACATTCCGTGGAGGAGTTGAGTCAAACTTGAAATTTTCAGTGAAGCCATCGTCTTGAAGATCTGCTTTAGCACTAAGCAGTGTCAAACTCTTCCATGATCGTCGACAGGTCTCATGAGTGACGAACGCATTCTTGGTAGCAAGATTGCGAATGTGATTGACGTCCACCAATAGACTTTGCATTTGTCGCTTGAGCCAGTCATGATGCTTATCTTGTTTCTGATGCACTGTCACAAGAAGCTCTCGATCATTCAAAACACGAGAGCGCTTGCGAGGCCTTTGGGCAATGGTGCTATCAGTACCTTCAGTTTGCGCATGGTGCGGCAAGCGAGTAATTCCAGCCAATGGATAGACACGTGCAACAGCTTGAACTCCTTCAATATTTTGCGTGAAGCTTTGGTGATCAGCATTCTGAAGACTAAGAGGCTCCTTGGCAGGCTCTGGGTATATGGCTTCAACAGACAGATCAACTTCTGGAAAAAGATGATATGATTGCGTGCAGAGGGTTGATAGTTGAAGGCAGAGTGGAGCTTGATCAGACGCGTGATCCAGGGAGCATAGAACTTCAGACCAAAAATATCAGATCCTAATGCAGCAAGTTGGCGGATAAAGAAGTCTTGTGCATTGAAGCTTTTGCCATGAAGAATATGGAAGACCAAAGTCTTCATTGCACCTTCAAGCTTGGCATGTGGAGAATGTCCTTTGATGGGCCAAAGAGTTCGCCATATGATATGATAGATGGTGCGTGGCAGATACTCAAGGTCTTCAACAAAGAACTCCTTAGGATATTCTGCATCTGGAGGCAAAGGCTTCATCATGCTAAGCATCTGACTCACATTGGGTTCAGGCCTGTGAAAGATGCTCTCCATAGCAGCATTGTGAAGCTGACAACCAGGTTCATAGAGATCACCTGGAGTGGGCAGGCCTGTAAGTTCAATGACATCAAAGGCTTTGGCTTCATGATGATCATTGCCTGTCATCCACTCAAGGATCCAAGTCTTCGGATCTCTGTTGTAGCCACAAATATGGAGAGTGGCATAGAATTGGAGCAACAATTCTTCATTCCAGTGCTCCTTGTCAGTGACGAACTGCAGCAAACCAGACTCTCTGAAGCAATCCAGCGCTTCTTCCAAGCAGGGCAGTCCAGTTATGGCTTGAGTGTCAAGACGCATATGTGGGAAAATGCGACCTTGATTGTATAAGATGCATGAGTAATAACTGCGCTGCTGATAGCTCCAGAACCGATCAGAAGATATTATTGCCTTGGAGTAGGGGTTCTTGGCGCTATCAAAGAAGGTGTTGTGTGCCTTAAAGCCATTGATACTGAAAGATCCGCGTGCAGATGCAGTACCTGGAAACCTGGGCAACCTTGGCATTGGCTTCTGAACCTGAGGCCTGTGCTCAACGTGGTAGTGAAACTGAGGACCAGCAGCAGGCGGAGGAGTCACAAAAGGCCATTTGACAGTGATAAGCTGGCCATAGTTGAATGCTTGCTCGATAGTGTGAGGCCTTGGTGGCGGAACAGGAGTAGTGGCATCAACAGAGGCGTCAGGCTGCACAACAAAGGCTTCAGGTGCAGATGCATCATTGGCTTCATTGGCTTCTGGCACAGTGTTTGGTGCAGGCTCCACATTAGCATCAGCCATGACCACGTCATTGGCTTCAGTCGTGTTAGTGGTGGCAGCCTCAGGATTCTCAATCTCCACTTGAGGAGCTGGAGGGTCGGTCGCAGAGACATTCTGAGGGAGTACTGGATCAGGGGGTGTTCGGATAGCCGGACTATACCTTTGGCCGGACTCCTGGATTATGAAGATACAAGATTGAAGACTTCGTCCCGTGTCCGGAAGGGACTTTCCTTGGCGTGGAAGGCAAGCTTGGCGATGCGGATATGTAGATCTCCTACCATTGTAACCGACTCTGTGTAACCCTAGCCCTCTCCGGTGTCTATATAAACCGGAGGGTTTTAGTCTGTAGGACAAACAACAGAGCAAGAACCATACCATAGGCTAGCTTCTAGGGTTTAGCCTCCTTGATCTCGTGGTAGATCTACTCTTGTACTACCCATATCATCAATATTAATCAAGCAGGAGTAGGGTTTTACCTCCATCGAGATGGCTCGAACCTGAGTAAAAACATCGTGTCCCTTGTCTCCTGTTACCATCCGCCTAGACGCACAGTTCGGGACCCCCTACCCAAGATCCGCCGGTTTTGACACCGACATTGGTGCTTTCATTGAGAGTTCCACTGTGCCGTCGCCATCAGGAAGGATGCCCCATCCCGTCTTTAAAGACGGCACCGCCGCTAAGGGAGCTTTGGCTATCGGCCAAACTCTCCGGCTAGGTGGTTTTCTTATGACCGTCTGTTTGGCTGCTGCGCTGACGAAGACCTCTCGGGTCATCAAAAGCAATCTTCATGTCAGCTCGGGACTTGCCGAGCAGTTAGATCCAATGGAGCTCTCTTCCATAAACAAGCTCATGGATTGCATCGCCGCCCTGGGAGTCGCTACGGATTACGACCAGATCGCGCCTAAACCCGGTCTGAGAGAGATCACCTCTCCCCAGGTCACCCATCACGTTGCTGTGGTAGAGGGACAGTGCGGCGACCCTTCATCTATCTCAAGGACCAGCTACGTCCGGGTTCCCGAACCCTCCAAGCCAGATATCCGTGGAGGGGAGGACATCACTCAAGACCCGAACTTAGAATCGGGCAACGGGCTAGATTCATTGGACAACATCCAAGAATCCAAACCCTCGAGTTCGGAAACCCCTTGGCCTCTGAGTCTCAGATTGGGTGAGGTTTCGGATTTAATTCCACCCACCCACCCGAACATATGCGATCTATCCCAAATTAGGCAAAGGCCAGAAGAAACAGTACATCATTACTGGGCCAGATTCCTCCTGGTTATGGACAGGATCAAGGACTGCCTCGAGGAAGACACAATCTCATTCTTCTACAATAATTGCACGGACAAGGGAATCCGCAACGCCATAAGTCGTCGTGATATTACACGCTTCGCTGACTTGGCATCCATAGTACAAAAGTACTGCGCGGCGGAAAGCGCCTGGAAAACCGAAGTAAAATTTTGGGATAATCCGGCCCTGAATACAAACCCAGTCCGAAATAAAAGGGTGCATCGTCGCCGGACACCCGAGTTAAACACCAAAAAGCAAAAACCCTCTACAGGGCATGGAACCGTACTGGAAGGGTGGCTTAATGGACCCTGTAAAATTCACAATACAGAGGGTGCCACACCAACTCACAGCCTTAGAGCATGTTGGATACTCCGGCAGGTGGCCAAAATCGGCGAAAATCTTCTAATTCCGGAGGCCACAGAAAGTCACCCCAGAGACACCGGTACGGTATTAACAGTCTTCGAGACTTTCGCATCAAATAATATGCGAAAAAGAACACTCCGCAGCCTCGCCGAAGTCCACCAAGTAGCAACAATAAACCCATGGAGTGACACGGCTATTACTTTCAATGCCAGTGATGAACCTAAATTCCGAACAGCCCGAGCACCAGCCGCATTGGTCCTCAGTCAAAAGTGGACGACTTTCACCTTACCAAGGTACTCATGGATGGAGGCAGCGGATTGAACCTCATTTACGAGGAAACCCTTCAAAAAATGGAAATAGACTGGAACCGCATTGAGCGAAGCAACACAACCTTTGGAGGAATAATCCCCAGTCGGGAAGCACGCTGTACAAGAAAAATCACACAAGATGTGGTGTTCGGCACACCGGATAATTACAGGTCCGAAGAGGTCACGTTCCAAGTGGCCCCGTTCAGTAGCGGATACCACGCTCTGCTAGGGCAGGAAGCATTTACAATCTTCCAAGCAATACCCCATTATGGGTACATGAAGCTCAAGATGCCCGGGCCGAACGGAATTATCACTCTCGCTAGTGATCCGGACACAGCACTCCGCGCCGAAAATAAGACAGCCGCACTGGCCCTTGAGGCACTCTCTGAAGCCCTAGCGGCTGAGGAGCTGACTGCGCTGCACTCCATGGTGAACAGGGACGATATGATACTCGACAAAAGATCCAAGTCCACCTCCTTTAAACCAGCGGACGAAATAGTCAAATTCCAGGTCCATCCAACGGACCCAATAAAACAGCTTCCATCGGGGCACAATTAAACCCTAGTGTAGACGCCGCACTGCGAGAGTTCCTACGTGAGAACTGGGACATTTTCGCCTGGCACCCTTCAGATATGCCAGGAATCCCACGCAGGCTGACCGAACATAGCTTAAATATCCTAAAAGGATTCAAACCCGTCAAACAGGCTCTCCGGCGCTTTTCCAAACCTAAGAGACAGGCCATGGGAGAGGAGCTAGCCAAACAATTGGAGGCCGGATTCATCAGAGATATAAAACATCCGGACTGGCTAGCAAACCTGGTGATGGTACCAAAGAAGGACAAATCCTGGCGCCTGTGCGTTGATTTTAAAGACCTTAACAAGGCTTGCCCAAAGGATCCCTTCCCTCTACCCCGCATCGATCAAATTATCGACGCTACCGCAGGACACGATTCGTTGTGTTTCCTCGACGCATATTCCGGTTACCATCAAATCAAGATGGCAGAGTCCGATCAAGCCGCATCGGCATTCATCACACCATACGGTCCATTCTGCTTCAACACCATGCCCTTTGGGCTCAAAAACGCCGGCGCAACATATCAACACATGATTCAGACATGTCTGGCAAACCAGATCGGCAAGTGGAGGCATACGTGGATGATGTGGTCGTTAAAACAAGACATGTCGAGTCTCTAGTAGACGACTTGAGGCTCACATTTGATAACCTCCGGACATACGATATCAAACTCAATCTGGAAAAATGCGTTTTCGGCGTTCCAGCCGGAAAGCTCTTGGGCTTCATTGTATCCGGTAGAGGAATTGAAGCAAATCCAGCCAAGATCCGAGCTCTGGCATAATTGGATATCCCAAAGGACCTCAAACAAATACAAAAATTAACAGGATGCGTGGCGGCTCTAAGCCGCTTTATCTCCTGCTTGGGAGAAAAGGCACTACCCCTCTACCGCCTCCTTCGGCGCACCGAACACTTCGAGTGGACGGACGCCGCCACGGCCGGACTCGATGAAATAAAAGCCGTATTGGCAACAAACCCAGTCCTGTCCGCACCAAATATTGGCGAACCAATGCTATTATACATTGCAGCAACCCATCAGGTTGTAAGCGCAGTGCTCGTCGTCGAACGGGAAACGGACGGACACAAATTCCCCCTTCAAAAGCCGGTCTATTATGTGTCCACTGTCCTCACTCCATGCAAATCTCGGTACCCGCATTATCAAAAGATTGCGTACGCGGTATTCATGGCATCCCGGAAGCTGCGACACTACTTTCAAGAGTGTTCAATAACAGTAGCCTCGGAAGTACCACTTAACGATATTATAAACAACCGCGACGCGACGGGTCAGAATGCAAAATGGGCCATTGAGCTCCTCCCGTTCGACATAACTTATAAGCCACGGCGAGCTATCAAGTCGCAAGTTTTGGCCGACTTCGTCGCATAATGGACGGAGGCCGAACTCCCTAAAGAGTACGGCACATATTCAAACTGGATCATGCATTTCGACGGCTCTAAAATGTTGGCCGGTCTAGGGGCTGGCGTCGTTCTGACGTCCCCCACAGGAGACACAGTTCAATACGTACTCCAGATTATGTACACAGACTCCAACAATG
Organism: Aegilops umbellulata; assembly: GCA_032464435.1. NCBI lineage: Eukaryota > Viridiplantae > Streptophyta > Magnoliopsida > Poales > Poaceae > Aegilops > Aegilops umbellulata. The sequence goes on from CP136055.1 coordinate 483,137,155, forward strand.
CAGCCGAATATGAGGCCCTCTTACATGGTCTTCGGATGGCAGTATCCATGGGCATTCAATGCCTAGAGGTGCGCGGGGATTCGAACCTCGCGATATCCCAAATAAATGGAAACTTCGATGCCAAGGATCCAAAAATGGCAGCCTACCGCAACGCCGTCTTAAAAATGTCAACTCGGTTCAAAGGGCTCGAATTTCACCATATAGCCCGGGAAAATAATCAGGCGGCAGATGTCCTGGCACGCATTGGCGCAAAACGCGATGTAGTCCCCCCCAACATCTTCTTGGAAAGGCTGTTCAAGCCATCCGTAGCATGGGAAGGGGAACCCGACAATAACAGCCCGGACCCAACCGCACTGCCCGATACCGAACTATCTAACATAATTGGAGGTTCTCCCAAGGAAATCACACCTTCAGCCCACGTAATAATGGTCATCATCGCCCCATGGGCAGAACCTTTCCTAGCCTACCTTACTAGGCAGGAACTCCCCGAGGACCAAAACGAGGCACGCTGCATAGTGCGGAGATCTAAAGCCTACAAAGTCCATGAGGGAGAGATTTATAAAAAATGCACTACCGGAGTCCTTCAAAGGTGCATCTTCGAAGAGGAAGGGCGGAACCTTCTGTCTGAAATTCATGTCGGACTCGGTGGTCACCACGCCGCAGCTCAGCCCCTTGTAAGCAAGGCCTTCCGTACAGGTTTCTATTGGCCGACGGCCCGGGCAGACGCCCAGGACTTAGTCCAACGGTGCGTCGGTTGCCAGCTTTTCGCAAACCAAAGGCACATGCCACCCACCGCCCTCCAAACTATCCCCATAACTTGGCCCTTCGCGGTCTGGGGGCTTGACATGGTTGAACCCCTTAAAGGCGGAACCAACAAGAAAAAATACTTACTAGTCATGGTGGATAAGTTCACCAAATGGATAGAATCCAAGCCTGTTAAGACGGCTGAATACAGACCAGTGATAGACTTTATATCCGGGGTTCTACACCGTTACGGCGTCCCCTACAGCATCATCACTGATAACGGCACGAACTTTACGGCCGATGATGTAAAACTCTGGTGCAAAAACATGGGCATCAAGCTCGATTATGCTTTCGTCTATCACCCACAAACTAACGGCCAGGTCGAACGGGCAAATGGTCTTATCATGAGCGGCATCCAACCCGGATTAGTGCGGTTCCTCAAGGAATCTAACACGCACTGGGTAGAGGATCTCGACTCCGTACTCTGGGGGCTGCGGACCACGCCAAATCGCACCACCGGATACACACCCTTCTTCATGGTGTACGGCGCGGAGGCAGTCTTGCCTTGCGACATAATTCATGACTCACCTCGAGTGCGCATGTACGAAAAACAAGAAGCCGAGCTCGATCGGCAGCACAGTTTGGACGCCTTAGAGGAGGAGCGTGACGTGGCAAAAGCCCGTTCCGCATTCTATCAACAGCAGGCTCGAAGATACCAAAGCAGAGAAGTACGGGCCAAAAATTACAACATTGGTGAATTCGTTCTACGCCTGTCGGACAAGAAAAAGGACAAACTCAAGCCCAAGTGGGAAGGCCCCTTCATAATTGAACAAGTCCTGACTAGTGGGGCGTACCGCCTGCGAGATGCATCGGATAACCGACTCGAGCCGAACCCATGGAACGCAGCCCATCTCCGAAGATTCTATGCCTAGCGCCGGACTCTGTGTTCGTCTCTTTCCTCTGTCCATTTTTTATATATACTGTCTGTCTTACATTTCTCTCCTTCTCCCCTCCCTTTCAACCTTTAAAGGCTCATCAAATGACGTGCTATTCGCACTCATTAAGCCCGGGGGCTTCTTTTAACAGAAGCTTATTTATATGGGCTCTATGCCCAGCACATGCGTCACACTTCCGCATGTACCTTTTATTTCGCCATTATATGCATTGATATGACTTAAGTTTTGGCCAAGCTGGGTTGCCTGGCTCCTGTGCTTACCCCTACGTTCCCGATTGTTTGGCTAGGTGGTAAAGTGAGCACCTCTGCGATTGTTACTGCCAGATCAGCCAGATGTGTACCTCAGGCTGGGTGAAGCCGAAAGCTAGCGTTCTTAAGGGAATATTCGGTCGGCGACCTAAAAGATGATCTTTTTACTTATTTATTTATGCGCCCCCAGATGCTTTTTCCTGCGTATTTTTCGCAGAATGGACATGCGCTTTAGGGCATGCCTCCCAGGGAAAGGAACCCTTAACGGAACTATTCTCCCTGGAAGATGTTTCTTACTAACCATGTAATATAACATAACTAGTTGGGCACTTGTCTGTTCAAGCACTAATGACCCCTACGCCTGGTCTCCATGCATACCCCGGTTCTTACATAACCGCGAGGGTATTCGGACACACTCTGGACCGTCAGGTCCCGAGGTTAAAGCGAAAAGGTCGGCCATGACAAACGATCTACAATCCGGCTGGGAATACTTTGCGGCCAATTCTACTTGGCTGTATACCAAGTTTACAGGGATCTCCTTCCCATCGGGCCCCACAGGTCCGACCTCGGTCATGTGGTTGGGGTCAGCCTTTGTGTACCGCGTCTTCACCATGGCCCAGGCCTCCCTAGTGCCTTGACGGCAGGCCGATATCTTCCACAATCGGAAGCGCCGCCGCGCTCCCTTCAGTTTCTCTTCAAGCTCTCCAAGGCCTTCGGGCATGGAGATGGATGGCCATAAGACCTGGGCGACGCCTTGCATTACCTGCCGAACTCGCTCATGCAGTTGAGTGAGCTCGGGAAGAAGGTCACCCGTAGAACCGGGCATCTCCTCTGCAGGACGACCTATTAGCACACCTACAGACATTACTCTGTTAGTCAACTTCCTCGCCGAACTTTTTTTTCCTCAAAGGTTCGTTCAAGCACTTACTAAATATGCCGCGCCGAAGCCGTTGATTCTCCTTAACGGAGTCCGAAAGCTGGGCACGAACATCTTGCAGTTCAACGCCCAACTTGGTGTTGGCATCTTGGAGATCATTCTTCTCCTGCCTCACCTTTGTCAGCACGCTCTCACCAGCCTTTAACTAGCGTAGGAGTTGTTGCTTTTCCGGATCTAATCCGGCGCCATCTGCAATTTCATTTGTCAGATTTGCACACACGCCGCACTTCACAAAATACTTATCTTATATATATATATATATATATATATATATATATATATATATATATATATATATATATATATATATTATCAATGGGGGTCTCCTTGGGCTCCCCTGTCGCGGCTAGTGCGGCCTCAAGTTGGGCTTTGCACTCTTCTAGCTCCTGGGACACTTGGGTATTCTTTTCCGCAAGACCCTGCATTATTAAATGATCCTTAAATCAGTTCTTCCAACTGTTTCAAGTCTCGGGGGATACTGATATATATATAACCATTAAATTTTCTCACCCTTATGTCTTTTACATATTGCTCCGTGGCTCGGGCTAGACCATTTTGAGCGGCACGGAGGTACGCATCTCCCGAATTGAAGGCATCCAACGCCTCTTGGAAGAAACAAGCGTCGCGGAGAACTGTCCGGCGACGCCCTTGGTTCAGGGCACTCTCCACCTCGGAATTAGTGGCAGACAGCCTGTCCACATCCTCTGTCGGAGGAGCGTCCGGTGCGCGCCTCGTGCTCGCCTCCGCCTCCGGACCAGGCTTTGGATCCTGGCTGGTGGAGGCGCGATTGGCATCCTCTCCGGATATAGTCCGGCGAGGTCTCTTTGTCCTAACGAGAGCACGAGTGTTAATACGCCTTCAAGGAATAACACCTGGGATAAGAGGGCGCGCTATACCTTTGCGCTGGCGCCTCAGTCCGGACTGCACTTCTCTTCTATCCACAGGGCCCTGCAACCCCTCGTTGGCTTGCCACCGCAGGTTCGGCCTCCCGTCTCAAAAACCTCCCCTACAAAGCATGGTTGTAATCAGGAAACTGAAAACACGCGAGGGTGGACCCCTTTTCGCGGTACTAGGACTTCGATCTCAGTTACCTGGGAGGCCGGGATTAGCCCTGGGTAATCGGCCGTAATGGCCACCAAGGCGTTGTCCTTGCTCAATTGATGGAACACACCATCAATCAGCTCCACAGATAAATCCGGATCCTCTTGGGAGGCCGGGTCGAGGGACCGTTCCGGATCCTCGGGCTGTGGAGGAGGGCTGTTTATTTCTTTAACAGCCTGGCGCAGTTCCTGCGTTGAGTCGTTAGACTATATACTTAAACGATGGGAATATAAAACGTATGGGCAAGTAAAAGTGTCCTCTTACCCAACTCGGAGGATTGTACATAGTAAATCCGCCCTGTGGGTTGACGCGGAGAAATCCCTCCTCTTCTCCCTTGTACAAAGCGGACAAGATCTTTGTCAGGGCGGCAGCCGAATCCGGCCCCTTACGACTATGACAAGTGGCGTCATCCTCCCCGTTGAAGTCCCACATGGGGTGGCCACTGTACTGCAGCGGCTGCACCCCCCGCATGATGCATGCGGCCATGACTCCTATCATGGTTAGTCCGGAATGAGCTAGTAATCTTATCCGGCCCATCAGGTAAAGGACGTCCCTATCGCTTTCCCTCTGAGGGCTCCGTGGACGCCAGCTTAGGCGCTTCTTCAGGGGAGCAGTATCGAACTCAGGGAGGCCGACCCGAACAGGTTCCGGTAACGGGACGTCCTCTATATAAAACCATTCCGCAGGCCAATTCTCGGAAGGCTTCTTTGGGGTTCCTGATAGATATCCGGTCCCGGCGATGCGCCACACTTCGGCTCCGCCCACTTGATATATTGACCCCTCCTGAGAACGGGGCACCAGGCAGAATAGCCTCTTCCACAACGCGAAATGAGCCTCAACACCCAAAAACAGCTCGCAGAGGGCTACGAAGCCCGCGATATGCAATATGGAGGCAGGCGTGAGATTGTGTAGCTGGAGGCCATAGAACTCCAGGAGCCCCCGAAGAAACGGATGGATTGGAAATCCGAGCCCTCTTATTAAATAAGGGACAAGGCATACCCGCTCTCCTTTGGAGGGATTAGGGGCACTCTCCGCTTGCTCTCCGCCATTATAGGTGGCGGCTCGAACCAGGACCATATAGGCCGGGGGGAGAAATCCTTGGTCTGGAACGTCACTAGCTCGCTATGCGGGACAGAGCACCTCTCCCAATCTCCAGGCTGAGGGCTGGAAGGGTGAGAGGAGGAGTTGCGACGGCTGGCCATGCTGGAATGGACCTTTGTCGGATGCGCTCTGATGAACACTCGCGGAAGGGAGAAGGTGTGGTTTGGATCTAAATCCTCGCCCCTTCAAATAGGCGGCTCATTTACACGGCTAGGGGTATGAATTTAAAAACACCCAGACTTTTCGTATTCATTTGACACGTGGAAGACAGCCATTATTGGTAGTAGAAGCCAAGGAGCGCAACATTTACAAGAAACCAGACATTATTCAACAGGTACACAGAATTTGGAGGAGAACCCGCCTTGCAATGCCGAAGACAATTTGTGCGCCAGACTCATCGTCATTGAAGCCTAGTTTGGGGGCTACTGAGGGAGTCCTGGATTAGGGGGTGTTCCGATAGCCGGACTATACCTTCGGCTGGACTCCTGGATTATGAAGATACAAGATTGAAGACTTCGTCCTGTGTCCGGAAGGGACTTTCCTTGGCGTGGAAGGCAAGCTTGGTGATGCGGATATGTAGATCTCCTACCATTGTAACCGACTCTGTGTAACCCTAGCCCTCTCCGGTGTCTATATAAACTGGAGGGTTTTAGTCTGTAGGATGAACAACAGAACAACAATCATACCATAGGCTAGCTTCTAGGGTTTAGCCTCCTTGATCTCGTGGTAGATCTACTCTTGTACTACCCATATCATCAATATTAATCAAGCAGGAGTAGGGTTTTACCTCCATCGAGAGGGCCCCAACATGGGTAAAAACATCGTGTCCCTTGTCTCCTGTTACCATCCGCTTAGACGCACAGTTCGGGACCCCCTACCCGAGATCCGCCGGTTTTGACACCGACACATTCACTTCAGGAACAGATTCTTCAGTAATGGGGGGAGTAGGGACACGTTCATCTTCTGCTTGTTTGTCTTCGGCTGACGCGGCCGGATTGTCTTCAGCAGCTTTAGCTTCAGACTCGGAGACATTCACAGTAGGAGTGGCTTCTACAACAAGGACGAGCAACAGAGATGGGTTCTTGATGCGAAGAGTCAGGACGAGCAACAGAGATGGGTTCTACAACAAGGGGCTTTGTGGGAGTAGCCCGATCTTTCTTGGTTTTGCGCTTCTTCTTGGAGGGAGAGACATCAGAAGCATCAGGATTTTTCCTCTTTCTGGCTTCAGCCTCGGCAGCCCTTGTCTTCTTCAGTTATGAAGCGGTTGACTTGACCTTTGGCTTCGAGCCGGTCATGCTGCTTGGGAAGACAATGCGTGGCTCTTCCCGCCTAAATGGTGCAGCTTGGTTAGTCGATGGCTTCTTCTTCTTTGCAGCCATTCTGGGGTAGATTCCAGGACGACCAAGAGCCTTGCGCTTCTCAGCCTCATTGTAGGCTTGCACGCACTTGTCAGCCAGACTCTTCATGCGCTCGCGAGAACCTTTAGCTTCTTCGCATTTCTTGAGAAAGGCTTCCTTGAGCTCGTGCATCATAACTTTGAAGTTTTTAACATCTTGCACGCTGAGCTTTGCCATGTGCTTCTTGAACTGAGCTTTCTCATAGTCGATCTTGTGCTTCAGTTCAACGATTCGCTGAGCTAGAGCTAGCTCAGAAGCAATGGCGCCATTGAAAGAGACGCTGAGGCCAATGGGAAGTTGCAGATCTTCAAAGCTGAGATTTGGGGTGTCAAACCACTCATCAATGAAGTTGTGGATGATTGCCACATCAAAGAGAGGCAAGTCATTGAATATTTTTGCTTCTTCCTTGCTCTTAATCAGTTGCTCAAGAGCGTCTTCTGCAAGGTCTTCATCACTGGACAGATCAATGTGCTCTTCACGCAGAATGGCAGCAGGAGTCAATGCCTGATCAGTATTCTTGACATTTTTCTTTTTCATCTCCGTCTTCTTGGAGATGCGAGAGAGATCTTCACACTGCACACTGTCTTCAGGAGGTGCAGTAGCCAGAGGCTTCACACGTGAAGCTTTTGGTGGAGAGAAAGGCTTTGGAGCCTTGGGTTTCTTCTGCTTCTTTGGCTTCGGAAGTGCAGGCGCTTCATCAGAATCAGCGTCATCTGCAGGTCGATCCACATCTGCCCCTTGAACCCTGATATGAGTAATGAGACCTTCCAAGTCATAGAAGGGCCCAACTAGATTTGGTTCAGCTTCGTGTGTGCCATCGGCACGAGGCGCAGAGGGGCCAGGGTTGAAGTCTAACCCCCAAGATTTCTTGTTCTCCTTGGCCGAGTTCTTTGCAAACTGAAAATTGCGTTTGAACAGATTGTCTTCGCGACACCATAGTAAAGATGATGGGTCGGCACCAGCTGGTTGTGGTCCACGGACCATGCAAGGATAGAAGCCTTGCTCAATGGCTTCAGCTCTGGGCCTGGGTGGAAGATTTTTGTACAAAATATCTCCCCATGGTCGCTTGATGGCATTTTTCTCTGCATATTCCTGGGTCACGAACCTGTACTTGTACCACTGTTCTGCCCAATATCTTCGAATCCATTGGATTCGAGTTTTGCGTTCATTGTAGGTTTCTTCAGGATCAATCTTGTATAGTTCATGCAGATCAGCTGGCAAGTCCTTTGATGTTTCCCTGCGGTGCTGTCTGCCACCCTTTCTAGCTGATTTCTCTGTTGCCATGAACTTCAAACTGAATGGCTTCAATACGTTCAAAGGCTTCAAAGGCTTCCGTTTGCTGGACAAACAGGAACTTGCTTCGGGAGAGTTAATGTGATGCTTTAAGAATTCTGCAAATGAATGCAGACTATGAGAACCAAGGGATTCTCCCACATACATGTACCTGCGACAGCATTAGAGATGCGAGGGAAGGGAAGAGGTCATATGCATTCTCAGAAGATTTTGAAGATAAATCAGTTTGAAGACATTGACCTCATGATGCGAAGACATTCACTTATGTGCTGAGAGTTGGTTCCAGATTTGTACGAATCCATGAATAAGTACAAGTGAGGAATCTAACTAGATGTGAAGCTTAAGTGAATATACTAGGCATTATATGAGATGCAGACAGGATAGATCTAACATTGAGTAGGCAGAAACAACTTTCGGTAAACATGATGAATCTTTTAGGATCAAAAAGATGGTAAAAAGAGAGTTTTATTTACCACTCGATGAACTGCTAGATGGTAAGAGTAGGAGACCGAGCAGTTCGATCCACCGTGCCCTAACTTGGCGACGGAGGACACCTACGGCGACGGCGGAGAGGACGATGTCCGTGGCCGGCGTGAGGACGGCGTCGGTGAAGTCGCGGCAGCTAAGCGCTTCATCGCCGGCGTCGTCGAGAGCTAGCGGTGGCGCTAGGGTTTTGACGAGGTGGAGAGGTGGAAGAAGGTTTTCTTTACCGCAGGGGACACGTATTTATAAGAAAGTATGCGGCACAGCGCAATTACGCAGGTGCCCCTGGCGGTTCACGTCTAAGGGACACGTGGCAAGCATGCAACCTACTCGGAGTTCTCCCACGTTCCCACGCCCACCCGAACTGTCGGATGGTTATTCCGGCTTCTCCGGATTTCAGGCAATAAGGATAGAGCATTTAAAATAGACTTAATGTTTGTCTCTGTATCTTCTGCTGACAAGGACGCGGAGAAGACATTTGACTGTTTCAATAGAATGCATATGATTTGGACAGATAGAGTTTGAGATAGAAAGCATAGAGAGGTTAGGGTCCGATCACATTCACTTAGTTCAATAGATTCAACAAGGAAGACATAGCTATAAGTGAATGCTGTAGAGGACAGAACACTAGTATATATATATACATGAGAAAACAGTCAAATCAACATAGTGAAGATAACCATGAACACAGGTTGAAATTTGAAGACAAACCAAATGTGAAGACATAGCAAATGTAACGCCATGAGAAGAACACTTCAAACAGAAAATTTTGGTGGTGGCGTTACCCACCGTATAGGAAGTATTAGACCCAGACACGGCGCACAATTATCGTGGCGCTCCGAAGTCAAATTCCACGTTAATATATTCACACTCAGAATGTAAGTCTTCATTGATTGAAGATATACTTTACTTCGTGTGTTGCACATCTAAATCATCAACATGCATAAGTGTTAGGATGTGTGCCTGATCATAGGACATTTGAGGATTCCAAGATATTTAGCTCACACCGTAACTTGCAAAACCTTTTCTCATCCAAGGGCTTTGTGAAGATATCTGCCAGTTGCTCTTCAGTGTTGACGTGAATGATATCAATATCTTCCTTCATGACATGACCTCTGAGAAAGTGATGACGAATTTCAATGTGCTTTGTCTTTGAGTGTTGAACTGGGTTGTTGGCAATCTTGATGGCGCTTTCGTTGTCACAGAAGAGAGGTACTCGTTTTAGATGGATGCCATAGTCCTTGAGAGTTTGCTTCATCCATAGAAGCTGAGCGCAGCAAGATCCAGCAGAAATGTATTCAGATTCAGCAGTGGAGAGTGATACGCAGTTCTGCTTCTTTGAAGACCAACAGACAAGTGATCGTCGTGGAAAGTGACATGTGCCTGATGTAGACTTGCAATCCACCTTGTCACCAGCATAATCAGCATCCGAGAATCCAACCAGATCAAACTCTGAGCCCTTTGGACACCATAATCCTAATGTTGGAGTGTAAGCCAAATATCAAAGAATTCGCTTCACAGCTAAGTGATGCGATTCCTTTGGTGCCGCTTAGAATCGGGCACACATGCAAACACTAAGCATAATATCTGGCCTAGATGCACATAGATAAAGTAAAGAACCAATCATGGTGCGGTATACCTTTTGATCGAACTCTTTACCATTGTCGTCGGGACCCAGATGGTGTTTGGCTAGCATTGGCGTCGTGTAGCCTTTGCAATCTTGCATTCCAAACTTCTTCAGGCAATCTTTGAGGCATTTTCTTGAGATATGAAGATGCCATTTCTTTGCTGATGAATTTGAAGACCAAGGAAGAACTTCAGCTCTCCCATCATGGACATCTGATATTGCTTTTGCATCATGTATCCAAACTCATCATTGTACTTCTGGTTGGTGCAGCCGAAGATAATGTCATCCACATATATTTGGCACACAAACAGTTCACCATCATATGTCTTCGTGAAGAGTGTGGGATCGAGGGATCCAGGTTTGAAGCCTTTTCTCTTCAGGAAGTCTTTGATCGTATCATACCAGGCGCGAGGAGCTTGTTTGAGGCCATACAGTGCTTTGTTTAGCTTGTACACCATATCAGGATGTTTTGGATCTTCAAAGCCAGGTGGTTCTGCGACGTATACTTCTTCTTCAATCTTGCCGTTGAGAAATGCACTCTTCACACCCATTTGATATAGCAAGATGTTGTGATGAATTGCATTGGCTAGTAGTATCCGAATAGCTTCAATCCTAGCCACAGGAGCAAATGTTTCATCGAATTCAATCCCCTCAACTTGAGTATATCCTTGAGCGACGAGACGTGCTTTGTTTCTAACGACTTGACCATGCTCATCTTGCTTGTTTCGATATATCCATTTTGTGCCTATTATGTTATGCTTGCGAGGGTCAGGACGCTTGACAAGTTCCCAAACATTGTTCAGCTTGAACTGTTGAAGCTCTTATTGCATAGCTTGAATCCATTCAGGTTCCATAAAGGCTTTAGCAACTTTCTTGGGTTATGATATTGACACAAAATAAAAGTGCCCACGGAAATTTGCTAACTATGTTGCTCTTGAGCGAGTAAGTGGACCAGGTGCATTGATGCTATCAATTATCTTCTCAATCTTTACTTCGTTTGCAACACGAGGATGAACTGGGCGAAGATTTTGCTCTTGCTGATCATTATCAATATTGGAAGGATTGTCTTCAAGCTGAGCATTGTCGTCAGGTTGGTTAGGCGCAGAGATGATAAGTTCCTCTTCAGGTTGTGCTTCAGAAGGCATAATTTCACCAGTTCCCATTAGCTTGATAGATTCACTGGGTGAAGCTTCGTCTAGTGTACTTGGCAGGAGCTCTCGTTGTGAACCATTGGTTTCATCGAACCGTACGTCCACCGTTTCGACGATCTTGTAGACATAGAGGTTGAAGACTCTGTAAGAGTGGGAGTCCTTTCCGTAACTGAGCATGAAGCCTTTGTGAGCTTTAGGTGCAAATTTTGATTTGTGATGTGGATCCTTGATCCAGCACCTAGCTCCAAATACTCTGAAGTAACTGACATTTGGCTTCTTGCCAGTGAGTAGCTCATAGGATGTTTTATTCAGAAGCTTATGGATGTACACACGGTTGATGACATGACATGTTGTATCAATAGCTTCAGGCCAAAACTTTCTTGGTGTCTTGTACTCATCTAGCATTGTTCGAGCCATCTCAATGAGGGTTCTGTTCTTACGCTCCACGATGCCATTTTGCTGAGGTGTATACGGAGCGGAGAACTCATGAGTGATTCCCATTGTATCCAAATAAAGATCAAGTCCGGTGTTCTTGAATTCAGTGCCGTTGTCACTTCTGATATGCTTGATCTTGACGCCATAATTGTTCATGGCTCGGTTGGCGAAGCGTCTGAAGACATCTTGCACTTCAGTCTTGTAGAGAATTATGTGCACCCATGTATATCTTGAATAATCATCAACAATGACGAAGCCATAGAGATAAGCAGTTCTTGTGAGGGTAGAGTAGTGAGTAGGGCCAAATAAGTCCATGTGTAGCAGCTCGAAGGGTTGAGATGTCGTCATGATTGTCTTCGAGGGATGCTTGGCCCTAGTTATCTTTCCAGCTCCGCAGGCACCGCACAAATGATCCTTCTTGAACTTGACGCCCTCGATGCCTATGACATGCTTCTTCTTGGCGAGAGTGTGTAAGTTCCTCATGTCAGCATGCCCCAGCCTCCGATGCCATAGCTAGCACTCTGAAGCTTTTGTAAGAAGACATACGGCAAGTTGTGGTCCTGCTGAGAAATCTACCATGTACAGATCATCTTTCCGGTACCCTTCAAAGACTAGCGATTTATCAGATTCCATAAGTACAAGGCAACGATATTTTCCAAATATCACAATCATGTTCAAGTCGCAAAGCATCAAGACAGACATTAAGTTGAAACCAAGGGATTCAACAAGCATCAATTTATCCATGTGCTGATCCCCTGAGATTGAAACTCTACCTAGACCCAATACCTTGCTTTTACCAGTGTCAGCAAATGTGATGTGACTCTTATCATATGGACGTAAAGTTGAGTCCATGAGAAGACTTCGATCACCAGTCATGTGATTAGTGCATCCGCTGTCCATAATCCATTCTGCAGCACAAGGTGTCATACCCTACAGTACAGTTAGGGGGATAGGCTTCACCAAGAGCATTGTGAAGCATAAACATTTGACGGGCAATAGGATTATTGAAGCTCAGATCAAGATTAGGACTGATAGGATGAATGGAAAACGATTCAGGAACAAAATACATAGTAAGACCATTTCGGCATTAGATCTTGCGCCCCACGAGATGTTTTAGGTCCCCAGCAATAGCATCAGACACCTTTGATTTCTGGCTGGAGACCTTTCCCTGCACGAGAAGGTTAATTCTTCTTAACCACCCACATCTTCAGGGGTGGCTTAGAAGCAATGAGTCTAAGTGCAGCACCTGAGAACTTTTGCTTTGGAGCCCTAGCAAATAGCCTTGCAGGAGATGAATGATATTCATATGAATAAGCAGAAAAAATCTTAGTTCTATGAACATAGCAGTTTGAAGACACACGCTCATATTCATAAGTCTGACCATGATTTCCCTGCAAAACATTGGCGTTAGGGTGACTCAGGTGAGTCCTCTGTCTGTATGAAGCCTTTGGACCATACGACGCCTTAGGTCTGGGGTTTGTCTTCTTCCCAGGTGGTGTCATGATGACATTCACTGGAAGATTCTCAAGACAGCTTTTGGGAACCCAGATCTTCTTCATAGGTGGCCCATTCCTGCAGTTAGTGCCAACATATCTGGCAAACACTTCACCATTCTGATTCTTGAAGAGTTTATAGTTTGCATCAAAGGATTCATCAATGACAACAGGGTTAGCACAGGTAAAGCCAGATAAGGTGGATGGGTCCATTGAAGGTCCCTTTGCAGCAACCCGTGTGGTTTTGGGATACTGCTCAGGCTTCCAATAGGAACCATCAACATTCATTTTCCTCTCGAACCCAACACCCTCTTTCCTAGGGTTTCGGTTCAGAATCTGCTTTTTAAGGACATCGCACAGTGTCTGATGCCCTTTCAGACTTTTGTACATCCCTGTTTCAAGCAATGTCTTCAACCTAGCATTTTCATCAGCAATAGTAGTGGTATCCTCGGCAGAGGGGTTAGTTACCACATCAGTAGTTGAAGACAATGCAACAGTAGCAGCAGTGGAACATTCAGCAACAGAGGTAGCGTTATCACGCTCAAGACATTTTAGGCATGGTGGTTCAAATCCATCCTGAGCGGGACTGATCTGTTGAGCGCGAAGTGACTCATTCTCTTTTCGAAGATCTTCATGAGCCGCTCTCAATTTCTCAAGCTCTTGCTTCCTTTGAAGATAGTCATAGGAGAGCTTTTCATGAGTGGTTGAGAGCGTTTCATGACGACTTTCAAGTTCTTGGTACTTAGCATGAAGATTTTTTATGTCTTCAACTAAGGACTGTGAACGAGTCATTTCCGCGTCCAACAGGTCATCGCTTTTGTCTAACAGTTTTTGAGTATGTTCCATGGCCTTTTGTTGTTTAGTTGCAATTTTAGCAAGCGTTTTGTAGCTGGGTTTGGATTCATAATCAGAGTCATCTTCACTACATGTTTGAAAGTAAGCATCACGTGATTTTACCTTGTCACCACGTGCCATGAAGCAGTAGGTGGGAGCAGGGTCGCCCTTGTCATCAGCTTCAGCGTTGGTGTGGAAGTCATTGTCTTCAGTGTTGAAGATGGACTTGGCAACGTAGGCTGTGGCTAGAGCCAGACTTGCGACGCCAGGGTCGGACTCCTCCTCAGACTCCACCTCCGCCTCCTCAGAAGCAGACTCATCCTCTGAATCCATCTCCTTGCCAACAAAAGCACGAGCCTTGCCAGATGAGCTCTTCTTATGAGATGAAGACTTGGATGAGGACTTGGACTAAGACTTTGAAGATTTCTTCTTCTTCTTGCCATCGGAATCATATTCCTTGCTCTTCTTCTTCTTCTTCTTCTCGTTGTCCCACAGTGGACACTCAGAGATATAGTGTCCAGGTTTCTTGCACTTGTGACATGTTCTCTTCTTGTAGTCATGAGTGGAAGCTTCATCATTTCTTGGGCTGGATCGTGAAGACTTTCTGAAGCCCTTCTTCTTAGTGAACTTATGGAACTTCTTCACAAGCATAGCAAGTTCCTTTCCAATGTCTTCAGCATCATCAGAACTGCAGTCAGATTCTTCTTCAGATGAGGAAACAACTGTTGACTTCAAAGCGCGAGTTCGGCCATAGTTGGGACCATAGATATCTATTTTCTCAGACAGCTGGAACTCATGTGTGTTGAGCCTCTCAAGTATATCAGATGGATCGAGTGTCTTGAAGTCAGGACGTTCTTGTATCATGAGGGCAAGGGTGTCAAAGGAGCTGTCAAGTGATCTCAGTAATGTCTTGACGATTTCATGCTTGGTAATCTCAGTAGCGCCGAGAGCACGAAGCTCATTTGTGATGTCAGTGAGGCGATCAAATGTGAGCTGGACATTTTCATTGCCGTTCCTCTTGAAGCGGTTGAAGAGGTTGCGAAGAACAATGATCCTTTGATCTCTCTGGGTTGAGACGCCTTCATTGACCTTGGATAGCCAGTCCCAGACTAGCTTCGACGTTTCCAGAGCACTTAGGCGACCATACTGTCCTTTAGTCAGATAACCACAGATGATGTTCTAGGCAGTGGAGTCCAGTTGAATGAACTTCTTGACATCAGCAGGGGTGACGCCTTCACTAGTCTTGAGAACGCCATTCTTGACGACATACCAGATGTCGACATCAAGGCTTCAAGAAGCATGCGCATCTTATTCTTCCAGTAGGGATATTCAGTTCCATCGAACACGGGGCAAGCAGCGGAGACTTTGATTATCCCTGCAGTCGACATAGCTAAAACTCCAGGTGGTTAAACCGAATCACACAGAACAAGGGAGTACCTTGCTCTGATACCAATTGAAAGTGCTAGTTATCGACTAGAGGGGGGTGAATAGGCGATTTTTATGAAAGTCTTCAAAACATGGAAGTTTCGAAGACAAACAATAGAAATGAACCTATTGAAATGCAGCGGAAGATATACTACACTAAGCAAGCCATAGTCAAGTATGCAATGAGACTACGAAGACAAATAGCAGCTAGATAGTAAGGATCAGAATGGAAGATGGTATGAAGCCAAACAACAATAGATGTCAAACAGTGAAGAAAAATAGGTAAAGCAAACAGACAATGACTTCACAAAGACAAACTCTAAGTAAAGAGAGGGAGAGGATAGAACCAGTCACTTGTTGAGGACACAGGATTTGTTGG
The DNA here is from genome assembly GCA_032464435.1 of Aegilops umbellulata. Taxonomy (NCBI): domain Eukaryota; kingdom Viridiplantae; phylum Streptophyta; class Magnoliopsida; order Poales; family Poaceae; genus Aegilops; species Aegilops umbellulata. The sequence goes on from CP136055.1 coordinate 483,152,759, forward strand.
ACCAGTTCCAGTTGCTGTGACAACTGTACGTCTGGTTAGGGAGGCTGAGATTCAACTCAGAAGACTGCGTCTTCACCTTATTCCCCTTGAGCTAAGGACACACAGTCCTCGCCCAGTTACTCTGGTAAGTCTTCAAGGTAGACTTCCAAACCTTCACAGACTTCGTTCACCGGCGATCCACAATGACTCTTGGATGCTCAGAACGTGACGCCTAACCGGCTAGAGGATTCACAGTCCTCAAGCGTAATAAGTCTTCAGGTCACGCAGTCAGAAAGACTTCAGTGATGCCTAACACTCTTTGGCTCTGGGTGTTTGGGCTTTGTCCTCGCAAGGATTTCTCTCTCTCTCTCTCTCTCAAAGGCTTCGAGGTGGGTTGCTCTCAATACGACAAAATCTGTACACTAACTCTGAGCAGCCACCAATTTATGGTGTAGGGGGTGGGCTATTTATAGCCACTAGGCAACCCGACCTGATATGTCCGAAATGACTCTGGGTCACTAAGGAATTGACACATGTTCCAACGGTCAGATTTCAAACACACGCGGCAACTTTACTTGGGCTACAAGCAAAGTTGACTCATCCAGATCTGGATAAGATTTGCTCTCATTGTCTTCGCTCGAACACAAAGGATTTTGGTTGAGCATCACTTCAGTCACTCTGACTTTGTTCACTTGGACCCCACTTAATAGTACGGTGGTTCCTATGACTCAACAAAGAACAAAAGGCAACAACGAAACAACTAAGTCTTCGCGCTCCATAGTCTTCACTCAATGTCTTCTCATGTCATAGTCTTCAATATGAATATCTTCCCATACCACCATTGTCGTCAATGTTTTCATACATTTTTAAGGGTCATCTTCGGTAGGTAAACCGAATCAGTGAGGGACTAGTGCCTGTGTTATCCTGCAATTCTCACAAACACATTAGTCCCTCAACCAGGTTTGTCGTCAATACTCCAAAACTACTAGGGGTGGCACTAGATGCACTTACAGTCTCCATCATGGATTTGCAACTTTTTGATCACAATAGGCGAGATCAGGTTCAGGCCGGCCCTGTTGGAAATATGCCCTAGAGGCAATAATAAAAGCATTATTATTATATTTCCTTGTTCATGATAATTGTCTTTATTCGTGCTATAATTGTGTTATCCGGAAATCGTAATACATGTGTGAATAACAGACAACAACGTGTCCCTAGTAAGCCTCTAGTTGACTAGCTCGTTGATCAATAGATAGTCATGGTTTCCTGACTATGGGCATCAGATGTCAATGATAACGAGATCACATCATTAGGAGAATGATGTGATGGACAAGACCCAATCCTAAACATAGCATAAGATCGCATAGTTCGTCTGCTAGAGTTTTCCAATGTCAAGTATCCTTTCCTTAGACCATGAGATCGTGTAACTCCCGGATACCGTAGGAGTGCTTTGGGTGTGCCAAACGTCACAACGTAACTGGGTGACTATAAAGGTATACTACGGGTATCTCCGAAAGTGTCTGTTGGGTTGACACGGATCGAGACTGGGATTTGTCACTCCGCTTGTCGGAGAGGTATCACCGGGCCCTCTCGGTAATGCATCATCATAATGAGCTCAATGTGATCAAAGTGTTTGATCACGGGATCATGCATTACGGTACGAGTAAAGTGACTTGCCGGTAACGAGATTGAACGAGTTATTGGGATACCGACGATCGAATCTCGGGCAAGTAAAATACCGATTGACAAAGGGAATCGTATAAGGGATTAATTGAATCCTCGACATCGTGGTTCATCCGATGAGATCATCGTGGAGCATGTGGGAGCCAACATGGGTATCCAGATCCCGCTGTTGGTTATTGCCCGAGAGCCGTCTCGGTCATGTCTGCATGTCTCCCGAACCCGTAGGGTCTACACACTTAAGGTTCGGTGACGCTAGGGTTGTGAAGATATGTATATGCAGTAACCCGAATGTTGTTCGGAGTTGCGGATGAGATCCCGGACGTCACGAGGAGTTTCGGAATGGTTCGGAGGTAAAGATTTATATATGGGAAGTTGTCATACAGACACCGGGAAGTTTCGGGGGCATATCGGTATTGTACCGGGGCCACCGGAGGGGTTCTGGGGGTCCACCGGGAGGGGCCACCTCTCCCGGAGGGCCTCATGGGTTGTATGAGGAAGGGAACCAGCCCAAAGTGGGCTGGTGCGCCTCCCCCCCAAGGGCCCATGCGCCTAGGGTTGGGGGGGAACCCTAAAGGGGGCGCCCCCCTTGCTTGGGGGGCAAGTCCCCCCTCCCTGGCCGCCGCCCCCCCTCTAGGTCCCATCTAGAGGGGCCGGACCCCCTTGCCCCTTACCTTATAAATAGAGGGGTGAGGGGAGGGCTGCGCACGCCTTGCTCCTGGCGCCTCCCTCTCCCTCCCCAACACCTCCTCCTCCTCCGTTGAGCACGGCGAAGCCCTGCCGGAGTACTGTAGTTCCACCATCACCACGCCGTCGTGCTGCTGCTGGAACCATCTTCCCCAACCTCTCCTTTGCCTTGCTGGATCAAGAAGAAGGAGACGTTACGCTGACCGTACGTGTGTTGAACGGGGAGGTGCCGTCCGTTCGGTGCTAGGATCTCCGGTGATTTGGATCACGCCGTGTACGACTACCTCATCCCCGTTCGTTGAACGCTTCCGCTCGCGATCTACAAAGTGGTATGTAGATACAATCTCTCTCCCATGACTCGTTGCTAGATGAACTCATAGATGGATCTTGGTGAAACCGTAGGAAAAATTTTAATTTTCTGCAACGTTCCCCAACAGTGGCATCATGAGCTAGGTCTATGCGTAGTTCTCTATTGCACGAGTAGAACACAATTTGTTGTGGGCGTAGATGTTGTCAACTTTCTTGCCGCTACTAGTCTTATCTTGCTTCAGCGGTATTGTGGGATGAAGCGGCCCGGACCAACCTTACACGTACTCTTACATGAGACCGGTTCCACCGACTAACATGCACTAGTTGCATAAGGTGGCTGGCGGGTGTCTGTCTCTCCCACTTTAGTTGGAGAGGATTCGATGAAAAGGGTCCTTATGAAGGGTAAATAGAAGTTGACAAATCACGTTGTGGCTTTTACGTAGGTAAGAAAACGTTCTTGCTAGAACCCTAATTCAGCCACGTAAAACTTGCAACAACAATTAGAGGACGTCTAACTTGTTTTTGCAGCAAGTGCATTGTGATATGATATGGCCAAAGTTGTGATGAATGATGAATGATCTATATGTGATGTATGAGATGTTCATGCTATTGTAATAGAATCACGACTTGCATGTCGATGAGTATGACAACCGGCAGGAGCCATAGGAGTTGTCTTTATTTTTTGTATGACCTGCGTGTCATTGAGAAACGCCATGTAAATTACTTTACTTTATTGCTAAACGCGTTAGCCATAGTAGTAGAAGTAATAGTTGGCGAGCAACTTCATGGAGACACGATGATGGAGATCATGATGATGGAGATCATGGTGTCAAGCCGGTGACAAGATGATCATGGAGCCCCAAGATGGAGATCAAAGGAGCTATGTGATATTGGCCATATCATGTCACGTTTATTATTTGATTGCATGTGATGTTTATCATGTTTTGCATCTTGTTTACTTAGAACGACGGTAGTAAATAAGATGATCCCTCATAATAATTTCAAGAAGTGTTCCCCCTAACTGTGCACCGTTGCGACAGTTCGTTGTTTCAAAGCACCACGTGATGATCGGGTGTGATAGATTCTAACGTTCACATACAACGGGTGTAAGACAGATTTACACATGCAAACACTTAGGTTGACTTGACGAGCCTAGCATGTACAGGCATGGCCTTGGAACACAGAAGACCGAAAGGTCGAGCATGAGTCGTATAGAAGATACGATCAACATGAAGATGTTCACCGATGTTGACTAGTCCGTCTCACGTGATGATCGGACACGGCCTAGTTGACTCGGATCATGTAATACTTAGATGACTAGAAGAGGGATGTCTATCTAAGTGGGAGTTCATTAAATAATTTGATTAAATGAACTTTATTATCATGAACTTTGTCTAAATATTTACAATATGTCTTGTAGATCAAATGGCCAACGTAGTCCTCAACTTCAACGCGTTCCTAGAGAAAACCAAGCTGAAAGACGATGGCACCAACTATACGGACTGGGTCCGGAACCTGAGGATCATCCTCATAGCTGCCAAGAAAGATTATGTCCTACGAGCACCGCTGGGTGACGCACCTGTTCTCCCTGCTGAACAAGACGTTATGAACGCTTGGCAGTCACGTTCCGATGATTACTCCCTCGTTCAGTGCGGCATGCTTTACAGCTTAGAGCCGGGGCTCCAAAAGCGTTTTGAGAGACATGGAGCATATGAGATGTTCGAAGAGCTGAAAATGGTTTTCCAAGATCATGCCCGGGTCGAGAGATATGAAGTCTCCGACAAATTCTTTAGCTGTAAGATGGAGGAAAATAGCTCTGTCAGTGAACACATACTCAAAATGTCTGGGTTGCACAACCGCTTGACTCAACTGGAAGTTAATCTCCCGGATGAAGCGGTCATTGACAGAATCCTCCAGTCGCTTCCACCTAGCAACAAGAGCTTTGTGATGAACTACAACATGTAGGGGATGGTAAAGACCATTCCTGAGGTATATGCTATGCTGAAATCAGCAGAGGTAGAAATCAAGAAGGAACATCAAGTGTTGATGGTGAATAAAACCACTAAGTTCAAGAAGGGCAAGGGTAAAAAGAACTTCAAGAAGGACGACAAGGAAGTTGCCGTGCCCAGTAAGCAAGTTGCCGGGAAGAAGCCAAAGAATGGACCCAAGCCCGAGACTGAGTGCTTTTATTGCAAGGGAAGTGGTCACTGGAAGCGGAACTGCCCCAAATACTTAGCGGACAAGAAGGTCGTCAAAACAAAAGGTATATGTGATATACATGTAATTGATGTGTACCTTACTAGTACTCGTAGTAGCTCTTGGGTATTTGATACCGGTGCTGTTGCTCACATTTGTAACTCAAAACAGGAGCTGCGGAATAAACGGAGACTGGCAAAGGACGAGGTGACGATGCGCGTCGGGAATGGTTCCAAGGTCGATGTGATCGCCGTCGGCACGCTACCTCTACATTTACCTACGGGATTATTTTTAAACCTCAATAATTGTTATTTAGTGCCAAGTTTGAGCATGAACATTGTGTCTGGATCTCGTTTAATTCGAGATGGCTACTCATTTAAATCCGAGAATAATGGTTGTTCTATTTATATGAGAGATATGTTTTATGGTCATGCTCCGATGGTTAATGGTTTATTCTTGATGAATCTCGTACGTGATGATACACATATTCATAGTGTGAATACCAAAAGAGTTAAAATTGATAACAATAGTCCCACATATTTGTGGCATTGCCGCCTTGGTCACATAGGTGTCAAACGCATGAAGAAGCTCCATGCAGATGGACTTTTAGAGTCTCTTGATTATGAATCATTTGACACGTGCGAACCATGCCTCATGGGTAAAATGACCAAGACTCCGTTCTCAGGAACAATGGAGCGAGCAACCAGCTTATTGGAAATCATACATACCGATGTGTGCGGTCCAATGAGTGTTGAGGCTCACGGTGGCTATCGTTATGTTCTCACCCTCACCGATGACTTGAGTAGATATGGGTATATCTACTTAATGAAACACAAGTCTGAGACCTTTGAAAAGTTCAAGGAATTTCAGAGTGAGGTTGAAAATCAACGTGACAAAAAAATCAAGTTTTTACGATCAGATCGCGGAGGAGAATACTTGAGTCACGAATTTGGCACACACTTAAGAAAATGTGGAATAGTTTCACAACTCACGCCGCCTGGAACACCTCAGCGTAATGGTGTGTCCGAACGTCGTAATCGCACACTATTAGATATGGTGCGATCTATGATGTCTCTTACCGATTTACCGCTATCTTTTTGGGGCTATGCTTTAGAGACTGCCGCATTCACTTTAAATAGGGCTCCGTCGAAATCCGTTGAGACGACACCGTATGAATTATGCTTTGGGAAGAAACCTAAGCTGTCGTTTCTAAAAGTTTGGGGATGCGATGCTTATGTGAAGAAACTTCAACCTGAAAAGCTCGAACCCAAGTTGGAAAAATGCGTCTTCATAGGATACCCTAAAGAAACTATTGGGTATACCTTCTACCTCAGATCCGAAGGCAAGATCTTTGTTGCCAAGAATGGATCCTTTCTAGAGAAAGAGTTTCTCTCGAAAGAAGTAACTGGGAGGAAAGTAGAACTTGATGAAGTGTTACCTCTTGAACCGGAAAATGGCAAAACTCAAGAAAACGTTCCTGAGGTGCTTGCACCGACTAGAGAGGAAATTAATGATAATGATCAATATACTTCTAATCAAGCTCCTACTTAAATTCGAAGGTCCACAAGGACACGTTCCGCACCAGAGTGGTACGGCAACCCTGTCTTGGAAATCATGTTGTTAGACAACGGTGAACCTTTGAACTATGAGGAAGCAATGGCGGGCCCGGATTCCGACAAATGGCTGGAAGCCATGAAATCCGAGATAGGAACCATGTATGAAAACGAAGTATGGACTTTGACTGACTTGCCCGTTGAACGGCGAGCCATAGAAAATAAATGGATCTTTAAGAAGAAGATAGACGCCGATGGTAATGTGACCGTCTATAAAGCTCGGCTTGTCGCTAAGGGTTATCGACAAGTTAAAGGAATTGACTACGATGAGACTTTCTCACCGGTAGCGAAGCTGGAGTCCGTCCGAATCATGTTAGCAATTGCCGCATTCTACGATTATGAAATATGGCAAATGGACGTCAAAACGGCATTCCTTAATGGTTTCCTTAAGGAAGAATTGTATATGATGCAGCCGGAAGGTTTTGTCGATCCTAAGAATGCTAACAAGGTGTGCAAGCTCCAACGCTCGATTTATGGGCTGGTGCAGGCATCTCGGAGTTGGAACATTCGCTTTGATGAGATGATCAAAGCGTTTGGGTTTACGCAGACGTATGGAGAAGCCTGCGTTTACAATAAAGTGAGTGGGAGCTCTGTAGCATTTCTCATACTATATGTAGATGACATACTTTTGATGGGAAATGATGTAGAACTCTTGGACAACATTAAGGCCTACTTGAATAAGAGTTTTTCAATGAAGGACCTTGGAGAAGCTGCTTATATATTAGGCATCAAGATCCATAGAGATAGATCAAGACGCCTCATAGGTCTTTCGCAAAGCACATACCTTGATAAGATATTGAAGAAGTTCAATATGGATCAATCTAAGAAGGGGTTCTTACCTGTGTTACAAGGTGTGAAATTGAGCTCAGCTCAATGTCCGACCACGGCAGAAGATATAGAAGATATGAGCGTCATCCCCTATGCCTCAGCCATAGGTTCTATTATGTATGCCATGCTGTGTACCAGACCTGATGTAAACCTTGCCGTAAGTTTGGTAGGAAGGTACCAAAGTAATCCCGGCAAGGAACACTGGACAGCGGTCAAGAATATCCTGAAGTACCTGAAAAGGACTAAGGAAATGTTTCTCGTTTATGGAGGTGACGAAAAGCTCGTCGTAAAGGGTTACGTCGACGCTAGCTTCGACACAGATCTGGATGACTCTAGGTCACAAACCGGATACGTGTATATTTTGAATGGTGGGGCAGTAAGCTGGTGCAGTTGCAAGCAGAGCGTTGTGGCGGGATCTACATGTGAAGCGGAGTACATGGCAGCCTCGGAGGCAGCACATGAAGCAATTTGGGTGAAGGAGTTCATCACCGACCTCGGAGTCATACCCAATGCGTCGGGGCCAATCAAACTCTTCTGTGACAACACTGGAGCTATTGCACTTGCAAAGGAGCCCAGGTTTCACAAGAAGTCCAGGCACATCAAGCGTCGCTTCAACTCCATTCGTGAAAATGTTCAAGATGGAGACATAGAAATTTGTAAAGTGCACACGGATCTGAATGTCGCAGATCCGTTGACTAAACCTCTCCCTAAGGCAAAACATGATCAGCACCAGAACTCGATGGGTGTTCGATTCATCACAATGTAACTAGATTATTGACTCTAGTGCAAGTGGGAGACTGTTGGAAATATGCCCTAGAGGCAATAATAAAAGCATTATTATTATATTTCCTTGTTCACGATAATTGTCTTTATTCGTGGTATAATTGTGTTATCCGGAAATCGTAATACATGTGTGAATAACAGACAACAACGTGTCCCTAGTAAGCCTCTAGTTGACTAGCTCGTTGATCAACAGATAGTCATGGTTTCCTGACTATGGGCATCAGATGTCAATGATAACGAGATCACATCATTAGGAGAATGATGTGATGGACAAGACCCAATCCTAAACATAGCATAAGATCGCATAGTTCGTCTGCTAGAGTTTTCGAATGTCAAGTATCCTTTCCTTAGACCATGAGATCGTGTAACTCCCGGATACCGTAGGAGTGCTTTGGGTGTGCCAAACGTCACAACGTAACTGGGTGACTATAAAGGTATACTACGGGTATCTCCGAAAGTGTCTGTTGGGTTGACACGGATCAAGACTGGGATTTGTCACTCCGCTTGACGGAGAGGTATCACCAGGCCCTCTCGGTAATGCATCATCATAATGAGCTCAATGTGATCAAAGTGTTTGATCACGGGATCATGCATTACGGTACGAGTAAAGTGACTTGCCGGTAACGAGATTGAACGAGGTATTGGGATACCGACGATCGAATCTCGGGCAAGTAAAATACCGATTGACAAAGGGAATCGTATACGGGATTAATTGAATCCTCGACATCGTGGTTCATCCGATGAGATCATCGTGGAGCATGTGGGAGCCAACATGGGTATCCAGATCCCGCTGTTGGTTATTGCCCGAGAGCCGTCTCGGTCATGTCTGCATGTCTCCCGAACCCGTAGGGTCTACACACTTAAGGTTCGGTGACGCTAGGGTTGTGAAGATATGTATATGCAGTAACCCGAATGTTGTTCGGAGTCCCGGATGAGATCCCGGACGTCACGAGGAGTTTCGGAATGGTCCGGAGGTAAAGATTTATATATGGGAAGTTGTCATACGGACACCGGGAAGTTTCGTGGGCATATCGGTATTGTACCGGGGCCACCGGAGGGGTTCTGGGGGTCCACCGGGAGGGGCCACCTCTCCCGGAGGGCCTCATGGGCTGTATGAGGAAGGGAACCAGCCCAAAGTGGGCTGGTGCGCCTCCCCCCCCAAGGGCCCATGCGCCTAGGGTTGGGGGGAACCCTAAAGGGGGCGCCCCCCTTGCTTAGGGGGCAAGTCCCCCCTCCCTGGCCGCCGCCCCCCCCCCCCCCTCTAGGTCCCATCTAGAGGGGCCGGCCCCCCCTTGCCCCTTCCCCTATAAATAGAGGGGTGAGGGGAGGGCTGCGCACGCCTTGCTCCTGGCGCCTCCCTCTCCCTCCCCAACACCTCCTCCTCGTCCGTTGAGCACTGCGAAGCCCTGCCGGAGTACTGTAGTTCCACCATCACCACGCCGTCGTGCTGCTGCTGGAACCATCTTCCCCAACCTCTCCTTTGCCTTGCTGGATCAAGAAGAAGGAGACGTTACGCTGACCGTACGTGTGTTGAACGCGGAGGTGCCGTCCGTTCGGTGCTAGGATCTCCGGTGATTTGGATCACGTCGTGTACGACTACCTCATCCCCGTTCGTTGAACGCTTCCGCTCGCGATCTACAAAGTGGTATGTAGATGCAATCTCTCTCCCATGACTCGTTGCTAGATGAACTCATAGATGGATCTTGGTGAAACCGTAGGAAAAATTTTAATTTTCTGCAACGTTCCCCAACAGGCCCCGCCATCAACCAACATCTTGTTCAACCTGAGGTTGTGTATCATTGGTGAGACCAACAATGGCAAACACCCGACCACGGTAGTGCGGTCAGGGTGGTCCTCGGCATCAAAGATGAGGGGCGTGTTGGACCACTTCAACGGCTTTTGAGCATCGAACGATGGCTCTGCTGCTGTAATCTCATGCGCCCACTGCTTGAGCTGGCGATGAGAGGTATGCAGCGAGACGCCGCCATCGACGCACATGGCCTCTGTAGCCTTCTGGAACCCTTGCTCACTAGACTCGTCGTTCTCGTCGTGATCGTCGTCTTCCTGTTTCTTGTCGCGGCCACTTGTACGTCTCCAACATATCTATAATTTTTTATTGTTCCATGCTATTATATTATGTGTTTTGGATGTTTATGGGCTTTATTAAACACTTCTATATTATTTTTGGGACTAACCTATTAACCCAGAGCCCAGTGCCAGTTCCTATTTTTTTTCCTGTTTCAGTGTTTCGAAGGAATATCAAACGAAGTCGAAACGGAATGAAACCTTCTGGAGAAGTTATTTTTGGAAGGAAAGCTACCCGATAGACTTGGAGTGCACGTCAGAAGAGAAACGAGGGAGCCACGAGGTAGGGGCTCGCCCACCCCCCTAGGGCGCGCCCTCCACCCTTGTGGGCCCCTCGTGGCTCCCCTAACGTACTTCTTCCTCCTATATATACCCATATACCCTAAAACGATCGAGGAACAGAATAGATCGGGAGTTCCGCCACCGCAAGCCACTGTAGCCACCAAAAACCAATCGGGACCCTGTTCCGGCACCCTACCGGAGGGGGGAACCCTCACCGGTGGTCGTCTTCTTCATCCCGGCGGTCTCCATGATGAGGAGGGAGTAGTTCACCCTCAGGGCTGAGGGTATGTACCAGTAGCTATGTGTTTGATGTCTCTCTCTCTCATGTTGTTGAGGTGATTTGATCGTGATGTATCGCGAGCTTTGCTATTATAGTTGGACCTTATGTTGCTTCACCCCCTCTACTCTCTTGTAATGGATTGAGTTTTCCCTTTGAAGTAATCTTATCGGATTGAGTCTTTAATGATTTAAGAACACTTGATGTATGTCTTGCCGTGCTCATCTGTGGTGACAATGGGATATCACGTGATTCACTTGATGTATGTTTTGGTGATCAACTTGCGGGTTCCACCCATGAACCTATGCATAGGGGTTGGCACACATTTTCGTCTTGACTCTCCGGGCGGGTTCCACCCATGAACCTATGCATAGGGGTTGGCACACATTTTCGTCTTGACTCTCCGGTAGAAACTTTGGGGCACTCTTTGAAGTACTTTGTGTTGGATTGAATAGATGAATCTGAGATTGTGTGATGCATATCGTATAATTATACCCACGGATACTTGAGGTGACATTGGAGTATCCAGGTGACATTAGGGTTTTGGTTGATGTGTGTCTTAAGGTGTTATTCTAGTACGAACTCTATGATAGATCGATCCGAAAGAATAACTTTGAGGTGGTTTCGTACCCTACCATAATCTCTTCGTTTGTTCTCCGCTATTAGTGGCTTTGGAGTGACTCTTTGTTGCATGTTGAGGGATAGTTATATGATCCAATTATATTATTATTGTTGAGAGAACTTGCACTAATGAAATTATGAACCCTAGGCCTTGTTTCTAAGCATTGCAATACCGTTTACGCTCACTTTTATCATTAGTTACCTTGCTGTTTTTATATTTTCAGATTACAAAAACCTATATCTACCATCCATATTGCACTTGTATCACCATCTCTTCGCCGAACTAGTGCACCTATACAATTTACCATTGTATTGGGTGTGTTGGGGACACAAGAGACTCTTTGTTATTTGGTTGCAGGGTTGCTTGAGAGAGACCATCTTCATCCTACGCCTCCCACGGATTGATAAACCTTAGGTCATCCACTTGAGGGAAATTTGCTATTGTCCTACAAACCTCTGCACTTGGAGGCCCAACAACATCTACAAGAAGAAGGTTGCGTAGTAGACATCATCCACCGGCAAGTGCATCAACCAAGACATCACATTGGGCTTGAGCACCAGCGGGAAATAGTTGGCAAGCACCTTGTCATCACGAGCCCCAGCAGCCTACATCACGATGGTGTAGATGCTGAGGAACTTGGACGGATGGGTTATGCCAGTGTACTTCTCGCCGACGTCGGGCTTGAACGTGCGGTGGGACGGCCACTGGAACTTCCGCAGCTCATGGGTAAAGGCCGGGCAGCCCACCTCGTAAGGTAGGCCACCGGAGCCCCCCGGTGTCGGGTGGTCCATAGCGGGTCCTGCCCGCTTGTCCGACTGGCGGCGCGTTTTGCGTCGATGCTCGACGGTGGTTCGAGCGTCTTCGTGAGCTCGTTCCCGAAGGACCTGGCGCTGGTCATGGAGGGTCCGTGAAAGTGCGTTATATCGACTAGAGGGGGGTGAATAGCCGATTTTTATGAAATTCTTCACTGAGGAATCTGCTCATGAGGAAATTCCTTAGCGAAGAACTACTAGCAGCGGAATAAGTACTCAGATGAAAACATAACAGAATTCAAGCATAGTCATCATGATGAAATGAAGACAAACACAGAGTACTGAAAGCGTAAACACAGGATAACACAAGATGAAGACAAACAGACTGAAGAAATTGAACTGAGAAAATTGAGAAAGTCTTCAGTCAAAGTCTTCAAACACAGATATGAACAAACACACAACAAATGATGAGGAAATGAAAGTGTTGAGGAAATAGAACGAGTAAGCTTGGTGAAGACAATGATTTGGTAGACCAGTTCCAACTGCTGTCTCAGTTGTACATCTGGTTGGAGTGGCTGAGTATTTAAACTCGAGGACACGTAGTCCCGGGCACACAGTCCTCACCGTATTCTCCTTGAGCTAAGGACACACAGTCCTCGCCCAATCACTCGTGGTAAGTCTTCACGTGACTTCCAAACCTTCACAGACTTGGTCACTCGGCGATCCACAATTCCTCTTGGATGCTCTAGACCTTGACGCCTAACCGTCTGGAAGAAGCACCGTCTTCAAAGGTAACAAGCGTCGGATCCACGCAGGATCAATCTCTTCAGTGATGCTCAATCACTTTGGGTTTGTAGGTGTTTTGGGTTTGGGTTTGGATTTTCCTCACTTGATGATTTTCGCTCAAAGTCCTCGGAGGATGGGTTGCTCTCAAATGACAAGTGTCAAGTTCTCTCGGAGCAGCCAACCAGCTAGTGGTTGTAGGGGGCGGCTATTTATAGCCTAGGGAGCAGCCCGACATGATAATACATAAATGCCCTTCAATGATATGACCGTTAGGTGGACAAGATATTTTGGGACAGCTGGCGCGTAGCACAGCAACGGTCAGAAATTCGAGGTACAAACTCCTCAGGGCTATCATGTTCCTCACTGTGTAGGCAATTCGCACTGGCGAATTCCTAACTCCTCAGTCAGAGCAAAGTCCTTAGTGATCAGAAGAACTGTGTCTCTGTCACTGAAGAAATTGACTGAACTGTATGAGATTTCCAATGGTTTCACTCGAAGGGATTGGTAGGTGTAGGATTTGAGTTGAGCATCACATGGAAATTTTCTCCTTAGTATTTCCTCGACCCCCTTTAACAGTACGGTGTTTCCTATGACTCAAGAAAGAGAAAATGAAACTACGAAAACAAAAGTCTTCACGCTTCATGTTCCTCGAATGAATACCGAGTCTTCAAGGTCACACCAATTTCTTCACTTTCAAAGTCTTTAGAAAGTCTTCAGTATATCAAAGTCTTCAGTCGAAGAACTTCATTTTTAGGGGTCGACTTTCTCTGTAAATATCAAACTCCTCATAGACTTATAGACCTGTGTACACTCATAAACGCATTAGATACTTAACATATAAGTCTTCAATACACCAAAATCACTAAGGGGCACTAGATGCACTTACGATCTCCCCCTTTTTGGTGATTGATGACAACATAGGTTAAGTTTTCAAAGGGGAAAAATATATGAAGTGTAAATACTGATATTGAGGAATTTGATTGCAAGAAATAGAAGAACTCCCCCTGAAGATGTGCATAGTGACGAATTTGCTTTTGAAGCAATGCACACTTGAAGAGTTGAATCATGGAGATCTACCCTATATCTTGTAATTCATACACGCATTTGATACATAATGTGAAGAATTTGAAATGCATGATGAGATATGGTGCCTGATGTAATTCAGCATGCGTGCAATAATATAAACGAGGAATAAGCATGCAGAATAGCGCATCAAAAGTATCAAAGCATAGTGCAACAAAAGTATCAGCGCACCATAGGGTTTAAGATTACAACTCGATCCAATAAAAGTTTCAGAAGAACGAGAGTTGTAACTTTAAAAAACGCCCTTATTATAGACCCGCTTGAAGACTAACTCATATTTCTCCCCCTTTGTCATCGAATGACCAAAAGGATCAAAACTGAGGACTAACGCCCCTGAAGATATTCAAGTTGATGAAGGAGCGCCAGCGTTGTTGGGGTCGGTCGTTGATGGAGGTCCTGCCGCAGTGTCGTCCAAGTCTTCATGTTCATCAGTGTCGCGTGATGAAGAATATGAACTGGCCACCAAAGAAGGAACTGGGACCTTCTTGTATTTCTTCGGAGGAGGTGCAGACCAGGCAAATTCTTCGTTGAGACCCATTTTCTTCAAATCATCAGCGCTGTAGACTTGAGACAGAACAGCCCAGGTGCGGTTGAGGGTTTCATGGAGGTAGTAGTGGTTTTTCTTCACTACATTGTGTGTGGAAGTCATGTTGTGAAGAACTGAACCATACTGACGCTTGACCCATTTGTGATTGCGATCAACCTTCTGATGAAGACTGAGGAGTAACTCACGATCAGTCATCACCCTGGGTGTTGTGGCTTGAGGATTTGGCTTGGCAGTGTTGGCGGCAGAGTCATGGGTGGCAGAGTCATCATTGGTGGAATAAGATGCGGTCTTGCGAAATTGACCATCCAATAGACGAATGCCTTCATCGATCACAGCAGTGGCCTTGCCCTTTTCTTCAGCTGAGGAAAATGTCCTTTTGAGGACTTCAATGGGAGGCAAGTAGCTGCAGTGATTGAGAGTTTCAGCTTTGTAGTTGAGAGAAGACCTTGTCCTAATGAATCTCATAATCCAAGGTGCATAAGGCTTCAGCTCAAATGGCGACATAGCAATATTTGCCAAAGTCCTCATGAAGAAATCATGGAAGTTGACGGGAACGCCATGACAGATGTTGAAAAGCATGTTCTTCATGATGCCAACAACTTCTTCATCACTTGAGTCATGGCCCTTGATGGGACTCATTGTCTTCGTCAGAATGCGATAGACAGTCCTTGCCACATACAACAATTCCTTGACGAGGAATGTGGTTCGAGGGGCCTGCCCTTGCTTCAAAGGCTTCATGAGCACTTGCATATAGTGATTTGAAAGCTCAGGTTCGTTGTAAATACAACGTGCATCTTCAGTGGGTGGACTCAGAGGAAGGGCACGAAGCAATTCAGATGTTGGGGACTTATGATGTGTGTTCTCAGTCATCCAGTCCAGAACCCATGAATTGACATCTTCAGAGTTGCCGGTGATGTGCAGTGTTGCATAGAACTGAAGAATGAGTTCTTCATTCCAATCGCATATGTCAGTGCAGAAGTTGAGCAGCCCAGCGTCGTGAAGAACACTGAGGACTGGCGTGAAGCATGGCATAGACTCCATATACACATGAGGAATATGTGCATGGTCGAAGACTTTGTCCTTGTTGAAAAGCACTGAGGAATAGAAATTAGCTTGACTGGCAGTCCAGAAACGCCTCTTCCTTATGCGAGCAGAGTCATAAGGATTGTATTCAGTGAAGAACACGTGCTCGCCAAAGAAGTCTTCAGCCTTGAACTTTTGTTTACTTGAGAACGGATCCTTTGGCTTGGGCAGAGGAGTGTCAGTGAGTTGCATCACAACCTTAGGAATCACGATCTCAGGTTCTTCAGGCTGAGGAATTTCAGGTTCTTCCTCAGGTGCAGTCACCTTTTCAGCTTCAGCAGCAGTTTCTTCAGCACTAGTGGCTGGAATTTCTTCATTCACAGATGCAGTGGGATGAGTTTCTTTAGAGCCCATTTGAACAGTTTGTGCAGGGGAGTGAGGAATTTGCTGCAGTGGGGTGAAGAGTGGGGAATTGGGGTGCTGACTTTCCCAAAAGTCATCATTCATCAACGGAGTTGTGCTGCCAATATCCACATCTTCATCATCAATTTCTTCAACACCAGCCTCTTCAGCATCAAATTGAGGCATTGGTGATGAGACCTTTGGGGTTGAAGGGATTGAATCCACTTCAATTTCTTCATCAATCCGCTCTGAGGAAGTAGCAAATTGAGTTTCTTCATCTGATCCACTTGGGATCTCATAGTCTTCACCAAAAGGAACAAGGTCCTTTGATGGCATGGATGAGATAGGAACAACATCAATTGGATTAGCAAACGAGCTGGTCATGGGCTTCATCATCTTGTGAGCTGAAGATTCTGAAGCTTGTGATGCTTTCCTCTTCTTCACTGCAGCTCGCTCTGCAGCCTTTGTCTTCTTCACATCCAATGCGGATGGAAGGATCGGAGTTGGTATAGGCGCAGGTGGAGCTGAGGAATCTGGTTGATTTTCCTCAGGAGCAACTGATGCAGTTGTCCTTTCTTTTTCAGTTTCTTTAGGCGCACCACTAGTGGATGCCCTGGCAATTTCTTCAGTAGCTGGAGTGGAGTCATCAGCCCAGGAACTAGCATTTTCTTCAGCAGCCTGAAAGTCATCAGCGGTGCTGGCATGTTCTTCAGTGGGCTGAACAGATGCTTCAGCTTGAGGAACTTCTTGCTGCGATGGAGTTGCAACATTGGTGAATTTCTCAGGCAGTTTCACAAACCTGACTTTTGCTCCTTTCCAGTCAGCATAGTATGCATCAAAGTCATCGCTGAGGGCTTTGATGTCAGCCTGCATCTTGATGAGTTCTTCAGGCTTCATTGTGAGAACATTTTTCCTTAGCAGTTTCTCTTTCCTGTACTGCGATTTCTTGATCTGCCTGGCCCTATCATATTTTCACTTCTCCTCTTGGATGAAGTGAGTCAGCATGTGACTTTGGCCAGGAGTCAGTTTGAAGTCAGACATAGGTGTGTTTGGATCCTTATGCCAGATATTGATGTAATCGAGGATCGCCCTAGGATCCAGCAGTAGGGGCACAGGTGTGCCTTTGGCTTTAGCAGCCCTTTCTTGGCGGTCTCTGATGATTTCAGCAAGTTCTTCTTCATCAGCTTCATCATCATCAGATGGTATAGTAAAGACTACATGCTTCTTGTTGGGACTTGGGCGATTACCACATCCAGCAGTAGCCTTTTTCTTCAGCAGAGAGGCTCCAGCTGAGGAACTTGGTGCAGCTGAGGAACTAGCTGAGACACCAGAGGCGATAGAGACGCCAGTAGTCCTTTGGCACGAGGCCAGATGCATAGGTGCTGAGGACTTTGTCGGGACAGCTGAGGATTGTGGAGGAGGTGCTGAGGATTTTGGTGGAGCAGGAGCAGCATGAGGAATTTGCTTTGAAGATTTAGAGGTGTCTGGCCGTGAGGGCATTGCAGAGGAACTTGGCCGTGAGGGCATTGCTGGTGAAGCACTTGGCTTGCGAGCGGGCTTCTTGGGCATTGATTTCCTCGGCTTGACAGAGGCCTCAGTGGCAGCAGCAGCAGCAGCAGCAGAGTCTTCATTGAATTTCTTCACTGCTTCTCTGGCTTGTCTCGCCAATTTAGCTTGGCGCTTGGCCCATTCCTCAGGAAAATCCTCACCGCGCTTGACGCTAGTGGGATCAGCCACTTGGCCAGGTGTCAGTGGGGCTCTTGGGCATGGAGGGTTCAGTGCGAATTTCTTCATGTACTTGGGAGTGACGTACCTGTACTCCCTCCATTCACGTACCCATCTCCTTTCAATCCTTTGAATGCGCACTTTGCGCTGATTTTTATCTTCTTTGCCAAATTTGGATTCATCAGGCGTGCAGTAATCAGAAGAACTGCGTCTCTGTCACTGAAGAAATTGACTGAACTGTATGAGATTTCCAATGGTTTCACTCGAAGGGATTGGTAGGTGTAGGATTTGAGTTGAGCATCACATGGAAATGTTCTCCTTAGTATTTCCTCGGCCCCCTTTAACAGTACGGTGTTTCCTATGACTCAAGAAAGAGAAAATGAAACTACGAAAACAAAAGTCTTCACGCTTCATGTTCCTCGAATGAATACCGAGTCTTCAAGGTCACACCAATTTCTTCACTTTCAAAGTCTTCAGAAAGTCTTCAGTATATCAAAGTCTTCAGTCGAAGAACTTCATTTTTAGGGGTCGACTTTCTCTGTAAATATCAAACTCCTCATAGACTTATAGACCTGTGTACACTCATAAATGCATTAGATACTTAACCTATAAGTCTTCAATACACCAAATCACTAAGGGGCACTAGATGCACTTAAAGTCCGCAGGCCGGACGACGCTATGGAGATGTTATCACAAGTGTCGTCATGACGGGCCGACGCCCGCGGCGGCTGGCGAGGAGGGGGACAGTGCACCGTGGCCGCAGCTCCCTCGGTCCTCCCAGCGCCAACATGTGGTGGCTCGATGGGGCGCCGACCCGAGGGCCCCGCTGGTTGCGGATCGTCTTTGTTAGCGACAAAAACGAGGCTCCGGATGGTGGCCCTCCACTCTTCGAGCTTCTCCGCGGCAAGAGGGAAATCGAGGAGCAGCTGCGCGCGCGAAAGCTTCCGCTGGTGTGGGCGGCGGCGACAGCTGCGTGGATCGCGGCGCGCTTCGACTTCTAACTACGTTAGAAGGAGCTCCGTCACGACCCGGCGGCTGCGTGCCATTTTCGCCAGCGCTTCGGCGAGCATGCTGAACCCCTTCATCTTACTGACGACGCACTTCCCACGGCGGTGCCCAGGGTCACCAACATGGTGACGCTGTTCGGCGCGCACACCATGGGAAGAACGCGCGGTGGTAACCAGTGTAGGCGTCCTGGAGGTCGTCGCGCCGCCTGGAGTCGGCACAACGACACCCCTGGAGAGCCCCGCGCCGCCTGCGGGGGGCCAGCTCCGTATTTGGATCCGGCGACATGTAGCCAGTCATCTGACGCACGAACGACGCCGCTCGCCAGGCTCCGACTGCCTGGGCGATGCTGGTGCTCGCGGGCCGCGGTCCAGGTCCTGTCTGCGACCGGTCCGCTGCTCGTCTACACCGGCATGGGCCGTTCGGCTCCCAACGAGCCGATTGCCGTGGTCGTCTTCTTCTTAGGGGCCATGGGGACGAAGAACTGCTAGGCTAACTACTAGACCAGATTCTCACAATTGCACTCCCTACCTGGCGCACCAAAGATGTCAGTATGGAACGACACCTATGGGATCACAAGAATCCCTACTGCGGTTGCCGGGGCGCAGGCTTGCGAGGAGAGCAGGGCTAGTAGAGAGCACAAGGATCGTTTACCCAGGTTCGGGCCGCAAGGATGCGTAAAACCCTAGTCCTGCTTTGGTGCGTGTATTTCTGAGAGTTCTTGAGCTCTCGAACTAGATGTGGTCAGTGCGTGGTTCCAAAGAGCCGAATCCCTCTCCAGTATGCCATGGGCCTCCTTTTATAGTTGAAAGGGGCTGCCACAGTGACACACAGGAGGTGGAAAGGCGTACAGTGCCTTGAGCTTATCGCTCGTATTACAGGACAAGACGCATTTAATGCGTAGCTTAGGTGTCCTCTTGCTTTATTGGGGACGGGGGCGAGGCCCGTCCCGTCCGTCGCCGCTCCTCCTTGCCTTGACACGCGCCCCGACCAGTGAGGTGCGCGGTGCCATGTAGGCAGCCAGGCAGCTGAGGTGGCGCGGTGGTGGAGCCTTCACGAAGATCTGCATGCCGCCACGCAGGTGCTCATTGAGTTGGCTTGGGAGCTGCATGTTGCCACGCAGGTGTCCGCCCAGCTGGTTGGGCTGGCAGCTGCATGTGAACGGTGGCGGAAGCTTGTTCGGCATGGGTTTGGCGGTGGCCCCGCTCGCGTCCTTGGTGAGGGCCTTGCCAGGTGGCCCGGCAAGGGCCTTGCCGTGGCGTGCTGTCGTCCCCGGCAAGGACCTTGCCGGGGGTCTGGTGGTCTTCCTCGGCAGGGATCTTGCCGAGAATCGTCGTCTTCTAATCCTCATATGATCTTGTATATGTCTTCACAAAGATCTGCATGCCACCACAGAGGCGCCTTCCCGAGCTCTGGTCCTACGTTGATGACGGCGCTAAGGGTCGTGGGCTCAAGGGTGGATCGCTCTATTGGTGTGGGGCGAGCTGTCCCGGCAAGGGTCTTGCCGGGGCCACTGAGGCCGCCCGGCAAGGGTCTTGCCGGGGGAACCTGCTTCGTCCCTCTGCTCTTCGTGGTCTTGGCCTTGGCGTTGCTTTGATCGTCTTAGGCTTCGGTCTTACCTCGGCTCACCTCCCTTGTTCTGCTTGGTGTGGCCGTGGGCGCGGCTCTGACTGCCCATGCACAGGTAAAGGGGTACAAAAACGTGCCCCTATTTTTGTACGCCGACAGTTTGACGCCATGGCGATGGAGAGGACTGAGCTCAGGTCGGATTGGGAGAGGAAGCTCAGGTTTGAGGAAGTGTAGGAGTTGGGGAGTGCGTTGCCAGCAATGGGGAAATAACAGTGTAGGACGCCATGGCCGCCTAGCCAGGCGGATATCAAGGCTGCATGGGGAAGCGAGGCCGCCCACGTCCAATGGACCGCCACGCGTTAAGCAAGGCCTTAAGTTGTTGGGGCCCCCGGCGCTCCGCACTTGCCCTTTGGCTTTGCCTCGAAGCCAAGTCCAAGCGTGCCTTGGGCCTGGGACTAGGGGTCCCTAGACTTGCCTGCCTGCAGCCCATTGCGTGGCTCCACCAGCGGCCCTGTACGGCCCATCTTCACCAGCAAACACTCACGGCCCTCGCGAGGGGCCAAGCCTCGCGAGGCGGACGACACAAGACCTCCTCGGGACGGCCTCACCAGGCCGGCTCACGAGGGGTGGAGTGATCAAGGCAAGGGACACCTCGCGAGGTTTCTATGACGCAAGCCATGACGACCGGCGCCAGGCTCGCGCCAGCGCGTGCAGTGTCCTCGCTTCCTCTTTGGTGCTAAAGGGGCAAGCGTAGGCAAGGAGTCCCTAGGCGTCAGGCAAATGTTTCCATATCGGTGCAACGAGACCAAGACTAGCAGGACGGCCGGACGGAGGTCACCGCGGAGCCCAAGACGGCGTCACCACCAGAGCCTTTAGCAGGCGAAGACCACCTTTAGTCAGGATAACTTGTACCAGTTGTCTCCCTTCGAATTTGGCCGTTGTGGCATCCCTTCCCGCTCAATATTTGGGGAGAGGACCAGAGCCTCTATAAATAGGACTAGCCACCACCACAGGAGGCAACTGATCTAGGATCATTCAGATCATCCTCTACCACACGAGCTCACCAAGCACAAGAACACGTCTCCTCGGGAGGTTGCTCTTCCCTTGTAACAGTTCATCCTCAGCCCATTTGGCAATCCACCACACCACACTGGAGTAGGGTATTGCACCACATCGGTGGCCCGAACCAGTATAAACTCTCGTGTCTCTCTTTCTGTGGGTTCGACGTGCTAAGCTTTGAGATTGTGGTGAGAGTGAGGGCGTGATTAGGTAGGGAGAGATCTTCGTGCGCACCCGAGTGTTCGAACCTCAAGGGTTTTGCCAGAACCCGAAATCCGACAGCCTTAGTGGAGAAGAGAGAGGTCTGGCTAGGAGGTGGCGTGCGCCCCCTTGCCCCAATCCAAATTGGACAAGGGCGGCGCCCCCCTCCTTCCTTCTCTCCTCCTCCTCCTTCCCCCTTCTCCTACTTGGACTAGGAAAGGGGGAAACCACTCCTACTAGGAGTAGGAATCCCTCCCTTGGGCGCGCCCCTTATGGCCGACCCTCCTTCTCCTTCCCTCCTTTATATACGGGGAGGGGGGCACCCCATAGACACACAAGTTGATCTTTAGCCGTGTGTGGTGCCTCCCTCCACAATTTTCCACCTTGGTCATATTGTCGTAGTGCTTAGGTGAAGCCCTGCATCGATAACTTCATCATCACCGTCACCACGCCGTCGTGCTGACGGAACTCTCCCTCGGCCTCAGCTGGATTAAGAGTACGAGGGACGAAACCGAGCTGAACGTGTGCAGATCGCGGCGGTGCCGTGCGTTCGGTACTTGGATCGGTTGGATCGCGAAGACGTTCGACTACATCAACCGCGTTACTACACACTTCCGCTTTCGGTCTACGAGGGTACATGGACACCCCCCCCCCTCGTTGCTATGCTTCTCCTAGATAGATCTTGTGTGATCGTAGGAATTTTTTTGAAATACTACGTTCCCCAACACAAACTTGAGCGGGATGGGAATTTACAAGTACTTATGATGTTTAAAAAGGCCGCGGGGAGCGTCCTGGAGCTAATCGTTGGGACTGTCACTCTGGCGGGCAGGCTACAAGACAGTTCAATGGGTGTGCTGCCTCGCTGGGCCATGTACCCGCATGTGTCAGCTCCAGATACGCGGCTATACAGATTGCTATACGAGGAGGGCAAGTCAATATACGTCCGGATGGTATCAAGGTTGCACGAATCACGTGCCAAGGTGCGGTGTGGATACCAACCGCGCGTGGTGGCATGTCCACTCGCCATTATTTGTCTAAACAAACGTCTATTATCTGGACTTTGTCCGTTTATGTCGGGCAAAAAAACCATATCTGGTCGTTTTTCTGAATGCATTAACCATGCACATCTAGTCCGCCACAACCTGCCGTAGGCCAAAAGTATGACAATTTTTACAAGAAACATTACAATTAGATTTACAATCAAATATATCAAACATTGCAACTAGTTTCAGAACCGAATGAAAACACAATCAAATGGTTGTACAACCCAATCAAAATTGTCTTGAATACATGTAAAGAAAATGAACCGATACATGTACTGGTTGCCAATGTGAATGCATGTGCTCAACCAAGTCATTGTGGAGTTGCATACAAGTAAACTCACACATTTCACGATGGAATTGGGTGAACTTTCAAAAGTTGCCGGTTCTTGGTGCACAGGCAAAACATTTTCACCCTGATATTCAAACCCTTTGTCGTAGATGATGTTATCACACTCATCCTCCACGATCATGTTGTGCATGACGACACAAGCAGTCATCACCTCCAAAAGCTTCTTGGTGCTCCATGTCAGTGCAGGCTGCCGAATGATACCCTATCGAGATTGAAGCACACCAAAAACACGCCCCACATCCTTCTTCACACTCTCTTATTGTTGGGCAAATCTCTGGCTCTTCTCTCTTTCCGGATTGGATATTGTGTTCACAGAGTTGACCATTGAGGATAGATACCATCAACTAGGTAGTATCCCTTGTTGTAATGGTGGTCATTGATCTCAAAGTTGACCTCTAGGGAGTGGCCTTCTACAGGCCTTGCGAACACTAGTTGATATCATTGTGAGAACCAGCCATGGTGAAGAAAGAGTGACATCCAAAGATCTTGTGAAGCTACCGCTTCTAGTATGACAGTGGCACCTTTCAGATGCCCCTTGTACTGCCACTGCCAAGAAAATGGACAGTTCTTCCACTTTCAATGCATACAATCTATACTAGCAAGCATCCCCGAAAAGCCTCTATCGGCATTATTCATCACCAACTACCGGGATGTATCATCGGCATTTGGCTTTCTCACGTACTCAGGGCCAAACACTCCACCGCCTTGCAGAACATGTACATTGATTTGAGACATGTGGACTCACTCATACGGACATACTCATCCCGAAGATCACCCGGAATTTCGTATCAAGCATATGAATAGCCGTATTGCATTTCTGGTAAGAGGAGAAGCCAACCTTGCTAAGGGCATCCTCCTTTCATTGAAAGTAATCGTCATATGCTACCACTACCTCCTGAATACGATCGAACACATGCCTCGCCATCCAGAAGCGGCGTCGGAAAAATTGGGCTTTGAATAGCGGGGAATCCTCAAAGTAATCAGCATAGAGTAAGGCTTGACCGCTCTCCCTATTGCGGTTCAAGGCCGGAGCATGGCCCATGATGGATCCCTTGAACCTAGGTCGTTGCCTAGCAATGTGGTCATTGACAACCAATGCAGCAACCACATGCTCGTCGTCATCCGAGGACGAATCATCTGATGAACAAATGAAGCCATGGAAAAAATATTCGTCCCCACTATCCATGGTACCTTGCGGTCGTGGTGGAGACACGACCGGTGAAGAGCACCTCAGCCTCCCCGCATAGGCAACAGGCCCGTCAAAGCGTAGAAGGCCGGTGGCAGATGGCGTGGCAGCCCCAGGCGGACGGTGTTGGGGTCGATGGGCGTCGCCCGCAGACGTGGTTCGCCTAGTACCGGAGGCGGCGAGAAAAGCCCACAAGCGTCGGTGAGAACTCCTCCGAAATCGGGGCGGGGCGGTCGGATTTGTGTGGATGCATCAGGGTTTGGTCGGCCAGGCTGGACACTGAGGAAGCGGCTGAAAAGATGGATGGCGACGACTATGGCGGGGGAGGGGATGGGGAAGCTGCAAGCCGCGTAGGGGAAGGGCAAAAGGGGGCTGTTTGACCAATAGGCGGGCCAGGGGACGACCAGGACGTGTGTCCTATCCGCCCATATGTTGTCCGTTTTGACGCGAAGACGGCCTAATTTTAGGCCAGAAATGGTTTGGTGGCGGACAAAAATGGGACTGGCGTCCATTTGCTCTCGCCTGCGGCCACGATTTAGGTCCATTTCGCGCCAAATGGTCACGCCCGGATCAAACGGTGTCGTACGTTGGAGTTGGCCTCATGTGCAACCTTGTCAGTTGGCACATTGTCTCAGAACACGGAAAAGAAGATACTAATCTCGGGTAAGGAAAATTAAAAAGAAATCTCAGGTAAGGATCTGTTTAGTTTACCCCGCGCATTTAGCTGTCGATTGTCCATTCCTCTTGTGGTGTCATGCGCCATCAACCATGTCCGTCAATGTTGTGTCCAGATGACCTCATGGAGCATCCACGTGCTCATTCCTCGCGGAAATTCATAAGACACGTACCTGCCTAGCTACAATAATGCTACACGCACGGACGAATACGGGCGTTTACGGGGCTGACTAGGAAAGTAGGAAACGATCCGACGTGGATGCGCTTTGGAGAACGTGCCGCTGTTTACGCTAGCAAGAAAACAGAACGCAACAGAACGGCAGCTCGGTTTGCCCTCGTTCCGGATTACTGATCGCGCCGCCTCGGACGACCTCGGCGTGTCCCGCCGCCTCGGACGACCTCAGGGTGTCCCGCCGCCAAGAGCACGTTCACGCTTGCTCCGCCGATCTGTTCGAGCCGTGGGCGTGCCTGTTTGTTCGCGTCGGCATTAGCAGGTAAACCCAAGGCCATATATACTCTGTAGATCAAAGCCGTGTAGTATGCCACAAGCAGAGTATCTGTAGATCAAAACCATGTACGTGAGTTGTCCGTCTTGATCAAAGTCATATGCGAGTTATTTTCAGTAAACCTTGAAGTACTAGATAAGGCTAATCAGACTTATGAGAGATGAAGGTTACAAATGGTTTGTACAATACTGTATCACGCCACATCAGAACGGCAAAATTCTTATGATTGTTTATGAGTGTATACATTTTGTAAAGTTCAACATACAGTTTCGTAGTTCAGTTTTAACATGCCAATCTTCAGGTCAATTTGTTAGTACCATTCAGTTTACTTATATTGGCTTCGAACAAGAATGGTTAAAATATTCATGGTCTACAGGAATGGATGATGGAACTTGTGGTGTTCAAGAATCAAGTGACATGTCTATATCAAGCGATGATGACGGCATTAAGGAACGAAATGAAAACAATGTGGAAGTTGGACATCACCATGGTGAAGCTCAGCCGCATGCGTTACTTGGAGAACCAGAACTGGGAATGACCTTTGATAATGAGAATGACGTGCGAGAGTACTACACCAAATATGCTAAAGCGAAAGGCTTTGGTGTGATGAGAAGAAGTTCAAATACTGATGCTAATGGACAACTGAGATACCTTACACTTTCCTGCACTGGCAATGGTAAGACTCAGTCCAAATCAAGAAATATGTTGAAGCCAAATCCATCAGCCGAGTTAGGATGCAAAGCTAAAATTAATATTGCTCGTGGTCCTCATGGAAAGCTTTATCTTTCAACCTTTTCTTTGCGCGCCCACAGCCACGTCGGATCGCTTCCTAGTCAGCCCCGTAAACGCCCGTATTAGTCCGTGCGTGTAGCATTATTGGCCTAGCTATGCCAGCCATCCGTTAGACTCACGATCCGTAAAGTTATTGAACCGCACACAAGGGCAGGCAACTTTTAAGTTTTAGTTTCTGAAAATTACGGTTTTATCAGTCGCGTGTCTCGTTGTAGTTGGTATTTCTTAGCGGTGTAGAAACAAAAACTGTAAAATTTATGTTTCATGGGCAAAAAGACAATTTTGAGATTTCTTTCATTTTCTCTCGCACGTGTAAAAAATCAATTTATTCATCAAGATGCATGTTTCTAGACATTCTCACAAAACTGAAGTTACGATTCTCGCAAAATCAATGTAGACATATAAGATGCCTTGACGCGAGCGTGTGCGGGATCTAGTGACGTGGCCATGATGGAGGACGTCGGGGTGGGCAGCTCGAGGGACATGGAAGATGGATTTGCCTCGCATAGCTGCAACGCCAGAGATCTACGAGGTGGTTAAAATGACGGACATATCAAAAACTTGCATTCAGGGTTTGTTCCTCTTTTTATTTGAGTCGATTGGTTCGGCATCGATGCGACTAAACTACCCAACATCTTATACTTTTGTTTAGGAATGGAGGTAGTACATAATTTGCGTGCGCATTGGCCAAGGTGTTGTCCTCCTTTAAAAACAAGAATTAGCAAAACTAGGAATATAGCATAGAATCCGAGTAGGGCGTTTTGGTGCCCAGACTCATCTGCACCCGGTTAGAAAAAAATTATAAAAAATTCAAAAAAAAGTTAAAAAATTCCAAATAAAATTTGTGTGGTAGACAATTTGATGCACGAGGCCCGCTTCAAATTTCAAGTCATTTGGACATATGAGCAGCTATCAGCAAAAAAGACAAATCGGGCCAAAACAGTACATGAACAGTAAACATTTTTACAGACCCTCAATTTGTCTTTTTTGCTGAGAGCTACTCATATGTCCAAATGACTTGAAATTTGGAGCGGGCCTCACGCATCAAATTATCTACTACGTAAATTTTATTTAGAATTTTTTGAATTTTTCTAATATTTGTTTTGATTTTTTTCGTCGGCGCGGGTGCAGATGAGCTCGGGTGCAGAAATGGATTTTCGATTGAATCCATACTTTCTCTTTGATGACTGCGGCTGTTGGAGATAGATAGATCAAACTGCCTTGTTTGGTTGTAATCTGCGATGCACTGATGCATATGTCTGCTTCGCCAAGGACATGTTTGGTTTTCTGCATCGCCTCAGCTAGGCCTTGGGAATGCAGTTTGGTCTGTTTGAATGCCAGCGTTTACTGTTTGCCGTGCATGTCATGAAGTTTAAAACCCTTTCGAGTCAGACCTACTAGGAATGGTCGAATCGGTCCTTTCCAGTGAGTCAGACTGAAGTGGGCGCACAACAGCACAAGGGAGCTAGCGAGCGCACACTTGTTCTATTACCTTGCTTAATCCCTTCTAATCTACACAACAGTACTTCAATTTAATATAAGCTCTACATAAAAAAGATGCACATTAACATTGTTATTTCATTCAAGCGGCCGGTTCGTAGTTTGGTTAATTGTAAATATTCAATTTCGTGTTCATGGCTTTGCATGTGGTTTTTTTTACTCACCCTCCTTAATTTCCTCACCTTGTTCCTTCTAATCTACACAAGGTGCTTGGATTCGAGATAAGCGGAATACGGAAAAGATGCACATAGACGTTGTGATTACATTTAGGTAACCAGTTAGTAGTTTCGTTGAGTGCTCAATTTCGTGTTCATGTTTGGAGTTTTTTAGATGATTGTAAATTCTTCGCACACAGCTGACCGTTTGAATTTTTCTTTGACCGCTAGCTTCATCTTGTTGTTTCACACAAATTTCATGTCGTAAGTTTTCTATTTTGACGCTCGTAGACAAGTAGATCTGTACCTCTCTATTGTATTGTGTTCATGTGATGTGTCCATGTTAGTTTAGATGAAATTCAGCGAATCCGTCGCGCGGTGGATCGCTTGAAATTTACTTCGACGACTAGCAAAACTTTCGTATTGTATGTTTTTCATTTTAACTCGTGTAGACGAATAGAACCTATCTAGTATACTGCGCTCGTGTGTAACTGTTAACTTAATCGGGCCAAATTGGACGAATGTGTGCAAACAAACACAGTGAATTACATAATCTCAGCCTAAATCCCGAAACACGGATAACCAAACGCAGTGTAGAAAAATTCCCAATGATGTGATGCATATAACCAAACTAAGTACATAACATGGTTTTTTTGGTAACTCGGTGTATGCCAAAAAAATTGTGCGGATAGCCCGCAATCACCAATTCTGACACCCCCCCCCCCCAAATCGAACACCGCATGTGTCCGTGGACTGGTTCGGACCGGTGTTCAGACATTGATACGAAAGCCGGCCATCCGCCTATATACCTCAGTTGTCCTTTTTATCAACTTAAAAAATAGCATTCCACCGAATCATACGTGACTCACTAATGTGTGATTAGTTACCAACTTAAAGGAACAAGTGGCACGTTTTGGCTGGAGCCTTTCATCAAGTGGCGGAAGCTACTAATCCGAGTGCTCAAGTGTTGACAGAAGCTTTCCCCAAGTGTTGGCGGATGTTTTTCATCAAATACTAATGCATGACTTAGTAGATTTCACCTTGAAGAAGAAAAAACGAAATAAAGTGGCTTCTGCCAGAAGATTTGAAAGCCTTCCGCCAAAACGCTAAACTAATCTTCCTCTAAACACAACAACCAACGGCCTTCCATTATTCGGATGGAGAGGGAGAGGGTAAGTGACGGCTTTTGATTCGTTATGTGGATGTCCGGGCTCCCTCAAAGGCCCCCTTTGTTTGGTTTTGATTTATGAGATTTTGGACATCCATTCCGGCTGTGGGACAGATACAGACCCATGTTAAATGATAAAACACGCCTGAACCGCATGAGAAGTATGGGGGTGATTTGTGGGTCCGCAACCCGCTGGTTCCCATGCATCAGAACGTTGCGTGCTCTATCCACGTTCAATTTGCTTCTTCCTTTGTTCTCCTACATGCCTACACTCCCCACAGGTAAGGACCATAGCCCATGGACGCCAACCAAACTATGAAAGAACCAATAACCAGCGGGAGTTCTGCGAGATAAGAGCATTTCCACTCGTTCGGCCCCCCAGCGCATCCGGCGATTGCATCTTGGTGTTTGCGCTGGCGGTTTTTTCGCCCTGAGGGCGATCGAGTTCCCAGCCGCGTCACCAGATTTCGGTCCCTAGACGCCCAAAAATTCAAACATGTCTTTCCCGCTGCCAAAAAACGCCACAAGTTCGGCGATCATCATGCCACAGTTCGGCAATCAAACAAACCCGAAAGTTCGGCTATCAAAAGGAAGGAAGCATACAAGGAATGCATCAAACGGCAGGCTCCTCTGGCGTGGGACTGGCAGGGGTCGGTGTGGGCGTAGGCATGGCTTCTGTGCTCGGGCTGGGCGTCGGCGTCGGCGTTGGTGTGGCTTCTGTGCTCGGGCTGGTAGTCGGCGTCGGCGTGGCTTCATCGCTCGGGCTGGGTGTCAGCGTTGGTGTCGGCGTGGGCGTAGGTGCGGTGGTCGAAGCCGGCCGGGCCATCTGGTTCAAGATGAGGCCGCGCTCCGCCAGGTACCACGCCTTGACCTGCTCGTCCAGCGTCGACATATCTGCCGCCATCAAGAACGCAAGGTCGGTGTTTCTCTTCTTCGCGACGACGTTGGTCCTGAGAAGGTCGAGCTTCATGTCCTGCTTCGTCATCAATGCCGACCATCACGCGTCGGATTTCTCCTCCCTCTTTGCGGCGCTGTTCTTGGCGTCGGCGATGCACTGCTCGATTGCAGCCGTTCAGCAGCGGGTGCCGCGTCCCTCGCCCGCCTTGGCTCTTTTGTTGCCATCAGGGAGCCCATCCACCGCCCCCGGGGCAGGCGCGTCCAGCTTGTACGTCTCCTTGGGCTTGGCGAGGGTGAGCCGGACCTCCCTCCACTTCTCGCACAACTCGATCCTGGAGAACACGTGAAGGAACTTGAACTCTTGGCCGTTATTGTCCTAGCGATACACGTTGAACATCCGAACCATCTGCACAGCTGAAGAACAAGTGTCTGCTGGCTCCCCCATGTGGCTTGTGGCCCGTGGACAGGCGGAAGGTTCATCATCCCCGCGCGGGATGCCTCTCCCTACTCCGTTGCCGCCGCCACCGCATCCCTGGCCCCCTTGGCGGTGAGTCTGTTCCGCCGGTCGGCGGTGACTGCCTCCCGGCGATGAACATCCGCCCTCCACTTGGCGTTCGACAGGCCCGGTGGCCTTGCCATCGGCGCCCTCGCCTTCCTCTGCTTCGGCTGGGTGGAATCGGCGGCGGCGGCGTGAGGGGTCACATATTTCTTCGACGACATGGCGCCCGGGCTGATGAGGAGAATGGCGGAAACGGCGGGGGAGAAAGGGAAAGCAATGAGGGAATGGACGGAAAAGGCGGGTAAAAACGGCGGGAATATGCTTGGTGTTGCTGACAGCGCGGCCCCACGCGCCTTTTTGCTTCAATAGGCGCCACCAGACGGTCCTCGGTGCGCTGGGTTCGACTCGCCGGTCATTATTTCGACCCAAACCGACGATAAATAAGGACATGGGGCACGACCGGGGCGATTTTTCATTGCCAACACTAAAAAAGGCGTTTTGAGAGGCCTGTTGGCAACGCGAGTGGAGATGCTCTAATAACGGCACCAGGGGCACGCAGATGCAGCTACCGCCGGTCCGTCGTCGCGTGGCCCCGCGAGAACGCGCCTGCCTCGAGAGGCGCGCGAGGTACAGCCGGAGACGGACGGCGTCAGCGAGATGCCGGCCGCAACGCAACAAGACAAGCGTGGTTCACGGTATACGCTTCACGCACGAGTTGGCGGGGCCATCGGGGTTGATGGGGCAGTTGATCAAAGTGAGAGTAGGAGCCAGTCAAATTGCACCGCCCTGGGAATCCCACGTACTGTCATCGGTCGTGGAACACCATGCTCGCGTGTTTGTTTGCTTGCGGGGAGGCAGGGGAGCCAGAGGGAAAAGCCTGGACCGGCTTAGACCAGCTGCTGCTTCTTGCACTTGTGCGTGTGGTGTGGAGGCCCTTCGACCTGCACGCGGTTATTCCACGACGCCAATGATCTGGTGTGCTACTTTCAGTTCCCGGATTCGTTAATGCGATCAAGAGCAGGAGATCGATATTTCACTGGACGTCGAGTTTCTGACTGTGGATCGCTCACACGCGTACGTGAGGCCGACATGCTCCGCGCAAGCCGTTGGAGAACCAGAAAAAGCAGTCATGGGAGTGATAGAGGGTGCTTGGATTCAAGGGACTATTTTTAATCTGACTAAAAATAGTCTTTTTTTAGAGGCTAAAATTTCAAGCACCCCTGACTAAAGAGAGGCTAGGACTAGTCTTGAGGCTAAAAATTTTTAGTCATAGGAAACCTACTAAAATATGTATTAGCCCTCTCTCTCCTCATTTAATTCATCTACTTTAACACACGCAAGTTTTGGATTGGAGGGTTTGAAGGATAATAAATGCTCAATAACTTGATTTTAGTCTGTTTAGTATTTGGATCCAAGCATGGGTGAGGCTAGCAAGTTTTAGTCCCACTACTTTTAGTCATGAGACTAAAACGTATCCAAGCACCCTCATAGTATCCTACGATCAAGTGATACTTGCGATTTAGCGGGAAATAATTAAAAAAGGTCATGTCAAAAAGAATGTCTATATTTTTTCAAAACCTGTGGGGGGAAATCCTGAAGGTTTTACTATTTACATGAGACTATAAAATAAATGTTTTTGTATCCGCACAAAAAGGCACCATAGAAGCCATTCGATCACTGCAAGTACAATGGTGATGATATTATCGGAGTTTATGGTGACTTTTTGTGGCAAATGACAAAGTCTCTTGCAACCATGGTTTCTTGTGGCAAACGCAAAGTTAACATGAAAACGGTTTGTCGTCCGACCGAGCTAGGTGGTCTTGGAATTCTGTACATTGACACATTTGCTCCCTTAGACTTTGTTGGCCTTGGCTTGTGCGGAAGGCTGCATAGAAACCTAGGTTGGTCTTGGGAACCTATGAAACCATGGTGATATGGAGCTACTTCACACCGTAACGATGATTAAAGTATAAAATGAGATGGGATTGTTGATGGCTTCGCGGACAATGCCTTAGGCACATCACCCCTCTCATATATGACTTGTCAAAAAAGAAGGGATAATCAAGTAGGCCATGGACCAAACGCTCGGGTTGGGTAGCTGGAATTATCAAGTGGATTGTCTATCAAGCATATTGATGAGGTGGTCGATTTCTGGACCTGCATGGGGACTGGGGAGCATTCAACTGATCGAGGAGGTTGACGACCCCAACTCCTATTTGGCACCTTAAGCGTCGTTTAGAGTGCATTTTGCTAACCGGTGCATTGTGCACACCCCTACACAACATTGGCATCTAAATGGGCCGGCCCTTGTAGGATTGTTTCACCGGTTTTTCATTTTGTTTCCTTTTTCGTTTTAGCTTCTTTTTCTTTATTCTTTTATATCAAATTGCGAAATTTACCCAATTTCATGAACTTTTTTCAAATTTGAATTCTTTTCCAATGTTTTGTGAAATTTCCATTTCAAATCTGTGAAGTTTTTCTCAAATTAGATGATTTTCAAATTATGAACCTTTAAAAATCTTTTGTGAACTTTTTTTTTCAAATTCTTGGACTTCTTTTCATTTTTGTGAAGTTTTTCCAAATTACAAAGTTTTCTAAGTCTTCAACTTTTTCAAATTCGTGAACTTTTCTTAAATTTGTGTATTTTCATAAATTTTATGAACTTTTTTCAAATTTGTTGAATTTTTTTAGAAAAAAATGTGAAGCCTTTTCTTTTTTGAAAATTGAACGGTCAAATATGAGTGGTCAACCTTCGCTGGTGGACAACTCAGTAGTCAACGGTCCCAGGCCCACCATTTAACCATTTTTTGTAAAAAAAACTTAGCTGGCCGGGCCCATGCACTCTAGTGCGTGAGCACGAGTTACCCTAATTGGCGCTAGAAACTCTTGTCGACGACACAATTCAGTGGGAGATCTTGTTGGAATTACTCGTTCTGACCCATTTAGTATTTCAGAATATTGCCAATAACACTTAGTTAATCTCACAGGCCCATGTGACGCATTCATGCATGACAATGTGATATGGAAAGTTTAGTCTCACCCGCTGGTGGGGGATATGTGGGACCAAGATATAAGGAGAGTCATTTCACATACCACCAAGAGCTTGATCACGCTCCTCCTCCGTCATGTGTCTTGCCACGCCACGTGACGCCTAGCATGTGTTTCATGTTTCGTGGCCGAGCCGTGCTAGGACATGTGCAACATGTGAGCCCTACCTTAATTTTTGTCACGCAAGAAAAAGAAGTTGAAATGTTTTGCCTCTTGCGTGGGAGGCGAATTTGAAGAGTTGAGCGGGTTGTTTCTCTTCCTCTCCTTAGTGGGATCCCATTTCTCTTCCCACTACCGATCAGTCTATTGCAACTCGCTTCGCTTATAAGAGGTCGCTCCTCTTCCTCGATGAGAAGCACTTCCATTCCTTCGTTCTAGAGCATTCCACTGTGATACATCTCGAACGTATCTATATTTTTTATTGTTAAATGCTACCCCCCCCCCCTTCCAGAATGTAAGGTGTATCATCAATTTTCGTGAAAGTCAACCATTTCAATGTTTGGCCAAGATTATAGAATAAAATAACAATATTTGCAATACGTAATAGATAAAATATGAAACTACTTTTCATGACGGATCATGATATAGATTTGGTATTATGGATATTGATATATCTTCTAAAAACTTGGTCAAACATGCACTCATTTGACTTTTGAAAAAACAAATAAACTTTATATAAAGAAACGGAGGGAGTACTATATTATCACTTTTGGATGTTTTCTATTTCATTTTATATTATTTTTATGGACTAACCTATTAATTTAGTGCCTAGTGCCAGTCCCTGTTTTTTTGCATTTTTTGGTTTTCAGAAAATCAAAACCTACAGAAGTCCAAACACGATGGAACTTTTGATGATTTTTTTCTAAAAACATAAGGGACGCTTGAAACTTCAGATAAGTACCAGAAGACCCCTAAGATCCCCACAAGGCAGGGGACGCGCCCTGGAGGATTGGCGTGCCACCCTGGCTTGTGGGCCCCTCGCAGCTCTGTTTGCCCTAATTCTTGGCCTATAAATACCCACATATTCCAAAACCCTCGGAGCGAGACCCAATTTTTTTATCGCCATCGAAAGCCTCTATTCCGATGCGATCCCTGGAGCCCTATTCTGACACTCTGCCGGAAGGGGGAATACTTGGGAAGGCCATCTTCATCAACCTTGTTGCCTCTATGATGATGTGTGAGTAGTTTTTTGAGGACCTACGGGTCCATTGTAGTAGCTAGCTAGATGGATCTCTCTCTCTCTCTCTCTCTCTCTCTCTCTCTCTCTTCACTACAATGATCTCCTCTAAGATCTACTCGATGTAATTCGTGTGGCATGTTTGTTGTGATCCGATGAATTATAGATTTATAACTAGATTGTTCAGTGATTTATATTGATTCTGTTGAAGTCTCTCCTTTGTGTAATTTTATAGCTATGTATGCTTTACGATCTATGAGTTTTTTTGGCCAAGATAGATGAGTAGATCTTCAGAGGGAGTGGTGCATAGTAGTGGGTTCGATCTTATGGTGATCTTGTCCAGTGACAATAGGGACAAAGGCATGTATTGTATTGTTGCCACTAAGGATAAAACGACGAGGTTTGGTCATATTGATTGATCTCTTCATGTCTACATTATGTCATCTTTCTTATTGCACCACTCTGTTTATTATGAACTTAATACTTTGAGATGCATGCTGGATAGCGGTCTTGGGGTGGAATAATAGTAGTGGATGCAGTTGGATTAACGGTCTACTTATCACAGACGTAATGCCTATGTGAGATTATGCCATGAATGATGATAGTTATAATTTGCGCTATTGTGTCAATTACCCAACAATAATTTGTCTACCATGCCTCTACATGCTTTCGAGAGAGATGCCTCTAGTGAACCTATGAGCTCACGAGTCTATCTTCCATCAATAGAAAAACTCCTACAATTGCTCTTTACTGTCTTTCATTGTTTTGCCGCTTTGCGTTATCATTATTTGCATTTAATCTTGTAAGTAGCAAGAAAAAGGGAAGTGACGACCCCCTTGCCTTTGTTGGGTGCAACCAAATTATTTGTTTGGGTGCACGTACTGCTAAAGTTGTTAGCATAGTGACTCCTACTGGTTCGATAAACCTTGGCTCTTAACTAAGGGAAATACTATCTAATGTCATGCTACATCACCCTTCATCTTCGGGGGAAATCCTCTAAGATCTACTCGATGTAATTCGTGTGGCATGTTTGTTGTGATCCGACGAATTATAGATTTATAATTAGATTGTTCAGTGATTTATATTGATTCTGTTGAAGTCTCTCCTTCGTGTAATTTTATAGCTATGTATGCTTTCTGATCTATTGAGTTTTCTTTGGCCAAGATAGATGAGTAGATCTTCAGAGAGAGTGGTGCATAGTAGTGGGTTCAATCTTGTGGTGATCTTATCCAGTGACAATAGGAATAAAGGCATGTATTGTATTGTTGCCACTAAGGATAAAACGACGAGG
Organism: Aegilops umbellulata; assembly: GCA_032464435.1. NCBI lineage: Eukaryota > Viridiplantae > Streptophyta > Magnoliopsida > Poales > Poaceae > Aegilops > Aegilops umbellulata. The sequence goes on from CP136055.1 coordinate 483,188,538, forward strand.
TTTGGTCATATTGATTGATCTCTTCATGTCTCATTGTGTCATCTTTCTTATTGCACCACTCTGTATATTATGAACTTAATACTTTTAGATGCACGCTGGATAGTAGTCTTGGGGTGGAATAATAGTAGTGGATGCAGTTGGATTAACGGTCTACTTATCACGGGCGTAATGCCTATGTGAGATTATGCCATGAATGATCATAGTTATAATTTGCGCTATTGTGTCAATTACCCAACAATAATTTGTCTACCATGCCTCTACATGCTTTGGAGAGAGATGCCTCTAGTGAACCTATGAGCCCACGAGTCTATCTTCCATTAATATAAAAACTACTACAATTGCTCTTTACTTTCTTTTATTATTTTGCCGCTTTCCCTATCACTATTTGCTTTTAATCTTGTAAGTAGCAAGAAAAAGGAAAGTGACGACCCCCTTGCCTTTGTTGGGTGCAACCAAATTATTTGTTTGTGTGCAGGTACTGCTAAAGTTGTTACCACAGTGACTCCTAGTGGTTCGATAAACCTCGGCACTTAACTAAGGGAAATACTATCTACTGTCGTGCTACATCACCCTTCATCTTCGGGGGAAATCCAATAGCTCCTGCGGGAGTAGCAGAAGAAGTTATGGCGTCGTTGTCGGGGAGTCGTTATCTACCAAATCAGGTGCCTTCACACAAACACTTTACTTTTGCTTGTTTAAATTTTCTTGCCTTTTGCCTTTTTATTTGACCTCTCTTTTGTTTGCCAAAAAATACCAAAATACCAAAAAAAAACTCTTGTGTTATTTCTGCTTGTGTTGCTATCATGGCTAGTTCTTCACTTGCCATTTCTAAGCCCGAGTTGGAGGTACTTAATTTTAAACAAAGGGGCTAAGAGACTTTAAAAGATGCTTGGTATAGAATTTGCGATGCTCAAAATAGATCTATGCATAAGAAATCTACTACTATTCTTCTCCAAAAAAAATTATGTTGGTGTTACTACTTGGTATAGAATTGTGCTTGCCATTATTACTGGAGGAAATTTCTTGAGTAGTCACCCTTTCGATGCTTTTAATGCTATGGAAAATTTAGTGGGATTATCACCTATTTAAATCAATGAAACAATAGTGACATTGGAACACCTTACGCAAAGATTGGATATCATTGGAAAAAAATGCTAACTGTTGAGCAATTTGAAAATTTGGATAAAAATGTGCATAATCAAGTAATTAAGTTAGGCTCTACGGTAGGAAATTCTATAAAGTTGGTAAAAGAAAAGGAACCAATTACCAATAGAGTGGAACAAAATCCCGCTAGAATTGATAAGTTGGAGGTAGTTATTAATGTCTTGGGTTCAGCTTTTTCTTCCATAAAAACTAGTAAGGAAGTCTCTACAAATAAAAGTATGAAACTTACTTGTGTATCCAAAGTTCCCAAACCTAATAAGGACGCTTCTTCTAGTAAAGAGAAGGGAGATCTAAAAATAATAAGTGTTCACCATAACTTCATATAGATAAAAAAGAAACCTATCTTTGACACAAATGTTTTGGACTTTGTGCCAACGAGTGTTATGATTAATACAATGATTGATAATTCTCCTACGAAATCAAGTTTCCTTATTGAGGATATAAAAGATGACAAACTTGATAGATTGCATTATGCCTAGCTATAGGGCATTAAACATTAGCGCTTGTTGAGAGGCATCCCAGTAGTTATCTTTTATTTTGTTTTGCTTTCAGTGTGTCAACATGACTATACTGTAGTAACTATTTTTGTATCTTTTCTTTCATTTTTGTGCCAAGTTAAACCTTTGGGATGTTGCAAAGTGCTTGTTTATTAGATTTTATGGAGAAACAGAAGTTTTGCGTCCAGTGTCTGAATTTATACTGGAACATGATCAATTGCTGAAATGTTTACAAAACACGTAAGTAGTAATTCTATATGGTGTTCTATTTTTTCAGAATTTTGAAGTTACACAAGTATGATGAAAAATTGGATCTTTTACGTACTGTTCTGTTTTGACAGATTCTGTTTTCTTTTCTTTTGTTGCTTGTTTTAGAATCTCGATGGCTTATATTAGGGGATATAAATTATGGAAATGATCGAATACAGTATACATGAATTAGGAATAATTATAACTCTTGTATTGACAATACCTAAGTGAAGGACTTACTTTTATCATACTAACATATCTAACAAAGTTCCGTTAAGTTTTCTGTGAATGATGTTTTCAAGTTTTGGGTGAGATAGTTGAGAAGAACAAAGATCGGCAAAACCTAAGCTTGGGGATGTCCAAGACACCCCAAGGAAATATTCAAGGAAGACTCAAGCATCTAAACTTGGGAATGTCCTAGACGGCATCCCCTCTTTCGTCTTCAAAACTATCGGTTTATTTTACTTGGAGCTGTATTTTTATTCTTCATATTATATGTGTTTTGCTTGGAGCGTTATTTTTTAATTTTAGTTTTGTTTGATGGTATTTTCAATCATCCTTTCCTGATTAAATTTATTATGAGTGACAGACATTCATCCTATATTTAGTCTTACACGGCTTGTTTGGCCTGCTTGTTTGCGATAGCTCTCTCGGTCGCACACAATCACTTTCGCTCTTAGCGTGTGCGATCCATGGAGCTATCACTGACAATTAATCTGGGTCGTCTGGGATGGACCCTCCTATCGCCCACCTTAGCAAGGCAAGGGTTTGAAAACTATGTCGGCGAAAGGGTGTTTAAACCGTCTGCATATGACGACTCTGCACTAGTGTTGGTGAGGAGAGGCGGGTCTATCAGAAAGAGGAGAAGATCTAGTAGTCATAGTTTTACTAAAGATCTTAATAGCGCAGTTACTTAAACTATTCAGACAGAAAAATCATCATTTTGGCATTAGGTTCTTTAGGAGTAAGGGTAATGATAGCAATGTTAAAGCGCTAGACAACCAACAGCCCTACTTCAAAATGCTTTACAAGCAACATATAGCCACTCTTTATTACATCCCCAAAAGTTTGATAAAAACTAAATGGAAGACCATCAGGGCCAGGAGCACCATTGGCATAAGAACCCATGATGGTTGCCTTGATTTCCTCTTTGGAAAAGGGTTCTCTCAAAAGGAATTTTTTCCTCTTCACTGACTAATTCTGAATCTACTCAAAAATTAAGGCCCGGGTGGATATATGTTTTAGGTTCAAAAGAGAAAAGATCTTTGTATAAAGAAGTAGCAAATAAGCATATCATAGGTAGAGGTCCCATGACCATCGTGACCAATCAGAACATTAAATGATTCTTGCGGTGTCTATGGTTGGCCAGAGAGTGGAAATATTCATTATTACGATCTCCCTCAAGATTTTTTCTATCTCTGGACCTCTACCATAAAGCGGTCTATTTTTTCCACATATCATCTAGTTCATTTTTAATCGCCCTCTTCGTGTTAGACTCAGCATCAGAAAGAGGGTCTTTCTCGGACTAACACATCAAGTAAATCAAACTCCATAAGGAGGGCCTATTTCTTTTTCTCTATGCAGCTTCAATATTAATGCTCCATCCTTTAATCTTTTAGCAATCTAGTTTTACATTGCGAGTTCTCAATAGAAGAAGAGGCATGAGAGACAATATTCCAAACATTAGCAACCAGTTGAGCAAAATAAGGTTGAGACAACCATCATGTTTTAAATCTAATCATTTTAGGGCCGGAGATTTCCTATCTCCAGTGTCTAGAACAAGGGGAGTGTGATCACTGCCAACTCTAGGAAGAGCAACAAGGAAAGATAAGAAAAGTGCCCATCCCAATAAACAAAAGTAAACACAATGTCTAGAAAAACAAAGATGGGATCATCTTGTTTGTTAGACCAAGTGAAGCTGTGGTTAGAGATAGGAATCTTTAGAGGCCCCATCTGTTCATCCAATCATTGAACATGAAAGTAAAATGAGGGTTAATAATATCACCAACTTTCTATCGCATCACTTCAGACCAAATTGAAATCGCCACATATTAAGATAGGGTAAGAAGCAGCTTCCAGAATATCACGCAAATCGGAAATGAAATCCACTTTAAATTCTTCCTCCTCTTTCTCTTTTGATTTCTTTCTACTTTCAAATCTACCTCTGGTGGGGATTCATGGCGGCGCCTTCTTTGCATCGGGAGAGAAGAGGGGGAAGAGAAAGGAAAGCTAGTGAAGGAAGGAAAATGAAGCAGGAAAGAAAGTGTCAAGGGACCTATGCGGTTGCTGCGATCATGTGTGTTGTTTGTGTTGTTCTTATTGGGTTAACGGGTGAGTTTTCTGCATAGCCCAAGTTGTGTTTTAGTGGGCTTCTTCCTTTTGTGCCAACCTAGCCGAGTTGCCATGTTATGTAGGATTCGACTGACTCGGAATTATGGTCAGTCGATTTTGATTGTACTTCAGGTTTGTTTGGCCGTCTGATCATAAATCAAGGGCAGATCAGAATTTGACAAACCTAAACACAGAATTCAGTCGACTGACTCATAGCCGGTCCCTATTTTTAGTTTTATTACTTGCACTTTGTTTGCACCGTGAAAAAAGGATAATGCCCAAATAAACCTATTCTACCAGCTTACTTTTAGCAAGCATCTCGAAGAAAACAGTGGGGGCGCATGCAGGAGAAAAGCACCCAGCAAAAGACGGAGATCTTTTGGAAGAACTTTGCGACGTGCACAGTACTGATGCATGCACGCACGCACGCACGCCGTGATAGGACTACACAGTGCCCTGCTGGTGTATTATTAGGTTTAGCGTGTCTTCTTTTTATGTGCCAGCCAGCACGTAATAGGCGCTAGAATCTACAGTGTCAAATCGCGGCCCGGGTGGCGACGCAGCTTTCTACAGGACTAGTCGTTTTCACGGAGCCAGCCAAGCCATAGCCATAGCTCGCTCGCTTCAAGCTTTGGCCAAACGACAGAGCATGCACGAATAAATGCAGTGCAGATAGTGAGATAGATAGATAGATATCCATCCGAAGCAACAGTAGGATTTGTCAAGTCAACCGCTTCCTTGCATGCATGCATGCATGCAGCAACACTACAGTCGCGGCTTTATATGGCGAGCCCCGATGCCATTGCGATGCACGGCCACGGCAAAGGCAGAACACCAGGAAGGAGGAGAAGAAGACTCTCGTCTCGTGTCGTGCATGGATCCCAACGACGCCTTCTTGGCCGCGCACCCGTTCAGGTGGGACCTCGGCCCGCCGGCTCCGGCGGCCGTGCCTCCTCCCCCTCCCCCGCCGCCGCCTCCTCCTGCGCTGCCTCCGGCGAACGCGCCGAGGGAGCTGGAGGACCTCGTGGTCGGGTATGGCGTGCGCGCGTCCACGGTGGCGCGGATCTCGGAGCTCGGGTTCACGGCTAGCACGCTCCTGGTCATGACCGAGCGCGAGCTCGACGACATGACGGCCGCGCTCGCGGGGCTGTTCCGCTGGGACCTGCTCATCGGCGAGCGGTTCGGCCTTCGTGCCGCGCTGCGCGCTGAGCGCGGCCGCCTCATGTCACCGGGCTGCCGCCACCACGGATACCAGTCCGGGAGCACCATCGAGGGCGCCTCACAGGAAGGTGATTATCCATGCACGATCCATCCGATTATGTTGTTGTGTTTCTGCATGTGTACTGCTAAGTAATCCTTGTGCGTGCATACGATCTAACAGTGTTGTCGAATGAGCGCGATGGGGCGGCTAGCGGCGGCATCGGCGAAGAGGACGCCATGAGGATGATGGTGTCGGGCAAGAAGCAGAAGAACGGGTCCGCAGCGAGGAAGGCCAAGAAGGCGAGGAGGAACAAGGTGAAGGAGCTGCGACTGGACATGCAGGGGGACGAGCACGAGGACGGCGGGGGCGGCCGGTCGGAGTCGACGGAGTCGTCAGCCGGAGGCGTCGGCGGGGAGCGGCAGCGGGAGCACCCGTTCGTGGTGACGGAGCCCGGCGAGGTGGCGAGGGCGAAGAAGAACGGGCTGGACTACCTGTTCCATCTCTACGAGCAGTGCCGCCTCTTCCTGCTCCAGGTGCAGTCCATGGCCAAGCTGCATGGCCAGAAGTCTCCAACCAAGGTACACATCACTCGCCATTGCTACGTAACTCTCCCTACCTACTCTACGTTGGCTGCTCTGAATCTGAATACAGCTGCATGTCAGCTACTGAACTCACGGTGACTACTCAAGCTAGTATTGATTGCTGACAGTTCTGTTCATTTGTATACTGCTACCTACGCGCTGCCATCTCCTAAATTTCTGATGGGAGCGAAGATTTCATGTTAGTTTAGAAAATCTGCACTCACCTTCATGTACCATCGGCTTCTGCATGTGTCAGTCACTGCCAAAAAGTACAAAAGATTAATTAGAGATCAATACGAGGGAAGTATGTGCTTTGATTAAGTTAGTTTTACAACGTACGGCGACAGTGTATAAAATTCTGGAAGTAATCATGTGTACTGGTTGCTGCATGCATGTCCTCATAATCAGGAGTATTACATGTGAATTGAGGTGTAGTTTAAACGTGACCTGGTTTTTCTAAGCAGTGTGTATTAGGGTTTGCTAACGTAGTCCTTAGCTGGAGTAGTAGTAAGAACCTGGTTAGTTTGTGCTCAACCATGCCAAACCTTAGTTACCCCAAGTTTGACCAACAAAATAGATTTACGCATGTAATAGGAAATAAACATGCATGTATGATTCCAAAAAAAGTGTGAACATGAAAAATACATGATTGCAATGACAAAAATGCAAGCCATAGTATGATAGTAATTTTATTTGCGGGGGATGGCATGATACTCCCTCTATTCCTAAATATAAGCCTTTTTAGAGATTCTAATATGGACTACATACGGAACAAATGAGTGAATCTACACTCTAAAATGCGTCTATATATATCCATATTTAGTCTATATTAAAATCTCTAAAAATACTTAATTTAGAAACGGAAGGAATAGTAATTAGCTCCAAACGGGTATTCGATTGCACCGTAGATTTTTCTTTCTGTGGAAACACCGTTGAAAAATTAGGAATTATGTAGGAACAAATGAGAAGAATTTCCCAAGAGGTTATATTCAATTAAATACTGATTTGTAACTTCAGTGCAAAATTGCATATGTATAAGTATGCTTGGTTTCATGCCAATATTTGATTTGTCAATGTTTGTGTGAAGCCATAAAAAATGGGTCTACGGTTAACTTTTGGCGTGAAACCAAGCACCACGAATAGTGGAATAGTTTGAGCTAAAAAGGCCTAGTTAACTACTCCCTCTGTCCTAAAATAGATTACTCAACTTTATACTAACTTCATTTATTTTGAAATGGAGGGAGTACGTACGAGTAGTTCATAGTCGAATTTTGTGAACTCGTGGCCTTGAACTCAACATGGCTGAATGTACTGGATATTCCCTACTTCCCTTACATAAATTTGGGCTTCGTTTGGTAGTTCTGGAATCTGGAGATGCTGCTGTCACATAATCTTGCTAGTGCTCTACTAGTAGATACTAGAATACATAAGAAAAGGTAGAATATATAGACCACAAGCCGTATGTACTTGGAGAGGAAATGAAATGCGATCAAGCACTACGAGCATTCTCCGGTGCTAGACACGCACGCCGACGCCCTACGAGCAGTCGTAGAAAACCTGGAAAAGAGCCCGGACGTGTCAGCTATCGATAGGCCCCGAAAGCCTGCCCGCCCTGTGCTGTCCTGTCGGCCCCTAGCTCAGCATCAGGTAGGCGTGCATGACATGGAGGCAGAGGCAGGGGGAGGGGCCCTCCCTCGGGTGCCGGGTGGCTGGCCTCCCCTGCCACGTAAGTACGCCGAGCCATGTGACCTCCCCAGTGCTCCGCCTGCCACTGTGCGCCACCGCTCGCCTGCCCGGCCTGGCCGGATTCCATGGTGATGCGACGGGCGCAGCGCCCAGTCAGACCGCACCGGGCTGAGCCCGCGCGCGCACTGTGCGACGCATGACGAACGGACGAGCTGACTGAGCCTGAGCTAACTCGTGTACTTGTGGGCGCATGCAGGTGACGAACCAGGTGTTCAGGTACGCGAGCAAGGTGGGGGCGAGCTACATCAACAAGCCCAAGATGCGGCACTACGTGCACTGCTACGCGCTGCACTGCCTGGACGAGGACGCCTCCGACGCGCTCCGCCGGGCGTACAAGGCGCGCGGCGAGAACGTCGGGGCGTGGCGGCAGGCCTGCTACGCGCCGCTGGTGGACATCGCGGCGCGCCACGGCTTCGACATCGACGCCGTCTTCGCTGCGCACCCGCGCCTCGCCATCTGGTACGTGCCCACCAGGCTCCGCCAGCTCTGCCACCAGGCACGGAGCGCCCACGACGCCGCCGCCGCCGCGCACGCCGGCGCCATGCCGCCGCCCATGTTCTAGTCGTGTGGCCGCTCTCGTCGTTGCAGACGGCGGTGGGCTGGAATCGAATGTTGCGAGTTTGTTGCTTGGGCAAGTGGAGTGGAGCAGCCTTTGTGTGTGTGCTTTGCATGGGACGTGCGAATGTGATGAATTCTTGTAACATGGATGTTTAATTCTAAGACATCTGGCGATATGTGATCAATCATCACCGGTTGAATTTCATCGATGAAAATTTGAACTGCCCAGCTGTTATCATCACGACAAAGTCTTTTTTGGGGGGACGCAGCCCATTTTGTATCAAAACCATCAACAGGTTCAACCAAGGGGCGTGCTACGCGTCCGCCAGCTGATCTTTTTAAAAGATAGTCCGGGTTGCAACCCATCAGATCTGGCGCATCGAACGATCAGTGACACCTTCACCATTGCAGCACGTCTTGTTGCAAAAAAAATTGCAATAGAGGTCCAGTTGTAGAAATTTGCAAGAAAGGTCATGTTGCAGAATTTTTTCACAACAAAAAACTTGTTGCAGATTTTTTTTTTGGCAACAAAGGTATTGTTACAGAATTTTTGGGGCAGAGCTCTTGTTCTAGAAAAAAACATGCAACAAAGAGCTTGTTGCTGGAAAACACCCGAGAAGAGAATCACAGAAAGGGCCATGGGTGGGGAGAGAGAGGTGGGTAAGGAGAGAGAGGAGGGGAGGAGAAAGGGGCTCGTAGCGGAGTGCCATGGGAGATCGTCCGGGAGAGAGAGGGGGGTAAGGAGGGAGTAGGAGGGAAGGAGAAAGGGCGCCGGTGGCGGCGTCCTTCGGCGGGGCGGGCATGTGCGCGCATTAATTTGTTGCATGGCTGAGTTGTGGTGACTCTAGATGAGAGTCGGCAGGGAGAAAGTGAAGACTGGTTGATGTTGAGAAACAAGTGAATGGATGCTGAGAGAAAAGAGCGACGAGATAGATTTTCTGCAAACAAACGCCTGAGAAGATAAGGTTAAGCAATGATGTGTGACTCACGGGGCTTTCCTATTTTCTAACCAATGAATCTTTTGTCAAGATTTGTGTTGTTTTATTTTTCTTGTGTGGGTTTAGGCTGATTTTTGACTTGCCCTTCTTTGGAGTAAGACACTTTTTGTTCTTAGCCTGAATTTTTGACTTGCCCATGTTTGCGGCAAGTCAATTTTTTCTCGGCCAAATTTTCAACTTGCCCTTGTTTGCGGTAAGTCAATTTTTTCTTAGGCCAACTTTTTGACTTGACCCTGTTTGGGGTAAGTCAAGTTTTCTTTTCTTTTTTTGCTTGTATGCTTTTTTTGCTTTTATTTTTATTTTTTAGCCGGTTTTCTTTTTCCCTTTTTCTGAATGGGTATTTTTTGCCTATTGGATGAGTGGAAATGTAAACATTCAGTACTATAGAGTATGTGTGTAGATTACACTAGAGTGTGAAAATGCACTATATGTTTATTCACTGCATATTTAAAAAGTGCAATTTCAGGGCAAAATTGTGTGCAAGTTTTTTATTTTGATTTTCTTCTTAAACTTAATACCAGTGGCACTAATTCATTCTGCTTTAGAAACCTTCATTATTTTGATTTTTTTAGTTTTATTTTCGTTTTTAAGGGCAAAATACCATTGCCATTAACTTATTCCTTCATAGTAAACTTCTTATCTTATTTACAAAAATTCCACTATTGTATGCTTGTTGTTGCATATTTTGATAAAATGTAATTTTTTTATAATTTTTGTGCAAATTTTGTCATTATTTATTTCATATTATTTCTTCTGAAAGAGTAACACCATTGCCACCAATTCATTCTTTCTTAAAAAATTATTATTTAGTTTTTATTTTTATTTATTTCTTATTCAAGTGCAAAATACTAATGCCACCAGTTCATTCCTTCTTAGGATTTTTTTTGTGAAAATTCCACTATTATATGCGTGTTCTTGCATATTACAAAAAAACCACAAATTCTGTGTAAACTGTCTGCAAATTTGGTCAGTATTTATTTTATTTTTTCAATTTTCTTCTGCTTAAAGGGTAATACCAATTTCACTAATTCATTCTTTCTTAGAATACTTTATTATTTTAATTGGTTTAGTTTTTATTTCATTTTGTATTCTTATATTAAGGGGTAATACCAGTGTCACTATTCATTCTTAGTTACAAAATTTAATTATTTTGATTTTATTTGAGTTTCTTAATCATTGTCTTTCTTCTTTAAGAGTAATACCAACATCACTAATCCATTCATCCTTTTCTTCATTTTCTAAATTTTGTTTTAGTTTTTATTTTATTTTCTTTCTTCTTCAAGATTAATACCAATGACACTAATTAATACCTCATTCCAAAACTTTTTTTGGCGAAACTTTGACCGTTATATGCTTATTATTGCATATTAAAAAACAATTTACGTTTAAATTATGTAAAAAAATTGTCATTATTTGAATTTTTTTTGTAAAGTGTAATATCAACACCACTAATTTATTCCTTCTTAGAAACTACTAATTCATCTGTATTACCACTATTTCATTTTTTTTCTTTGAAAACTTTATTATATTGATTTTGATTTATTGATTTTTTTTATTTTTCTCTTAAAGGGTAATACCAGAGCCACTAATTCATTCCTTCTTATAAAAAGCTATTATTTTGAGTTTGTTTTAGTTTCTTTTTCATTTCCTTTCTTCTCTAAGGTAAATATCAATGCTACTACTTCATTCTTCCTTATAATAGTTCATTTTTTAATTTTTTAATTTTCATATTTTCTTTTTATTTTAGTTTATTTTATTTCTTCTTAAGGGTAATAATAATGCCACTGATTAATTCCTTCTTGAAAATATGATCTTTGTTTGCGAAACTTTCACTGTTATGTGCTTATTCTTGCATATTTTTAAAAATCACAATTTCCATGCCAATTGTGTGCAATTTTTGTCATTGTTTGATTTAATTTTATTATAAAATTTTCAGTATAAAAAAGCGCAATTAAAACCATGGTAGTTAAAAACATCATGGTATTCTAAGAACACTTAGGAAATAGGGGAATAGGGGGGAGTTGTATGGTTGGAGCTTTGTCTCACTATAAAGATGACCGATATTAATATCTCTGTAGGCGTAGAATTTTTTTGAGAAACACTCCCGACCATGACGATGTTTTTGTCTAACAGACGGGTGATCGGTAGTAACATCCATGTACGTGTAGCATTTTTATCTTTGTGGGCGTAGAAGTTTTTGAGAAACACTCCCGATAGTGACATGTTTTTGACTAACAAGACGGGTGATCGATAACAACACCCATGTACGTGTAGCATTATTAAAGAAACGCTCCCGATCATGACGATGTTTTTTGACCAACAAGATGGGAGCCGCTCGCACGAGCGTCCCTAGCGTGGGTGGTCACCCTTGGACGCGCATGCAGGTAGCTAGCCAGCGAACATGCCAAGATGTGTAGGAACATGACTATGTAGAAGTACTATGTACGTAGGGGCAAGACTGAGTAAAAATTACTATGTGCAGATATGTAGGTGGTAGCTCATAATCGTGAGGCCGTCAAAAAAAATATTGGTCAAAAAACGTGAGGCCGTCCAGTGACGAACCAGGATTAGAGCAAGCCCCCGGGGCAAAAATTAAGCACTTCTAATTATCCTTAAAAATTTGGATGCAAAGTTGAGACAATATGATACAGGTCCCTTGACGGACTAATACTCTAGTTTTTTTTTCGAGACACTGACTAAGAGCAACTATAGCAGACCCGCAAAAGTTGCAAACCCGCAAAATTCCGGTGAGTATACGGGCTTGGCCCAATTTTCTGGTCAGAACAGTGTTCGTATACTCGCCTGGCCTGTAACTTTTTTTACCGCGGCCCGCAACCCCCCCCCCCCCCCCCCAAGAAGTATATCTACGGGTTCGCGGTGCATTTGCGGGTCGAGACCCTATCCCCCTGCCGCCGCTTCTCTCCGCAATTCCCCACTCCCCTCCTCACATTTCTCGCCGCTAGTGAGCCCCTTCCGCCCCCAGCCGCCATGTGGGGCCGCATGTGGAGCTCTGGCCGCGGCTCCGGGAGCAGCTCCGGCGGGGCGGCGACCCCGAGCGCGAGCGGCGTGTCCGCTCGGACGGCGCGAGGAAGTGGATGAACAGGGGCCTCTCGCCGCCGCCGAGCTTCCGCGTCCGCGAGACGGAGGAATACGACCGTCGGCACGGGCGTACGCCCTCCTCAGCCGCGGGCTCGTCCTTCGCCACGAGATCTTCCGACGCCGCGAGCTCTTCCTCTTCCGGCGCGAGCTTTCACCCCGTGAAGAAGGAGTGGTCGGAGGAGCCGGAGGAGATCGAGGTCGTCGCCGTCAAGCAGGAGCCCGAGGAGATCGGGAGCCGCGGTGTCGTCGGGCCCGAGGACTTCGTCCCCGATGTCGACGCGGTCGCGGTCGCCATTGCCGAACGCAGCTTGCGCGAGGAGGCGGAGCGTCGTCGCCACCACGAGGAGCTCGAAGACCTCGTGTTCCAGCAGACCTCGTGTTCGAAGCCCCCGGGGCAAGAATTGGCGATAAGTTCTAGAAAGTACTCTGCCCATAAAAAATTCATGTGTTCTTGTGGCTTTGTGTCCACAACAAGGTGCTTACACGTGATAACTTGGCCAAAAGAAGACATGTGGATGACATATCTTGCCCTTTTTGTTGTGAAGATGAAATTGTCCAACATTTACTTTTTGAGTGTGTGGTTGCGAAGCAAGTATGGGAGTTTGTTTCTGAGTGCTTTAATTATCCTTGCATCTCTAACTTCAGTGATGTGTGTGCCTTATGGCAGAACTGTAAGAAAAAACCAATACTTAACTTGACAGTGATTGCATCTTTGTGGAGCATCTGAAAACTAAGGAATGAATTCTGTTTTCAGGGTCGTACCTGGAGAAATGTCAATTGTGTTCTAGCAAAACTAAGCTCCCACCTGCAATAATGGAAGATTCTCCGCGACGACACTCAGGCGGATCTACTGCAGCGATGCATTCTTCTCCTGGACAAATGTCGCGGGGAGCTACTGTGGATTGCATGGAGCTGATCGTTGAAGCCAGGAAGATGAAGTCTCGCCTGTGTTCCAGCTTTTAGTTAGTTCTCGGGCATTCTTTTGCTTTCTGGGTCTGTAATAAATAAGTAGTTCTGGTACTCTATGTTTGAGAGGACTTTCTCTCCATTTCTTAGATGTGTGTGTTGGGGTGCTTTGTCCCCTGATGATGTGGTTAGATGCTTTATGTAAGGCGGAGAATTACTGGTTTCTGTTTTCGCTTCATTAATAAAATAGGGCGGGGGACTCCTTTCTTTCAAAAAATTAGATGCGCAGCGTGACCCGCAAAAAATAAAAGATGTGCAGCGTCCGTCGCTTCATTTTCAGACTTAACTAGATCATTGATGGCGCGCGTTGTTGTGCCTGTCTATTTTTACGATAGAAGGATATGATTTTTAAATATGTAGATACATTTAAAAAATAAAGTAGTATAGGATAGTAGGGAAAGATTGTTTTTCTTGGGTCTGATGGGCTTAGAAATAAACATTAAAGCCCAAATTGCATGATAGGTATGATTGATCAGAGTGCTAGGTTTGATAATAGTTGTGGTTGCAATATGAATCATAGACAGTATAAATCCACATGCACATATCCAGGAGGAGACTTCTAAAAGCAAGAAATTGATCCATTATCAAGGTAGTCCAGAAAATTGTTGCAAATAGATTAGGACCATTTGAGTATATTAGATATGGGAATGTTGTCATAAAATAGCATGGTAGAAATTTAAACAAAGCTATAAGTAAAAAAATGGAGAAGAATGAACATGAAGTCACACTTAACAAGTACTCCCTCCATCCCAAAATAAGTGTCTTGACCTTAGTATAAATTTGCACTAGAGTTAGTATAAAGTTGAGACACTTTATTTTGGGATGGAGGGAGTATAACATAATCAAATTTTATATTGCCTGAGAAGAGCACAACAGTTCAATGCAGTTAGAAATAAACAATTAATCCACATAAATAGTTAGGAATGTGTTCATGGTACAGTTGTTTGGGCGCTCTATTTTTATTTCCATGCATTATGGGGTTATGCCCTCTGATGCACATGGTTTCCTAAACAAAACTATAAGTGAACTTGGATATGTCTTGAGACATCGAAACTGAATTTGTACTTAAATGAGAGAGTGAGACAAAATAAAAAGGACAAACAAGTGAACATGAGGATATTAGATGCTCTCCAATTTTCAACTTAGATGTCTATTAGATGAATTCTGGGTAAGGAGGAGTTCCGGGACAACTGGACACCGCCAGCATCCTGGTAGCACAACACAGGGAGTCATGGGCGTGAAGGTGAGGGCAGATGCGAACTGCCGATCTCAAAAAAATCCCAGTACCAAGCTTCAAGATCTCGACTGACCACAATCAGCATGAACATCACCTATACGTACAATTTTTGCAATGAGAGGATATCAGGACAATGTAATTGCTTGGTGCAAGAATGAATCATACATAAGCTGAAATGAGATATAGGGAAATCTAACTGAGCATCCTGTTGAAGGATGTTGTGCACTACATCCCAACGAGAGTGCTGGCAGTAGACCGTGTCTTAGGCCATGAGGTACTGCAGTAGGGACAAATCCGTACTGTTTTGCAAAAATGGTTGAAAAACGCCACCATCTCTATACTATTGTGCATGCCTTCACGCAACTTTTTTTTGAGCAGTGGCTTCAGGCAACTGATTTATGTCTAGGACATGCTGACAAAAATAGTGGTTTAAGATGCACAATTGCAACTTTACTTGATTTAAGAACATGTGTGGCTTTTCTGGTCTTTGCTTACCAGAGACAACTTATCTTATCTTCTTCAATTCCCTTGAAACAATATGGCACAATACACTATCTTTTCCCAAGTAGTTGGCCCGAGGTGAAACTTTACCCATGTGAAGAGCACAAAATGCTTACATATAGTATCGCCATGCATGTGAATCTTCCTTAAGCTTCACAATCATCTTAAAATGCTAAGTGCTATATGTATACACACAACCCCTGTATTTTTTTAAGACTGTCTTGATGCACCACAGAAGTTTAGAGGGAACGGAATCCCTATTGTCACAAGATACATTGTCAAATAAAAATCTCGGATCAAGTCAGTGTCTGTTTCTCAAGTACTCTGCCGTTCAATCTTATATTTGAAAGAATATTGGCTCATGGTTAGGATGGGTATTGATCTAGACCATCAGGTAATCGACTTGCTTTGAAGTTGCTGTCATATACGCCTCTTGACAGTGGCTTCATTAACCTACCTGTAAATGTACCTGCTTCAAAATTTCTTCAAATTCAGTAAGCATTGCTGATGAATGTCATATAAATGAATACCATCAGTAGAGGCCTTGGAAGCATATGTCAGTTTATGTCTAATAACATGATAAACATAAAGAGTGATTTCATCACTGTATGAACTATGATGGATACTAACCTGACCTTTAGCCATTGGAGATGCAAGGGAGAACCCAACCCAGCAGAAAGTTCGAACCCGTCAACTCAGAGTCAAGAATACTATTGACCTGCCCGCATTTTTTAATACAAAGAATACTATCATTAAAAATAGAGGAAGAATTGGGTAAAGAGGAGATGCAACAAAGAGGGAGAATTGGAACGACGGGAGACCTAAGCATCACCCCATCGCTGTTGTCCTGGAGAATGGTTTGCGAAGAAGCGCGCTGAACACATGGGAATTGACCACCATGACCTGCGTTGGCTATGGTTATCCCATCTCAAACCCCCCAAATTTATGCAGTTTCCCTTTTTCATGTGCATGTCAAGAAGGATAAGTGTCAAATTCTCATGTACAGATTCAATTGTTTTCATCGGAGTTGTTTGGATTTACTAGGAGAAAGCGAACAGTTTTTCCCGTCCACACCTAATTGACTACACGCATTAATTTTTGTTTTTGCACCAATTCGAAACTGCAGGACGCATGCTCTTCTTCCCTCAACTTAAACAGTCAATGATAGTAGTAGTTTTCATGATGATACATGAGCCAGTACCCGCAAAAAAAAAAAGATACATGAGCCAGTACATCGCCCATCTTGATCTGCTATTTGGATAACTACACTTTCCGTGGAATTTTATTTCTCTTCATGTTATTTGCAGGCTAGCTATTGTTACAGATCCAACCAGGATAACTACACTTTCATGGAACTGTACTTCCCTCCATGTTGTTTCAAGGCAAGAGATTGTTGCAGATCCAACAGAAATTAAATTAACATTTTTGTTCTCCACATGTTCCCTATGGAATGCCTTCTGGTTGTACATGGCATGGGCAAAATTTGATTTCATAATTGATTGAATATATGAATGTTTACGGCACCTGTAATTGTTTGCACACAAGTGTCAGCTTCAGATAAGGATGATCGAAGTATGAGGTACGTTCTCCACATTTTAAAAAAAATAGATAACTTCTATTGGGACAGCTGGAGCGATTTCATCTTTGTTTACAATGTCGGTCACTTTATCCTGACTTCTTGTTGTATGCTCAACTAATATTTGGTGCATTTACCTACGATTAGTAAGATGTTGAGTCTTCCTAAAATAATCTCAGATGTGCCTTTGCAGGTTCTGCTTTACGATCCAAATGAGAGATTCAACAAGAATAGATATGTTCCAATTCGAGAGGTTTCTTCATCGGTTTTGTGAAAATTATACTATTTAACATGTGTTTGTCTTAGTTATGTTTTCAACCAATGTATCATCTATCAATCTCTGTTCCAAAAACTACCACAGTTTCCCTTGGAAAAAGAACAATTGTACTTGATGACAACAGTGGACGTAGCCTGTCATCCAACAGATGTATTTTTCTGTTCACTTTTGTCAAATATCTTCGGAATTGCATAGTCACTCGCCTTATTGTTTTTTTATTTCCATAGATGCTATGTTTGTGAGCATATTTAATTCATGTTTTGCTGATCCATTGGTCCATGTTTAGCTGATCGATTCAGAGAAAGTCCATTGTTTGCTTTGGATTTAGACCGTGAGAAGGATTGGCTCAGGCAGGAGCTGCGGGTGGGCAAGCTGCTTGTAGACTGCAAGGTGCAAACCAAGGGAAGCCTGATTTGATGACCATGATGATAGAAAAACATATGGAGCATATGCCACAGATTATTATGCAGTTTTAGAGGATATAATGGTTCTGCTAGAGTTGCTCCTATATGGCTGAGATGGCTGATAGGAACTGAAAGCTCATGCAAATAGGCGAACACGCTACCAGTGTATTTTGAGAAGGGTTGGGGTTCTTTTTGTCCTCAGCTTTAGGAAGCAAAGAGCCCTCCCGGAAGCTGAGAAGAACTGTATCATTCACAGAACCATTGGCATCATTCAGCTAAAACCAACAAACCCAAGGAATTGACATTGAGGAACAAACTTTTAACCACTGAATGGTATAGATTAAGTTAACCCAAGTGCACAGACTACATTGCAAAGACCAAATATGCAGTAGTAACAATGAGGTCTCACAGGATTACTGCTAAAACATGACAAAAAGAGGAGGGATCACATCGTTTGGAAGGTACATAAGCAACATGGTATGACTTCCATATCATCAGATGATAATCACCTCGACATCAGGTCTGCAATGTAAAAAACATCAAACTGGTGAGACAGAGTTTATGACAGATTTCTAAGAAAGCAAGTGGTCCAAGATCAAAGAAGAGCATACTTGCAAGCATCAGTTAAATTCATCGATCAAACTTAGATACCCGATAGAACTATTATTCAAATAAACATTTTGGATGGAGGGGACATGATTCAACCGACATTCAAATACTAAGTAAAATCTGCAAGATAAAGTATGTCTCCTGTATGCTAGGCCAAAACAAAGATACATCCTCAAGAACAAGCACATCAGTTACTCGCATACAATAGAATTTTGCAACAAATCATCAAAACAACTGCCCTATTTATCCTGCAATTCAGGAAATAAGGAACTGCTGGGCTCGTAGATTTAGTAGTAACTTATCACTCAAACAATATCACAAGAGTGCATATGATAGCAACATTCACTACAGAAAAAAATCAAAAGTTTGCATATACATTTCTATAACAAAAGAGAAGCAGTGATTAACGAGGACAAGCTAACAAAAAACCATACTTTGACTCAAGATTGAAAGAGAACTAATGAACTCCTTAGAGATCAAAACACTACACAGAACGTGTCGCCCAGTCAATACCAGGATAGAAACTCATGTCTCCACAAGCAATTTCAACAGACAAGACAAGAAAATTGCAATATATAACTATATGAAACAAACAGGTCCGCAGAGTAGTACACACAGCACTGCTGAATTTTTTGTCCATTTTGACAAATATACTCTGCAATTCAATTAAAAATATAAGGGGAAATTGCTTGTAGTGTACCCACATCGTCTGGACATACAAGGGCTACATCATATTTTACCGGTCGCAATAAAATACCAGAATGGACTAATCTAAGCCGTAATAATCCAACATTGCATTGCAACAGCAGTAATGCAAGAAAAGCTCTCGGTTATACCTTTAAGCGGAGGGGATCTCGACCTCGCCGTCGTCGATCTCCGTCTGCAGGTCCTTGGGGTCCTTCCCGTCGACGGTGCAGCCGACGCTGACGCAGGTGCCGAGGATCTCCTTGACAGTCCCGGCCATCTCCTTGGCCATGGACCTGGGCTTCATGATCTTGGCGATCTCGATGACGTCGTCGAGGCTGATGTTGCCGTTGTGCTTGATGTTCTTCACCTTTTTCCTGTCCCTCTCGGGCTCCTTGAGGGACTTGATGACGAGCGCCGCGGCGGAAGGGACGACGGAGACCTTGGCCTGACGGTTCTGGACGGTGAGCTTGACGGTGACGCGGAGGCCCTTCCAGTCCTTGGCCGTCTCCTTGGCGATGTCCTCACCGATCTTCTTGGGGGAGAGACCGAGGGGACCGATCTTGGGGGCGAGCGACGACGCCGCGCCGACCTCGCCTCCGGTAACCCGGACGTAGACCTCCACCACCTGCGACGGGTCGAGCTTTGGCGGCATGGCTGCTGTTCGGTGGCGGGCGGCGGCGGCGGCGGCGGGAGGGTTTGGGAGAGGCTTCGGAAGGGCAGTAGGGTTCGGCACGAAGAGTTATGCGAGTTTATATAGCACCTCGCTTGTGTTTGTGGTGTGTCATTCGGGTTGGGCTTTAAGTGGTCCGCTGTGAGGCCCATTTTATGTCAGCTGAAATGAAATAGAAAACCCTTGTTTATGTATAAACATAAAATCATTACCCTAAAAATGTATAAAAATAAAAATAATTACAGCTCAAAAATGTATAAAATAATTTGCCCTAAAATAAATAAATAATTTATATTAAAAATCCAACAAAAGTCTAACAACAATTCAGTGAACGAAAGTAAAGTGGAAATTATTTACTAAACTATAAAACAAATAATGCTTAACCTCCTAACATTTTTTTATAATTAATCATATTTTCCCCTGGAGAAGTACCCTCTCAAATAACTGGATAGGATTAATAAAAAAAATGGTCATCGAACTAGAAGTTTCTTCATCGAATTTAAGAAATGTTCATCAGTTCATCAAACTAAAAAATGTTCATCAAATTTGAAATTTGTTCAACAATTTTAAAAAGTGTTCATAAAATTTTAAATTTGTTCAACAATTTTAAAAAGTGTTCATCAAATTCAAAATTTGTCAGTCAAATTCAAAAAATGCTTATTAAATTCACAATTGGTTCATCTATTTTCTAAAAAACTGTTCTTCAATAGAAAAAATGTTCAACAAGTTCGAAAAATGTTCATCGAATGAAACATTTGTTCATTATTGAAAAATCCTCATAAAAATTGTTAAAAATAAAAAAATATTAAACTTCAAAATGTTCATTCTTTTGAAATTTTGAATATTTTTTTAATTCAAGAGCTGTTCTTGAATTCGTCAACATTTTTTGAAAGTCAGAATTTTTTTCAAAATCTCGAAAAAACATGGGGACACCTCGCCCCCACATGGGCCGGTCCAAATTCACGCGAGGGCGAGCGAGGGGTGGCCTTACCTCGCTCCTTAGCGTGTAGGTCGTGGAATAGGGGCTGCCCGAGTCTATGACTCGCTTTATGTAAGAATGAAGAACTTATGAAATCACTAATTGAGGACTACTGATTGCAAAAATCATTCCCACTTTCTCAGGTTGTGACAAGTGGCGCGCTGCATGTGCGCCACTCGTCGCAACCTGGGAGTTTTCCTTTTTTTACATAGATCCGTTTATTCAAAACGGTTTATCTCTTAAACCGTGCGTCCAAATCCCGAACCGCTTTCACTGTTGGATTCCTCGCGTCGAGATTTTTTCAAAACTATATTTCATGTTGATAAGTTTTGACGAACTTTTTTTCACAAAAAACTAGACTAAAAAACCGAACCGGAGCACGAGTTTTTTCCCTTCCCGAAAGAGGCACGCCCGTGCCTCTCACGAAATCACAACCGTGCCTCTCGCGGAAGCAAACCGTGCCTCTCGCGGAAAAAAAGTAAGAAGAAAAACATATTTTTTTTCATTTCCAGGAGGCACGGCCGTCCCTCTCGCGAAAGCACAACCGTGCCTCTCGCGGAAGCAAAACCATGACTCTCGCGAAAGCAAAAAAATAGAAAACGCGTTTTTTCGTTCCCGAGAGGCATGACCATGACTCTAGCGAAAGCAAAACCGTGCATCTCGCGGAATCAAAACCGTGACTCTCGTGAAAGAAAAAAAAACAGAAAACGTATTTTTTTCGTTTCCAAGAAGCACGGCCATGACTCTCGCGAAAGCAAAACCGTGCCTGTAGCGGAAGCAAAACTGTGACTCTCGTGAAAGGAAAAAGAAAAAAGAAAACATGTTTTTTCGCACAAAAAAATCTAAATTTGTTTATCCAAAAGCTAAGGAAGACCTGTGGAAAACCGAAATGTCGAAAAAAACCGTTTGAAAAGCTGAAAACGCATGCGAAAAAATAAAGAAATAAAATCCGGACGGAGCGCCGAGAGCGCGGCACATGGCTAATGGATGAGAGCGCGCCAAGTGACGTTGATCGTTGTGCGGCTCCCAAAGAAGCGGTAGTCAACTATCGCTCCCAAGAACTTGTCGCCTACACGGAGTTGGTACTGGGCTGCCCCGATGACACGTTTTTTTTCTTTTCTACTTTTGTTTATACTAATAGTAAAGTGCATTTTCTCAAAAAATAGTAAAGTTCACGTGCTTTGCATGTCGACACTTACCAAAATCAAGAAACATGTAAACAAAATATGATAAATTTTGAACCCAAAAAGGTGTAACTTTACGAATAATAATTTGGGTTGTATTTCTTCATCTATAGAAAAGGTTGACCTCTTAATTTCACCACTTATACTAATTTTTGTTAGCTAGTATCGTTTTTTCTTAGTCAACTTTTTTTGGTCAATCCTAATTTTATGAAACGTGCTCTAGTGCTATGGGTCAATATCTTATTTGATGCTTGGATTAAGACTTAGTTGGCACATGATGGAAAAACATGACAACAGAAAAATTAATAGCACAAAAATTGAAAAGTTGATCATCTATTTGGAATGCTGAGAACAAAAATACTTCTGAATATTTGGGAAGTGAATTAGTAATATTTCTTGAGAAACAATATTGTACATAGTTCTCCCTAGAAGATTCATTTCTGATTTCTCAAACGAAACTAAAAAAACAAAAGGGGCATTGGAGAGCTCAATCACTTGATGACCAAGGAAAACTAACATTTTTATTCTTTTTCACTCGTCATTGTTATCTCCAATTGCTCTATAACAAAGATTCTACTCCAGTCATTTGGATGGTTTTGGACGATATGTCCTCCGTCTTTTATCAGACTAGATTATGCCCCGCGTGTTGCTATAGGAGTCCGTAGCAATATATTTCGATTAGATTTGATTATGTGGAATATAATATTTAGACTAATAACACGTGAATGAAATTTAAAAATACATATGAATTATTTTGTAGTTGTAAAACAGTTAGGCCTCCTTTAGTCGAAGGATTTTTCTAGGAATTTCATATGATATGATTTTTGTAGGGAAAAAATTCGTTTAGAGCCCTTTGGTTTGTAGGAATGACATCCTATTCCTATGGAAGAATTCTTCCTATCCTCCACATTTTATAGAAAAATAAACATTAGCCTAGACTCAGTGAACAAATCATATGAAGTGAATCAAAGGACATCTCCTTTCATATTCCTACTCATAGGATTTGAGATGCATGTCTTCTCATTGCCTATGACTTTTCTATTCCTATGATTTTCCTACCCTATTAACCAAAGAGGCCTTACTAAATATAAGTAGAGTAATAGAATGAACAATATTTTTCTCATGCATGGGTGTGTGTGGTGGTGCGTATTTTCTGGTTGCATGTTGGGATGGGTCTTATCCCATCCATAATTGTATGGTGATGTGACATGCTTGCATGTTGAGATAAATAAGATAATGGGGATGAACTTCTTAGGTATATAGGATATGAATCCCGACAAGCAACACAAGTGATACGCCCATTTTGCATCATGCTTTTATGTTAATATTTATTGCATTATGGGCTATTATTCCACATTATAGTACAATACTTATGTCTTCTCTCTCTTATTTTACAAGATTTACATGAAGAAGGAGAATGTCGGCAGCTGTAATTCTAGACCGAAAAGGAGCAAACCTGAGAGACCTATTCTGCACAACTCCAAATCTCCTGAAACTTTACTGAGAATTATTTTCGAATATATAAAAAATATAGGGCGAAGAAGTTACAGAAGGGGACCCACCAGGAGACCACAAGCCTCGGGGCGCGCCCTTAGGGCTTGTGGGCCCCCTGGTCATCGGCTGGTGCCCATCTTCTGCTATATGTAGGGTTTTGACCTAGAAAAAATAAGAAGAAAGCTTTCTGGACGAAGTGCCGCCGTCTCGAGGCGGAACCTGGGCAGAAACAATTTAGGGCTCCGACGGAGCTATTCTGCCGAGGAAACTTCCCTTCCGGAGGGGGAAATCGAAGCCATCGTCATCACTCATCGAGGGGGGGGTCAATCTTCATCAACATCTTCACCAGCACCATCTCCTCTCAAACCCTAATTCATCTCTTGTATCCAATCTTTGTCCCAAAACCTCAGATTGGTACCTGTGGGTTGCTAGTAGTGTTGATTACTCTTTGTAGTTGATGCTAGATGGTTTATTTAGTAGAAGATCATATGTTCAGACCCTTAATGATATTTATTACCCCTCTGATCTTGAACATGAACATGCTTTGTGGGTAGTTACGTTTGTTCCTGAGGCATGGGAGAAGTCTTGTTATAAGTAATTGTGTGAATTTGGTGTTCATTCGATATTTTGGTGAGATGTATGTTGTCTTTCCTCTAGTGGTGTTATGTGAACGTCGACTATATCACACTTCACCATGATTTGGGACTAGGGGAAGGCATTGGGAAGTAATAAGTAGATGATGGATTACTAGAGTGACAGAAACTTAAACCCTAGTTTATGCGTTGCTTCGTAAGGGGCTATTTGGATCCACATATTTCATGCTATGGTTAGATTTATCTTAATTCTTCTTTCATAGTTGTGGATGCTTGCGAGGGGGGTTAATCATAAGGGGGAGTCTTGTCCAAGTAAGGACAGCACCCAAGCACTGGTCCACCCACACATCAAATTATCATAGTAACTACAACTTCTTGAGCTTTGCGTTGGTTTTTCCCTTGAAGAGGAAAGGGTAATGCAGCAAAGTAGAGTAAGTATTTCCCTCGGTTTGAGAACCAATGTATCAATCCAGTAGGAGACAAAATACCTGCACAAACAAACTCGCACCCAACACGATAAAGTGGTTGTTAATCCCTTCACGATTACTTGCAAAAGTGAGATCTGATAGAGATAGATAAACAATAAAGTAAATATTTTTGGTATTTTCGGTTTATAGACCGGAAAGTAAAAGATTGCAAAAAGAGTAGATCAGAAACTAACATTGTAGATCGGAAACTTATATGATGGAAAATAGACCCGGGGGCCATAGGTTTCACTAGAGGCTTCTCTCGAGATAGAAAATAATACGATGGGTGAACAAATTATTATCGAGCAATTGATTGAAAAGTGCAAAGTTATGACGATATCTAAGGCAATGATCATGAATATAGGTATCACGTCTGTGTCAAGTAGACTGAAACGATTCTGCATCTACTACTATTACTCCACACATCGACCGCTATCCAGCATGCATCTAGAGTATTAAGTTCATAAAGAACGGAGTAACGCATTAAGCAAGATGACATGATGTAGAGGAATTAACTCGAGCAATATGATGAAAACCCCATCTTTTTATTCTCGATGGCAACAATACAATACGTGCCTTGCTGCCCCTACTGTCACTGGGAAAGGACACCGCAAGATTGAACCCAAAGCTAAGCACTTCTCCCATTGCAAGAAAAACCAATCTAGTTGGTCAAACCAAACCGATAGTTCGAAGAGAATTACAAAGATATCAAATCATGCATATAGGAATTCAGAGAAGATTCAAATAATATTCATAGATAAGCTGATCATGAATCCACAATTCATTAGATCTTGGCAAACACACCGCAAAAAAGTATTACATCGAATAAATCTCCAAGAATATCGAGGAGAACATGGTATTGAGAATCAAAGAGAGAGAAGAAGCCATCTAGCTACTAACTATGGACCCGTAGGTCTGTGGTAAACTACTCACGCTTCATCGGAAGGGCAATGGAGTTGATGTAGAAGCCCTCCATGATCGAATCCCCCTCCGGCAGGGTGCCGGAAAAGGTACCTAGATGGGATCTCACGGGTACAGAAGGTTGCGGCGGTGGAAAAGTGTTTTCGTGGATGCCTCTGGTGGTTTGGGGATATATGGGAATATATAGGCGAAAGAATTAGGTCAGGAGGTGCACAAGGGGCCCACAAGGGTGGGGGCGCGCCTTAGCCCCCTGGGTGCGCCCTCCGTCCTTGTGGCCGCCTCGTGGCTCCTCCGACTTCATCTCCAAGTCTCTTGGTTGTCTTTTGGTCCAAGAAAAATCATCGCGAAGGTTTTATTCCGTTTGGTATTCCTTTTCTGCGAAACTCAAAAACAGGGGGGAAACAGGAACTCGCACTGGGCTCTAGGTTAATAAGTTAGTCCTAAAATAATATAAAATAGCATATTAATGCATATAAAACATCCAAAACAGATAATATAATAGCATGGAACAATAAAAAATTATACATACGTTGGAGACGTATCAGTAATGAACGTGAATCATATGAGCATGATGAAAACTAACTTGACAGTAATTCCCCCGTGTGCTCGGGAGCGCTTTGCTTTATATAAGAGTTCGTCCAAGCTTATCCTTTGCTATAAAAAGGATTGGGCCACCTTGCTGCACCTTTGCTACACTTGTTACTTGTTACCCATTATGATTTATCTTATCACAAAACTATCTGTTATCGATAATTTCAGTGCCTGCAGAAAAAATACCTTGCTAAAAACCGCTTGTCATTTACTTCTGCTCCTCGTTGGGTTCGACACTCTTACTTATCGAAAGGACTATGATTGATCCCCTATACTTCTGGGTCATCAAGACTTTTCTCGCGCCGTTGCCGTGAAGTGAAGTGCCTTTGGTAAGTGGAATTTGGTAAGGAAACATTTATTCTACGTGCTGAAATTTATTGTCACTTGTCACTATGGAAAATCATCCTTTGAGGGGCTTGTTCGGGGTATCTTCACCTTGATAGGAAGAGCAAAGAGTTGCTCCTCAACCTACTGCACCTACTAAAAATATTTATTATGAAATTCCTTCGGGTATGATAGAGAAACTGCTAGCTCATCCTTATGCAGGAGATGGAATAATACATCCTGATATGCATATAATCTATGTGGATGAAGTCTATGGATTATTTAAGTTTGCAGGTTTACCCGAGGATGAAGTCAAGAAGAAGGTGTTCCCTTTATCTTTGAAGGGAAAGGCATTGACATGGTATAGGCTATGTGATGATATTCGAGCTTGAATTACAACCGATTGAAATTGGAATTTCATTAGAAGTTTTATCCTATGCATCTAGTTCATCGTGATCGGAATTATATATGTAATTTTTGGCCTCGTGAAGGAGAAAGTATCGCTCTAGCTTGGGGGAGGCTTAAGTCAATGTTATATTCATGCCCCAATCATGATCTCCCAAGAGAAATTATTATACATAATTTTTATGCTCGGCTTTCTCGTAATGATGAATCCATGCTTGATACCTCTTGCACTGGTTCTTTTATGAAGAAGACTATTGAATTCAAATGGGATATTTTGGAAAGAATTAAACACAACTCTGAAGATTGGGAGCTCGGTGAAGGTAAGGAGTCAGGTATAAACCTTGAGTTTGATTGTGTTAAATATTTTATGGATACCGATGTGTTTCGTGAATTTAGCACTAAAAATGGACTTGACTGTGAGATAGTAGCTTCTTTATATGAATCATTTGCTACTCATGATGATCTCCCTATGGAGAAGTGGTTTAAATATCATCCTCCCATTGAAATAAAAGTAGTAGAACCCATTAAAGCTGAAGAAGAAACCATTACTTATAATGTTGATCCAGTTATTCCTACTGCTTATGTTGAGACACCACATTTTCCTGTTAGGATAAAAGAACATGCTAAAGCTTCAGTTGTAGCCCCTAAGAGTTATACAAGAACACCTACACCCTCTGAACAAATTAAAGTAGACCCTAGTGTTGCTATGGTTAAAGACCTCTTGGGTGAAAATATTGATGGACATGTTATTTACTTCTGTGGTGAAGCTGCTAGAATTGCTAAACCTGATGAAAAAGATAAACATAGACCTGTTGTTGGTATGCCTGTTGTCTCTGTTAAAATAGAAGATCATTTTTATCATGGCTTATGTGATTTGGGTGCTAGTGTGAGTGCACTTCCTTTTACTTTGTATCAAGAAATTATGAATGACATTGCACCGGCCGAAATAGAAGATATTAATGTTACTATTAAGCTTGCTAATAGAGATACTGTCACACCACTTGGGATTGTTAGAGATGTTGAAGTCTTGTGTGGGAAACTAAAATACGCTACTGATTTTCTAGTTTTTGGTTCCCTACAAGATGATTTTTGTCCCATTATATTTGGTAGACATTTCTTGAACACTGTTAATGCTAAGATAGATTATGAGAAAGAACTTGTCAGTGTTAATTTTGGTGATGTGTCTCATGGGTTTAATTTCTCCAAATTCCATAGACAACCTCGTGATAAAGAATTGCCTTGTAAGGATGAAAATTTTGGTATTGCTTCTATTGTCGTGCCTCCTACTGATCTTTTAGAACAATATTTGCTAGACCATGAAAATGATATGTTTATGAATGAAAGAAATGAAATAGATGAAATATTATTTAAACAAATGTCTATTTTGAAACACAATTTGCCTGTTGAGACTCTTGGAGATCCTCTTCCACCAAAGATTGATCATGTGTTCGATCTTAAACAATTACCTGATACTCCGAAATATGCTTATCTTTATGAAAAGAAGATATATCCTATTATTATTAGTGCTAACCTTTCAGAGCATGAAGAAAACAGATTATTGAGAACTCTAACGAAGCACCGTGCCGCTATTGGATATACTCTTGATGATCTTAAGGGCATTAGGCCCACTCTATGACAGCATAAAGTTAATATGGAGCCTGATGCTAAACCAGTTGTTGATCACCAACGATGATTAAATCCTAAGATGAAGGATCTGTTAAGAAATGAAATACTAAAGCTTCTGGAAGCATGTATAATCTATCCCATAGCTGACAGTAGATGGGTAAGTCATGTCCATTGTGTCCCTAAGAAGGGAGGTATTACTGTTGTTCCTAATGATAAAACTAAATTGATTCCACAAAGAATTATTGCATGTTATAGAATGATAACTGATTTTAGGAAATTAAACAAAGCTGCTAAGAAAGATCATTATCCTCTACCATTTATTGATCAAATGCTAGAAAGACTATCAACATACACATTTCTACTTTCTAGATGGATACTCTGGTTTTTCCCAAATACCTGTGTCAGAAGAGGATCAAGAAAAAACTACTTTTACTTGCCCTTTTGGTACTTGATACGTCTCCGTCGTATCTACTTTTCCTAACGCTTTTATCTTGTTTTGGACCCTAATTTGCATGATTTGAATGAAAATAACCCGGACTGACGCTGTTTTCAGCAGAACTACCATGGTGTTTTTTTTGTGCAGAAATAAAAGTTCTCAGACTGAACGAAACTTTGCGAGGAATTTTTATATAATAAAAGATAATTTTTGGAGCCAAGAACCAGTAGAGGTGGGCACCTGGGTGGGCACAACCCACCAGGGCGCGCCCCCCTCCAAGCGCGCCCAGGTGGGTTGTTCCTACCTGGAGGCCCCACAGACCTCAACCCTGATACTATACATTTTCAGACAAAAAAATCAGGGAGAAGAATTATCGCGTTTCACGAGACGGAGCCGCCGCCACCTCCTGTTCTTCATCAGAAGGCCAGATCTGGAGTCCGTTTGGGGCTCTAGAGAGAGGGATCTTTGATCTTCGTCATCACCAACCCTTCTCCACCGCCAATTCCATGATGCTCCCACCGAGAGTGAGTAATTCCCTCGTAGGCTCATTGGTCGGTGAGGAGTTGGATGAGATTTATCATGTAATCGACTTAGTTTTGTTAGGGCTTGATCCCTAGTATCCATTATGTTCTGAGATTGATGTTGCTATGACTTTGCCATGCTTAATGCTTGTCACCTTGGGCCCGGGTGCCATGATTTTAGATCTGAACCGTTTATGTTATCACCATTATATCTATGTTCTAGATCCGATCTTGCAAGTTACAGTCACCTACTACGTGTTATGATCCGGCAACCCCGAAGTGTGATAACCCACAAGTATAGGGGGTCGCAACAGTTTTCGAGAATAGAGTATTCAAACCAAATTTATTGATTCGACACAAGGGGAGCCAAAGAATATTCTCAAGTATTAGCAGCTGAGTTGTCAATTCAACCACACCTGAAAGACTTAATATCTGCAGCAAAATATTTAGTAGCAAAGTAGTATGGAAGTAACGGTAACAGTTTCGTTGTAGCAATTGTAATAGTGGCAATGACAAAGTAACGTAGCAAAGATCAATATGTGAAAAGCTCGTAGGCAATGGATCAATGATGGAGAATTACGTCAGATGGCATTCATCATGCAACAGTTATAACCTAGGGTGACACAGAACTAGCTCCAATTCATCAATATAATGTAGGCATGTATTTCGTATATAGTCATACGTGCTTATGGAAAAGACCTTGCATGACATCTTTTGTCCTACCCTCCCGTGGCAGCGGGATCCTATTAGAAACTAAGGGATATTAGTGCCTCATTTTAATAGAGAACCGGAACAAAGCATTAGCAGAGTGAATACATGATCTCCTCAAACTATGGTCATCACCAGGAAGTGTCCTGACTATTGTCACTCTGGGGTTACCGGATCATAACACGTAGTAGGTGACTATAACTTGCAAGATCGGATCAAGAACACAGATATATTCATGGAAACATAAAAGGGTTCATATTTGAATTCATGGCACTCGGGCTCTAGTGACAAGCATTAAAGATAGCAAAGTCATTGCAACATCAATCTAAGAACATAGTGGATACTACGGATCAAACCCTAACAAAACTAACTCGATTACGTGACAAAACTCATCCAACCCATCACCGACCAGCGAGCCTATGAAGGAATTACTCACGCATGGTGGTGAGAATCATGAAATTGGTGATGCAGGATGGTTGATGATGACGATGGCAACGGATTTTCCTCTCCGCAGCCCCGAACGGACTCCACATCTGTCCTCCCGATGAAGAACAAGAGGCGGCGGCGGCTCCGGATTGTAAAACGCGATGAATCCTTCTCTCTCATTTTTCTCTCCCCGAACGTGAATATATGGAGTTAGAGTTGACGTTGGTGGAGGTCCAGAAAAAATGTTTATGTATTGTAAACAAATGTTCGCTCAAATTTTGGAAAATACCTTTCAAGAAATATATGTGACATTTCAAAAATGATCATAAGTTTCAAAAAATGCACCCGCGACATTTTTGGAAAATGTTATACAATCTATTTTTATCATGTAATTAAAAAATATAGCATTAAAAAATGTAGGTCGCATTTTAGAAAATGTTCACTCATATAAGAAAATGTTTCTGGCATTTAAAAAATGCTTGTACAATATAATAAAATCTTCCAAAGTGGATTTGAAAAAAAATACGTATTTGAAAAACCTTAATCATATATTTAAATATTAGAAAAATAGATGTATGCAAAAAATGCACAATGTAATGTTGAACATATATATCTAAAGGCCGATGATGTACGGATTTGCCACTTCTCCACCTTTGGATAGTCATTAATCAATGGCTGGTATCTAATGTTATTCCCACACTATATAGTGTATATATTTTTTTACAAAATATCACATATTAAGAAAAATTAGTTAATATTTTAAAATGTGTTTTTCACACGTTTAGAAAATGTTTTTGTACTGTAAACAAATGTTCGCTCCACTTTTGGTAAATGTTTGTACCTTTCAAGAAAATGTATGTGACATTTTAAAAATGTTCATGAGTTTCAAAAAATTTGCATGAAATTTATAAAGATTATACACTAAAAATAAATGTTCATGTAAGTAGAAAAACTGTACAATTCTGAAAATATATGTTAATTTTAGACAGTGTTGATGCGTTTCAAAACAAATGTTTCGAGCATCTTCAAAAATGTCTGTACAATGTAAAAAGTGTTTGAACGCGGATTTGAAGAACAAATAAAATCTATTTGAATTTTTTTAATCTTATACTTAAATATATACATAAAAAATAGATTTATGCAAAAATGTACAATGTGATGTTAAATGAACGGACAGTATCTAATGTTATTCCCAAACTAAATAGGGGTATAGATTTTTCAAAGTATTAAATAAACACATTACAAAAAATATTAAAAAATTAAATGTGTTCATCACATATGTTTAAAATTTTATGTTGTGTATAGCATGAGGCAATATTTTTTCAACTTTTAGAAAATGTTAGTACCTTTCAAGAAACTGTATGTGACATTTTAAAAATGTACCTTTAATTTTTGAAAAACGTTATGTAATCTAAAAAAGTGCATGTAATGAAAAAAAATGTAGCATTGAATATGTACGTTACATGTTAGAAAATGTTATAAGATCTAAAAAAATGTTCATGTAATTTATGAAATTGTAGCAATCCAATAGTGTAAGTTACAGTTTACAAAATGTTCACACGTTTCAAAGAAATGTTGTGACATTTTATGAAATACATATATGATGTAAAGAAATGTTTAACATGTATTAAAACACGTATTTAGAAAATGTAATCATATATTTAAAAATGTCAAACATATAAAAAAATAGGTGTATGCATATGGAAAAACTAGACATCAGAAGATGTATTGTAAAATATTAATTATGTTTTTGAAGTATTTTAAATGTGTATTAAAAAATGTATACAAACAAGACATGAGTTGAAAAAATTGAAATAAAAATGAAAGAACAACAATTATTGAAAAAAAGGAAAAGTAAACTCAATAAAAAAGAAAAAGAACAAAGAAAACAATGAAAAAAAATGTTGTATACGATTATGATTATGCGTCATTCAAATTAATGTTGTTAAAACATGAATAATTTTACCCATGGGTACCCGTGTACCCTATCGGGTGACGGGTATGGGAAAATTTTGTACCCACTAGCAGGTATGGGTACAGGTGGTGGGTAAACTTAAATGGGATGGCCAAGTGTATGGGTTGCTACACCCGTACCCAAACCTTGCGGGTGCCACCCCTACACTTACCAAACCGGTAAGAAAACACCCGACCAACTCACTCGAAGCAAGCTTGTGTGGAAATAATGATAAATAACTGACTCATGGGCTATGACCCACGAACCGGCTCATGTAGTCATGCCATAATGCATACTCGCGGTAGGCGAGAAATAGCTTTTGCGACCCGTGTAGTCTGTGGGGCATGTCTTGTGAGCGGATTGGCCTGGACACGTCATTTTAGTTACTATTATGCGATAATTGGAATCACATTAAACACATCCTACCTTGTCTACGCTCTTATGTGCGCAACTCCATGCACATCAGAAAGAGTCATTTGTTTAGGCCAGGTCTAGGTGTCCCACATCATCTCGTTGCCCCACCCTTCAACTCCTCCAAGCGATTGCCTCTCCCTTGCGCTCGTTTTTCGGTTTCGCTGCCTTGTGTTGGGTCTCGTGCTCCGTGAAGCAGAGATTGTTCCATGGAGTGCGTGTGCTTGTGGCAGTGGGCAGATCCGGCGCCGGAGGAGGCCGAGGGGGAGGATGACAGGGGCGGTGTTTAAGAAGGTTTGCCGTCACGTGCACCAGGAACCCGATCCAGTTCAGATTTGGCTCGATTTTATTTGGTTTGTTTCCTAATCCTTTTTAATCTACCTTATCTCGAGATTACCTGCGATCTAACCTTCTTATATACTGCTTGCACACAATGAACCTTCGTACTATAATACATGGCAATTTTTTTGAGAAAGACCATACACATTTTGTACACGATGAGCATAAAAAAAAAAGCAAAGAACAGAATAGAAACAAGAAAAAACTGCAATTAGGAAATGAAAAGATGGGGGTGTGTCTTGTGAGGGGATTGGCCCGGACACGTCATTTCAGTTAGTATTATGCAAATCGCATTAAACACGTCTTGCCTTTTATACGCACAACTCCATGCACACCAGAAGGGTCCTTTGTTTAGGTCAGGTCTAGGTTCAACATATCGTCTTGTTCCCCCACCCTCCAACTCCTCCAAGCGATTGCCTCTCCCTCACGCCGCGGTCATGCTCCGGGGAAGAGAGGTTGTTCCGTGGAGCGCGCGTGCTTGCAGCAGTGGGCAGATCCGGTTCCAAAGGAGGCCCAAGGGGAGGATCCGTGGCGGCGGTGTTTAAGGAGGTTTGCCGTCACATGCACCAGGAGCCTGATTTAGTTCTGATTTGGCTCAATTTTACTTAGTTTCCTAATCCTTTTCAATCTACCTTATCTCAAGATTACATGTGAGCTAACCTTCTTATATACTGCTTGTACACAATGAACCTTTGTATAATATATACGTGGCAATTTTTTGAAAAGGACTAAGAACATCTTCTACACGATGAGCAGAAAAAATAACGGAAAAAACAATATAAACAGTGAAAGAAAAAAGGAAAATACAATAAGGGAATGAAATGAAAAACAATACGTGACATACAACAACAAAAGGCCCAAAAAGGAAAAAAAGGAATGAAGATAAAAACACATATCAAACCGGTCAGAAAACACCCGACCAACTCACTCCAAGCAAGCTTGAGTGAAAATAATGAAAATAACTGCCTCGTGGGCTGTGATCCACGAACCGCCTCATGTAGTCACCCCATAATGCATTCTCGCGATAGGCGAGAAATAGCTTTTGCGACCCGTATATTCTGCGGGGCGCGTGTTGTGAGCGGATTGGCCCGGACACGTCATTTCAGTTACTATTATGCGAATCGCGTTAAATACATCCTGCCTTTTATACACTCTTATGCGCGCAACTCCATGCACATCAGAAGGGTCCTTTGTTTAGGTCAGGTCTAGGTTCCGCTTATCGTCTTGTTCCCCCACCCTCCAACTCCTCCAAGCGATTGCCTCTCCCTCAGGCCGCGTCCCATGCTCCGAGGAAGAGAGGTTGTTCCGTGGAGCACGCGTGCTTGCGACAGTGGGCAGATCCGGTTCCAGAGGAGGCCCAAGGGGAGGATCCGCGGCGGCGGTGTTTAAGGAGGTTTGCCCTCACGTTCACCAGGAGCCCGATTCAGTTCCGATTTGGCTCGATTTTACTTGGTTAGTTTCCTAATCCTTTTCAATCTACCTTATCTCGAGATTACATGTGAGCTAACCTTCTTATATATTGCTTGTACACAATGAACCTTTGTATAATATATACATGGCAATTTTTTTTGAAGAGGACTATGAACATCTTCTACACGATGAGCAGAAAAAATAACGAAAAAAAGAATATAAACGGCAAAAGAAAAAAAGGAAAATACAATAAGGGAATGAAAAGAAAAACAATACGTGACACACAACAACAAAAGGACCGAAAAGGAAAAAAAGGGAATGAAGATAAAAACACATACCAAACCGGTCAGAAAACACCCGACCAACTCACTCGAAGCAAGCTTGAGTGAAAATAATGAAAAATAACTGCCTCGTGGGCTGTGATCCACGAACCGCCTCATGTAGTCACTCCATAATGCATTCTCGCGATAGGCGAGAAATAGTTTTTGTGACCCGTATACTCCGCGGGGCGCGTGTTGTGAGCGGATTAGTCTAGACACGTCATTTCAGTTACTATTACGCGAATCGCGTTAAACACATCCTGCCTTTTATACACTCTTATGCGCACAACTCCATGCACATCAGAAGGGTCCTTTGTTTAGGTCAGGTCTAGGTTCCCCATATCGTCTTGTTCCCCCACCCTCCAACTCCTCCAAGCAATTGCCTCTCCCTCACGCCACGTCCCATGCTCCGGGGAAGAGAGGTTGTTCCGTGGAGCGCGCGTGCTTGCGGCTGCGACAGATCTGGTTCCAGAGGAGGCCCAAGGGGAAGATCCGCGGCGGCGGTGTTTAAGGAGGTTTGCCATCACGTGCACCAGGAGCCCGACTCAGTTCCGATTTGGCTCGATTTTACTTGGTTAGTTTTCTAGTCCTTTTCAATCTACCTTGTCTCGAGATTACATGTAATCTAACCTTCTTATATACTACTTGTACACAATGGAGCTTTGTATAATATATACATGGCAATTTTTTTTTTGAAAAGGACTATGAACATCTTCTACACGATGAGCAAAAAAAAACAAGAAAAAGAATATAAACGGAAAAAAGGAAAAATACAATAAGGAAATGAGAAGAAAAAATGTGACATACAACAACAAAAGGCCCGAAAAGGAAAAAAAGGGAACGAAGATAAAAACACATACCAAACCAGTCAGAAAACACCCGACCAACTCACTCGAAGCAAGCTTGAGTGAAAATAATGAAAAATAACTGCCTCATGGGTTGTGATCCACGAACCGCCTCATGTAGTCACCCCATAATGCATTCTCGCGATAGGCGAGAAATAGCTTTTGCGACCCGTATACTCTGCGGGGTGCGTGCTGTGAGCGGATTGGCCCGGACACGTCATTTAAGTTACTATTATGCTAATCGCATTAATCACATCCTACCTTTTCTACACTCTTATACGCGCAACTCCATACACATCAGAAGAGTCCTTTGTTTAGGTTAGGTCTAGGTTTCGCAAATCGTTTTGTTCCCCCACCCTCCAACTCCTCCAAGCGATTGCCTCTCCCTCGTGCAGTGTCTCGTGCTTCGGGGAGGAGAGGTCGTTCCATGGAGTGCGCGTGCTTGTGGCAACGGGCAGATCTGGCGCCGGAGGAGGCCCAAGGGGAGGATCGGCGGCGGCTGTGTTTAAGGAGGTTTGCCGTCACGTGCACCAGGAGCCCGAATCAGTTCATATTTGGCTCAGTTTTATTTGGTTAGTTTCCTAATCCTTTTCAATCTACCTTATCTCGAGATTACATGTGAGGCAAGCTCCTTATATATTGCTTGTACACAATGAACTTTGTATAATATACATACATGGTAATTTTTCTAAAAAAGACTATGAACATCTCTTACACAATGACCAGAAAAAAGAACAAAAAAAAGAATAAAATTGGGGAAAAAAAGGGAAATACCATATTTTCGTAGTGTTTAGAAAATGCTTTTGTAGTGTAAAGAAATGTTCGCTCGACTTTTGGTAAATGTTTGTACCTTTCAAGAAAATGTATGTGACATTTCAAAAATGTTCACGAGTTTCAAAAAATGTGCATGACATTTATGAAAATTATACATTATAAATAATTGTTCGTGTAAGTAGAAGAACTGTACAATTCAGAAAATATATGTTAAATTTTAGACAGTGTTGACATGTTTCAAAACAAATGTTTCCAACATCTTAAAAAATGTATGTATGATGTAAAAAGTGTTTGAACGTGGATTTGAAGAACAAATAAAATCTATTTGAAAAGTGTTAATCTTATACTTAAATATATACATAAAAAATAGATTTATGCAAAAATGTACAAAGTAATGTTAAATGAACGGCCAGTATCAAATGTTATTCCCAAACTATATAGGGGTATAGATTTTTCAAAATATTAAATACACATTATTATGAAAAATATTTTAAAAAAATAGATGTGTTCGTCGCACAATTTGAAAATTTTATGTTGTGTATAAAATGCGGCAATATTTTCTCCAATTTTAGAAAATGTCTGTACCTTTCGAGAAACTGTATGTGACATTTTAAAAACGTTCATAGATTTCATAAAAATGTACGTTTCATTTTTGAAAAACTTTATGTAATCTTAAAAATGTTCATTTAATGAAAAAAATGTAGCATTGAATATGTACGTTACATGTTAGAAAATGTTATAAGATCCAAAAAAATGTTCATGTAATTTATAAAATTGTAGCAATCTAGAAATGTATGTTACATTTTGCAAAATGTGCACACGTTTCAAAGAAATGTTGTGACATTTCATAAAATATTTATATGATGTAAAGAAATATTTAACATGTATTAAAAAACACGTATGCAGAAAATGTTAATCATATATTTAAACATGTCAAACATATATAAAAATAGATGTATGCATATGGAAAAAGTAGACATCAGAACATGTATTGTAAAATATTAATCATGTATTTGAAGTATTTTAAATGTGTATTCTCAAAAAAATACTAAACATGTATTTAAAATATTTCTGATGTATACAAAAAATGTACAATATATATATAAATATTTCTGATGTATACAAAAAATTTAAAGTATGTATTAAAAAAGGCATGAGTTGAAAAAATAAAAATAAAAATGAAAGAACAGCGATTATTAAAAGGGAGCCGCTACGCGTCCGCCGGTAGATGTCTAGTAAACATCCACCACCTCGACAGCCGTCAGATCTTCGCGCGCGAGCCGTCAGATCTAACTCCTCACAAGCGCGCGTCGTCTTCCCAACACATTAATTCCTGAAACAACAACCCAGTTGCAGAAACAAATGGTCGCATTGCAGAAACAATTCCTGAAATAGCGGCCGCGTTGCAAAAACAATTCTTGAAACAACGACTGCGTTGCAGAAACAACTACCATGTTGCAAAAATTTGGAGATTGCAGAAACAATTCCTGAGACAACGGCTGCGTTGCAGAAACAATTCTTGAAACAACGGCTGCGTTGCGAAAACAACTACCATGTTGCATGTGTCAAGCACGTCGGCGCCGACCGTAACAGAGCAGTAGCGCCGCCACTCCAGCTATTGCAGAAGCACGACGATGAGTCATTCCTCGCCTGAAAAGCAACTTGAAGTGAGGGAGCGGAGGAGAAAAAGGGCAGGAAGGGTAAGACGGAGGAGGCCTACCTCGCCGGCGAACACCGGCTGCCGGCGCACGCGGCGGTGGCCGGCTGGCTCGTGCGAGCAGTGGAGTTGTAGAAGCTTGAGGTGGTGGCCGCCATGGCATGCTTCAAGAGTTGGGAAAAAAGAGCCGACTGAGAAGGAGATAAGGAAAGAAGGATGTAGCGGTGCAATGGGTCCACATGGACATGCGTCACGTGCTGGAGGCGGTGGACGCCCAGCATTGGATCCGTCGGGTGATGGTAAGAGTTTCCTTTATTAAAAAAGAAACAAGTAAACTCAATAAAAAAGAAAAGGAGCAAAGAAAAAATGAAAATTTGATAAAAAGCACATGAAAATAAAACACGCGCTCAGTTACAGTATTGGGCGGACCTAATAACTCGGCTATGTAAGGGAGACGTATTACACCTCGCTTTGAGCGATATATAGCTCACGTACTGGGCGCGTTAAGCGCCAAATAGTGATTTGCGTGCAATCTTGAATCCTTTTTTTTTTAAGAAAGCTCCAGCCGAAGAACCTGGTAAGAAGTCCTAGAAAAAAGAACTAGAAATGTTTGCTCAACTAATTTTCTTTTGCGGGCACACTACAAAGATTTCAAATTTGCATGTATGCAATCTTGATCCTTTTTTTGTAAGAAAATATTTCACGGCTAGACGTGCAAGGCCTAGTCATGGAGGCAGTAGTTTATCTTACCGTCCACACTCCAAGCCAGTAGTGGGTGGTCTTTTCTCCCTTCGTTTTCTTCGTGCGACTCAGAGCGTGGACAAAAGTGTCACGGATGACAGAGCGACAACTCACTCCCAGTGCCATCTTTATCTTCTTCTCCGGGCCGCACTAGCTAGCTACACAGTGCCTTGTGCTGGAGGCATCATCTACAACGATCCACAGTGACAACGACGCATCGTCGTGAACCGGGCGTGGAATGAACAGTGCCTTGTGCAGGACCGGCGGATTTTGCACTCCCTCGGCTACGCACGGATGGAACGGGACTGGCCAGCGTCGTACACTCGTACCCTACTCGTAGGCTAGGGTAGCCGTCGCGTTCCCACTTTCTAGTGGTCGGCCGAGCGCGCGATGGCTCCCATCGGAGATCGGAGGAACTCGATTCCCGCGAGCGGCGATGGGCGTCGGCTTCCCGTCTTGCTTTTCCACTAGGAGGAGATCGAATCCGTTCTCGTGGACGGCCAAGGACGCTCGTACGAGGGAGCCGTACCGGATCAACGATCCAATAAGGCTAGTCATAGTGGGAGTAACTTAGCTAGTAACATAACACACTTTAAGAAATTTTTGCTTACGTGGCAAGCATTTAATGTGAGGTGGTAACATAATATGTTACTGTAACATAGCGTTTCCCAAGACAAGATGAGTCTACAAGCTAATAAATGAAGCTATCTATGACACTACTATCATGTTACTTTGCATTATGAAGGTAGTAACTTAGAGTAATATCATGCATATGACACTAGTCTAAATTATTCCCCACTATGACTAGCCTAATTCAGATTCGCTGCGCTCGTGCTTTTTCTCTGTCGGCTCACTTGCCCCGTGGACTGTGGTTCTTTGCTACATAAATTTCACTCTGGCGACCCTTTTCCTCTCGCGACCCCCGCGTCGCCTCCCCTGGCGGCGGCGGGGGTACCCTAGCCACGTCACATCGGCCCCCTCCCCACCTCGTCCCACCTCTTCGCCGTCACCTGAGGCAGCCGCCGGGTAGCCCGGGGCGTCAGGGATGGTGGCGGCAGGGTCTCGGCTGCCCTGCCTCTGCGTGGGGAGTCCGGATCTGGAGCGGCGGCTCCTTTTGGCGAGCCGTGTGGGCGGTGGATCTGGCGTCCTGGCCGTGCGGGCGGCAGGATCCCGGTGGTCGTTTGCGGCTGGCGGCGGCTTCTGCGACGGTCGGTGAGCGCGATCTGACGCCTCCCCTCCTCCCCTGTTCGGCGTGCGGGCCAGCCTGATCGGGCCGCGCTTTCCTTTGTCGCCGGTTCTGTACAGGAGGCGCTGGTGGTGGCGGGGATCTAGTTCGGGCGAAATCCTTGGTCGGCCATGGCCGGCCGCGCCGACGGCGACGCCTAGGGCTCCGTTCCCCTACTTGGAGGCGTCGGTATGGACTGATCTCCTCACTTCCCCTTCCCCTGTTTCACCCAGCCAAAGCCCTAACTTTGTTGGGCGGCGGCGGCACTCACGGCGCCGTTACCTTCTTGAAGGCGCCGCTTTGGGAACTTTGGGGTTGGGTGGCGCTTGTGGGTGGTGGGCGATGGCGGTGGTGCGGACCTATCCTAGTATGGATCTACGTCCGTTGCTTGGAGATGGACTCGCGTAGGTGGAAGCCGTCATTTGGCGTCGTGGTGGTGTCCATGGCGGAAGACCTTCCAAGGCTCGCGTAGGTGAAGGTCGTCGTTTGGCGTCGTGGTGGCGTCAATGGCGGAGGACCTGCTAAGGTTGACACCTCAATCTGCTCTGAAGATAGACCAATGGAAGATGGCGGCGACGGCACATGTGAGTGCGTCAAACCGGTCTGTGCCCCGGACCCGGTAGATGGCTCGGTCGGGCCCTCCGGCTTTAGATGTTAGGTTTAGGTGAGAGGTCTGGGTATGTGGCCCGGCTTGCACCCCTTCATCATATGCATAAGAGTAGCGGCAGATATTGTCAAGATAACGGATTTAGGGATATTGTTGTTATACTTTATAAAGTCTTTAAAAATAATCACTAAAATGGCCGCATGCATCTCTGAGATGCAGAGACCAGGGGTCATTCTCCTTTTCTAGAAAAACAGAAATTTCACTGGAGGATCTGACGCACGTGTAAAGCGATCATGTGTTTTTTGTGTTTATTTTTGTGTGCTCGGAAAACTTCACCATGGGGAGATGCACATGTAAAGATTTTATGCTTTACTGCACGATTGGGATATAAATATGTGACCAGTTGTATATGGGAGGGATGTTAGGTAACGTAGTAATTTCAAAAAAAATCCTACGCACACGCAAGATCATGGTGATGCATAGCAACAAGAGGGGAGAGTGTGTCCACGTACCCTCGTAGACCGAAAGTGTCGGGGGAAATCTGCCTCCACGAACACCTATGGGGACCGAGCCCCTTTCTGGTTCGGCGGGGGCGGAGGTCGCGCGAAGAGCGGATCGAGGCGATGCACACAAGGGGTTTACCCAGCTTCGGGCCGCACGGATGCGTAAAACCCTACTGCTGCTTTGTGGTTTGTATTGTGTTCTTGTTCGGGAGCGCTGAGTGCTACAGTACACTCAGACAACTAATCAGACCGAGCGTGAGTGGTCTCCTTCCTCCCTCCTCCTTCCCCCTCACGTTGCGCATGGGGCCTCCTTTTATATGCGCAAGGGGTTACCCACAGGTGGCAACGTAGGTGGGGGTAAAACCGGAAAACGCTGTGTTGGGTACAACTGTTTGCACAGTGCTATCATACCTAACTCTGACGGCAGGGGACAAGGGCATTAAATGCCCGTCTAGGTCGCCCAAACAATGCAGAAAAGGGACCGTCAGGGGCGCCACCGTTTGCCACGACGGCTACCCTGTCAGCGTTGCTTCGCCACCGCATGCCCCTGGCTGCGCAACCTCTCGCCACGTACGCCTGGAATGGCCCCAGAGCGATGCGTGGGTGGATGAGCTGGAATGCAGGTGCGGGGTGGTGACTTGCCGCGACAAGCGCCTTGCCGCGGTTGATGCCTTGTCGCGCCCGGGAGCTTGTTGCTCACCGGTCCTTGGCAGGACGCGTAGCGCGTCGCAGCAAGTCTCTTGTCGTGCCCTGGTCGGCCTTCCCGGCAAGCTCCTCTTGCCGGGGCCTTGTGCTTCGAGCGGGCGTCCCGGCAAGCTCCTCTTGCCGGAGCCTTGCTCTCTTCGGGTGGCCTTCCCGGCAAGCTCCTCCTGCCGGGGCCTTGGCTCAAATACTTTGTTCTTGGATGGCCCAAAAAGGGACCATGGAGAGTTTTGGCGATCGCCTGGCAAGCCTTGCCGCGGGGTGCTACGACTGCCCGTGCACAAGTTCGGGGTACTAAGGTACCCCTACTTTAGTACACCGACAGGAGCCCTCGGGCCTGGGCCATACACGGTGCCGAGCGCTGTTGGGCCAGGCCCAAAACAGTGCACGGGCACGCGCGGCCTGGGTCACGCTGCATCTTTTTCTACATCCACCACGCCCTCCCCGAACGGCATGCGTAGAACGCGGCATCGTGGGGAGAGGCGTGCGTGACGTGGGCGGCGTGCACGGGGCTGAGCCCCGCAGGCATGTGTCACATCGCAATAAAGGGGGACGGTTCGCGCCATCTCCATAAGTGGAGGGAGGTGTGGAGGCGTGGCTCGTTTGCTGGACGGGGCCGAGGCACGGTTTCCTAGGCGTCCGCTCCCCATGATCACGGGGTGAGGGGAGGTCGCCTCATCCGTCGCCTCGGTCCTGCACGCCAGCCACGCGGCTTCCATGCACCTGGAGTCGCGGACGGTGGAGGCAGGAAACCAGGCCGTCGCGGGTCGAGGCAGCAAGCCGGTCCCAGTCGCCTGCTCTTCCTGCGTCTTGATTGGCTGAGCGGGGCGGCCGAGCCCCCACCCTGCTCCTTTATAAAGAGCAAGAGGGGGCGACGGAAACCCACACTCCTCCATCTTTGCTTCCCTTCAGCTTCTGATCCCCTCTCTCCATTCGCCATGGAGAAAGGGAACCCTGGTCCTTCATCGGTGGCGGCGAGGGTCGCCGCTAGGCAACGCGCCCCTCCTCCCCTTGCACCCGCGGTGGCAGAGCCAAACGTAAGGGGAAGGGGGAGGGGGCGAGGTCATGGACGAGGCCGAGGCGCTCGGGGACGAGGCGGACGGGGCGACGCGCTGGCCTCGCCTCCGCCAGCGGCTCCTCTTCTCACGGCAGTCCACATCAGGGACAACCCTTGCGAGTTCTTCGTCAGGCTGCACCGGGCGCCTCGTCGTCGCCTCCGTCTCCCGGCTCCCTTCGCAAGCGTGATGGAGATGGAACAACCCGAGATGATAAGACTGCGCATGAGGGGCTGCGGGATCAGCGGCACGCGGGTCCACGTTGAGTCCCCAGCCCCCAGCGTGATGTATCTTGGTCGAGGGTGGAAGACGTTCGCCCGTATCCACAGCTTGATGGAGGGGTTCACCCTCCATTTTAAGTTGATGGAGGGCGATCTCCTCTCCGTCAAGGTTTTCGGGTGCTACGGGACCCGGGCCCGGTGCTGCGTGGATAGCTCCTCCGACAGCGAAGGCTCCTCCTCGAGCGAGAGTGACGAGGAGGGGAGCGACAGCGACGACGAGGGTAGCGGTCGTCGGGATGACGGGTCCGACTAGGCGTCGGTCGCGGCTCCGCGTGGCACCGGCGACCCCATCATCCGTGTCGCCGGCTACTTGAGCTTCCCTGGGTCGTCTCCTTGGCGGCTGGCGTAGGGAGGCTGCGGAAGAGGAAGAGGGCGGGCGGCAAGGCCGTCAACTCGGAGTACGAGGGCACAACGCCCTCGACAGCGTGCTGACGTCCTGCCGCCTCGTCGAGCCCTGCTTCCGGCGCCGCCGTCACCGTCCAGCTTTCAGACGGCCCCCGGGGTGTTCTCTTGGTGTCTTCTGCCACCCGTAGCTCATCTAGGCGCCCCTTTTGCCCTTTTTGCCTCCTTGTCCT
This sequence comes from Aegilops umbellulata, assembly GCA_032464435.1. Lineage (NCBI taxonomy): Eukaryota > Viridiplantae > Streptophyta > Magnoliopsida > Poales > Poaceae > Aegilops > Aegilops umbellulata. Next base: position 483,231,963 of record CP136055.1, read on the forward strand.
ACCTCCTGAGGAGAGAGACAAGAAAGGGATTACGGGCACCTTATCTCTTTTTAACTTGTAAGTCTTCGGGCTTTAGTTGCATTTAAAGCTTGTAATCCCATCTCTCATGTTTTTCATTCTCTCTGAACTGTACCTGAGCGGAATGTTTTTTTTAATGAAAAGGGGATGCTTGCCGGGCCATTTGTCTCGCGGGTAAAACCCACGCCAAGGAGCGAATCCTTTATATCGTTAAGATAGACACTTCTTTGTCCGACAACAGGCCCTGCCGTCTTCCCGCGCCACTCGACCTTCCTCACGCCTTTGGCGGAGGTAGGGATGAGGCGGGTTCGGGCTCCTCATTCCGTTCCTTTGCCGCCGCGACTACTACCAAAACTGGCCCCAGGAACGCGCTCCGGGGCCCAGAGTTAAGGGAGCACGGTAGCTTTTTAGGAAGAAACAAGGTTTTCGCATTCCTCAGTCCATAAGAGAATGCATGACAAGGGATGAAAAACTTATCTGGGATTGCAGCCCCCGGCAACTTTGGCTTGTCACGGGCGAATCTTCGTACTTGCAGCCCCCGGCAACACTGGTTTGCCGGGGACCAGATGCTGGTCCGCCCTTCTTCTCTTCTTCGTCCTTAAGCGGTCCGGCCAGGATATGCAAAACCCTGCGAACCAAGGGAAATGAAAGAACAGGAAAAAAGGACGTAGACCCGACCTCTAAGCTAGGGGTTAGCAGCTGTTAGGCACTATCAACCCTAACCAAGGACGAGACTCGACTCAGCATGCATGCTAAAACTTAGGGCGCCAGCGCTTCATTTACTGCTGCTCAGGGTCTGCGCCTGGCTTTGTACAAAGGATTACATGCAACAACAGCAAGACTTGTACAAAAGGGTGGTTGCCGGACGGGGTCCGACAACCGCGCCTTATGGGTAAAACTTACGAAGATGCTCAATATTCCAGGAGTTGCTCACCGGAGTGCCATCTTCGGTCTCAAGGCGGACAGCGCCGGGCCTCGTGACTCGTCTCACCCGGTAAGGGCCTTCCCACTTCGGCGTCAACTTGTTATGATTCTTGGCGGACGGAGCGCGCCGAAGAACAAGGTCGCCTTCCTCGAAGCTTCTGGCTTTAACTTTGCGGCTATGGTAGCGATGCAAAGCTTGCTGGTAGCGAGAGGCTCGCACAGCAGCCTGAAGACGATCTTCCTCAAGGAGCAGCGCGTCATCTTCACGCAGCCGCTCTTGCTCAAGCTCATCATAAGCGAGCACTCGAGGTGACCCGTATACGAGTTCCGTGGGGGTAACTGCTTCTGCTCCATAGACTAGAGCAAATGGTGTCTGGCCAGTGGCTCGATTTGGCGTCGTTCTGATTGACCAAAGAGCCACCGGCAGCTCCTCGATCCAGTTTCTTCCGCACTTGTGCAGCCTATCGAAAGTTCTGGTCTTGAGCCCGCGCAGCACGTCGGCATTGGCCCTCTCCACTTGACCGTTGCTCCTGGGATGAGCAACAGAAGCGAAGCAGACCTTGGCACCGAGATCTTGGACGTACTGCATGAAGGCGCGGCTCGTGAATCGCGTACCGTTGTCAGTGATGATCCTGTTGGGGATCCCGAAGCCGCAAACAATCGACCTGAAGAACTTGACTGCTGACTGTGCTGTCACCTTCCTCACTGGTTCCACTTCCGGCCACTTTGTGAACTTGTCGATTGCGACGTACAAGTACTCAAAGCCCCCGACAGCTCGGGGGAAGGGGCCGAGGATGTCGAGCCCCCAGACCGAAAATGGCCAGGATAAAGGGATCGTCTGGAGAGCTTGAGCTGGCTGGTGTATCTGCTTGGAATGGAACTGGCACGCTTCACACTTGGTTACTTGTGCAGTTGCATCCCGGAGGGCTGTCGGCCAGAAGAAACCTTGCCGGAACGCTTTGCCGGCAAGTGCTCTTGCGCCAATGTGGTGACCGCATATGCCTCCATGTATCTCTGCCAACAGCTTTTGTCCGTCTTCCCGGGGAATGCACTTCAATTTCACACCGTTGCGCCCTCTTCTGTACAGTGTGTTGTCGATGAACTGGTACATACTTGAGCGCCGGGCTACTCTTTCCGCTTCTTCTTGTTCTTCAGGAAGTTCTCCGTTCTGGAGGAAATGGACAGTCTGCTGCGCCCATGCTGGAGCCTGTGGCTCGACAACAAGGACTGAAGGCACATCTGCTGCTGCGGGAACGTCCGCTTCTACGGCGAGGATCTGGGGCTCAGCCGGAGCTTGATGTTCCCCGGCAAGCTCGCCGGAGCAAAACTTGTCGGGAGCGCCTGCTTCTACGGAATAAACCCTGGGGTTTGCCGGAGCAGACTGCTCCTCAGCACTCTTGGCGTCGATCTTGGGGACCTTCTTGGCGGCGGCTCCGGGGAGCTCTGCCGGAAGATAGTCGCCGGAGACCAACTTCCTCTTCTTGCTCTGTCCAGTTGATGGTGTTACGGATGGCTGAGTCAGCTTGAGCACAAAGGTTCCTGGTTCCACAGGTAACTTAAGTGCTGCGCACTTTGACAAGCCATCAGCAATGTCGTTCTCAGCTCTTGGAACGTGTTCCATTTGCAGGCCGTCAAAGCGCTCTTCTAGCTTCCTCACTTCATCAACGTACGCTTCCATCAACGGACTCTGGTAATCTTTGTTCACTTGGCGGACGACAAGCTGCGAGTCACCCCTGACAATGAGCTTCTTGATCCCAAGTTCTGCCGCGATCCTGAGACCGGCAAGCAAACCTTCATACTCTGCAGTATTGTTGGTTGCTTGCTCCTTGGGGAAGTGCATCTGGACTATGTACTTGAGATGCTCTCCGGTGGGCGCGATAAGCAACGCGCCAGCACCGGCGCCTTGCAGCGAGAAGGCACCATCAAAATACATCAGCCACTCTTTGCTTGCTTCTTTGACGGGGATGCTCGTCTCTGGGATCTCTTCGTCTGGTGTCGGTGTCCACTCTGCTATGAACTCCGCCAATGCTCTGCTTTGGATAGTTGAAGTGCTCTCAAATTTGAGACCGAAGCTTGACAGTTCCAGTGCCCACTCGACAATCCTGCCTGTTGCTTCTGGATTCTGCAGTATCCTCTTCAGCGGAAAGCGGGTGACAACTGTAATCTCATGTGCTTGGAAGTAATGGCGCAGCTTTCTCGAGGCCATGAGAAGGCCGAAAAGCAATTTCTGCACACCAGAGTACCTTGACCTAGCCCCCTGCAGAAGGGAGCTGACAAAGTAAACTGGACGCTGCACCATTCTCTTCTTCTGCACCTCCACTCGCTCCTGCGCAGATTCATCCTTGTCGGGGCCAGAGCTTGTCGGGGAAGCCTCTTGCTTGTCGCTGGACGCGCTTGCCGCGGTTGCTAGCTCATCATCTGCCTCCCTCTCCGCTACTAACGCAGCACTAACCACTTGATTGGTTGCCGCCAGGTACAGCAGCAACTTCTCTTGTGGTTTAGGCGCGACAAGTATTGGAGCGGAGGACAGGTATTTCTTCAAGTCCTGCAGCGCAGCCTCCGCTTCCGGAGTCCATTTTACTGGACCCACCTTTTTCAAAACTTTGAAAAATGGCAGGGCGCGTTCTGCAGACTTGGAAATAAACCTGCTGAGAGCCGCGACGCAGCCGGCAAGCCTTCGTACATCCTTGACGCGTGTTGGTGCTTCAATCTGCTCGATGGCCTTGATTTTGTCTGGATTGGCTTTGATTCCTCGCTGAGACACGAAGAACCCGAGAAGCTTGCCGGAAGGGACTCCAAACACGCACTTCTCGGGGTTGAGCTTGAGGCTGATCCTGCGCAGGTTCGTAAAGGTCTCTTCTAAATCTTGAATCAGGGTCGCCCTGTTCCTGCTTTTGACCACTATGTCATCCATGTAGGCTTCCACATTTCTGTGGATTTGCAGCTCAAAAGCGGTATGGACAACCCTCGCAAATGTCGAACCAGCATTCTTCAAACCGAAAGGCATCCGTACGAAACAGTACGTGCCACATGGAGTGATGAATGCGGTCTTTTCCTCATCTTCTTCAACCATGAAGATCTGATGGTACCCTGAGTATGCGTCAAGAAATGAAAGCAGGTCACATCCGGCCGTGGAGTCAACAATCTGGTCAATGCGCGGCAAGGGAAAGGGATCTTTGGGACAAGCTTTGTTAACATCAGTAAAGTCGATGCAAAGCCTCCATTTCCCATTTGCTTTGCGTACGACAACAGGATTGGCCAACCACGTCGGATGGAGCACACCTCTGACAAGGCCTGCCGCTTCCAACTTCTTGATCTCTTCTGCGATGAACTCTTGGCGCTCCACCGCTTGCTTCCTGACTCTCTGCTTGACGGGCCGCGCATGAGGACAGACGGCGAGGTGGTGCTCAATCACTTTCCTGGGAACGCCGGGGATGTCAGATGGTTGCCAGGCAAACACATCGACATTCGCCCGCAGGAAAGCAACGAGCGCGCTTTCCTATTTGGGGTCGAGAGTGGCACTGATGGTGAAGGTACCACCAGTGCCGTCCTCCTTGGCGGACACCTTCTTGGTCGTTGGCGAGGCTGCCATTGACTTCTTACTCTTGCCGGTGGAGCTCGATGGCGTGTCCTCGACGGTAGCGCAGCACTCCGAAGAGGTGCGCTTGCCGGAGTGGGCACCAGAGCACTTGCCGGGCTTGGTCTTCCTCTTCCCTCCGGGAGCTTCAACGGCAAGTGGCTTGTGATCCGTTGCGGCTGCTGCTTCCCGGTAGATCTTGTCGGCACAGATGAGGGCATCCTTCTTGTCGCCGGGGACAGAGATGACGCTTATCGGGCCTGGCATCTTGAGCATGTTGTATGCATAGTGAGAGGCCGCCATGAACTTGGCGAGCGCTGGACGGCCGAGAATTCCATTGTAGGGCAATGGAAAATCGGCAACGTCAAAAGTGATCCTCTCTGTCCTGAAGTTCAGCTCGCTGCCAAATGTCACTGGCAACGTTATCTTCCCCTTCGGCTTGCTCCTTCCCGGGTTGATTCCTTGGAATGTGCCGGTCTCTTCGAGCTCGCTGTCGGGGACTTGGAGTTTCTGGAGCACAGCGGAGGAGATCAGGTTCAAGCCGGCCCCGCCGTCGACTAGCATCTTAGTGACCTTGAGGTTGCGGACTGTTGGTGAGACCAACATCGGCAAGCACCCGATCGCAGTTGTGCGGTCAGGGTGGTCCTCAATATCGAAGATGATAGGCGTGCTGGACCATTTCAGAGGCTTGCGCGACTCGACGGGTGGTTCCGCTGCATTGACTTCCCGCGCCCACTGCTTGAGCTGGCGGTGAGAAGTATGCAGAGAAGCACCGCCGTCTACGCACAAGACCTCCGTGGCTTTCTGAAACTCCTGCTCACTGGTCTTGACATCATCCATGTCTTCGTCTTCGTCGTCGTCTTCGTTCTTGTCGCGGCCGCGGGGAGGTCTGTCTGCTTGCCGCTGCTTGTCCTTGTCGCGGCGTCCTCCCTGGCCGGGGCGCTTCGTTCCGGATCCTCCGCCACCTCCCCGGGCTCTCTCCTTGTCGCGTCGCTCGTACTCGGCCTTTTGCAGCTCGACGAGCCGCTCGACCTGCTTGCATCTCTGGAGGTCATGGCCCTTGGTGCGGTGGATCTTGCAGTACTGTTTGTTGGTGCCGTCCCGCTTGTCGGCGACCGCCACAGCCTGGTAGTTGGCGCATCCGGCAACCTCCTTGCCGGAGCTACCAGCCTGGGCCTTCTTGGCGGCGCCTTCATCGCCGGACTGCTCAACAACCAGTACTTCTTGGCTCTTCTTCTTCCTGTTGCTCCACCGCCGGTTCTTCCTTGCCAGGGCGGTATCCTCACTGTCAGATTCTCCTGCTCCAGTGTTCTCTCCGGGGAGTTTCCTTCCTTCCTCAGCACGCGCACACTTGTCGGTCAGGGCATATAGCTCGCTGACGTCTTTGATCTTGCACATCGCCATCTCCTCCCGCATCCTGCGGTTACGCACGTTTTGATGGAACGCGCTGATGACCGCGGCAGGGTGGACGTCTGGGATGTTGTAGTGTACGCGGCTAAATCTTTGGATGAACTTGCGCAAGGGTTCCCCTTCCTTCTGGACGAGTAGATGAAGGTTGCTCGCTTGGCCATGGGGTTTGTAGCCGCCTGTAAAGGCGCCAACAAACTGATGGCACAAGTTTGTCCAGGAGGTTATGGAGTTATCCGGCAAGTGCATGAGCCAGGATCTGACGTTGGATTTGAGTACCAGCGGGAAGTAGTTGGCAAGGATCTTGTCGTCTCGCCCTCCAGCAGCCTGCACCGCAATGGTGTAGATGCTGAGGAACTCCGACGGATGCGACTTGCCGTCGTACTTCTCTGGTACGTCTGGCTTGAAATTCTTCGTGCTGGTCCACTGGACTTGCCGCAGTTCACGGGTGAACGCAGGGTAGCCTACCGCGTACAGCAGGTCGCCTGGTCCCCCCGGCGCATGCATGTCGACAGAGGGCCCAGCGCGCTGGTCTGATTGACGCCGCGCTTCTCTCCGACGCTCGATGCGAGTACGAGCGTCCTCTTGCTCTCGTTTGTGAAGAACTTGGCGTTGATCGCGACGAGTTCACGGATTTGACGACGTGGTGGAGTCATTGTCGTGATGGCTCCGGCGAGTCGGCGATCTTGGCCTTTGGGGCGGGGAATGCACGGTGGTCGCACCCCCGCCGGTCTTGGCGCCATCGGTTCTTGCCTGGCCGACCTGCCGCGGCTGCGACGCACTGTGCTGCCGCGGGGTATCGCCGTTAGCGAAGCCGATGAGACTCTGTATCGTGGCCCTCTAGTCGTCGAGCTTGTCCGCCGTTGGAGGGTAGTCTAGGAGCAGTTGAGCTCGTGCTAGAGCTTCTGCTGGAGTGGCGGGCAGCGGTGGCGAGCGGCGCGTGGAGCGGGATGTGCTCGAACTTCTAACTATGTTAGCAGGAGCAACACCCGGACCAGGCAGTCGCGCCACGCTCGCGCCAGCACGTTGGTGTGTATGCTGGCCTTGAGCACCCTGGGATCCGCCAGCTCGATCTGGGTCCAGCAAGCGTATGGTACCGTGAGTGCCAAGACGCTGCTGGTCCCGTGCCTCCTGAGAGGGGTGCGGTGCATGTTCGGACGCCGTGGCACCATGAGCTGGCTCGGTGACGCCCGTTCCGCCGCTGGTGCCGTCCCCACCACCCGTTTGCTCCAGGGGCGGTGGGTTCGACACGGACGGACCAGCCACCTCCGGAGCCTTCTTCTTCGGTGGCATGTCGATGAAGACGATGGAGATCTAGCCTGTGCAGACGCCGGATCAGGTTCACACAACCTCGACGCCCCCTACCTGGCGCGCCAAAGATGTCGGGGGAAATCTGCCTCCACGAACACCTATGGGGACCGAGCCCCTTTCTGGTTCGGCGGGGGGCGGAGGTCGCGCGAAGAGCGGATCGAGGCGATGCACACAAGGGGTTTACCCAGCTTCGGGCCGCACGGATGCGTAACACCCTACTGCTGCTTTGTGGTTTGTATTGTGTTCTTGTTCGGGAGCGCTGAGTGCTACAGTACACTCAGGCAACTAATCAGACCGAGCGTGAGTGGTCTCCTTCCTCCCTCCTCCTTCCCCCTCACGTTGCGCATGGGGCCTCCTTTTATATGCGCAAGGGGTTATCCACAGGTGGCAACGTAGGTGGGGGTAAAACCGGAAAACGCTATGTTGGGTACAACTGTTTGCACAGTGCTATCATACCTAACTCTGACGGCAGGGGACAAGGGCATTAAATGCCCGTCTAGGTCGCCCAAACAGTGCAGAAAAGGGACCGTCAGGGGCGCCACCGTTTGCCACGACGGCTACCCTGTCAGCGTTGCTTCGCCACCGCATGCCCCTGGCTGCGCAGCCTCTCGCCACGTACGCCTGGAATGGCCCCAGAGCGACGCGTGGGTGGATGAGCTGGAACGCAGGCGCGGGGTGGTGACTTGCCGCGGCAAGCGCCTTGCCGCGGCAAGCGCCTTGCCGCGGTTGATGCCTTGTCGCGCCCGGGAGCTTGTTGCTCACCGGTCCTTGCTGGGACGCGTGGCGCGTCGCAGCAAGTCTCTTGTCCTGCCCTGGTCGGCCTTCCCGGCAAGCTCCTCTTGTCGGGGCCTTGTGCTTCGAGCGGGCGTCCCGACAAGCTCCTTTTGCCGGGGCCTTGCTCTCTTCGGGTGGCCTTCCCGGCAAGCTCCTCCTGCCGGGGCCTTGGCTCAAATACTTTGTTCTTGGATGGCCCAAAAAGGGACCATGGAGAGTTTTGGCGATCGCCTGGCAAGCCTTGCCGCGGGGTGCTACGACCGCCCGTGCACAAGTTCGGGGTACTAAGGCACCCCTACTTTAGTACACCGACAAAAGCGGAAGCGTTTGCACAACAACATACGTACTAAAGCTCCTACATATTCTACGAAGATCTTGATCGGTCAAACCGCATAACAACATACGTTGTTCCATTTGTCATCGGTATGTTACTTGCCCGAGATTCGATCGTCTGTATCTCAATACCTAGTTCAATCTCGTTACCAGCAAGTCTCTTTACTCGTTCCGTAATACATCATCCTGCAACTAACCCATTAGTTGCAATGCTTGCAAGGCTTATAGTGATGTGCATTACCGAGTGGGCCCAGAGATACTTCTCCGACAATCGGAGTGACAAATCCTAATCTCGAAATACGCCAACCCAACAAGTACCTTCGGAGACACCTGTAGAGCACCTTTATAATCACCCAATTACGTTGTGACGTTTTGTAGCACACAAAGTGTTCCTCCGGTAAACGGGAGTTGCGTAATCTCATACTCATAGGAACATGTATAGGTCATGAGGAAAGCAATAGCAACATACTAAACGATCAAGTGCTAAGCTAACGGAATGGGTCAAGTCAATCACATCATTCTCCTAATGATGTGATTCCGTTAATCAAATGACAACTCTTTGTCTATGGCTAGGAAACATAACCATCTTTGATCAACAAGCTAGTCAAGTAGAGGCATACTAGTGACACTCTGTTTGTCTATGTATTCACACATGTATCATGTTTCCGGTTAATACAATTCTAGCATGAATAATAAACATTTATCATGATATAAGGAAATAAACAATAACTTTATTATTGCCTCTAGGGCATATTTACTTCAGTATCCCACTTGCACTAGAGTCAATAATCTAGTTCACATCGCCATGTGATTTAACAATAATAGTTCACATCATCATGTGACCAACACCCAAAGGGTTTACTACAGTCAATAATCTAGTTCACATCACTATGTGATTAACACCCGAAGAGTACTATGGTGTGATCATGTTTTGCTTGTGAGAGAAGTTTAGTCAACGGGTCTGCCACATTCGGATCCACATTTATTTTGCAAATTTCTATGTCAACAATGCTCTGTATGGAGCTACTCTAGCTAATTGCTCCCACTTTCAATATGTATCCAAATTGAGACTTTGAGTCATCTGGATCAGTGTCAAAACTTGCATCGACGTAACCCTTTACGATGAACCTTTTGTCACCTCCATAATCGAGAAACATATCCTTATTCCACTAAGGATAATTTTGACTGCTGTCTAGTGATCTACTCCGAGATCACTATTGTACTCCCTTGCTTAACTCAGTGTAGGGTATACAATAGATCTGGTACACAACATGGGATACTTTATAGAACCTATGGCTGAGGCATAGGGAATGACTTTCATTCTCTTTCTATCTTCTGTCGTGGTCGGGCTTTGAGTCTTACTCAATTTCACACCTTGTAACACAGGCAAGAACTCTTTCTTTGACTGTTCCATTTTGAACTACTTCAAAAAACTTGTCAAGGTATGTACTCATTGAAAAAACTTATCAAGCGTCTTGATCTATCTCTATAGATCTTGATGCTCAATATGTAAGCAGCTTCACCGTGGTATTTATTTGAAAAAACTCCTTTCAAATACTCCTTTATGCTTTCCAGAAAATTCTACATTATTTCCGATCAATAATATGTCATTCACATATACTTATCAGAAATGTTGTAGTGCTCCCACTCACCTTTTTGTAAATACAGGCTTTACCGCAAGTCTGTATAAAACTATATGCTTTGATCAACTTATCAAAGCATATATTCCAACTCCGAGATGCTTACACCAGTCCAAAAATGGATCGCTGGAGCTTTGCACACTTTGTCAGCACCTTTAGGATCGACAAAACCAACTGGTTGCATCATATACAACTCTTCTTTAAGAGATCCATTAAGGAATGTAGTTTTGACATCCATTTGCCATATTTCATAAAATGTGGCAATTTGCTAACATGATTCAGACAGACTTAAGCATCGCTATGAGTGAGAAAATCTCATCGTAATCAACACCTTGAACTTTGTCAAAACCTTTTTCGACAAGTATAGCTTTGTAGATAGTAACACTACTATCAGCGTCTGTCTTCCTCTTGAAGATCCATTTATTTTATATGGCTTACCGATCATCGGGCAATTCCACCAAAGTCCATACTTTGTTTTCATACATGGATCCTATCTCAGATTTCATGGCCTCAAGCCATTTTGCGGAATCTGGGCTCATCATCGCTTCCTCATAGTTCGTAGGTTCGTCATGGTCAAGTAACATGAACTCCAGAATAGGATTACCGTACCACTCTGGTGCGGAACATACTCTGGTTGACCTACGAGGTTCGGTAGTAACTTGATCCGAAACTTCATGATCATCATCATTAACTTCCTCACTAATTGGTGTAAGCATCACTGGAACTGATTTCAGTGATGAACTACTTTCCAATTTGGGAGAAGGTACAATTACCTTATCAAGTTCTACTTTCCTCCCACTCACTTCTTTCGAGAGAAACTCCTTCTCTAGAAAGGATCCATTCTTAGCAACGAATATCTTGCCTTCGGATCTGTGATAGAAGGTGTACCCAATCTTTGGGTATCCTATGAAGACACATTTCTCCGATCTGGGTTCGAGCTTATCAGGTTGAAGCTTTTTCACATAAGCATTGCAGCCCCAAACTTTAAGAAACGACAACTTTGGTTTCTTGCCAAACCACAGTTCATAAGGCGTCGTCTCAATGGATTTTAGATGGTGCCCTATTTAATGTGAATGCAACTGTCTCTAATGCATAACCCCAAAACAATAGTGGTAAATCGGTAAGAGACATCATAGATTGCACCATATGTAATAAAGTACGGTTATGACGTTCGGACACACCATTACGCTGTGGTGTTCCAGGTGGCGTGAGTTGCGAAACTATTCCGCATTGTTTCAAATGAAGACGAAACTCGTAACTCAAATATTCTCCTCCACGATCAGATCGTAGAAACTTTATTTTCTTGTTACGATGATTTCCACTTCACTATGGAATTGTTTGAACTTTTCAAATGTTTCAGACTTATGTTTCATCAAGTAGATATACCCATATCTGCTCAAATTATCTGTGAAGGTCAGAAAATAACGATACCCGCCGCGAGCCTCAACACTCATCGGACCTCATACATGAGTATGTATTATATCCAATAAGTCAATTGCTCGCTCCATTGTTCCGAAGAACGGAGTCTTAGTCATCTTGCCCATGAGGCATGGTTCGCAAGCATCAACTGATTCATAATCAAGTGATTCCAAAAGTCCATCAACATGGATTTTCTTCATGCGCTTTACACCAATATGACCTAAACGGCAATGCCACAAACAAGTTGCACTATCATTATTAACTTTGCATCTTTTGGTTTCAATATTATGAATATGTGTATCACTACGATCGAGATCCAACAAACCATTTTCATTGGGTGTATGACTATAGAAGGTTTTATTCATGTAAATAGAACAACAGTTATTCTCTAACTTAAATGAATAACCGTATTGCAATAAACATGATCAAATCATATTCATGCTCAACGCAAACACCAAATAACACTTATTTAGGTTCAACACTAATCCCGAAAGTATAGGGAGTGTGCGACGATGATCATATCAATCTTGGAACTACTTCCAACACACATCGTCACTTCACCTTAACTAGTCTTTGTTCATTCTGCAACTCCCGTTTCGAGTTACTACTCTTAGCAACTGAACCAGTATCAAATACCGAGGGGTTGCTATGAACACTAGTAAAATACACATCAATAATCTGTATATCAAATATACCTTTGTTCACTTTGTCATCCTTCTTATCCGCCAAATACTTGGGGTAGTTCCGCTTCCAGTGACCAGTCCCTTTGCAGTAGAAGCACTTAGTCTCAGGCTTAGGTAAAAACTTGGGCTTCTTCACTTGAGTAGCAACTTGTTTGTCGTTCTTCTTGAAGTTCCCCTTCTTCCCTTTGCCCTTTTCTTGAAACTAGTGGTCTTGTCAACCATCAACACTTGATGCTTTTCTTGATTTCTACCTTCGTCGATTTCAGCATCACGAAGAGCTTGGGAATCGTTTCCGTTTATCCCTTGCATATTATAGTTCATCACGAAGTTCTAGTAACTTGGTGATAGTGACTAGAGAACTCTGTCAATCACTATCTTATCTGGAAGATTAACTCCTACTTGATTCAAGTGATTGTAGTACTCAGACATTCTGAGCACATGCTCACTAGCTGAGCAATTCTCCTCCATCTTGTAGGCAAGGTACTATTAGAGGTCTCATACCTCTTGACACGGGCATGAGTATGAAATACCAATTTCAACTCTTGGAACATCTTATATGCTCCGTGGCATTCAAAACATTTTTGAAGTTCCGGTTCTGAGCCGTAAAACATGGTGCACTAAACTATCAAGTAGTCATCATATTGAGCTAGCCAAACGTTCATAACATCTGCATCTGCTCCTGCAATAGGTTTGTCACCTAGCGGTGCATCAAGGACATAATTCCTCTGTGCAGCAATGAGGATAATCCTCAGATCACGGATCCAATCCGCATCATTGCTACTAACATCTTTCAACTTAGTTTTCTCTAGGAACATATAAAAAATGGGGAGCAACATCGCGAGCTATTGATCTACAACATAGTTATGAAAATACGATCAGGACTAAGTTCATGATAAATTAAAGTTCAGTTAATCATATTACTTAAGAACTCCCACTTAGATAGACATCCCTCTAGTCATCTAAATGATCACGTGATCCAAATCAACTAAACCATGTCCGATCATCATGTGAGATGGAGTAGTTTTCAATGGTGAACATCACTATGTTGATCATATCTATTATATGATTCACACTCGACCTTTCGGTCTTCAGTGTTCCGAGGCCATATCTGCATATGCTAGGCTCGTCAAGTTTAACCTGAGTATTCTGCGTGTGCAAAAACTGGCTTGCACCCGTTGTAGATGGACGTAGAGCTTATCACACCCGATCATCACGTGGTGTCTGGGCACGACGAACTTTGGCAACGGTGCATACTTAGGGAGAACACTTTTATCTTGAAATTTAGTGAGAGATCATCTTATAATGCTACTGCCAATCAAAGCAAAATAAAGATGTATAAAAGATACACATCATATGCAATCAAAATATGTGACATGATATGGCCATGATCATCTTACACCTTTGATCTCCATCTCCAAAGTACCGTCATGATCTTTATCGTCACCGGCATGACACCATGATCTCCATCATCTTGATCTCTATCAACGTGTCGTCACATGGTTGTCTCGCCAACTATTGCTCTTACAACTATTGCTATCGCATAGCAATAAAGTAAAGCAATTATTTGGTGGTTGCATCTTATGCAATAAAGAGATAACCATAAGGCTTCAGCCAGTTGCCGATAACTTCAACAAAACATGATCATCTCATACAACAATTTATATCTCATCACGTCTTTACCATATCACATCACAACATGCCCTGCAAAAACAAGTTAGACGTCCTCTACTTTGTTGTTGCAAGTTTTACGTGGCTGCTACGGGCTGAGCAAGAACCGTTCTTAGCTATGCATCAAAACCATAACGATAGTTCGTCAAGTTAGTGTTGTTTTAACCTTCTCAAGGACCGGGCGTAGCCACACTCGGTTCAACTAAAGTTGAAGAAACTGACACCCGCCAGCCACCTGTGTGCAAAGCACATCGGTAGAACAAGTCTCACGTAAGCGTACGCGTAATGTCGGTTCGGGCCGCTTCATCCAACAATACCGCCGAACCAAAGTGTGACATGCTGGTAAGCAGTATGAATTTTATCGCCCACAAGTCACTTGTGTTCTACTCGTGCATATAACATCAACGCATAAAACCTGGCTCGGATGCCACTGTTGGGTAACGTAGAAATTTCAAAAAAATTCCTACGCACACGCAAGATCATGGTGATGCTTAGCAACGAGAGGGGAGAGTGTGTCCATGTACCCTCGTAGACCGAAAGCGGAAGCGTTTGCACAACACGGTTGATGTAATCGTACATCTTCACGATCCGACCGATCAAGTACCGAACGCACGACACCTCCGAGTTCAGCACACGTTCAACTCGATGACGTCCCTCGAACTCCGATCCAGCCGAGCTTTGAGGGAGAGTTCCGTCAGCACGACGGCATGGTGACGACGATGATGTTCTACCAACGCAGGGCTTCGCCTAAGCACATCTACGATATTATCGAGGTGGATTATGGTGGAGGGGGCCACCGCACACAGCTAAGAGATCCAAGGGATCAATTGTTGTGTCTATGGGGTGCCCCCTGGCCACGTATATAAAGGAGTGGAGGAGGGGACGGGCCGGCCCTCTCTATGGCGCTCCTTGGGGAGTCCTACTCCCACCGGGAGTAGGATTCCCCCTTTTCCATGCAGTAGGAGTAGGAGACAAGGAAGGGGAAGAGAGAAGAGAAGGAAGGAGGGGGCGCAGCCCCTCCCCCTAGTCCAATTCGGACTAGGCCTTGGGGAGCGCGCATCCTGCCTCTCTCTCTCCCCTAAAGCCCAATAAGGCCCATATACTTCTTCCACGTATTCCCGTAACTCCCTGGTACCCCCGAAAATATCCGAATCACTCGGAACCTTTCCGATGTCCGAATATAGTCGTCCAATTTATTGATCTTTACATCTCGATCATTTCGAGACTCCTCGTCATGTCCCCGTTCTCATCCGGGACTCCGAACTCCTTCGGTACATCAAAACACATAAACTCATAATATAACCATCATCGAACTTTAAGCGTGCGGACCCTACGGGTTCTAGAACTATGTAGACATGACCGAGACACGTCTCCGGTCAATAACCAATAGCGGAACCTGGATGCTCATATTGGCTCCTACATACTCTATGAAGATCTTTATCGGTCAAACCGCATAACAACATACGTTGTTCTCTTTGTCATCGGTATGTTACTTTCCCGAGATTCAATCGCCGGTATCTCAATACCCGGTATCTCAATACCTAGTTCAATCTCGTTACCGGCAAGTCTCTTTACTTGTTCCGTAATACATCATCCCGCAACTAACTCATTAGTTGCAATGCTTACAAGGCTTATATTGATGTGCATTACCGAGTGGGCCCAGAGATACCTCTCCGACAATCAGAGTGTCAAATCCTAATCTCGAAATACGCCAACCCGACAAGTACCTTCGGAGACACCTGTAGAGCACCTTTATAATCACCCAGTTACGTTGTGACGTTTGGTAGCACACAAAGTGTTCCTTCGATAAACGGGAGTTGCATAATCTCATAGTCATAGGAACATGTATAAGTCATGAAGAAAGCTATAGCAACAGACTAAACGATCAAGTGCTAAACTAACGGAATGGGTCAAGTCAATCACATCATTATACTAATGATGTGATCTCGTTAATCTAATGACAACTCTTTGTCTATGGCTAGGAAACATAACCATCTTTGATCAACAAGCTAGTCAAGTAGAGGCATACTAGTGACACTCTGTTTGTCTATGTATTCACACATGTATCATGTTTTCGGTTAATACAATTCTAACATGACTAATAAACATTTATCATGATATAAGGAAATAAATAATAACTTTATTATTGCCTCTAGGGCATATTTCCTTCAAAGGATGCCTCTCAGGAGAGGTCTATGTCTCTTTTTTCTTTTGCGGAAGGGAGAGGTCTATGTCCTAGGAAATACTTTCCTCGAAACTCATCCATTATGTATGTATAAATGGGTCTAACACATTGCAATTGAACTAGAGAATTGTTGTGTCTCTTCGTTTGTTTTTTTACTTTCGCCTAATGCTATAACCAGTTATCAGCACGCTCGTAACCGAGAGCGACTTGGTCACACATGAAAAAAAGAAGACATAAAGGGCCTCCGTGGACTTACCGAGCCATCTGGCTCATTGGACTTTCAGTTTAGTCCTCATGCTTGTTGTTTCCAGAAATTTAACTATAAGGTTATTGTTATTTGCTTTTTATATGCCCTAGGCTTCAAAGGAAATATACATGATACACCATTAAGTCTCGCAAAATTGCATGATAAAATTATTATGCATGTAAATTCGTCATGTTTATTCATATTATGTCGGTAATACCACTGCAAAGCAATATGTTGCATCCATTATTCACATAGAATATGGAACTTGCTTTCAAATTTGAAAAACATAAGGTAGTGAAGTGTATGATACTGTCTGACTATGCCAAATTTACATTTATGAATCACAAGATAATGAATAAATGGTACCTACTATTATTATAGATTATCCATCATTGTTGTGATGTTTATATTTTTAATCTTGACATGATGACTACCTTTATTTTGCACACGACTTTTGGATTTCATTATGGCAATAATGTTGGTGAGTACCTTCATGGATTTTTTCCAAATACTTGTCAAACTCATAGCATTTGTCTTTGGTTGTGACTGTAGTGTTACATACTCCATCAGGAGAGGAATCAAAGGCATTCGTGGCGACTATCTCGAATATTGTGCTTTGAAGAGAATTACGGAAAAAACTAGCATAATAGTCATAGCAATGTATTAGATTGCGTGCACAACTAAGAGGCTTGTGCACTTTATGGTAATTACCTTTATGTGTTTTAATTAACATAAGGTTGTAGAGGCTACGATCGATGGAAACCGTCCATAAGAGTGAGGTCTACACCACTTTGTGGTTGACTACCTCCATGTGTTTTAGGGAAATTAAAGGTTTACCCCTTTGAGGTGACTACCTTTAAATGGAAAATCTACACCACTTTGTGGTGATTATCATCTTGTTGAAGGCTTACCCTATGGTTCAGTAAGAATCTGTTGGGGGAACGTAGTAATTTCAAAAAAAATCCTACGCACCCGCAATATCCATCTAGGTGATGCATAGCAGCGAGAGGGGAGAGTGTTGTCCACATACCCTCGTAGACTGAAAGCAAAAGCGTTATGACAATGCCGTTGATGTACTCATATGTCTTCACGATCTGACCGATCCTAGTACCGAAAGTACGGCACCTCCGCGATCTACACACGTTCAGCTCGGTGACGTCCCACAAACTCTAGATCCAACTGAGGTCGAGGGAGAGTTTTGTCAGCACGATGGCATGATGAGGTGATGATGAAGTTACCGACGCAGAGCTTCGCCTAAGCACTACAATTATATGACCGAGTTGGAAATCTGTAGAGGGGGGCACCGCACACGGCTAAACAATCAACTTGTGTTTATATGGGGTGCCCCCTCCCTCGTATATAAAGGAGTGGAGGAGGGGAGGGCCGGCCCTCTCATGGCGCGTCCAAGGGGGGAGTCCTACTCCCGGTGGGAGTAGGATTCCCCTTTTCCCAAGTTGGAGTAGGAGAAGGATGAAGGATAAGAGAGGGAGAAGGAAAGGGGGGACGCCCCCCCACTCCAATTCGGATTGGGCTTGGGGGAGAACCTTGGCCGCCTCCTCCTCTCTCCCACTAAGGCCCAATAAGGCCCATAGACTCCCTGGGGGGGTTCCAGTAACCCTCCGGCACTCCGATAAATGCCCGAACTCACCCGGAACCATTCTGATGTCCAAACATAGCCTTCCAATATGTCGATCTTTATGTATCGACCATTTCAAAACTCCTCGTCATGTCCGTGGTCACATCCGGGACTCCAAACAACCTTCGGTACATCAAAACTCATAAACTCATAATACCGATCGTCATCGAACGTTAAGCGTGCAGACCCTACGGGTTCGAGAACTATGTAGACATGATCGAGACTCGTCTCTGGTCAATAACTAATAGCAGAACCTGGATGCTCATATTGGTTCCTACATATTTTACAAAGATCTTTATCGGTCGAACCGCATAACAACATACGTTGTTCCCTGATACGTCTCCGTCGTATCTATAATTTTTTTATTGTTCCATGCCAATATTATACACCTTCCATATACTTTTGGCAACTTTTTATACTATTTTTGGGACTAACATATTGATCCAGTGCCCAGTGCCAGTTCCTGTTTGTTGCATGTTTTTTGTTTCGCAGAAAATCCATATAAACGGAGTCCAAACGGAATAAAAACTGACGGAGATATTTTTGGAATATATGTGATTTTTGGGAAGAAGAATCAACGCGATACGATGCCCGAGGGGGCCACCAGGCAGGGGGCGCGCCCCAGGGGTTCAGGCGCGCCCGGGACCCTCGTGGACACCCCGTAAGGCGGCTGGAGCCCTTCTTTCACTGCAAGAAAGCTAATTTCTAGATAGAGATTGTGTCCAAAATTCAGCCCAATCGGAGTTACGGATCTCCGATTATAAAAGAAACGGTGAAAGGCCAGATCTGAGAGCCTAGAAACAGAGAGAGACAGAGAGACAGGTCCAATCTCGAAGGGGCTCTCGCCCCTCCCATGCCATGGAGGCCAAGGACCAGAGGGGAAACCCTTCTCCCATCTAGGGCGGAGGTCAAGGAAGAAGAAGAAGGGGGTCCCTCTCCCCCTCTCTTCCGGTGGCGCCGAAACGCTGTCGTGGCCACCATCATCATCAACGCGATCTTCACCAACACCTCCTCCATCTTCACCAACA
Organism: Aegilops umbellulata; assembly: GCA_032464435.1. Lineage (NCBI taxonomy): Eukaryota > Viridiplantae > Streptophyta > Magnoliopsida > Poales > Poaceae > Aegilops > Aegilops umbellulata. The sequence goes on from CP136055.1 coordinate 483,250,813, forward strand.
TCTCCATCACTGTCGGCGTTCTGGGAACAGGGGTCCCCAGACTTGCCTGCCTGCGGCCTGCGGCGTGGCTCGAGTGGGGGCCCAGCGCGGCCTAGCTTCATCAGCTCAAGCTCAAGACCCTCATGAGGGGCCAAGCCTCGCGGGGCGTATGACAGGAAGCTTCCTCAGGAGCAGCCTCATCAGGTAGGCTCCCGAGGAGGCGGAGAGATCAAGGCAGGGGTACCTCGCGAGGAGCCCGTGATGCAAGCCATGACAATCGAGACCAGGCGGGCGCTAGGCGGGCGCCGGCCTGTGTAGTGTCCTTGTTTCCCCTTCGGTGCAAAGGGAGCAAGCACATGCCAAGGCATCGGGCAAAGGTTACCATTTCGGTGCAACGAGACCAAGACCAGCAGAGCGGCAGGACAGAGGTCACCATGGAGCCCAAGACGGCGTCATCACCAGTGCTTTTGGCAGCTGAAGACCACCTTTGGTCAGGATAACTTGTACTAGATGTTCCCCTTCAAAATGGTCAATTGTTGGTGCCCTTCCCGCTCATTATTTGGGGAGAGGCCCAGGGCCTCTATAAATAGAGCTAGCCACCACAGAGTAGAGGCATCTGACCAGATCGAATAGAGCCCTAGAAGAGAGAGAGAGAGGCGATCGAACTCACCCAAACAGTTCATCACATCAGTTCAAGAACACCTCTCGCGTGGCTGTTCTTCCCCTGTACTGCTCATCATCAGCCCCTGAGGCAATCCACCACACCACACACTGGAGTAGGGTATTACACCACAACGGTGGCCCAAACCAGTATAAATCTTGTGTCCCTTGTGTTGTTCATCGTTTGCAGCTTAGATCACACGAGGAGATCGGACGTAGATCGATAGGGGAGAGATCTCCGCGCGCACCCCAGAGTTCGAACCTTAAGGGTCCGCCGGAACCCGAAATCCGACATTTGGCACGCCAGGTAGGGGTGCGCCGGAATCCTTCTATGATAAGAGGAACTCTTCACGAAGGGCGCGACGCTCCCGAGCCCTGGAGGAACTCTGGAGGAACTCTTTGCGAAGGGCGCGACGCTCCCGAGCGCGCCTGAGCACGTCTTCCGCATCACCCTCTGCCGCCGGAGTACGCGGAGGGCCCCGAGGCGGCACGCCCCCTCCCGGCGCGGGGCTGGGGGCTGGCGCCCTAGCCATCACCGAATGGACCCTCCGGGAACCCAGCCTGGCATCGGTCCACCCACGGAGGAGGAACTAAGGACGGACTTCAACCATTCACCATCTATGATAAGAGGAGGAACGCGGGGCAAGCCGGATGTGCCCCAGGAGGACCTGCGAAGAAAGGACGGCGGGCGCGCAAGCTCGAGGTGCCCGGTGGAACGGACCAATCCACCGACTGGTCCATCGACAGGGGTGCCGCTCGAGCTCGGCGCGACCAGGGTCAGCGGAGAAGGCGAAGCTTTGGGGGCTGGCTCCCGGGCCGACTCGGCGAATTTGGCAGGACGGGGCCTGAAAGGCCACAATCAGCCGCAGGGATAGCAAAGTTAATGAGCAGAGAAAGAACAAAACTTACTCGTCCATGGCAAAGTACCTCCTGCGCTTCAACAAGCGGCAAGGGCGGTCGTTGCCACCCAAGGCCTCCTTCCTCTTGCGGAGGGCCTCGAAGTCTATGCGGAACCAACCTAAGCACTCGGCGCAGGGGTCGGCCCGTGGCGCGGAAGAAGCGTCAAGATGATCAGCGCCGGAGGAGTCTGCCTGGGGGACGCTGTCAGGCATCGCCTCGCGAGGAACGGCTGGGGCCTCGGGAGCCCCGGTCTCGGGAACCATAGGCTGCAACTCCGCACCTGCCGCCCCTCCAGGGCGGGCCTCGGGCGACGCCGCCTTCGAGGCTTCTCGCGGCGTCGGCACCTCGACATCAGTCGCCTCAACTCCCGCCGGTTCTCGTCTCCCCGCCCTGTCACCTAAGGAAGGACCGCCGTGGGCGGCACGGGGAGCGACCATGGCGGCTGGGTTCTCACGGGGCCCCATGAAGCCAGCCGGGCGCAGCCCCCACTCGTCGAAGCTGGGCATCTGCCTCACAAAATCGGCCCTGCCAGAGCAAAGATACAAAAGGGCACCATCGCGCCGGAGGCTGCCTGGAGAAGGGTCACCGGTCAAGACCCTGAGCACCGTACGCAGCGCTTCAGGCGCCAGGTCCTCCTCCTGAAGTCGCATACGGTCTCTGTGCTCCGCAAAGTCCCACATCCGGCGAGAGTGACGCTGAAGAGGAGCAATGCGACATTGGAGGAACTCCCTCACCACCTTGGATGCTGTCACATTGAGCGCCCTGAAACTCTGGAAGCGGCGCCAGACGAAGGCGAGTCAGGGGATCGCGAGCACCTCATGATCCCAGTCTGGGTTGGGAACGGCAGGCGAGGTCGGGTGCGAGAGCAAGGGGCTGGGCACTCCAACGTCCACGTACAACCACCGCTCTCTGAACCTGGCCTCAGGAGGAGGAAGGCCGAAGTCGATCCCTGAAGCGGACGTCTCTGGCACGGCGAAGAAGGCCACACACCCTGAGCACTGAGTGGGGTCGCTCAGGCGCAGGAAAAAGAAGTGGCGCAGCAGGGAAACAGAAGGAGGAATGCCTATCATCGCCTCGCAAACAAAAGCGAAGACAACCAGAAGGGTAATGGACTCCGGCCCGAGGTGCATCATGCGGATCTGATAATGGGAGAGCACCGCGTTGAAGAAGGCGGAAAAGGGGGGAACCAGACCCGCCCACAAGGCATCGGCGAAGAATCGGACCTCCGTGACGATCCTATCAAGGGAGGCATGGGATGCAGGCCAGACTATGGTCCAGCCGCACTCGTTGAAGATAGGGGCAAGGGCAGAGCGGACCTTGTTCAAAGCTTCTGGGTTGAGTATGATTAACCGATCGATGGCGGGGGCTGCCACCGAAGGTGTGCGGGGCGAAGGCGTGGGCTTCTTTCCCTTTCCCTTCTTCGTCGGTGCCATGGTGATGGAAAGAGGGAAGAACTCGAGCCGTAATGGCGGCGGAGGTTGGAGCTCGAAGAAGAAGGAAATGTAGGAGGCGAGCGAGCAGCGGGAAGTGGAACAACTGTGTGCAACTACGGGTCCGTTTAGCCGGCCGCGTAACAAGGCATCGTGGGGAAGCGTAGGCGCCCATGTCCAATCAATCGCCATGCGGCGCCCAAGGCCGCAGGATATTGGGGCCCGCGGCGCTTCGCGCTTGCCCCTTCGCTTCTCTGCTAAGCCAAGCCCGAGCGCGCCTTGGGCCCAGGGGCTACTGTTGGCGTTCTGGGAACGGGGTTCCCCAGACTTGCTTGCCTACGCCTGCGGCATGGCTCAAGTGGGGGCCCAGCGCGGCCCAGCTTCATCAGCTCAAGCTCAAGACCCTCGCGAGGGGCCAAGCCTCGCGGGGCGGACGACAGGAAGCTTCCTCAGGAGCAGCCTCATCAGGCAGGCTCGCGAGGAGGCGGAGAGATCAAGGCAGGGGTACCTCGCGAGGAGCCCGTGACGCAAGCCATGACGATCGAGACCAGGCGGGCACCAGGCGGGCGCCGGCCAGCGCAGTGTCCTTGTTTCCCCTTCGGTGCAAAGGGAGCAAGCACAGGCCAAGGCATCGGGCAAAGGTTACCATTCCGGCGCAACGAGACCAAGACCAGCAAAGCGGCAGGACGGAGGTCACCGTGGAGCCCAAGACGGCGTCATCACCAGTGCTTTTGGCAGCCGAAGACCAACTTTGGTTAGGATAACCTGTACTAGATGTTCCCCTTCAAAATGGTCAATTGTTGGCGCCCTTCCCGCTCATTATTTGGGGAGAGGCCTAGGGCCTCTATAAATAGAGCTAGCCACCACAGAGTAGAGGCATCTGACTAGATCAGATAGAGTCCTAGAAGAGAGAGAGAGGTGATCGAACTCACCCAAACAGTTCATCGCATCAGTTCAAGAACACCTCTCGCGTGGCTGTTCTTCCCCTGTTCTGCTCATCATCAGCCCCTGAGGCAATCCACCACACCACACACTTGAGTAGGGTATTACACCACAACAGTGACCCGAACCAGTATAAATCTCGTGGCCCTTGTGTTGTTCGTCGTTTCCAGCTTAGATCACACGAGGAGATCGGATGTAGATCGGTAGGGGAGAGATCTCCGTGCGCACCCCAGAGTTCGAACCTTAAGGGTCTGCCGGAACCCGACATCCGACAATCACCTTTCCCCCTCTATCTACAGCGGTCCACTCTCCCACAACCCGCTGTACCCTCTACCTGAACATGGTGCTTTATGCTTCATATTATTATCCAATGATGTGTTGCCATCCTATGATGTCTGAGTAGTTTTTCGTTGTCCTATCGGTGGTCGATGAATTGCTATGATTGATTTAATTTGATTGTGGATATGTTGCTGTCCTTTGGTGCCGATCATATGAGCGCGCGCGTGGATCACACCATAGGATTAGTTGTATGTTGATAGGACTATGTATTGGAGGGCAAGAGTGACAGAAGCTTCTACCTAGCATAGAAATTGATGCATACGGGATTGAAGGGGGACCAATATCACTTAATGCTATGATTGGGTTTTACCTTAATGAACGTTATTAGTTGTGGATGCTTGATAATAGTTCCAATCATAAGTGCATAGAACTCTAAGTCAGGGATGGCATGCTAGCAGTGGCCTCTCCCACATAAAACTTGCTATCGGTCTAGTAAAGTAGTCAATTACTTAGGGACAATTTCGCAACTCCTACCACCACTTTCCACACTCACTATACTAAATTTATTGTGTCTTCATCTATACAGCCCCTACTTTTATTTATGCGCTCTTTATATTCTTGCAAACCTATCCAACAACACCTACAAAGTACTTCTAGTTTCATACTTGTTCTAGGTAAAGCGAACGTCAAGTGTGCGTAGAGTTGTATCAGTGGCCGATAGAACTTGAGGGAATATTTGTTCTACCTTTAGCTCCTCGTTGGGTTTGACACTCTTACTTATCGAAAGAGGCTACAATTGATCCCCTATACTTGTGGGTTATCAAGACATTTTTCTGGCGCCGTTGCCGGGGAGTCATAGCATGGGATGAATATTCTCGTGTGTGCTTGTTTGCTTTATCACTAAGTAATTTTTATTTGCTGTTCTTAGTTGTTCTTTATCTTTAGTTATGGATATGGAACATGAAATACCAAAAAATTAGGTTTACTTGCTACTCATGGAGATGGGGAACCTCCTAAAAACCCTCGATGATCATTATGTGAAAAATATTATGTACCACTTTGATAATCCTGAGAAAACCTCATTCAATTATGTAATGGGAGACACGTTAGACCAACGTGAATACTTTAGGGATTATCGCTTGACTCAAAAAGGGAAACTATTATGGGATCAAATTTATATGTTAAAGTGGTATGCTTGGCAAGTATGCTTGAGATATGATTATACTTGTTGCTCTAGGATGAAGGCTCCACACCTTCCCTTTTTAATGCAAATCTAATGATAATGAAACCTTGGCTTCTTATGCTAGAGGTATATATGATTACTATGATGTGGAACAAATAGAAGAATTTGTTGCTTTTATGGGTGCTTATGAAATTGAATCTATGTTCAAAGAGTTTGAAAATCTTTATGATGCTGTTTATAGACCTGAAAATTTAGCTATCCTTAAATATTGTTATGCCAATTATGAATTCAATTCTGATATTGATGCATTTATTGAGAAAGTCTCCCTGTCCAAGAAGAGACTAATATTTTGCAGGAATCTATGGAAGAAGAAATTGATGAAACTTTGAGCTCATTGGATGAAAAAGATGAGGAGGAGAGCGAAGAACAAAAGGAGGAAGAGTGGATTAGCTACCCGTGCCTACCTTCCAATGAGAGTAACTCTTCAACTCATACATTGTTTAATTTCCCTTCGTGCTTACCGAAGGATGATTACTATGATGATTGTTATGATCCCGTTGATTCTTTTGAAATATCCCTTTTTTATGATGCTTGCTATGCTTGTGGCCAAGATGCCAATATGAATTATGCATATGGAGATGAACTTGCTATAGTTCCTTATGTTAAACATGAGATTGTTGCTATTGCACCCACGCATGATAGTCCTATTATCTTTTTGAATTCTCCCGACTACACTATATCGGAGAAGTTTGCACTTATTAAGGATTATATTGATGGGTTGACTTTTACCATTGCACATGATGATTTTGATGAATATAATATGCATGTGCTTGCTGCTCCTACTTGCAATTATTATGAGAGAGGAACTATATCTCCACCTCTCTATGTTTCCAACATGGTAAAATTGCAAGGAACTGATTATACTATGCATTGGCCTTTACTATGTGTGCATGAATTGTTCTATTATGACATGCCGATGCATAGGAAGAGAGTTATACTTCATCATTTATTGATATATGTTTCTTTGTGCTCACTACTAAATGCCAAATCATTGCTAATTAAAATTGGCTTTGATATACCTTGGGATCCGGGTGGATTCACTACTTGAGCACTATATGCCTAGCTTAATGGCTTTAAAGAAACGCTGCCAGGGAGACAACCCGGAAGTTTCAGAGAGTCATTTATTTCTGTTTAGTGCTTTCATATAGTTTAAAAAATAAATAAAGAGGGGAACCCAAAATTTTCAAAAAGAAAAGTAAAAGTGAGATAGACGAGCATTGTGAAAGTGGGGGACGTCCTTGAACTTTGTTCATGCCCATGGAAACTTTGTGAATCTTAATTACAGAAATTTTTCAACAAAAATAATTATCACTTTGTACAATTCCATTGTATTATAAAAATAATGTGCCAAGGTTTGCCTTTAGGATGTTTACAATGCATGTTGGTTTGTACGGTGCAGGATAGAAACTTTGGCTGTAGTACGCGATTTTACATTTTTTTACTGGAATGTCAAATGGTTCTGATTATTTTTTCAATGTCTTTCTATACAAATTGTTTATTTTTACTAATTATGGCAGAATTTTTAAAGTATCAGAAGTATGCTGAATGTTCAGATTATTACAGACTGTTCTGTTTTAGACAGATTCTGTTTTTGATGCATAGTTTGCTTGTTTTGATGAAACTATTGATTTATATCAGTGCATTAAGCCATGGAAAAGTTATATTATAGTATATATAATACAAAAACAAAATATGAATTGGTTTTCAACAGTACTTAGAGTAGTGATTTGCTTTATTATACTAACGGATCTTACCGAGTTTTTTGTTGAAGTTTTGTGTGGATGAAGTGTTTGATGATCGAGAAGGTCTCGATGTGACAAGAAGGAAGAGAGGCAAGATCTCAAGCTTGGGGATTCCCAAGGCACCCCAAGTAAATATTCAAGGAGACTCAAGCGTCTAAGCTTGGGGATGCCCCGGAAGGCATCCCCTCTTTCTTCAACAAGTATCAGCATGTTTTCGGATTCGTTTCGTTCATGCGATATGTGCAAATCTTGGAGCGTCTTTTGCATTTAGTTTTCACTTTTCTTTTATGCACCATGCTGGTATGAGATAGTCCTTGGTTTATTTATAGAGTGCTCTATGCACTTCACTTATATCTTTTGAGTATGGCTTTATAGAATGCTTCATGTGCTTCACTTATATCATTTGAAGTTTGGATTGCATGTTTCTCTTTACATAGAAAACCGCCATTTGTAGAATGCTCTTTTGCTTCACTTATATTTTTTAGAGCGTGGGCATATCTTTTGTAGAAATAATTAAACTCTCTTACTTCACTTATATCTATTTAGAGAGATGACAGGAACTGGTCATTCACATGGTTAGTCATAAAATCGTACATAAAACTTGTAGATCACTGAATATGATATGTTTGATTCCTTGCAATAGTTTTGCTATATAAAGATGGTGATATTAGAGTCATGCTAGTGGGTAGTTGTGGATTATTAGAAATACTTGTGTTGAGATTTGTGATTCCCGTAGCATGCATGTATGGTGAGTCGTTATGTAACGAAGTCGGAGCATGAGGTATTTATTGATTGTCTTCCTTATGAGTGGCGGTCGGGGACGAGCGATGGTCTTTTCCTACCAATCTACCCCCCTAGGGGCATGCGTAGTACTACTTTGCTTCGAGGGCTAATAAACTTTTGCAATAAGTATATGAGTTCTTTATGACTAATGTGAGTCCATGGATTATACACACTCTCACCCTTCCATCATTGCTAGCCTCTTCGGTACCGTGCATTGCCCTTTCTCACCTCGAGAGTTGGTGCAAACTTCGCCGGTGCATCCAAACCCCATGATATGATACGCTCTATCACACATAAGCCTCATTATATCTTCCTCAAAACAGCCACCATACCTACCTATCATGGCATTTCCATAGCCATCCCGAGATATATTGCCATGCAACTTCCATCATCATCATATACATGACTTGAGCATTTACTGTCATATTGCTTTGCATGATCGTAAGATAGCTAGCATGATGTTTTCATGGCTTGTCCTTTTTTTGATGTCATTGCTACGCTAGATCATTGCACATCCCGGTACACCACCGGTGGCATTCATATAGAGTCATATCTTTGTTCTAGTATCGAGTTGTAATATCGAGTTGTAATATCGAGTTGTAAGTAAATAAAAGTGTGATGATCATCATTATTAGATCATTGCCCCAGTGAGGAAAGGATGATGGAGACTATGATTCCCCCACAAGTCGGGCTGCGACTCCGAACTTTAAAAATAAATAAAAGAGGCCAAAGAAGCCAAATAAAAAATAAAAAAGAGAGGCCAAAGAAGCCCACCATAAAAAAACAAAAAAAAGAAAATAAGAGAAAATAAAAAAATGAGAGAAAAAGAGAGAAGGGGCAATGTTACTATCATTTTACCACACTTGTGCTTTAGAGTAGCACCATGTTCTTCATATAGAGAGTCTCTTGAGTTATCACTTTCATATACTAGTGGGATTTTTCATTATAGAACTTGGCTTGTATATTCCAATGATGGGCTTCCTCAAATGCCCGAGGTCTTCATGAGCAAGCAAGTTGGATGCAAACCCACTTAGTTTTCAGTTTGAGCTTTCATACACTTTATAGCTCTAGTGCATCTGTTGCATGACAATCCCTACTCCTCACATTGACATCAATTGATGGGCATCTCCATATCCCGTTGATTAGCCGCGTCAATGTGAGACTTTCTCCTTTTTGTCTTTTCCACACAACCTCCACCATCATATTCTATTCCACCTATAGTGCTATGTCCATGGCTCACGCTCTTGTATTGCGTGAGGGTTGAAAAGGCTGAAGCGCGTTAAAAAGTATGAACCAATTGCTCGGCTTGTCATCGGGGTTGTGCATGCTTTGAATATTTTGTGTGGTGAAGATGGAGCATAGCTAGACTATATGATTTTGTAGGGATAACTTTCTTTGGCCATGTTATTTTGAAAAGACATGATTGCTTTATTAGTAGGCTTGAAGTATTATTGTTTTTATGTCAAATGATAGACTATTGCCTTGAATCACTCGTGTCTTAATATTCATGCCATGATTAGATACATGATCAAGATTATGCTAGGTAGCATTCCACATCAAAAATTTTCTTTTTTATCATTTACCTACTCGAGGATGAGCAGGAATTAAGCTTGGGGATGCTGATACGTCTCCGTCGTATCTATAATTTTTGATTGTTCCATGCCAATATTATACAACTTCCATATACTTTTGGCAACTTTTTATACTATTTTTGGGACTAACATATTGATTCAGTGCCCAGTGCCAGTTCCTGTGTGTGGCATGTTTTTTGTTTCGTAGAAAATCCATATCAAACAGAGACCAAACGGAATAAAAACTGACGGAGATTTTTTTGGAATATATGTGATTTTTGGGAAGAAGAATCAACGCGATACGATGCCCAAGTGGGCCACGAGGCCGGGGGCGCGCCCCAGGGGGTCAGGCGTGCCCTGGACCCTAGTGGCCACCCCGAGGGCGGTTGGAGCCCTTCTTTCGCCGCAAGAAATCTAATTTCCGGATAGAGATCGTGTCCAAAATTCAGCCCAATCGGAGTTACGGATCTCCGGTTATAAAAGAAACGGTGGAAGGCCAGATCTCAGAGCGCAGAAATAGAGAGAGACAGATCCAATCTCGGAGGGGCTCTCGCCCCTCCCATGCCATGGAGGCCAAGGACCAGAGGGGGAACCCTTCTCCCATCTAGGGAGGAGGTCAAGGAAGAAGAAGAAGGGGCCCCCTCTCCCCCTCTCTTCCGGTGGCGCCGGAACGCTGCCGTGGCCACCATCATCATCACCGCGACCTTCAGCAACACCTCCGCCATCTTCACCAACATATCCATCACCTTATCCCCTCTATCTACAGTGGTCCACTCTCCCGCAACCCGCTGTACCCTCTACTTGAACATGGTGCTTTATGCTTCATATTATTATCCAATGATGTGTTAGCATCCTATGATGTCTGAGTAGTTTTTCGTTGTCCTATCGGTGGTCTATGAATTGCTATGATTGATTTAATTTGCTTGTGGTTATGTTGTTGTCCTTTGGTGCCCATCATATGAGCGCGCGCGTGGATCACACCATAGGGTTAGTTGTATGTTGATAGGACTATGTATTGGAGGCCAAGAGTGACAGAAGCTTCTACCTAGCATAGAAATTGATGCATATGGGATTGAAGGGGGACCAATATCACTTAATTATATGGTTGGGTTTTACCTTAATGAACGTTATTAGTTGCGGATGCTTGCTAATAGTTCCAATCATAAGTGCATAGAATTCCAAGTCAGGGATGACATGCTAGCAGTGGCCTCTCCCACATAAAACTTGCTATCAGTCTAGTAAAGTAGTCAATTGCTTAGGGACAATTTCGCAACTCCTACCACCACTTTTCCACACTCGCTATACTAACTTTATTGTGTCTTCATCTAAACAGCCCCTACTTTTATTTACGCGCTCTTTATATTCTTGCAAACCTGTCCAACAACACCTACAAAGTACTTCTAGTTTCATACTTGTTCTAGGTAAAGCGAATGCCAAGCGTGCGTAGAGTTGTATCGGTGGTCGATAGAACTTGAGGGAATATTTGTTCTACCTTTAGCTCCTCGTTGGGTTCGACACTCTTAATTATCGAAAGAGGCTACAATTGATCCCCTATATTTGTGGGTTATCATTCCCTTTGTCATCGGTATGTTACTTGCCCGAGATTCGATCGTCGGTATCCTCATACCTAGTTCAATCTCATTACCGACAAGTCTCTTTACCTGTTCCATAATGCATCATCCCGTAACTAACTCATTATTCACATTGCTTGCAAGGCTTATAGTGATGTGCATTACCTAGAGGGCCCAGAGATACCTCTCTGACAATAGGAGTGACAAATCCTAATCTCAATCTATGCCAACTCAACAAACACCATCAGAGACACCTGTAGAGCATCTTTATAATCAACCAGTTACGTTGTGACGTTTGATAGCACACAAAGTGTTCCTCCAGTATTCGGGAGTTGTATAATCTCATTAGCCTCCTCACTAATTGGTGTAGTAGTCACAAGAACTGATTTCTGTCATGAACTACTTTCCAATATGGGACCAGGTACATTTACCTCATCAAGTTCTACTTTCCTCCCACTCATTTCTTTCGAGAGAAACTCCTTCTCTAGAAAGGATCCATTCTTAGCAACGAATGTCTTGCCTTCGGATCTATGATAGAAGGTGTACCCAACAACCTCCTTTGGGTATCCTATGAAGACACATTTCTCCGATTTGGGTTCGAGCTTATCAGGTTGAAGCTTTTTCACATAAGCATCGCAGCCCCTAACTTTAAGAAACGACAACCTGGGTTTCTTGACAAACCACAGTTCATAAGGTGTCGTCTCAACGGATTTAGATGGTGCCCTATTTAACGTGAGTGAAGCCGTCTCTAAAGCATAACCCCAAAACGGTAGCGGTAAATCGGTAAGAGACATCATAGACCGCACCATATCTAGTAAAGTACGATTACGACGTTCGGACACACCATTACGCTGTGGTGTTCCGGGTGGCGTGAGTTGCGAAACTATTTCGCATTGTTTCAAATGAAGACCAAACTCATAACTCAAATATTCTCCTCCACGATCAGATCACGGAAACTTTATTTTCTTGTTACGATGATTTTCCACTTCACTATAAAACTCTTTGAACTTTTCAAATGTTTTAGACTTATGTTTCATCAAGTAGATATACCCATATTTGCTCAAATCATCTGTGAAGGTGAGAAAATAAGGATACCCGCCGCGAACCTCAATGTTCATTGGACCACATACATCAGTATGTATGATTTCCAATAAATATGTTGCTCGTTCCATTGTTCCGGAGAACGGAGTTTTAGTTATCTTGCCCATGAGGCATGGTTCGCAAGTACCAAGTGATTCATAATCAAGTGATTCCAAAAGTCCATCAGAATAGAGTTTCTTCATGCGCTTTACACCAATATATGACCCAAATGGCAGTGCCGCAAATAAGTTGCACTATCATTATCAACTCTGCATCTTTTGGCTTCAATATTATGAATATGTGTGTCACTACTATCGAGATTCAACAAAAATAGACCACTCTTCAAGGGTGCATGACCATAAAAGATATTACTCATATAAATAGAACACCCATTATTCTCAGATTTAAATGAATAACCGTCTCTTATCAAACAAGATCCAGATATACTGTTCATGCTTAATGCTGGCACCAAATAACAATTATTCAGGTCTAAAACTAATCCCGAAGGTAGATGTAGAGGTAGCATGCCGACGGCGATCACATCGACTTTGGAACCATTTCCTAAGATTCGATCGTCGGTATCCTCATACCTAGTTCAATCTCGTTACCGGCAAGTCTCTTTACTCGTTCCGTAATGCATCATCCCGTAACTAACTCATTAGTCACATTGCTTGCAAGGCTTATAGTGATGTGCATTACCGAGAGGGCCCAGAGACACCTCTCCGACAATCAGAGTGACAAATCCTAATCTCGATCTATGCCAACTCAACAAACACCATCGGAGACACTTGTAGAGCATCTTATAATCACCCAGTTACGTTGTGACGTTTGATAGCACACAAAGTGTTCCTCCGGTATTTGGGAGTTGCATAAGCTCATAGTCATAGGAACATGGATAAGTCATGAAGAAAGCAATAGCAACAAACTAAACGAGCATTGTGCTAAGCTAACGGATGGGTCAAGTCAATCACATCATTCTCTAATGATGTGATCCCGTTAATCAAATGACAACTCATGTCTATGGCTAGGAAACTTAACCATCTTTGATTCAACGAGCTAGTCAAGTAGAGGCATACTAGTGACACTCTGTTTGTCTATGTATTCACACATGTACTAAGTTTTCGGTTAATACAATTCTAGCATGAATAATAAACATTTATCATGATATAAGGAAATATAAATAACAACTTTATTATTGCCTCTAGGGCATATTTCCTTTAGAATCACCATGGACGTGATTATCCTTAGCCGTAACATTTTCATCCTACTTAAATAATGCACGAGCATTTGATGCAACATGAAATCCAACATCTGGTTGACATTTTATGAAAGAAAATGTGATGCGATGACATTAGGTGTGAGTAATTATTTAACATGGGCCATGGACATTAACGATTTTTCAACTTGTGGGCTTGCTGCCACAGAAAATCCACCCGCAGAGAATATCATGGCTATTTATAAGATAGCTAAAATTTGCATGTTTGCATTCCTATGCATCGCCTCAACTCAATTATCAAAATGAGTGTTTAATGGATATTGAATATCCATTTTCCCTTTGGGACTCCATTCAGGAGAGATATGTTGTCATAAGCATCACAAAAATGACAATTTGTTCATACTCAGGACTTCAGGTCTGTTGAAGGTTATAATTTAGTTGTCTATAAATCAACACTAAGTTGAAATTATGTAATAAGGAAGTTTCAAGTGTAGATCCAATTGTCATACTACAATTTATGTTCTCCTATGATGGTAAACAGAAGCACCATCTTCATTACAGGCTGAAAAACATGTTGAACTGATGAAGAGTCATTAGGTTCACCTCGCGGGTGCGAAACCATTGCATGAAATCTGTGCTAGTGCGCTTAGTACTAAGTCATTTAGTGGTCAGAGAACCACATGGAGTTGAATGTAAAATGAGGGCAAAATGACAAGAAGAAATGAAGTGTAGTTCTCAAATGGGAATGAGTCATTTAAGATAAATGATACAAAGACAACTATCAAGTTTTCACAGTGGTGGTTCTATGAAATATTGTACAAATGATTACCATACGTCGAAGCAGCTATGTACTCCGCTTCACACGTAGATCCCGCCACGACGCTTTGCTTAGAACTGCACCAACTTACAGCTCCACCGTTCAATATAAATACATATCCAGTTTGTGACTTAGAGTCATCCAGATCAGTGTCAAAGCTTGCATCAACATAACCATTTACGGCGAGATCTTTGTCACCTCCATAAACGAGAAACATATCGTTAGTCCTTTTCAGGTATTTGAGGATGTTCTTGACCGCTGTCCAGTGATCCACTCCTAGATTACTTTGGTACCTCCCTGCTAAACTGATAGCAAGGCACACATCAGGTCTGGTACACAGCATTGCATACATGATAGAACCTATGGTTGAAGCATAGGGAATGACTATCATTTTCTCTCTATCTTCTGCAGTGGTCAGGCATTGAGTCTGCCTCAATTTCACACCTTGTAACACTGGCAAGAACCCTTTCTTTGCTTGATCCATTTTGAACTTCTTCAAAAATTTATCAAGGTATGTGCTTTGTGAAAGTCCAATTAAGCGTCTTGATCTATCTCTATAGATCTTGATGCCCAATATATAAGCAGCTTCACCGAGGTCTTTCATTGAAAAACTCTTATTCAAGTATCATTTATGCTATCCAGAAATTCTATATCATTTCCAATCAACAATATGTCATCCACATATGATATTAGAAATTCTACAGAGCTCCCACTCACTTTCTTGTAAATACAGGCTTCTCCAAAAGTCTGTATAAAACCATATGCTTTGATCACACTATCAAAACTTTTATTCCAACTCCGAGATGCTTGCACCAGTCCATAAATGGATCGCTGGAGCTTGCACACTTAGTTAGCATCCTTTGGATTGATAAAACCTTCAGGTTGCATCATACACAACTCTTCTTCCAGAAATCCATTTAGGAATGCGGTCTTTATATCTATTTGCCAAATTTCATAATCATAAAATGCAGCAATTGCTAACATGATTCAGACGGACTTAAGCATCGCTACGGGTGAGAAGGTTCCGTCGTAGTCAACTCCTTGAACTTGTCGAAAACCTTTCGCAACAAGTCGAGCTTTGTAGAAAGTAACATTACCGTCAGTGTCAGTCTTCTTCTTGAAGATCCATTTATTCTCGATGGCTTGCCGATTGAAAACCCACAAGTATAGGGGATCGCAACAGTTTTCAAGGGTAGAGTATTCAACCCAAATTTATTGATTCGACACAAGGGGAGCCAAAGAATATTCTCAAGTATTAGTAGTTGAGTTGTCAATTCAACCACACCTGGATAACTTAATATCTGCAGCAAAGTAATATGGAAGTAACGGTAACGGTAGCAAAAGTAATATTTTTGGGTTTTGTAATGATTGTAACAGTAACAACAGAAAATTAAATAAGCGAAGAACAATATGTGAAAAGCTCATAGGCATTCGATCGGTGATGGAGAATTATGCCGGATGTGGTTCATCATGTAACAATCATAACATAGGGTGACACAGAACTAGCTCCAATTCATCAATGTAATGTAGGCATGTATTCCGAATATAGTCATACATGATTATGGAAAAGAACTTGCATGACATCTTTTGTCCTACCCTCCCGTGGCAGCGGGTTCCTAATGGAAACTAAGGGATATTAAGGCCTCCTTTTAATAGAGTACCGGACCAAAGCATCAACACATAGTGAATACATGAACTCCTCAAACTACGGTCATCACCAGGAGTGGTCCCGATTATTGTCACTTCGGGGTTGCCGGATCATAACACATAGTAGGTGACTATAGACTTGTAAGATAGGATCAAGAACTCACATATATTCATGAAAACATAATAGGTTCAGATCTGAAATCATGGCACTCGGGCCCTAGTGACAAGCATTAAGCATAGCAAAGTCATAGCAACATCAATCTCAGAACATAGTGGATACTAGGGATCAAACCCTAATGAAACTAACTCGATTACATGATAAATCTCATCCAACCCATCACCGTTCAGCAAGCCTACGATGGAATTACTCACGCACGGCGGTGAGCATCGTGAAATTTGTGATGGAGGATGGTTGATGATGATGATGGCGACGGATTCCCCTCTTCGGAGCCCCAAACGGACTCTAGATCATCCCTCCCAAGAGAGTTTAGGGCTTGGCGGCGGCTCCGTATAGTAAAACGCGATGAAACTTTCTCTCTGGTTTTTTTCTCCCCGAACACGAATATATGGAGTTGGAGTTGAGGTTGGTGGAGCTCCAGGGGGCCCGCGAGGCAGGGGGCGCGCCCCCCACCCTCGTGCCCAGGGTGTGGCCCCCCTGACCTTGATTCTTTCGCCAATATTTTAATATTTTCCAAAAATAATCTTCGTGAAGTTTCCGGTCATCCCGAGAACTTTTGTTTCTGCACATAAATAGCACCATGGCAATTCTGCTCAAAACATCGTCAGTTCGGGTTAGTTCCATTCAAATCACGCAAGTTAGAGTCCAAAACAAGGGCAAAAGTGTTTGGAAAAGTAGATACGACGGAGACGTATCAACTCCCCCAAGCTTAAACCTTTGCTTGTCCTCAAGCAATTCAGTTGATAAACTGAAAGTGATAAAGAAAAAACTTTTACAAACTTTGTTTGCTCTTGTTGTTGTAAATATGTAAAGCCAGCATTCAAGTTTTCAGCAAAGAGTATGAACTAACCATATTCACAATAACATTTAGGTCTCATGTTTACTCATATCAATGGCATAATCAACTAGCGAGCAATAATAATAAATCTTGGATGACAACACTTTCTCAAAACAATCATGATATGATATAACAAGATGGTATCTCGCTAGCCCTTTCTGAGACCGCAAAACATAAATGCAGAGCACCTTTAAAGATCAAGGACTGACTACACATTGTAATTCATGGTAAAAGAGATCCAATCATAGTCATACCCAATATAAATTAATAGTAATGGATGCAAATGACAGCGGTGCTCTTCAGCTGGTGCTTTTTAATAAGAGGGTGATGACTCAACATAAAAGTAAATAGATAGGCCCTTCGCAGAGGGAAGCAGGGATTTGTAGAGGTGCCAGAGCTCGGTTTTGAAATAGAGATAAATAATATTTTGAGCGGTATACTTTTCATTGTCAACATAACAACCAAGAGATGGCGATATCTTCCATGCTACACACATTATAGGCGGTTCCCAAACAGAATGGTAAAGTTTATACTCCCCCTCCACCAACAAGCATCAATCCATGGTTGGCTCGAAACAACGAGTGCCTCCAACTAGCAACATCCCTGGGGGAGTTTTGTTTACAATTATTTTGATTTGATTTGCATAAATCATGGGACTGGGCATCCCGGTGACCAGCCATTTTCTCATGAGTGAGGAGCGGAGTCCACTCCTCTTGAGAATAACCCGCCTAGCATGGAAGATACGAACATCCCTAGTTGATACATGAGCTATTTGAGCATACAAAACAGAATTTCATTTGAAGGTTTAGAGTTTGGCACATACAAATTTACTTGGAACGGCAGGTAGATACCGCATATAGGAAGGTATGGTGGACTCATATGGAATAACTTTGGGGTTTAAGGGATTGGATGCACAAGCAATATTCCCGCTTAGTACAAGTGAAGGCTAGCAAAAGACTGGGAAGCGACCAACTAGAGAGCGACAACAGTCATGAACATGCATTAAAATTAATAAACATTGAGTGCAAGCATGAGTAGGATATAATCCACCATGAACATAAATATCGTGAAGGCTATGTTGATATTGTTTCAACTACATGTGTGAGCATGTGCCAAGTCAAGTCACTCGAATCATTCGAAGGAGGATACCACCCCATCATACCACATCACAACCATTTTAATAGCATGTTGGCACGCAAGGTAAACCATTATAAACTCCTAGCTAATTAAGCATGGCATAAGTAACTATAATCTCTAATTGTCATTGCAAACATGTTTATTCATAATAAGTTGAATCAGGAACGATGAACTAATCATATTTACAAAAACAAGAGAGGTCGAGTTCATACCAGCTTCTCTCATCTCAATCAATTCATCATATATCGTCATTATTGCCTTACACTTGCACGACCGGACAATGTGAATAATAATAATAGTGCACTTGCATTGGACTAAGCTGGAATCTGTGAGCATTCAATAAACAGGAGAAGACAAGGCAATATGGGCTCTTGGTTAAATCAACAATAATGCATATAAGAGCCACTTCAACAATTTAATCATGGTCTTCTCCTATCGACCCCCAAAGAAAAGAAAAAGAAATAAATCTATTTACACGGGAAAGCTCCCAACAAGCAAAAGAAGAACAAGAAATCTTTTGGGGTTTTCTTTTTAATTACTATTGCTACAGCAAGAAAAGTAAACTAGCTAAAGGCTACAATTATTTTTTTGTTTTTCTTAAGGTTTATCAAACACACAAGAAGAAAGCAAGAAAAAGAAAATAAACTAGCATGGATATTACAATGAAAAAGTATGAGCACCGACATCTAGCAATGAGTGTGTGAACATAAATGTAATGTCGGTGGGAAATACGTACTCCCCCAAGCTTAGGCTTTTGGCCTAAGTTGGTCTATTGCCACGGCTGGCCTGGAGGATATCCAAAGTTGTAGTTGGGGTCGTACTGAGATGCAGCAGTCATTGCATCGTGGGCTGCAGCTTGGAGGCGAGCTATCTCAGCCCTCCTCTTATACTCGTCCACCTCTTCTCTGGTTATGTAATATCTCCCCTTTGCCTGAAAGTCAAAGAAAGTAGAAGCAGGGAGAGCGACGTGATAGGTGCATCGTCTGTCAAAAATTAGTCGGTACTAGAGGAACTGATCGTTCCTCTCAACAAAACGATGATGCACCATAGCCTCATAATCTAAATAAGCAGGAGGCAACTTAATATCATCCTCACGTATAGTTATACCAAGAAAATTAGCTATACGGGTTGCATAAATTCCACCAAAGAAATCTCCATTAAATCTATTATGATGCAGCCTACGTGCAACAATGGCTCCCAAATTATAATGTTTATCTCCTAACACAGCACTCCTGAGAATACTGAGGTCAGGGACACACATGTGACATGATTCATCCTTACCATTTATGCACCTACCTATGAAGAGAGAAAAATAATGTAAAGTAGGAAAATGAATGCTCCCTATGGTAGCTTGTGCTATGTCTCTAGATTCCCCACAGTTATACTAGCAAGAAAATCTCTAAATTCAGATTTGCGAGGTTCACTACTACTACCCCATTGTGGAAGTTTGCAAGCAGTGGTAAAATCCTCTAAGTCCATAGTATAAGAATTTTCATAAAGATCAAACAGGATAGTTTGAGAATTGCATGTAGATGAAAATTCAAACCTCTTCACAAAGGAACTAGTGAGATAGTGGTACTGACGACACTTTTCTACCTCGGAGCTCACAAGGTCAGCGTTACGCAAATATGCGTTAAATTCTTCCTTGATTCCTGCTTGATCCATGAAGTCCTCTGAAGGCCATTCACAAGGCCGCACTAGAGCGTCCCTTGGTGGTTCATCATCAGCATCACGCATTGCAAGCCTGGGTCCTTGCTTCCTTGAAGGACCACCTTGGTACATTTTCCTAAACATATTTCTTCCTCTGATTTTTTTTTGAAATTTTTAGTAACTTCAAATAAAAGTGAACCAAGCTCAACAAAATTGATAGCAACTACTCCTACAAGTGCCTAGAGCCTATATCAGGCATTAGAACTACTTGGAACCATATAAATTTGACATGCAAGCTCAAGAACATGGTCACCTAGGCAGCACAAATTTGCAATGAGTAAAGCACTAGAACAAAAACTAATTGGACCAATGGAGGAGTCACATACCAAGGAACAATCCCCCAAAGCAGTTTTGTGAGAGGTGCTTTGAGCAAGGAGATCGAAAATCGCAGCAAAATGAGCTAGAACTCGTGCTTGGGCTGGTTGGTGATTTTTTTGGGAGGAAGAGGAAGTATGTGGGTGCAGGAATAAGTGGAGGGGAGCCACCATGGGCCCACGAGGCAGGGGGCGCACCCAGGGGGGTGGGCGTGCCCTGGACCCTCGTGCCCAGGTGCTTGCCCCCCTGCTGTGTTCTCAGTGCCAAATATTCCAGAAAACACTACTAGAAACTACCATTTTACCTAGGGCCAAGTCCTTTACCTAGAGCTCATTGGCCTCCACTAAGGAAAGAAAAGCAATGAACAGTATACCCTAGGGGAAGTTGAATTTTCAGCAAAAAAAACAAAGTTGGAAACAAACTTCCCCTAAAGCCACGAAGGCGTGCCCACTGTTGCTGCCCGCGCCATTTTTGTCGGCAGCACGCCTTTTATTTCGTCCCACACGGTGGGCCCCATTGGACAGTGGGAAAGTTAAGGGAGAAAGGGCGCGCGAGAGGTGGAAAAATTTCGGCAGGTTAGGTTTATCCTCTGTTTCGCCTTCCGCCACCAGGGTAAAACAAAGCCCCCTCCTCTCCCCAAGATTTCCCCTCCAGCCGCCGCGCCGCGCCCAGCCCCGCCGCGCCCCGCCGCACGGCCCCTGCTCCTCTCAACCTGGTCCATGCTCAGGCGCGATGCGCCCCATCGCAGGACCGTTAGTACTCACCGCTCGGCCATCCTCCAGCCGGATCCGCCCCACTGCACGGCCTCTGCTCCTCCCTGCTCGGCCAGATCCACCCATACCGCATCTTCATGCCCAGCCATGGCGACGCGCGTTGATCCATTGGCTGCGACTGATGGGGTTTCCACGGCCACGCCGACCGATGCGATGTCTCGCACCACTAGTGTCGAGAACACCGCGACGCCCTTGGTGGCTGCGCTGCCGGTGGACCATAGTGACCGCCGGAGAACACTGAGGGCGAGTACTCGGGGGTCGAGCACGAGGTCATCCCGGGGTCATAGAGAGCCTCAAGGTATGGATAGACGTCACCCTTTCCCTTTGCTCCATGTTGTTTATTTAGAGGATCCCCTTCAATCCTTCACCTATTCGTTGGTTGATGATTGCGTCCAATCGCTGGTACATGGTACGCCATTGGTGGATTGTGTCAGAACATAGTTAGTCCGTAGTTGATATGAGAATTTCATATTGCAAAGTTGCCCACTATTAGTGAGAGTATATTACATGATTTACCTGCGTTAACGTGATGCTATCAGCATGTTATCTATCTCAATACATGTAAAATTGAGCAGTCTGAATTTGTGACCATGATAATATAGTTAACTACGATACTTTTAGAAATGTGCTCAAGTCCTGGATCGTTCGGTGATGAGACCACCTCAAGTTCTGGTATATATCCAATAAAAGTGCATACATATGAAGATGCATGAATACGAGTGAGCCGATCAACCATTTAAAGTTTGGTCAAAATGTAGATATTTAAATGTATCGAGTAGGATATATTCACGCAGTCTATCTATTAGTTATTATAGAATGCATTACTGTTTGATAGTTTCTTCCAGTCTCTTTTTGCTAGCTATTTGTAATGCAAACTTATATTGTTGGTTTTGCTGTTTATATTTCTGTACACATAGAACTGATAACTGTAGCTACTTACGACGTGTTGGTTCATAGTTGCTACACTTCTATAGTGTCATATATATATATATTTACTTCTCATGTTCACTGTCATATATACTCCTCCTGATCAACATATATAGTTAGGTAAATAGATTCTAGTCTTGGTCCTCCTGGAAGCTTGTGCCATAGCATGCCCAACTGTTTAAAGTTTGTTCTTAGAGCTAGCTACCCGTAATCTTCAAGCATATTGTCCAGATGTTTTAGTTTAAATAGTCCAGTCATCTAGCTATACAAGTTGTAAACTTTGTTGTTAGAGTTAGCTAGACACGTGTAAGGATCATAAGAATTTCTATTTGGCCTTAATTAACAGGCTCACCATGGCATTTACCATTATACTGATATTTTCTGTAAAGTTTGCCATCATCCTAATTTCCTATTTTATTTGTCTTCTCCATGGAGCAGGTGCATTAAAGTTTCAATTATTATTGTATAGGTGGAGGAGATAGCTGAAGTTGGGGGTGCTGTTGATGGTATAAAAGGCGTTAATGGAATAGAGTTTTCTGAAGAACAGAGGATAAAATATAGAAAGGTCAGTGGAAACTACTTCTGCAGCACAACATAATTATCTGGCAGTAAAAACCATCCAGTCTACTTTGTGCTGATGTTCCTATCCTTAAATGTCTCTTTTGTGCTTTTTGTAATTGCTTGTTTCAATCTTAGTTAATTTATTGCTTGGTACAACACCTAGTTCCTCCTAGTTAGATAGATTTGTTTGTTTTGTTCCTGGTGGGTGCATAATATGTAAAATCTCAAATGGTACTTTGATAAAATTCTGATTGCAAACATTTACTCTGCATACTAGTGACTTCCTTGTGATGCTTTTAATCCTTGTATCTATGTACTATTCCTGATTGTTCTCTATTGCTCAGTACCTATTTATGTTTTAAGAGAGCGCCACTCAATACTATGTGGTCGTTCTATGATTCAGTTGCAAGACAAGTGACATAACTTCTTTAAAGCCGAGGGTTGCTAATATGTTGTAAATCATGTTATTTTTTCTACTGTAAATATTACTGAAATCCCTTGTGTATAGGTAAGAGAAGAAGGTGATGCAAATGCTATAGAATTTTTGCGACATTATATGGAAAAAAGACAGGAGACTGCTGTAAGGTAACTGGTCATGTTACTATTTGGTGTGAGATCAGTCCTTTTCTTGCTCAGCTTTATTGGTTATGTTTCTCTTGGGTGCTCTAATTTACATTCAACGCTGGGATTTTCCTCTCCCTTACCTGACATAGTATTACACAAGGAATACTCTCAGTATGTCTCTGACACATGTTTTCCTATTATGAACTTATGATGGTGCAAAGTAGTTGTAATACAATGTAAAACATGTCATTTGAGTTAAACTATAGGCAATATGAAACTTCCATGTGTTTTACCCAATGATTACTAGTCTAATAGTCTCAACCTGATTGTTGACTAGCTTCTTCATGTAGACTAGCTCGCTGAGTCGAGCGATGGAGCGACTAGTCTGGTGGCTCAATTTGGGAGGGATAAGTGAGCAGAGCTCAGCCTGTGGGAAAAAAACATTGCAACCCTAGCTTTCCAGGCTCGCTCCACAACGAGCTGCCTCACCTGGGGCTAGGCCGCCACCACTGCCCATTGCCCGCCACTGCTGCTGGCGGCGGCCAGGAGCATTACAATGCTCTTCCTTCCTTATTGGTTCTGCTCCTTCCCTGGATCCACGCCCCTTGCTGCTCAATTTTTATTGTATAATATATAGTATGTACTACATTACATACTAGGTATTAGTAGTTAATTACTGTAAGTTGAGTACTATAGTACCATGTCAACTAGTCCAGCAGTAGTCTAGACTACTCACGGTTACTCTATGAGTCTCAACCTCGGCTTGACTCGTCGACTCCTTGACTCGTAATTCTTGGTTTTAGCTCGAAGTCAAATCACCATTTTCTTTTACTTGCACTTACTAATTGTTGTTGCCACTATACCTTTACTTACAACTAAGTGCTAAACTGCTTGTCATCACTAATTTCAGGACCATAATGTCACTTTGATGCTTCTTCCAAGCTTTTGACTCTGGTGGCACCAGATGCAAATGCTGCAGGGATGTTCGGCTTCTTTTCCTGGCATCTAGAACTTCCTTACTCAATTTGTTACACATCTCAGGAAGCCAACCTCTTGGGCAGGGCTTGACACTTGAAGACCATCTTTTTTAGTGCATGATAGATAACATGTTACAATTCTTTTATAGTAGCAGATACCTGACCAACAGTGCTAGTCGTGCCAAATTTAGCAACAATTTATTTTCTGAATTCTGGCACTAAATTGACCATGAGTCTGATGTACTCCCTCTGTTTCAATTTATAGTGCGCATAGTTGCTAGCTCTTATACCAATGCAATGAGCTGGAGCTGTACTTTGTACCAAAATGACCCTGCATGCACGTTCCGCCCACACCCATGTGCAAGCACTGCTGTGTGTCCCTGGTTTCCATGCAAGGGGTAACTTGTCCAAACCAGCATGCACGCACTACATTTCGGAATGTGAGCAAAAAATCTATGCGCACTACCAAAGGGAATGGAGGGAGTATGTGTTTGTTGATAATATGATGTGTATGATGAATTTTGGCTGCAATTTATAAATTTGAATATGGCACAGAATCTAATTATTTAAATTATGTTGGACATGAATTTCAATTTGAATTGCGTATTTGTATATGAAGTATATGAATATATGTATCCCTAGGGTATTATTCAAACATCTAGTAGGGAAAGTATTGTAGGGGAAGTAGTGGGGTGTCATAGTTCATGTGGACCCCACGGTCTTTCCCTAGGGTTTGTGCCCCTTGGTAAAGAGAGTTTCCCTAGAGCTTGCCACATGCACCCTAGGGAAAGAGTTCTTTCCCGACTATACTACACCTAGGGTTCTTTACCTAGGGCAAGCTCTAGGTAAAGTCTTTCCCTATGGTTTTTTGCATTTCACCTAGGGTATATGGCTCTAGGTAAAATGTGGATCTCTAGTAGTGAAAAAATCATATTTCAATCTCAGGGCATTTGGAGAACTTTTATTTTTGGGGTATTTTTATATTGCACGGATAAATCAGTAAACAGATAGAAAAATACTGTTTTTACTTTATTTCAACTAAATAACAGAAAGTAAAAAAGAGGGTACAGAAGGTTGTGCTTTCTAACTTCATCCGTCTCATGCTCATCCAAAGGAATCCACTAACAAGGTTGATCAGGTCTTGTTAATAAACTCATTTCGAATGACATGGAACCGGAGAAATTTCGAATAACATTATGTTACCTCAACGGGGATATGCACATCCCCAATAATAAGAATATCATATCTCTTTTTGATAGTAGGAAGAGGAAATTCAAAACCTCCAATAATAATCGATGGAATTTTTCCAATAGAATTGATACTGTGGACTTGAGGTTGTTTCCTCGAAAAGTGTATCGTATGCTCATTACCATTAACATGAAAAGTGACATTGCCCTTGTTGCAATCAATAACAGCCCCTGCAGTATTCAAAATAGGTCTTCCAAGAATAATAGACATACTATCGTCCTCGGGAATATCAAGAATAACAAAGTCCGTTAAAATAGTAACGTTTGCAACCACAACAGGCACATCCTCACAAATACCGACAGGTATAGCACTTTATTTATCAGCCATTTGCAAAGATATTTCAGTAGGTATCAACTTATTCAAATCAAGTCTACGATATAAAGAGAGAGGCATAACACTAACACCGGCTCCAAGATCACATAAAGCAGTTCTAACATAATTTCTTTTAATGGAGCATGGTATAGTAGGTACTCCTGGATCTCCAAGTTTCTTAGGTATTCCACCCTTAAAAGTATAATTAGCAAGCATGGTGGAAATTTCAGCTTCCGGTATGTTTCTTTTATTAGTAACAATATCCTTCATATACTTGGCATTAGGATTAAATTTAAGCATATCAGTTGATCGCATACGCAAAAAGATAGGTCTAATCATTTCAGCAAAGCGCTCAAAATCCTCATCATCCTTTTTCTTGGGTGGTTTGGAAGGAAAAGGCATGGGTTTCTGAACCCATGGTTCCCTTTCTTTACCGTGCTTTCCAGCAACAAAGTCTCTCTTATCATAATGTTGGTTCTTTGATTGTGGGTTATGAAGATCAACAACAGGTTCAATTTCTACATCATTATCCTTGCTAGGTTGAGCATTAGCATGAACATCATCATTAACATTATCACTAGGTTCATGTTCATTACTAGATTGTGTTTCAACATCAGAAATAGAAATATCATTTGGATTCTCAGGTGGTTCAGCAATAGGTTCACTAGAAGCATGCAAAGTCCTATCATTTTTCTTTTTCTTCTTTTTAGAAGGACTATGTGCATCTAAATTATTTCTCTGAGAATCCTGCTCAATTCTCTTAGGATGGCCTTCAGGATACAAAGGTTCCTGAGTCATTCTACCAGTTCTAGTAGCCACTCTAGCAGCATAATCATTATTCTTACTATTTAATTCATTGAGCAAATCATTCTGAGCTTTAAGTACTTGTTCTACTTGAGTGGTAACCATAGAAGCATGTTTACTAATGAGTTTAAGTTCCCCTTTAACTCTAGACATATAATCACTCAAGTGTTCAAGCATATCGAAATTGTATTTCAATTGTCTACCAACATAAGCATTGAAGTTTTCTTGTTTAACAATAAAATTGTCAAACTCATCTAAGCATTGTCTAGCAGACTTATAGTGAGGAATATCACCTTCATCAAATCTATAGAGAGAATATACCTTTACTACCTGTGTCGGGTTATCAAGACCATGAGTTTCTTCAATAGGTAATGGATTAAGATCATATATTTCTTCAACAGGCAGTAAATTAATACCATGTATTTCTTCAATAGGAGGTAAATTCTTAACATCTTCAGCTTTTATAACTTTTTCTTTCATAGATTTCTTTGCCTCTTGCATATCTTCAGGACTGAGAAATAGAACACCCCTCTTCTTTGGAGTTGTCTTAGGAGTTGGTTCAGGAAGTGTCCAATTATTTTCATTGGTCAACATATTATTCAATAGAATTTCAGCTTCATCCGGTGTTCTTTCCTTGAAAACAGAACCAGCACAACTATCCAAGTGGTCTCTGGAAGCATCGGTTAGTCCATTATAAAAGATATCAAGTATTTTATTTTTCTTAAGAGGATGATCACGCAAAGCATTAAGTAATTGGAGAAGCCTCCCCCAAGCTTGTGGGAGACTCTCTTCTTCAATTTGCACAAAATTATATATATCCCTTAAAGCAGCTTGTTTCTTATGAGCAGGAAAATATTTAGCAGAGAAGTAATAAACCATATCCTGGGGACTACGCACACAACCAGGATCAAGAGAATTAAACCATATCTTAGTATCACCCTTTAATGAGAACGGAAATATTTTAAGGATATAAAAGTAGCAAGTTCTCTCATCATTAGTGAACAGGGTGGCTATATCATTTAATTTAGTAAGATGTGCCACAACAGTTTCAGATTCATAGCCATAGAAAGGATCGGATTCAACCAAAGTAATTATATTAGGATCAGTAGAGAGTTCATAATCCTTGTCAGTAACAAAGATAGGTGAAGTAGCGTAAGCAGGATCATATTTCATTCTAGCATTCCGAGTTTTTGTTTAAGCTTAGCTAATAATTTCTTAAGATCACTTATATCATTGCAAGCAAGAAAGTCTCTAGCAGTTTCTTCATCCATAACATAGCCCTGAGGCACAACAAGCAATTCATATTTATTGGGAGAGTCTTCATCATCACTTTCATCAATATTATCAGTTTCAATAATTTCATTCTCTCTAGCCCTAGCAAGTTGTTCATCAAGAAATTCATCAAGTGGCACAGTAGTATCAAGCATAGAAGTAGTTTCATCATAAGTATCATGCATAGCAGAAGTGGCATCATCAATAACATGCGACATATCAGAATTAATAGCAGAAGCAGGTTGAGGTGTCGCAAGTTTACTCAAAATAGAAGGTGAATCAAGTGTAGAGCTGGATGGCAGTTCCTTACCTCCCCTCATAGTTGAGGGAAAAATCTTAGTTCTTTCGTCTTTCAAGTTCCTCATAGTGACCAGCAGATATAAATCCCAAGTAACTCAAAGAATAGAGCTACGCTCTCGGCAACGGCGCCAGAAAATAGTCTTGATAACCCACAAGTATAGGGGATCACAACAGTTTTTGAGGGTAGAGTATTCGACCCAAATTTATTGATTCGACACAAGGGGAGCCAAAGAATCTTCTCAAGTATTAGCAAGAAATATGGAAGTAACGGTAACAGTAACAAAAGTAATATTTTTGGGTTTTATAGTGATTGTAACAGTAGCAACAGAAAAGTAAATAAGCGAAGAACAATATGTGAAAAGCTCATAGGCATTGGATCGGTGATGGACAATTATGCCGGATGCGGTTCATCATGTAACAATCATAACATAGGGTGACACAGAACTAGCTCCAATTCATCAATGTAATGTAGGCATGTATTCTGAATATAGTCATACATGCTTATGGAAAAGAACTTGCATGACATCTTTTGTCCTACCCTCCCGTGGCAGCGGGGTCCTAATGGAAACTAAGGGATATTAAGGCCTCCTTTTAATAGAGTACCGGACCAAAGCATTAACACATAGTGAATACATGAACTCCTCAAACTACGGTCATCACCAGGAGTGGTCCCGATTATTGTCGGTTGCCGGATCATAACACTTAGTAGGTGACTATAGACTTGCAAGATAGGATCAAGAACTCATATATATTCATGAAAACATAATAGGTTCAGATCTGAAATCATGGCACTCGGGCCCTAGTGACAAGCATTAAGCATAAAAATGTCATAGCAACATCAATCTCAGAACATAGTGGATACTAGGGATCAAGCCCTAACAAAACTAACTCAATTACATGATAAATCTCATCCAACCCATCACCGTCCAGCAAGCCTATGATGGAATTACTCATGCACGGCGGTGAGCATCATGAAATTGGTGATGGAGGATGGTTGATGATGACGATGGCGATGGATTCCCCTCTTCGGAGCCCCGAACGGACTCCAGATCAGCCCTCCCGATAGGGTTTAGGGCTTGGCGGCCGCTCCGTATTGTAAAACGCGATGAAACTTTCTCTCTGATTTTTTTCTCCCCGAACACGAATATATGGAGTTGGAGTTGAGGCCGGTGAAGCTCCAGGGGGCCCACGATGCAGGGGGCGCGCCCAGGGGGTAGGGCACGCCCCCCACCCTCGTGCCCAGGGTGTGGGCCCCTGACCTTGATTCTTTCAACAATATTTGTTATATTTTCCAAAAATAATCTCCGTGAAGTTTCAGGTCATCCCGAGAACTTCCGTTTCTACACATAAATAACACCATGGCAATTCTGCTGAAAACAGCGTCAGTCCGGGTTAGTTCCATTCAAATCATGCAAGTTTGAGTCCAAAACAAGGGCAAAAGTGCTTGGAAAAGTAGATACGACGGAGACGTGTCACCGATCATCGGGCAAGTCAACCAAAGTCCACACTTTGTTCTCATACATGGATCCCATCTCAGATTTCATGGCCTCAAGCCATTTCGCGGAATCTGGGCTCATCATCGCTTCCTCATAGTTAGTAGGTTTGCCATGGTCAAGTAACATAACCTCCGAAACTGGATTACCGTACCACTCTGGTGCGGATCTTACCCTGGTTGACCTACGAGGTTCAGTAGTAGCTTGATTTGAAGTTGCATGATCATCATCATTAGCCTCCTCACTAATTGGTGTAGTAGTCATAGGAACTGATTTCTGTGATGAACTACTTTCCAATAAGGGACCAGGTACATTTACCTCATCAAGTTCTACTTTCCTCCCACTCACTTCTTTCGAGAGAAACTCCTTCTCTAGAAAGGATCCATTATTAGCAACGAATGTCTTGCCTTCGGATCTGTGATAGAAGGTGTACCCAACAGTCTCCTTCGGGTATCCTATGAAGACACATTTCTCCGATTTGGGTTCGAGCTTATCAGGTTGAAGCTTTTTCACATAAGCATCGCAGCCCCAAACTTTAAGAAACGGCAACCTGGGTTTCTTTCCAAACCACAGTTCATAAGGTGTCGTCTCAATGGATTTAGATGGTGCCCTATTTAACGTGAATGAAGCCGTCTCTAGAGCATAACATCAAAATGATAGCGGTAAATCAGTAAGAGGCATCATAGACCGCACCATATCTAGTAAAGTACGATTACGACGTTCGGACAAACCATTACGCTGTGGTGTTCCGGGTGGCGTGAGTTGCGAAACTATTCCGCATTGTTTCAAATGAAGACCAAACTCGTAACTCAAATATTCTCCTCCATGATCAGATCGCGGAAACTATATTTTCTTGTTACGATGATTTTCCACTTCACTCTGAAATTCTTTGAACTTTTCAAATGTTTCAGACTTATGTTTCATCAAGTACATATACCCATATCTGCTCAAATCATCTGTGAAGGTGAGAAAATGATGATACCCGTCGCGAACCTCAATGTTCATTGGACCACATACATCAGTATGTATGATTTCCAATAAATCTGTTGCTCGCTCCATTGTTCCGGAGAACAGAGTTTTAGTTATCTTGCCCATGAGGCATGGTTCGCAAGTACCAAGTGATTCATAATCAAGTGATTCCAAAAGTCCAACAGAATGGAGTTTCTTCATGCGCTTTACACCAATATATGACCCAAACGGTAGTGCCACAAATAAGTTGCACTATCATTATCAACAATGCATCTTTTGGCTTCAATATTATGAATATGTGTGTCACTACTATCGAGATTCAACAAAAATAGACCACTCTTCAAGGGTGCATGACCATAAAAGATATTACTCATATAAATAGAACAACCATTATTCTCGGATTTAAATGAATAACCGTCTCGCATCAAACAAGATCCAGATATAATGTTCATGCTTAATGTTGGCACCAAATAACAATTATTCAGGTCTAAAACTAATACCGAAGGTAGATGTAGAGGTAGCATTCCGACGGCGATCACATCGACTTTGGAACCATTTCCTACGCGCATCGTCACCTCGTCCTTAGCCAATCTTCGCTTAATCCGTAGTCCCTGTTTCGAGTTGCAAATATTAGCAACAGAACCAGTATCAAATACCCAGGCACTACTGCGAGCATTAGTAAGGTACACATCAATAACATGTATATCACATATACCTTTGTTCACTTTGCCATCCTTCTTATCCGCCAAATACTTGGGGCAGTTCCGCTTCCAGTGACCAGTCCCTTTGTAGTAGAAGCACTTAGTGTCAGGCTTAGGTCCAAACTTGGGCTTCTTCACTTGAGCAGCAACTTGCTTGACGTTCTTCTTGAAGTTCCCTTTCTTCCCTTTACCCTTTTTCTTGAAACTAGTGGTCTTGTTGACCATCAACCTTGATGCTCCTTCTTGATTTCTACCTCCGCAGCCTTTAGCATTGGAAGAGCTCGGGAATTGTCTTATCCATCCCTTGCATATTATAGTTCATCACGAAGCTTTTGTAGCTTGGTGGCAGTGATTGAAGAACTCTGTCAATGACACTATCAACCGGAAGATTAACTCCCAGCTGAGTCAAGTGATTATGATACCCAGACATTTTGAGTATATGTTCACTGAAAAAACCATTCTCCTCCATTTTACATCTATAGAATTTATTGGAGACTTCATATCTCTCAGTCCGGGCATTTGCTTGAAATATTAACTTCAACTCCTGGAACATCTCATATGCTCCATGACGTTCAAAACATCGTTGAAGTCCCGGTTCTAAGCCGTAAAGCATGGCACACTGAACTATCAAGTACTCATCAGCTTTGCTCTGCCAGACGTTCATAACATCTGGTGTTGCTCTTGCAGCGGGTTTGGCACCTAGCGGTGCTTCCAGGACGTAATTCTTCTGTGTAGCAATGAGGATAATCCTCAAGTTACGGACCCAGTTTGTGTAGTTGCTACCATCATCTTTCAACATACCTTTCTCTAGGAACGCATTAAAATTCAAAGGAACAGTAGCACAGGCCATTGATCTACAACAACGTAGACATGCAAAATACTATCAGGTACTAAGTTCATGATAAATTAAAGTTCAATTAATCATATTACTTAAGAACTCCCACTTAGATAGACATCCCTCTAATCATCTAAGCGATCACGTGATCCAAATCAACTAAACCATGTCTGATCGTCACGTGGGATGGAGTAGTTTTCAATGGTGAACATCACTATGTTGATCATATCTACTATATGATTCACGCTCGACCTTTCGGTCTCAGTGTTCCGAGGCCATATCTGCATATGCTAGGCTTGTCAAGTTTAACCCGAGTATTCTGCGTGTGCAAAACTGGCTTGTACCCGTTGTATGTGAATGTAGAGCTTATCACACCCGATCATCATTTGGTGTCTCGGCACGACGAATTGTCGCAACGGTGCATACTCAAGGGAGAATACTTATACCTTGAAATTTAGTGAGAGATCTGTCGGCGTTCTGGGAACGGGGGTCCGCAGACTTGCCTGCCTGCGGCGTGGCTCAAAAGGGGGCCCAGCACGGCCCATCTTCATCAACACAGACCAAGACCCTCGCGAGGGGCCAAGCCTCGCGGGGCGGACGACACGGAGCTTCCTCATGCACGGCCTCATCAGGCTGGCTCACGAGGAGGCAGAGAGGTCAAGGCGGGGTACCTCACGAGGTGCCCGTGACGCAAGCCATGACGACCAAGGGCGCCAGGCGGGTGCCAGCCCGCGTAGTGTCCTCCTTTCCTCTTTGGTGCAAAGGGCACAAGCGCAGGCGAGGGTATCAAGCAAAGGCACCCATTTCGATGCAATGAGACCAAGACCAGCCCCGCGACAAGGAAGAAGTCATTGTGGAGCCCAAGCCAGCATCATCACCAGAGCCTTTGGCAGGCGAGGACCAAATTTAGTCAGGATAAGTGTACCAGATGTTCCCCTTCAAAATGGCCAATTGTTGGCGCCCTTCCCGCTGAATATTTGGGAAGAGTCCCAGGGCCTTTGCCTATAAATAGGACTAGCCACCCCCAGGGTAGGGAGAGATCGATCGGCAATCAGATCAGAGAGAGAGAGAGAGAGAGAGAGAGAGAAGGGTGACTTAACTCCTCCTAGCAGTTCATCGCCCCGGCCAAGAACAGACCCTCGCGAGGCTGTTCTTTCTTGTATTGTTCATCATCACCGGCCCAAGAGGCAATCCACCACACCACACTGGAGTAGGGTATTACACCACAACGGTGGCCCGAACCAGTATAAACCCTGTGTCTCTTGTGCTGTGTTTTCCATAGCTTATATCTTTGCGAGGCGGAGGGGTGCAGGTAGGTAGAAGGAGAAATCTCCGCGCGCACCCCAGAGTTCGAACCTCAAGGGTCTGCCGGAACCCGAAATCCGACATTTGGCGTGCCAGGTAGGGCTGCGCCGGAATCCACCTTCTACCGCTTCGTGCCCCGTCGCGTCGTCATCACCATGTCCAGCGACGAGGCGGGCAACCCAGATCCATGGGCGGCATGGCCCGCCCGCATAGAGCCACTCGCCTCGGGCGACCCCGTGCCCCAGGCAGCTCGCGGTCCGCAGGGCGCTGCGGGCCACGGGCGACGCGGACAGGCTTCGACAGCTCTCACGCCACGGCAGGCGCAGTCGGCAGCATTAGCCTCCAATCACACCGCGACCACGACACCGTACACCCGCCGGGAGTAGGCGAACTCGAGGGCCGCGCTCACGGTGGTCCGAGAGCTGCTGCAGTGCAGGCTGCTGGAGGGCGGCCGCGACGTGCTGCTGGAGCGGGTGGCAGAGCTCCTGGGCTTCGCCGCCTCGGGGGCTCACCCCTTCTGCACCCAGCTCCCATCTCAAACCTAGGGCGGCCCGCGGAGGGGCCCCGCGCGCGCCCGCGGGCTCCAAGGCCACTCCAACGCCAGCGAAGCTGCGGGCGCCGGGCCAGCGGCGGCGCTGCCCCCGCTCCCGGTCCGCGAAGAAGGACTCGACATGGACCACGACCCCAATGGATAGCCGCGCTACCACCCCACGGTGGGCGCGCCAAGCGGAGTTGCATGGCACGCGGAGCACTACGGCGTGGCTTTCGGGATGACGGCACCAGAAGAATACGTGCCCCGCATGATGGACCAAGTGCACCCTCACGAGGGCGAACAAGGCTCGCTCCTCAGCCCAAGCTGGGGGGATGAAGCGCCAGAAGCTGAGCTCTTCCAAGAGCCCCGGGACGGTCCCACTGGCCACGCTGGAGGCAACGATTATCGGATACCGCTAATTCCTTAGGAGCAAGTATACGCTAATCATGGATCGCAGGAGGTGCAGGTCGCCACAGCGAGCAGCTGCCCCGCTCCCATAGTCTCCTACCCCTCGGGAGGAGGGCGCAGGGGCTGCAGGAGAGGGGCCGAGATCTGACATCACCACCGCGGCGTTCGGAGCAAGGTGTCCTCAGGAGGTAGGCTCTCTGCTGGGGAGGTGCCTCAGGGCCTGCCCCTGGCGGAGGACCCGTGGTCGTCGGGGAAACCGCTGGCGACCGCTCTACCCCATCGGCGACGTCCTAGTTTCAGGTCGTCCTTGATGGCACTAGAGTGTGGCGCAAGGCGGGGCCCTCGTCTGGCGATATGAAGCAAGGCCGGTACCTGTGAAGAAGGCCCAGTGCCTATGAAGCTCGCCGCCCCGTGACACTCTCACGTAATAATGAGTGGGGCTGTACACGCCCCGGAGTCTCAGGGGTGCCGGCCTCAGGCCCTGAGGCTCCCTCCCACGCCTAGTGGCAGCACTTAGCTCCGCACTGGTGAGAAGACGTCCAAGACTAGATTAGGTGCCGGACGCGGCCTTTTATTTGCTTTCATTGCTTTCCCCTTTGGTTGTCACTTTCCCCCGCTGGATTTAAGTTGGATTCGAATTTGAGATTTGCGTGTGTTCAGGGAAGGGGTGCTTAGTCTCGTTCGAGCAATTTCTCGCGTTTCGGTTACACTTCACCTCAGCTGCCTCCCCTCGTGAGCCCCTCGCGAGCCGGGTCAGGCCTAACTTGCGCGCAGCCCAGACTGCCGCCGCCACGTCCTCTTAGGAGGATCTTTTACTGCAGATCTCACGGATTCGGTCAAGGAATGCTCGGGACGCTACATCCCCCCACAGGCTGCCTCAGGGCCCGCGCGGAACGAAGGTAAACTAACCAACCAGCACGTCGCTCGGCCCGCCACTAGGCGCAGGCGCATGGGCAATATGACATCTACTAATACGCTGAACACAAGTTTTACATGAGGGGCTCCCCCTCCCAAAATGCTCTCACAGCCATCAGGTCAAAACCTAAGTTCTATTCGTGCAGGGTAAGAAAATAGGAACGATGCATAATCAGTCGGATAAATCCCCCAATGCGTTCTTAGGAGCACCTCCTGAACCATTGCTGGCGTCACTGGGCTCGCCGTCGCTGTCTGCATTGCTGCCAGAGGCGTCGGGGCCATTCACCACGCCGCCCTCATCGGCAGCCACAATCACGCCGTCGTTGTCTGAAGCAAAGGCCCTGACGAGGGCATCCACATTGTCTTCCACCCAGTGCGCCAGGTCGTCTCGGACGGCCTGGGGGACTGGGGCGATGGCAGCGTCGAAGTCGAAGTGGGGATCCATGTTCCTGAGATGGCTGAAGACGTGAGAAAAGGCGCGTCCGAGCAGGGCGCGGCTCCTCTCCTCCACCAACCTGTCGGCCCTGACCGATCGTGCCTCTAGCTGCGTCACCACGCCAGTAAAGAACTGGAGGTTGCTGGCGTAGTTCACTGCGTGCGGCTTGCCAACAGCCGGCTCGCAGATGTTGCCCAAGGCCGTGTTGGCTCTCTCTCGGAGCGTGGCGAGCATGGGGCCGTGCTCATGCTCCAGGAGCCGCCGCTGACGTATCTCATCCGCGTTCTGGCGCGCGACGACCTCAGCCTCCTCCACCTGATGGCGAAGAAGAAGCACCTCGGCCTGGGAGGTGGTTGACTCCCCTTGTGCTGCTTCAAGGGCGGCCCAAAAAGCATTGGCCCGCCGCGTCGCTTCCTCCAGCTTGGCCCTCAAGGCACCAGTCCTACCTTCAGCCTCGACCCGGATCAACCCCAACCTCTCCTCGAACTCGCGCTCGAGGTTCAAGCGCGCCGTCGCCACCCGACGTCCGACCTCCTCCAGGACACGGGCTTCCCGTGCAGCGACATCATCCTCCGCCCGTGTCACCAAGCGCTCCCTCGTCTCCAGACGCTCGTACTCACGCGCACGTTCGACGGCTTCCAGCGTCAGCGCCTCCTCACGCTTCTGGAGCTCTGCTGGGTCGCCAGAGGCCACCTTCATCGACGCAAGGGTTGCCTCGCGCAACTCCACTTACTCCTCCAGTGAGTGGCACCGGGCCAGGAGCTCCCGAGCCCACTCCTCCGCAGCCTCTCTCCGCCGGTCAGCCTCCCGGGCCTCCTCAGCGGCCCGACATCGGGCCTCACGAGAGGCCACCAGCGACGCCTTGGCCTCTTCGTCGTCAAGATCGCGCTGACGGCGCGCGTGGGTGATGGCGCCCTCCAGGTCGCGCCTCTCTGCAGCCAGGCGCAGGCCCTCGACCTCGAGGCACGCGTCTTCATCAGCAAGCTCCTCACCAAGCTGATTCACCACGTCAACTGCCCTTCGGAGGAATCCTTGGCGAAGAACGCGGCGCTCCCGGGCGCGCTCGAGCACGTCTTCCACACCATCATCTGCCCCAAGCAATCGCCGGGGGCTACGAATCAGTGCTCCCCCTCCGGGCAGGGGGCTGGGGGCTGGCACCCTCGCGACGGCTAGGCACGTCACGCCAGAAGCCCGGCCTGGAGCCAGCCGTCCCCAAACAAAGAGCACAGGGAGCTTCTGAGCCAATCACAGTCCACGACCAGGCGAGAAGCCCATGGTAGGCTGGCTATGCCGCGAGAAGGCCCGCAAAGGAGGCTCGCGAGGTGCGCAAGGTCTTGGTGCGCCTCGGGACGGTTCGCCTCTCTAATCGCCCCCACCACAAGGGCCCTGCTGCTCGGAACGCTAGAGGACGATGGAGGGGGGGAAGCCAAGGGGGATGGCACCTCAGCCATCTCCGCGAGCTCGGCTAGAAGGGGCCTGCGGAGCAAGGATCAATAAAAGCAACAGAAGGATCAGGAGCTGGAAAGGGAGAAGGCTTACTCATCAGTGGCGAAGTACTTCCTACGCTTCAGCAGGCGACAAGGGTAATCGTCGCCCAGGGCCTCCCTCTTCTTCCGGAGGGCCTCAAAGTCCACGCGGAAGCGTCCCAAGAGTTGAGCGCAGGGATCAACCTGCGACGAGGGCGAAGCATCAAGGCGATCCGCGTCAGGGGCACCTGCCTGGTGCGCACTGCTGGTCGCCTCGCCCAAAGGAGCAACTGGAGCCTCAGGAGCCTCATCCGCAGGCGCTGAGGGCAGCTGCTCGCCGCCCTCAGCCTCAGCGGCGCGGGCCCCAAGAGCTGCTCCTTCATGAACATCGCCCGGCGCTGCCACCCCGCCGGGAGCTCCCTCGGCCTCTGGCGCCTCACGCCTCCCTGCTCCGCCACTTGAGGAGGAGTCGCCTTGGCCGACTGGAAGGGCAGTCACCATCACTGGGTTCTCGCGAGGCCCCTGGAGGCCGGCGGGGCGCAACCCCCACTCATCGAAGAAAGGCATCTGATTCACAAAATCGTCCCTGTTCTGGCAGAGGTACAGCAGGGCCCCTCCTCGCTGGATGCTGCCCGGGTTGGGGTCACCAGTCAGGATTAGAGCACTGTCCTCAGCACCTCAGGCGTCAGATCCTCTTCCTGGAGCCTCATACGATCACCACGCCCGCTGAAGGCCCACATCCGGCGGGAGTGGTGTTGGATAGGAGCAATGCGGCGTAGCAGGAACTCCTTCACCACCTTGGGCGCTGTCACGCCGATCGACCTCAAGAACGCGAAGCGGTGCCAGACGAAGGCGAGCCGGGGGCTCTCGAGCGTCTCCTGGCCCCAGCCGAATTGGGGACAGCAGGCGAGGTTGGCTTCGACGGCAGGGGGCTGGGCACCCCAACATCCACATACAGCCACCGCTCGTGGAACCCAGCCGAAGGCGAAGGGAGCCCGAAGTCGATCCCTGAGGCCGCTGTGTCAGACGTGGCGACGAAGCTCACGCACACCGAGCATTGGGTAGGGTCGACAAGGCGTAGAGAGAAGAAGTGGCGCAGCAAGGCAACCGAAGGAAGGATGCCCATCATTGCCTCGCAAACAAAAGCGAAGACCGAAAGAAGGGTGATGGATTTAGGACCCAGATGCATCATGTGGATGTGGTAGTGGGAAAGCACGGCCTTGAAGAAATCAGAAAAGGGGGGAACCAGACCCGCCCACAGGGCATCAGCAAAATAATGGACCTCGGTGATTATCCTATCAGTGGGGAAGTGAGACGTGGGCCAGGCCATCGTCCTCCCGCACTCGTTGAAGATAGTAGCCAGAGCCGAGCTGACCTTGCCCAGGCCCTCTCGATTGAGTATGATCGACCGGCCGACGGTGGGGGCCACCGACGACGGCGAGCGAGGCGGAGGCATGGGTTTCTTTCCTCTTCCCTTCTTCGTCGGAGCCACGGCGAGGGGAAGGGGGAGGGAAGGTTTGAGATTGGGTTGAAAACAGAAGCTGGAGTTCGAGCGGAGGGAGAACAACGGGCACTTGAGCAACAGAAAGGGGAGCGGCTGTGTACGACTGCGAGTCCGCCCAGCACGGCACGGAATAAAGGGGCATGGGGGAACAGTGCTGCCCACGTCCAATCAACCGCCATGTGGCGCCCAAGGCCGCAGGCTGTTAGGGCCTACGGCGCTTCGCCCTTGCCCTTTCGCCTCCTTGCACGGCCAAGCCCGGGTGCGCCTTGGGCCCGGGGGCTACTGTCGGCGTTCTGGGAACGGGGGTCCCCAGACTTGCTTGCCTGCAGCCTGCGGCGTGGCTCAAAAGGGGGCCCAGCACGGCCCATCTTCATCAACACAGACCAAAGACCCTCGCGAGGGGCCAAGCCTCGCGGGGCGGATGACACGGAGCTTCCTCAGGCACGGCCTCATCAGGCTGGCTCACGAGGAGGCGGAGAGATCAAGGCGGGGTACCTCACGAGGTGCCCGTGAAGCAAGCCATGACGACCAAGGGCGCCAGGCGGGTGCCAGCCCGCGTAGTGTCCTCCTTTCCTCTTTGGTGCAAAGGGAGCAAGCGCAGGCGAGGGTATCAAGCAAAGGCAGCCATTTCGGTGCAACGAGACCAAGACCAGCCCCGCGACAAGGAAGAAGTCATTGTGGAGCCCAAGCCAGCGTCATCACCAGAGCCTTTGGCAGGCGAGGACCAAATTTAGTCAGGATAAGTGTACCAGATGTTCCCCTTCAAAATGGCCAATTGTTGGCGCCCTTCCCCCTCAATATTTGGGAAGAGGCCCAGGGCCTTTGCCTATAAATAGGACTAGCCACCCCCAGGGTAGGGAGAGATCGATCGGCAATCAAATCGAAGAGAGAGAGAGAGAGAGAGAAGGGTCACTGAACTCCTCCTAGCAGTTCATCGCCCCTGCCAAGAACAGACCCTCGCGAGGCTGTTGTTTCTTGTATTGTTCATCATCACCGGCCCAAGAGGCAATCCACCACACCACACTGGAGTAGGGTATTACACCACAACGGTGGCCCGAACCAGTATAAACCCTGTGTCTCTTGTGCTGTGTTTTCCATAGCTTGGATCTTTGCGAGGCGGAGGGGTGCAGGTAGGTAGAAGGAGAAATCTCCGCGCGCACCCCAGAGTTCGAACCTCAAGGGTCTGCCGGAACCCGAAATCCGACAAGATCATCTTATAATGCTACCGCCGAACTAAGCAAAATAAGATGCATAAAGGATAAACATCACATGCAATCAATATAAGTGATATGATATGGCCATCATCATCTTGTGCCTTTGATCTCCATCTCCAAGGCACCGTCATGATCACCATCATCACCGGCGCGACACCTTGATCTCCATCGTAGCATCGTTGTTGTCTCGCCAACTATTGCTTCTACGCCTATCGCTACCGCTTAGTGATAAAGTAAAAACAATTACAGGGCGATTGCATTGCATACAATAAAGCGACAACCATACGGCTCCTGCCAGTTGCCGATAACTCTGTTACAAAACATGATCGTCTCATATAATAAAATTTAGCATCATGTCTTCACCATATCACATCACAACATGCCCTGCAAAAACAAGTTAGACGTCCTCTACTTTGTTGTTACAAGTTTAACGTGGCTGCTACGAGCTGAGCAAGAACCGTTCTTACCTACGCATCAAGACCACAACGATTTTTCGTCAAGTGTGTTGTTTGAACCTTCAACAAGGACCGGGGTGTAGTCACACTCGATTCAACTAAAGTTCGAGAAACTGACACCCGCCAGCCACCTCGGTGCAAAGCACGTCGTTAGAACTAATCTCGCGTAAGCGTACGCGTAATGTCGGTCCGGGCCGCTTCATCCAACAATACTGCCGAATCAAAGTATGACATGCTGGTAAGCAATATTACTATTATCGCCCACAACTCTTTGTGTTCTACTTGTGCATGTAACATCTACGCATAGACCTGGCTCGGATGCCACAGTTGGGAAACGCAGTAATTTCAAAAAAAATCATATGCACACGCAAGATCCATCTAGGTGATGCATAGAAACGAGAGGGGAGAGTGTTGTCCATGTACCCTCGTAGACCGAAAGCGGAAGCATTATGACAACGCGGTTGATGTAGTCATACGTCTTCATGATCCGACCGATCCGAGTACCGAAAGTACGGCACCTCCGTGATCTGCACACGTTCATATCGGTGACGTCCCACGAACTCTAGATCCAACTCAGTTCGAGGGAGAGTTTTGTTAGCACGATGGCGTGATGACGGTGATGATGAAGTTACCAATTCAGGGCTTCGCCTAAGCACTACAACGATATGACCGAGGTGGAAATCTATGGAGGGGCACCGCACACGGCTAAACAATCAACTTGTGTGTCTATGGGGTGTCTGATGAAGCTATGTACCTAGGGTAGGGTCATGGACCTGTCCAAACTACCCTCCCCAAGGACATCCCTAGAAGAAATCACCTTTCAATCGACTTGGAGGTGATCCACTCGACGGACTCGAAGACACTCGACTATGAAGCAATCACTCGACCAAGATCCAACCACTCGACGACCAGGAGACTTAAAGCCACTTGGCACGCTAATGGTCGGTCATTGAGTAGCCTTTATGATCATCATAGCTCTTTATTAGAGGTGTTACCAGTAACGCCCCACCTTAATGTACCTTAAACCCCTTGTAACGTGGGCTGGTTGGGGTCCTAGCGCACTCTATATAAGCCACCC
This sequence comes from Aegilops umbellulata, assembly GCA_032464435.1. Taxonomy (NCBI): domain Eukaryota; kingdom Viridiplantae; phylum Streptophyta; class Magnoliopsida; order Poales; family Poaceae; genus Aegilops; species Aegilops umbellulata. The sequence continues at coordinate 483,291,900 of CP136055.1, forward strand.
CCTCCACAGGCACAAGGGTTCGCACCCCTGTAATTCATACACACATAATCCAGTCGACCGCCTCCGGGCTCCGAGACGTAGGGCTATTACTTCTTGTGAGAAGGGCCTGAACTCGTAAACATTGTGTGCTTACAACTACTCCATAGCTAAGATCTTGCCTCTCCATACCTACCCCCCTACATTACTGTCAGAGTTAGAACCACGACAGTTGGCACCCACCTTGGGGCAGGTGTCTTAGCGACTTGTTGGAGAAGTTGCGATTTTTTCCGATCCAAATCATCATGGTTTCTGGCGGAGTTGTGGAGGGCCGCGAGATCCGTCTCGGCGCGCTCACGTTCATCACCGACGACTCCGCTTGGCTTCAGGAGGCTCCGCTCGACGTCGACGCGCTTCCTGCCCGTGGGGCAACACACTTTCACGCGTGTGTCCGCGGCGTCCTCTTGCGGCAACCATCGACTCATTATCGGTCGGCCCCTGCATTGTCCTCCCTCCCTGTTTCCCGCCGACGCAAACGCTCCGGTCGGTCGAGACTTCAGCAGTGGGTGAGACATGCGGTGGCACGCCAGTCGGCCACCCCTCAAGTCGCGGCGATCGAGCCCGACGAATCCCTCTACGGCCTGTTTGACCTGTCAACTGGCTCCATAGAGACTGCATCCGAGTGCGATAGCAGCGATCCAGCAGCGGAGGTTCTGATGGTCAATGGGCCGCGCAGTCCTCCCGGTTTTCCCCGCACCGACGGAGGCGCAGGTGGAGGCGACCCGTCGCATCCCCATGAGGAATCGCTGCAGAGAGAAGAACTTCGTCACCGGAACATGGATGCACTGCACACTCCTATTGTTGGAGAAACCCCCAAGGCTCGTGCCTTGGAGGACGCACGCCTGGCCAACTTGGCTGAGCGCACTCGACTGGAGAACCTCTAGCGAGCACTCGACGAGCATGCACGACAACGGGTTCCAGAATCCAGTCGCCGTCAGCTTTTTCCGCCTCCGCAGGTATATCGAACTCCTATTCAGAATTTAGCAGCTGCAACCCGTATAGCAGAGTCAATTCAGCCTTCCCAATCAGAGGCTGGCAGAGGCTTGCTGCAGATCAGAGCGTTGCTCCGGGCAGCAGGAGACCAGAATTCCGTTGTTTCTCAATCGCGGAACAGAATCCACAGCAGATCCATTATTGCAGACACAGTCCAGTCGGCTCATAGCCCAAGATCGCCTCCGAGGCGTGAGGGACGTGGAGACCAGCGGGATCAGTACAGGAGTCGTGAGCAGTATGGTCACCGATTCGATCATGGCGATCGACGTCGAGTGCCCACCCCTCCCCCAAGGAGCGGATCGTACGTGCCTCGTCAGCAGGATGACAGGCGCCCTCATAGTGTTGGGCGGAGGATTCCAGTCGACCCCAGGGAACCAGACTTTGATGCGAGATCCATTCTCGTTCAAGGTTTGGTCGACAGAAACAGAGCTCACCGAGAAGGTCACGACAGAGATGCACCTACCAGCAGCAGAGTGCATGTTTCAGGGCCAGAGTGCTTTAGTAGAGCCATCAGGGCCGCAACGATTCCTCCCAACTTCAGGTTGGCGACTGGAGTCAGTAAGTTCACTGGTGAGTCCAAGCCTGATACTTGGCTTGAAGACTACCGAGTGGCTGTCCAAATTGGCGGTGGCAATGATGAAGTGGCCATGAAGCACCTGCCTCTCATGTTGGGGGGCTCGGCCAGAGCATGGCTGAATCAGTTAGCACCTAGAAGCATTTACACTTGGGAAGATCTCGCCCGAGTGTTTGTCACGACATTTGAAGGAACATGCAAGCGACCGGCAGGGTTGACCGAACTGCGGTCTTGTGTGCAGAAGTCGAATGAAACTTTGAGGGATTACATCCAGAGGTGGATCACGTTGCACCACACTATAGAAAATGTGCCTGACCACCGAGCAGTCTGTGCCTTCAAGGAAGGCGTCAAGAATAGAGAACTGAATCTGAAATTCGGTCAAAGCGGAGACGTGTCTCTGAATCAGATGATGGAGATTGCCACCAAGTACGCTAATGGAGAAGATGAGGATCGACTCCGGAGTGGCAAGCTCAAGTCAGTTGCCCAAGAAACCGGAGGAGGAAATTCCAATCGGAAGCAAAAGCGGAAAGCCGAGCCAGCTGCTCTTGGGGAAACCTTGGTTGTAACTCAAGGAAAGTTTAAGGGGAAACCCAAAGGGCCTTGGAACCCCAAGAAAGTTAAAGACCAAGACGGAAATGATGTGTTGGATTTACCATGTCACATCCACACAAAGAAAGATGAAGAGGGTAAACTCATTTACCCGAAACATACCACTCGACAGTGCCGACTCTTGATCCAACAGTTCCAGGCAAACAGCCCAAAGATAAGGAAAAGGAGTCGGACAAAGTTGAGGACAAGGAAGATAGTGATGATGGATACCCCCAGGTCAATTCCACCCTGATGATTTTTGCTGATGTTTAAAGCAAAAGTCGACTGAAAGTTATCAACTGTGAGGTGAATATGGTTGCTCCGGCGACACCCTGTTATCTGAAGTGGTCTCAGACTGCCATCACATTCGACCAGTCCGATCACCCAACACACATTGCCACCCCTGGGAGGCAAGCTTTGGTGGTCGACCCAGTTGTTGAAGGCACTTGACTGACCAAAGTCTTGATGGATGGTGGCAGTGGTTTGAACATACTATATGCAGAGACGTTAAAAGGGATGGGCATTCCGATGTCCAGGCTCAGTACCAGCAACATGAGTTTCCATGGAGTCATTCATGGGAAGAAGGCTGAGTCACTCGGCCAAATTGCTCTCGTTGTGGTTTTCGATGATTCCAAGAATTACCGCAAAGAAAAGTTAACGTTCGAGGTTGTGGACTTCCAGAGTGCTTATCACGCTATTTTGGGCAGGCCAGCTTATGTGCGCTTCATGGCTCGACCATGTTATGTGTATCTCAAATTGAAGATGTCTGGTCCTAAAGGAGTGATCACTGTTATAGGCAATCGGAAGAAGGCAGAAGAATGTTTTCAGAAAGGTTCAAAGATCGCTGATGCCCAGATGGCAGTGGTAGAGCTGCAGGAGTACAAGAAGACTGCTGACCCGAGTGATTTATTGCGAGCCAAGAAGCCCGCTATGGAATCAGCTTTCCAGTCGTCTGGCGAAACGAAGCCGGTTCACATTCACCCGACCGATCCCAATGCTGCTCCGACTCATATCTCAACAACACTCGACTCCAAATAGGAAGAAGCGCTCATCCAGTTCCTCCGTGAGAACTGGGACATCTTCGCATGGAAGCCTTCTGACATGCCGGGTGTTCCCAGGGGGCTGGCTGAGCACCGCCTACGAGTCGACCCAAAAGTGAAACCTGTCAAAGAACATCTCCGACGGTCCGCCGTCCAGAAGAGAAAGGCTATTGGTGAAGAGGTGGCTCGACTCTTAGCAGCGGAGTTCATCCGAGAGATTTACCACTCCGAGTGGCTCGCCAACGTTGTCATGGTCCCCAAGAAGGACAAGTCACTTCGCATGTGCATTGACTTTAAACATATCAATCGGGCCTGCCCAAAAGATCATTTTCCTCTCCCCCGCATCCACCAGATAGTCGACTCAACTGCGGGATGTGAGCGACTGTCTTTTTCAGACGCCTATTCCGGGTACCATCAGATCCGTCTGTATGGACCCGACGAGATCAAAACAGCCTTTATCACTCCATTCGGGTGCTTCTGTTATGTTACCATGCCATTCGGCCTCAAGAATGCAGGAGCCACATTCATGAGGATGATTCAGAAGTGTTTGCTCACTCAAATCAGTCGGAGTGTGGAAGCATACATGGATGATATTGTGGTCAAGTCTCGGAAGGGTTCCGACCTGCTGACTGACCTTGCCGAAACCTTTGCCAACCTCACAAGGTATGATATCAAGCTTAATCCATCAAAGTGCACATTCGGAGTCCCTGGCGGAAAGTTACTCGGTTTTCTTGTTTCCGAGCGGGGAATCGACGCCAATCCAGAAAAAGTCGGTACTATACTCCGGATGAAACGTCCTGTGCGTGTGCATGACGTCCAGAAGCTTACTGGTTGCTTGGCCGCTTTAAGTCGATTCATCTCTCGTCTCGGTGAAAAGGCATTGCCTCTTTACCGACTGATGAAGAAGTCAGACAAGTTCGAGTGGACTCCGGAAGCTGATGCAACGTTTGCAGAGCTAAAAGCTCTGCTCTCCACCCAGCCGGTGCTTGCTGCCCCAATCAGCAAGGAGCCTTTGCTGCTTTACATTGCAGCCACGGGACAAGTCGTCAGTACAGTACTTACGGTCGAGCGGGAAGAAGAAGGAAAAGCCTTTAAAGTTCAGCGCCCAGTATATTATATTTCTGAAGTTTTGACTCCATCAAAACAAAGATATCCCCATTACCAGAAGCTTGTATATGGTATTTATATGACCACAAAGAAGGTTGCACATTACTTCTCTGACCATTCCATTACAGTCGTCAGCGACGCTCCATTGTTAGAGATTCTGCACAACAGAGATGCAACTGGTCGAGTGGCAAAATGGGCGATTGAACTCCTTCCCCTAGATATCAAGTTTGAGGTAAAGAAAGCTATCAAGTCCCAAGCAGTAGCAGATTTCGTCGTCGAGTGGATTGAACAGCAACTACCGACTCAAGTTCACTCGGAGCACTGGACCATGTTCTTCGATGGATCTAAGATGTTGAATGGTTCCGGCGCTGGGGTTGTATTGGTTTCCCCTCGAGGAGATAAGCTCAGATATGTTCTCGAGATTCACTTTGATTCCTCCAATAACAAAGCAGAATATGAAGCACTTTTGTATGGGTTGCGCATGGCCATTCCACTCGGCGTCCGTCGCCTCATGGTCTATGGCGACTCAGATTTGGTGGTTAATCAGGTGATGAAGGAGTGGGACGTCAGAAGTCCAGCCATGACTGGTTATTGCAACGCTGTGAGAAAGCTAGAGAAGAAATTCGAGGGGTTAGAGCTTCATCACATACCCCAACCGAAAAATCAAGCAGCTGATGATTTGGCAAAAATAGGTTCCAAGAGAGAAGCCATTCCCAGCAATGTGTTTTTGGAACACATCCACACGCCATCAGTTCAAGAGGATCCATTCACTGAAGAAGCCCCGCAGCCGAAAAGTGCCATGGATCCGACTGAAGTTGAGGTTCCAGCAGTGGTCGACCTGATCATGGAAGTCTTGGTCATCACTCCCGACTGGACGGTGCCATACATCGCATACATCCTAAGGAAAGAGCTCCCGGAAGACGAAGAAGAGGCTCGGCAGATCGTCCGTCGATCCAAGGCCTTTACCATCATAAAGGGACAGTTGTATAGAGAGAGCGCGACTGGAATCAGCCAGAAGTGTATAACGCCAGAAGAAGGTCAAATAATTCTTGATGATATCCACTCGGGGACCTGTGGCCATCATGCGCCCTCTCGGACCATTGTGGCTAAAGCATACCGAGCGGGATTTTACTGGCCAAGAGCAAATGAAATGGCGAAAGAGATAGTCGACAAATGTGAAGGATGCCAGTTTTACTCCAATATGTCGCACAAACCTGCGTCAGCCCTGAAGACCATCCCACTCGTCTGGCCCTTTGCTGTTTGGGGATTGAATATGGTTGGACCTCTGAGAACAGGCAGGAGCGGCTTCACTCATGTGCTCGTGGCAGTCGACAAGTTTACCAAATGGATTGAAGCTAAACCTATCAAGAATCTTTATACCTGCACTGCTATCAGCTTCATCAGAGAGTTGACATTCAGATATGGAGTTCCGCATAGCATCATCACTGATAATGGGTCAAACTTTGATTCGGACAAGTTCAGAGCTTTTTGCGCCTCTCAAGGCACACGAGTCGACTACGCTTCAGTCGCTCACCCCGAGTCGAATGGACAAGCAGAAAGGGCAAATGGTCTGATTCTCAAAGGACTGAAACCCCGATTGATGCGCGATCTCAAGCACGCAGCAGGCGCATGGGTCGACGAGCTTCCATCAGTTCTTTGGGGATTGAGGTCTACCCCGAATCGGTCGACTGGAAGAACCCCATTCTTTCTGGTCTACGGAGTTGAGGCAGTTTTGCCGAGTGACCTGCTTCACAATGCAGCCCGAGTCAAGCTCTACTCTAAAGATGAAGCAGAACAAGCCCGACAGGACGCAATCGACCTCCTAGAAGAAGAAGAAAGAGAAATGGCCATGATCCGATCGACCATCTATCAGCAAGACTTGTGTTGATTCCATGCCAGAAATGTGAAGAGTCGAGCCTTCCAAGAAGGAGACTTGGTCCTCCGAGTGGACCAACAGAAACCACACAAGCTCGCTCCTACTTGGGAAGGTCCCTTCATCGTCACCAGAGTCCTCCACAATGGAGCGTACCACCTTTACAATGTCGATCGCCAGATTGACGATCCACGAGCTTGGAACGTGGAGCTACTCCGCCCCTTTTACACTTAAGTACTCACTCAGATGAGATGTAATAAGAGATACCTCTGTAGTTTATTTATCAAAGACAAGAGTGTTATAATTTTCCTAGTGATTGTTGTTGCTTTTGTTTACATGAGAAATCCCCCAGTGGGTAGATTAGCTGCGAATCCGTTTCGCCTAAGTTTGTAAAAAATCCTACAGAGTGGAGAGCGATCCTCCCACTCGGGGGCTTAGATGCGAACCTGTTTCGCCTAAGTATTGAAAATCCTACCGAGTGGAGAGCGATCCTCCCACTCGGGGGCTTAGCTGCGAACCTGTTTCGCCTAAGTATTTAAAATCCTACCGAGTGGAGAGCAAACCTCCCACTTGGAGGCTTAGCTACAGTCCAGTCCTAGCCTAAGTATTGAAAATCCTACCGAGTGGTGAGCCAGCCTCCCACTCGGGGCTTAGCTGCAGTCCAAGTACTCGCCTAAGTATTTAAAATCCTACCGAGTGGAGAGCGATCCTCCCACTCGGGGGCTTAGCTGCGAACCTGTTTCGCCTAAGTATTGAAAATCCTACCGAGTGGAGAGCGATCCTCCCACTCGGGGGCTTAGCTGCGAACCTGTTTCGCCTAAGTATTTAAAATCCTTCTGAGTGGAGAGCAAACCTCCCACTTGGAGGCTTAGCTTCAGTCCAGTACTTGCCTAAGTATTGACAATCCTACCGAGTGGTGAGCCAGCCTCCACTCGGGTGCTTAGCTGCAGTCCAAGTACTCGCCTAAGTTTGAAAAATCCTACTGAGTGGAGAGCAATCCTCCCACTCGGGGGCTTATCTGCAGTCCAGTACTCGCCTAAGTTTGAAAAATCCTACCGAGTGGAGAGCGATCCTCCCACTCGGGGGCTTAGCTGCAGTCCAAGTACTCACCTAAGTATGTGAAAATCCTACCAAGTGGAGAGCAAACCTCCCACTTGGGGGCTTAGCTGCAGTCCAGTACTCGCCTAAGTTTGAAATCCATCCTGTTCCGCAAGGACGACGAGGTGCAGGTCGACTGCTACCTTCTCCTTCGGAGTAGCGCCACAAGTGCAACGTGCGCACGGCGAGGTACAGGTCGACGCCACTAATACAAAAGTTGCATTAAGTGAAGAACAAGTTCCACTCGATGGAGAATTCACGAAAAAACAAAGTTTGCTCGAAGGCAAAGGCAAGCATTTTCAACGATAAACCAAGTTTGGATAAATCCTAAAGGTCCAAGACCGCAGATCGAAGTACTCGAGCATTCAGCCCAAAAGAGTTTAACGGTTACAAAATCCACTCGGCATTCCGAGGCAAATTTAAGGTGAGACATAAAAGTTTGTTTACTCCGCGGGAGGAGGGCTGGCAGGCTCGACAAACTCGTCCAGGTCGACACCGTCGGCGATTTGAGTGGCAGCAGCGATGAAATTCTCCATGAAAGATCGGAAATCATGCCTTTTGGTGTTGGCTACCTTGATCGCTGCCAGCTTATCTTCTCGCACCTCCGTACAGTGGATATGGACCAAAGACAGGGCCACATCAGCACCGCACCGGGCAGAAGACTTCTTCCACTCCTGCACTCAACCAGGGATGTCATTAAGCCGAGTCATCAGTGACTCGAGGTCACTCTGGAGCGTTGCCCTTGGCCAAAGTGTCGTGTCAATCCTTGATGTGGCGACCTTCAGTCGAGCCAAGTAGTCAACAACGTCGTCAATGCGGGATTCCAGTCGGAGCAGATTCATAGCGGTTTCATCCTTCACAGGAGAGTTGATGGGGTCCAGGTTTCGCTCAATCGGTCCAGTCTCCTCCTCAAAGTCTCTGCAAAATTCTGCATGCACAATCCAAGGATAAGTCGGTTTTTCGTATGACGAGTCGACGAAGAAAAACTCAGTCGGAGCAAAATATATACCTTCAAGCTTGATGAACAGCTTCTTGGCAAGACTCCTCGGATAGCTTTCCAGATCGTCCCTCCTGCGCGCAGTGCCTTCCATCTTCTCATTCAGGGCGACCTTGTCCTTCTTCAAGCGTGTGACTTCCTTGTTGGCTGCGTCCAGGGCAGATTTCATCTTGGCATTCTCCTCTTCCAATTGGTCGACTGAAGCCAGTTTCTGTTCAGCCAGAGCAGTTTTATCTTCAGCCTCCTTCTGAGCAGCAGCCAGATCTTGATCCTTCTTTGCCAGAGCTTGGTTCAGTTTTTCTGAAAAGAAATGATGCTTAATTCAGATAGAACGGAAGGAAATCCAAACTTAAGACAAACCAGTCGACAGAACCATCTTACCATTGGCATCGTCCTTGGCCTTCTGCAGCTCTGTCTTGGCCAGTTCCAAGTCAAGGTTGAGTTGGATCTGCTATTTCCCCAAGTCAGCAAAGCAGGCTCCAAGATCACAAGATTTCTGCAATTGGGGAGGAAGAGTTATTTTATAGAAGAAAACTACAAAGACAATAAATACTAAGACTACAGTCGACTGCCAGCAGTCCACCGTAGTCTCAGGGACTACACCCAGTGGGTGCACTTAGTGTGCCCCCACTGGTTCAGTTAACTTTCGGCGAGACCTTTTCGGCGCAAGTGCAAAAAAGAGAGAGAGAGAAGAAAAGACAGCAACAAACAAGCTCTTCAGACCATAGTCGACTGCTAGCAGTCGACCACGGTCTCGGGGACTACACCCAGTGGGTGCACTCAGCGTGCCCCCACTGGTTCCAATATTCCATTCGGAATGGCGTGACCAGACCGAGTGAAGAAATTCGAGTGAAGCAACACAGTATAAAGACTACAGTCGACTGCCAGCAGTCCACCGTAGTCTCGGGGACTACACCCAGTGGGTGCACTCGGCGTGCCCCCACTAGTCTACAACTTCAAACAGTTAAAATCCAGCGCAAGGTATGGATTTGATCAGTGACAGTTAGAAACACCCAGTGGGTGTACAGATGCAAAGATCCTTGGAAAGAGAGTTCTTCGGGTACCATATCCTAACAGAGCAAGCCAAGAAAATCAGTCGACGTGCGGCTAACCTGAACATTGCTTTGGAGAGCCGAGGTGGCGTCGTAGGCAGCCTAACTGGCGCCCCGCACCGTCTTCATCTTCTCCATCATAATACCTGCTTGGCGTATGGCCTCCCTGGCAGCACTCACTTCGTCCTCTGGGACATGATGGGTGGCAAAAACTGAAGGTGGATCGACAGGAGCTTGAGCAATCGACGAAGAAGGCAGGGCACTCGACAATGGTACGGCGAAGGTAACAGAAGCCTGATTGGCATCACCAGCATCCTGAACGACTGGTTCCGCTATCGGCGTCGACTGTGGCACCTCGTCTGCATGAACTCTCCTATTTTTCCTTGTCAAAGGTCTCTCAGGCTCTTCATCGTCATCATCGGGGAGGTCAATAACGTTAGGAGCTGTTCAAAGATCAATCGCCAAAATTACATCACCCAATGGTATATATTACAGTTGAGTCTACCAAATGAAGACAAAATGTCAGAAATCATACCCAGATTGGAAGTGACTGCATCCTCCATTGCCTCATCCTCATCCCTGTAAGCTGAAGTCCCGGAAGTAGCAGCGCTGCTAGTTCCAAAGTTCAACTGGTCAAATTAAGGAAAAATAAACGACACGGAGCGTCGAGTGAATACAAAGGGAGACACTCACGCAGAAGCGACGGGAATGTCAATCTTGATCTTCGGCAACGCCTTTCGAGGTTTCTGCTCCGCAACTTTGGGCTGCTTTGACGCTTTTTCAGTCGGGGTTGGGTAAGATGTCCGAGGACGCTTTGAAGACTGGCCAGTCTGAGCAATCGCCTTTTCACGGGCGCTCGGCCGGTCTTGGTCAATCTTGGATCGCCTCTCCCTGCGCGGAGGTGACTCGACTTCTTCTTCGTCACTTGAGTCGTCACTTTCCTCGTCCCCTTCCCCGTCAGAATGCAAGTCGCCACTATCGCCACCACTCGCCTCTCCTTCTGGGTCCTGCTCTTGCTCTCCGTTGGGCATTGAGTACATGTCGGTAAGGGCCTGGAAGAAAGCGGGAAGAATAAAAGTCAGTCGACGCAGCATAAACAGCCGCGCGAGTGAATCCAGATCATAATTAGAAGTTCAGAATCGAACCTTGTCTGGTTCATGGGACTGGTCGAATGGAAGAACTCTCCTGGCTCCCCTGGGGTTATCCCTGTTTCCGGTGATGCCCGTCAACCACCCCTCTAGCGTGTCATCCTCGACCTCCTCTGGGTGGATCCGAGTGGTGTCCTCAGTTCCTGAATACATCCACATCGGATGGTATCGAGCTTGAAGCGGCTGGATACGTCGCTGGAGGAAGACCTCCAGGAGATCCATGCCAGTGACCCCGTCGCGGATAAGATGAACTACTCAGTCGACCAGCACCTTAACCTGCGCCTTCTCCTCCGGGATCACCTTCAAAGAGGAGGGCTTGTTCACTCGGTCCATGGAAAAAGGAGGGAGTCCAGTCGACTGCCCTGGTGCCGGCTGGTCTTTGCAGTAAAACCAGGTCGACTGCCATCCATGGACCGAGTCGGGAAGAATCATGGTCGGAAAGGAACTTTTCCCTCTCATCTGAACCCCAAGACCCCCGCACATATGAATCACTTGTGTCCTCTCATCACTCGAATTGGCCTTTTTCACCGTCTGAGAGCGACAGGTGAAAATGTGCTTGAAAAGATCCCAGTGAGGCCGGCAACCCAAGAAATTCTCACACATAGAAACGAAAGCGGCGAGGTACACAATGGTATTGGGAGTGAAGTGGTGGAGTTGTGCCCCAAAGAAATTCAGAAATCCCCGAAAGAAAGGGTGAGGAGGCAGAGAAAAACCCCGGTCGATGTGAGTGGCAAGGAGAACACACTCACCCTCCCGAGGCTGTGGCTCGGATTCCTTCCCCGGAAGCCTCGCCGATCCATGGGGGATCAGTCCTCCGGCGGCCAGGTCGTCGAGGTCTTCTTGGCGGATCGTTGAGCGGATCCAGTCGCCCTGGATCCAGCCCTTCGGCAGACCGGTCCTCGAGGAGGATCCGCCCTGGCTAGTCGCCTTCGCCGTCGCCTTCTTCACCCGTTCTAGGGCCACTGTCTTCTCCTTCCCCATCGTCGCCGGCGAGACACGTACAGAGCAGCAGCACTGGGGCGAGAGCGAGCGCAGCGGAGGAGTCTGAGGAGAAGAGGAGGAAATGAGAACGCACTGTTCAAAGACCCCGGTCCGGTGCCTTATATGAGGTTACTTCCGAGTGACTGACTGGTAGGCCCGGGCGATCCTATCGAATCTTGCAACAGTCGCGCGCGCGATACGTGGCAAAAAAGGTGGCGCGGAGATCGAGGCGGTTATGCTCTATCCCATCCGATTACTGCGGCCTCCTCCGTCCCGCACGCTTCCCAAAATTCAAATCCCGCTAAATCCGCGAGCGGCAGTGCAACGTGAAAGACGGAAGATCTCCTCCACACCGTCACTCGGAGCTCTTCAAGTAAATAAACTCATTCGACAAAAACCAAGAATGGATCAAGGCGACTGAAAAAGAAGTTAGTAACGACGCCCAGGTTCATTGATCCAAGACAAGATATACTCATGACACGAAGAATGGGTCGGACGAGTGCTCAACTCCTTCCCCATTCAAACCTCGATCCATTCAGGGGCTAATGATGAAGCTATGTACCTAGGGTAGGGTCATGGACCTGTCCAAACTACCCTCCCCAAGGACATCCCTAGAAGAAATCACCTTTCAATCGACTTGGAGGTGATCCACTCGACGGACTCGAAGACACTCGACTATGAAGCAATCACTCGACCAAGATCCAACCACTCGATGACCAGGAGACCTAAAGCCACTCCGCACGCTAACGGTCGATCATAGAGTAGCCTTTATGATCATCATAGCTCTTTATTAGAGGCGTTACCAGTAACGCCCCACCTTAATGTACCTTAAACCCCTTGTAACGTGGGTTGGCTGGGGTCCTGGCGCACTCTATATAAGCCACCCCCCTCCACAGGCACAAGGGTTCGCACCCCTGTAATTCATACACACATAATCCAGTCGACCGCCTCCGGGCTCCGAGACGTAGGGCTATTACTTCTTCTGAGAAGGGCCTGAACTCGTAAACATCGTGTACTTACAACTACTCCATAGCTAAGATCTTGCCTCTCCATACCTACCCCCCTACATTACTGTCAGAGTTAGAACCACGACGGTGCCCCCTCCCCGTATATAAAGGAGTGGAGGAGGGGAGGGCCAGCCCTCTCATGGCGCGCCCAAGGGGGGAGTCCTACTCCCGGTGGGAGTAGGATTCCCCTTTTCCCTAGTTGGAGTAGGAGGAGAAAGGAGGAGAGAGGGAGAAGGAAAGGGGGCCGCCCCCCCACCCCAATTCAGATTGGGCTTGGGGGGCATCTTGGCCGCCTCCTCCTCTCTCCCACTAAGGCCCAATAAGGCACATAGACTCCCCGGGGGGTTCCGGTACTCCGGTAAATGCCCGAACTCACCCGGAACCATTCCGATGTCCAAACACAGCTTTCCAATATATCGATCGTTATGTCTCGACCATTTCAAGACTCCTCGTCATGTCCGTGATCACATCCGGGACTCCGAACAACCTTTGGTTCATCAAAACTCATAAACTCATAATACCGATCGTCATCGAACGTTAAGCGTGTGGACCCTACGGGTTCGAGAACTATGTAGACATGACCGAGACTCGTCTCTGGTCAATAACCAATAGCGGAACCTGGATGCTCATATTGGTTCCTACATATTGTACGAAGATCTTTATCGGTCAAACCGCATAACAACATACGTTGTTCCCTTTGTCATCGGTATGTTACTTGCCCGAGATTCGATCGTCGGTATCCTCATACCTAGTTCAATCTCATACTGGCAAGTCTCTTTACTCGTTCCGTAATGCATCATCCCGTAACTAACTCATTAGTCACATTGCTTGCAAGGCTTATAGTGATGTGCATTACCGAGAGGGCCCAGAGATACCTCTCCGACAATCGGAGTGACAAATCCTAATCTCGATCTATGCCAACTCAACAAACACCATCGGAGACACCTGTAGATCATCTTTATAATCACCCAGTTATGTTGTGACGTTTGATAGCTCACAAAGTGTTCCTCCGGTATTCGGGAGTTGCATAATCTCATAGTCATAGGAACATGTATAAGTCATGAAGAAAGCAATAACAAAAAACTAAACGATCATAGTGCTAAGCTAACGGATGGGTCAAGTCAATCACATCATTCTCTAATGATGTGATCCCGTTAATCAAATGACAACTCATGTCTATGGCTAGGAAACTTAACCATCTTTGATTCAACGAGCTAGTCAAGTAGAGGCATACTAGTGACACTCTGTTTGTCTATGTATTCACACATGTACTAAGTTTTTGGTTAATACAGTTCTAGCATGAATAATAAACATTTATCATGATATAAGGAAATATAAATAACAACTTTATTATTGCCTCTAGGGCATATTTCCTTCAGAATCACCATGGGCACGATTATCCTGAGTCGTAACATTCTCATCCTACTTAATTAATGCACGAGCATTTGATGCAACATGAAATGCAACATGTGGTTGACATTTTCTAAAAGAAAATGTGATGTGATGACATTAGGTGTGAGTAATTATTTAACATGGGCCATGGACATTAATGATTTGTCAACTTGTGGCCTTGCCGCCACAGAAACTCCACCTGCAGAGAATATCATGGCTATTTATAAGATGGCTAAAATTTGCATGTTTGCGTTCCTATGCACCGCCTCAACTCAATTCTCAAAATGAGTGTTTAATGGATATTGAATATCCATTTTCCCTTTGGGACTCCATTCAGGAGAGATATGTTGTCATAAGCATCACAAAAACAACAATTTGTTCATACTCAGGACTTCAGGTCTGTTGAAGGTTATAATTTAGTTGTCTACAAATCAACATTAAGTTGAAATTATGTAATAAGGCAGTTTCAAGTGTAGATCCAATTGTCATACTACAATTTATGTTCTCCTATGATGGTAAACAGAAGCACCATCTTCATTACAGGCTGAAAAACATGTTGAACTGATGAAGAGTTATTAGGTTCACCTCGCGGGTGCGAAACCATTGCATGAAATCTGTGCTAGTGCGCTTAGTACTAAGTCATTTAGTGGTCAGAGAACCACATGGACTTGAATGTAAAATAAAGGCAAAATGACAAGCAAAAATGAAGTGTAGTTCTCAAATGGGAATGGGTCATTTAAGATAAATGATACAAAGACAACTATCAGGTTTTCACAGGGGTGGTTGTGTACAAATGATTACCATACTTTCAATTATTGAGTTCAATAAAACCATCAGCTTATTGGAGAAGGCGAATGAGTTAAATGGGATATGTTTGAGGTTCTACTTCAAAGAACCACCAGAATTTTTTTGGGCATAATAGAAGGAGAATGAACTCTAAAATGATGATATGCTTGTGGAATGATATTCCCTGGGTATTTTGGAGATATTGTGTATGTTATCTCAAAATATCATTAGCCTATATTTGTACTACCAAATGTAGTACAATTTTCAACATCTTGTCCCTCGTACATGATAGATGAGAAAAAAATGAGTGATTAAATCTTTTTATACTCAATATTGTTGTGTACACAATAAATTTTCCTCCTTTATCATCATGGTGTGGGACGATTAGAAAATTATCAATAATTTTTTTGGCCACAACTTAGTTGTTGCAATACTCCCAAAAATCATTAGATTTTATGTGCATTTTATGTGCCCGTAGGGGATTTTTTTTAAGGCACTCTCACATTAATATTCTAATGATATTAAGTTATCATATGTTTGTGCAGAAGAGGAGATGGTCTCCTTAATCAGTCAATGTGATTCAACCTCGGGTTGAATGACACCTTACGAATGCGCATCATCCAGATACCAACACAAATGTGCACACATTTTTAGGTGTTGGGACATCGAAACACCTTGACTCTGTTGTTATAGAGAATCACTAGGACTTAAGAGGCATAATGAGGATTCCACAAATGGTATTGATTCATGAGAATCATATATGAAAAGATGTACATATGTCGACATAAATTTCTTCTCGTGAACTAATAAAATCCTTTTAGGCCCTGAACCAAAATCCATGGAGAGTGTTGTTTACACTTGTGTTGGTTCATATGAAAGGAAGCAAAAAAGGAAGAGTAGACCTCGCTCATCAAATAAGAGGTGTTTACCATAGTAAAACCCGCTCCTTGTAACTACCTCCCATATGGAAGAGAAATGATTTTTCATTTGGAAACGGAAGTAAATGAGATGGTGAAAAAGTGAAGATTGTAGTACAAAGGTTTTCGCAGATACCCAGCATAGCTTATGATGTACCATACCTTCTAGGTATGAATGTTGTCATGTTTTGATACTCAATTGGCAGTACAGATCCGTGCAGTTGGTGTATGGAGTAACTACATACTCACATGGCTTACTTATTTCAGATATATATTGACTTCATTGAAGGGTAATATTCTGTATCCAATGGTAATTCAGAATGTGTGTGTGTGTGTGTGTGTGTGAAACTTCAGAAGTCATTCTATGACTTGAAGTAGTCGAAAGGTTGTGTTGTACAATGAGCAAGTGAGCTCTTCCTTGATAAGGATTACTGTAATACCGATGAGTGTTGATGTGTATTCATGAAGAAATCCCGAGTTAGATTTTACATCACCTTAGTGGTGCTAATGATCTTGTCATCACACAATACACACGAGGTACACATAATCATTTTAAGACGGATACTTGCGTCAAACCAAATTATGCTAAGTTTGTAGCCCTTATAGTGTGGTTATATCATATATCCAGAAATATTGGAGAAGTTCAATGTGGTTATAACATATCAATGGCACCTATGGTCATATTTATACCTAACATGGGATACAAACCCATCCAGATCTAGGGAGATGGTGATGTGTGGTTGGACCTGAAGCACCATATGTGAATACCCTCAGAGCACTAACATATCTTGCAAAATATGTTAGACCTGACATTATATTTAATGGTAATTTATTGAGAGTACAATCCCCAACAAAAGGTATATGATTTATGTAAGAAATATCATGAACATTTCTTTAAATGTCATGACTTTCAAAAAAATGATTGAAAGGGATCATTCCCCCTATTTCATTTGAAGAAACAAAAAAATATTTTGAAACGGAGGCAAAAGAATGCTTCATCGATTAATTAAGAAGAAGAGAATTGCCCAGTTAATTTACAGAAAACCGGGCTAAAATCGATACAATCAGACTATAATTAAACTACTCAGCAATCATGAGATCCCACGAGCACACGTGCAACCTGCCAAACGCTCCCAACACACAATAACTCTTGACGCTTGTACTCCACAATTGAACCCGACAAGAACATCCCAACAAAAAGATAGTGAACCATGCTAAAACCACAATGACGACGCAAACCGTGATGACGAGCTGATCGTGTGGATGAGCCGAGGGACCGAGAATCATTCATTAAACAGCTGCAGGCGCTTTACCTATGGCGCCACTCTTCTTACTTTTGCACCTTAGGGCATCTCCAGCCGCGCCCCCAACAGGCCCCCCCAGCCGGCGCCAAAAAAACGGCCCAGTCGCGCCCCCAAGACGCCGAAAATCACCGGCTCGGACGTTTTTTCCGCCCGGCGGTCACAGCCCGAACCCGGCGCGCTGGGGAGCCGTTAGGGGCTCCGGCGCTAGGGAAAAGCGCGCCTGGCCCACACCGACAGGGGAAAAGTCAAGGTTTTCTTCCCCCGACTCGCGTCGCACCCCCCGCGCCCCCGGCCAGCACTAGCTATATCCCGGCGACGGCCGCCGCCCTACTCCGCTAGATAGCCATTCCCGCCGGAAAATAGCAGCGCTTCGCCGCGGCATCCCCTCCCACAGCAGCTGGTTGTTTCCGGCCGCCGTTTCCGGCCGCGGAGGCGCGGTTTAACGGCGGGTACACGGCCACCGAGCGCAAGGTGCTCGGCGTTTTGCCTATCTCGGCGATGGACTCGGATGAGGAGGAAGAGCTCGCCGCGCTGCTGGAGGAGGAAGCCGCGGCCGACGTCCAGGAAGAAGAGCATCTGATGATGCTCGACGCCCTCGCCCAGCTGCTGGCGAGCACTGAAAAGCCGCGGCGAGGTGGCTCGGCGCCGGGGCGGGTGAAAGCAAAGAACCGGCATCGTCTGCAAGGCTACTGAATGCTCTACTCCGACTACTTCGCCGATGCTCCACTTCATGGCGAGAGAACATTTCGGCGCCGTTATCGGATGAGCCAAAAGCT
Source organism: Aegilops umbellulata (assembly GCA_032464435.1). Taxonomy (NCBI): domain Eukaryota; kingdom Viridiplantae; phylum Streptophyta; class Magnoliopsida; order Poales; family Poaceae; genus Aegilops; species Aegilops umbellulata. Next base: position 483,309,569 of record CP136055.1, read on the forward strand.
CTTCCTCAGGATTGTGAATTCCATCCGGGAGTTCGACAACTACTTCAAGTGCAAGATGGATTGCACTGGCGCTCTTGGATTCACCTCCATCCAGAAGTGCACGACAGCGATGAGGATGCTTGCATATGGAGCTCCGAGTGATTCACTCGACGACTATGGGCGCATGGCCGAGTCCACCAGCATAGAGTGTTTCTACAAGTTCTGTCGGGCAGTGGTGGCAGTGTTTGGGCCACAATACTTGAGAACACCCAACGCGGAAGACACCGCTCGGATCCTAGCCCAGAATGCAGCAAGAGGATTTCCTGGGATGCTTGGAAGCATCGACTGCATGCATTGGAAATGGAAGAACTGCCCATTTGGTTGGCAGGGGATGTACAAAGGCGCCAAAGGCGGTTGCAGTGTGGTGCTTGAGGCGGTAGCCACACAGGACCTCTGGATTTGGCACTCCTTCTTTGGTATGCCAGGAACTCACAATGACATCAAGGTGCTGCAGTGCTCTCTTGTTTTTGCTAAGCTCGTTGAGGGCCATTCTCCTCCGGTGAACTTCGAGATCAATGGGCACCAATACAACAAGGGGTACTATCTAGCTGACGGCATCTATCCGAGATGGTCGACATTTGTGAAGACGATCTCAAACCCTGTGGCAGGAGGCAAGAACGCCTGGTTTGCGAAGCTTTAGGAGGCTTGCAGGAAGGATGTCGAGCGGGCATTTGGTGTGCTCCAATCTCGATTCGCTGTTGTTCGGTACCCCGCTCAGACCTGGTCGAAAGATCAAATGTGGGAGATCATGACTTGCTGTGTCATCTTGCACAACATGATCATCGAGAGCGAGCAAGAAGACCCAGTTTCTGACACTGAACCATACTACAGGCAGGGTCCTCTAGCCGAAGTTGATCACCAGCTACCGGCAACTTGGACTGCCTATCTCAGTATGCTTCAGGAGATCCGAGACCCACAGGTGCATCAGCAACTGCAGAAAGATCTGATTGAGCACCTATGGAGGCTCAAGGGGTACGCCGTGTGATGAAATACGAGTTTTTATTTGTTGAACTATATAATTTGTATTGAACTATTTGTTGTTGTACTATTTTGTTGAAGTATTTGATTTTTCTGTGATAAAATATGTGATAAGAAATAATTGTGTTGATAATTGAACGCCGAGACACGGCGAAACCACGCCGAATATGGGCCTATTCTCGCCCATATGGGCCGTTTATTCGCCGAAATTGGGCCGCAAAGTGGACCAATTTCGGCGCCTGGGGGCGACGACTGGGCGCAAAATCGCCCCCAGCGCCGCGTGTATCGTCGGCTCGCCCCCAGGGGGCGATTTTTATGCGTCCTGGGGGGGCCAACGGCTGGAGATGCCCTTAGTGACTTCTCCTTCACTATAATGGCCCAAGGGTAATCACTCGCCTTCTTGCATTTGATTTAAATGTCGTTTCCATCACGAGGCAAGCAATTGCCCTTTCAGTTTCAGGGCTAACAGCCTCCATGCCTCAAACGCTAGCGAGCAAGTCACAAAACTCTTTAGCAAAAAGAGCACTAGAATTATCCCTGGCGAGGGTGAAACAGTTGCCGAAGCCACATGTGAGCGCCCAGGCGAGTGCGCCTTTTCCACCAACTCCAGCATTCTCAAAATCCACCTAGCTGAACTACGAACTAGGAAACACCGCTCGATTACTCCAAGAAACATTTTTTTATGATTTTTTTAATGTATGACCTTTTTTTTCTTAAACTGCGAGATAACCCCTACTCCGTTCTACGGTCAAAGAAATTACACATGGAAGTTTGAACAGAGGTCGTCTGTCAGCGGGGAAAAGGAGACGTTCCCTTCTTCTCTCTCTCTCTCTCTCTCTCTCTCTCTCTCTCTCTCTCTTTCTTTTTTTTGCGGGGAACCAGACGTTCCCTGAAGAAACTTCACAAACCAGTCATGGCGGGTGGCGACGTGCCAGTCGCTCCTCTTACCGTCCAAACCCAACCCGGTAGTGTTTCTCTTCGCGCGACTCGGAGCGTGGACAAAATGGTCGCGGATGACAGTGCGACAACTCACGGCCGGCACCCATCTTACCTTGTTCTCCGGGCCGCACTCCACAGTGCATCGTGCTGGAGGCAGCATCTACAACTAGTACAAGGACAAGGACGCGTCGTCGTGAACCGAGCGTGGCACGGCAGGACCGGTGGTGGATGGACGCCTCGGCTGCGCACGGATGGAACGGGACGGGCCAGCCTCCTACCCTCTCTCTCGTATGGTAGCCGTCGTGTTTCCACCGGGATTTTCCAGTGGTCGGCTGAACCTGAACACGCGATGGTGACGCCGACGGAGGAATTTGATTCTCGTGATGAGCGGCGGCGACCGGGGCTGTTTGGTTGCCGTCCAGAGCAACGTGCCTGGAAATTTTGAGCGCCTGGCTCGCGCCTGGGTTATTGAAGTTTTGTGCCTGACCAGGCAGGCCTTGTTTGGTTCGTGTCCATGCCTGGTGGTGGGTTAGACAAGTCACATCAGCGTACTAGTTGTATTTTTGTTCTGTCATACATGACTTTTTGTTCTGCCATGCATGATTAGTAGTCTCAGGCAGCTCCCAGGCGTCCCTTCTCGGTTGCCTGAGCCAGGCTAATGGCGCTCACACTTTCCAAGACAGGCTAACGATGCCTTTGGATTCTCAGGCCAGGCTAGCTTCAGGTTACTCAGGCATGAACCAAACAGAATACAGGCAGATCTCAAGAAAGTGTCAGGTCAGGCAAATTTGCTTCAGGACACGAACCAAACAGCCCCGGTGTCCGCGTCCAGCCGAACCTCCTTTCCACTAGGAGGACTAGGAGGAGATCGAATCCGTTCTGGTGGACGGCCGAGGACGCTCGTACGCCCCGGAACGGGGCAGCCGTACCGGATCAACGGCCCAATAATTCAGATTCGCAATGCTCGTGCTTTTTCTCTGTCGGCTCACTTGCCCTGGTGGTTCTTTGCTACAGAAACTTCACTGCAGGGACCGGTGCACGTCTAAAGGTTTTTGTTTTACCACCGAAGCTAACACGTCGACCTGTCGACATCCCTCCGTGGTCGTGGCAGCTTAATTACTCATTTCCGGGAGGCGGCATTCCATTCGCACCGGCCAGAAGCGACCTCTTCCAGTCCAGCCCTCGATCCGTCGTCACCCGTGACCGGCGATACGTTTAAACTACGGAAACACTAACGTCCATACGTGTCCATGTTAGCCAACTCGCCCACACGTCCCCATCGCCGTTCAACGCCTTTTGCACGAATCTTAGCATGAAAAGGCAGTTTTTAGGTGTCACGTAGGACATCTTGTGCATGTGGCGTGTGAGTGAGTTCGCCCGCACGTCAGTTTTTCTCCGCAGTCAACGTTCGCCAGTCGAGGTATGCGATGGAACTGATATCACGCCCGCACACCGCGCACCACTTCTGTTCCCCGTCTCCCATGACTGTCCATTCTCCCACTCCCCACACCCAAACTGTCATTTGTCATGTTTTTTAAGGATACATGACAACTGCCCTATTTGTGATTGTAAGCAGATGACAACTCTCTTTTACCCGAACGTGTTATTTATTGTCACGTCTGTTTGTTGCGTTACATGGCAACTGTCTAGTGTTAGTAGGTGGCAACTCCTAAAGATACCACCCTCGCCCACATGCCCGTCTCCTCTCCCACACACCAAAAGCTATCAGTTGTCATGTGTTTTTGCAGGATACATGGCAACTGCCCTAACGTGCTTATAAGCAGATGGCAACTCTCTCTTTTACCCGAAACATGTTTTTGCCATGTTTTTTAGTGCTACATGGCAACTGCCCTAGTGTGCTTGTAAGCAGAATATGGCAACTGCGTCTCCTCTCCCACACACCCAAAGCTATCAGTTGTCATGTGTTTTTGCAGGGTACATGGCAACTGCCCTCGTGTGCTTGTAAGCAGAACATGGCAACTGCCGTCTCCTCTCCCACACAGCAAAAGCTATCAGTTGCCATGTGTTTTTGAAGGATACATGGCAACTGCCCTAGCGTGCTTGTAAGCAGATGGCAACTCTCTCTTTTACCCGAAACATGTTTTTGCCATGTTTTTTAGTGCTACATGGCAACTGCCCTAGTGTGTTTGTAAGCAGAATATGGCAACTGCCGTCTCCTCTCCCACACACCCAAAGCTATCAGTTGTCATGTGTTTTTGCAGGGTACATGGCAACTGCCCTCGTGTGCTTGTAAGCAGAACATGGCAACTGCCGTCTCCTCTCCCACACACCAAAAGCTATCAGTTGCCATGTGTTTTTGCAGGGTACATGGCAACTGCCCTAGGGTACATGGCAACTCTCTTTTTACCCGAACATGTTTTTGCCATGTTTTTATAGTGCTACATGGCAACTGTCTAGTGTTAGTAGGTGGCAACTCCTAAAGTTTTCAAATCATGGCAATCACAGTAGACCACACCATACATGGCAATTGCTGCAGTTGCCAAAAAATGACATCCGGCACTTTGACCTGAGATGGCAACTGCAGTTGAGCAACCATGGCAACTGTAGTTGTCAGACATGGCAACTGTAGTTCAACAACATGACAACTGCAGTTAAACGAACATGAAAGAGGGTCCGGACCATGCCAATCGCGGCGGGACGCATGATTACTGCCACACGCCGCGTGTGGCTCACAGGCGGGGAGGTGCGACGGTCGAGACGGGTCGTGCGGGCCGCGTGGTCGCTCGCCCAGACATGCTCGTGCGGGCGATCGCGCTGCACACCGAACATGCGGGCTGTGGCAGGGCGCGCCCGGACGTGCTCGTGCGGGCGTGCCTGTGTCGATGCCACACGAAAGGTGCGGCACATACCCCTTAAATGCCACACGTGTGAAAGTTATCGGGACCCTTAAACTAAGCACTATCGGTGGACGGGCGGCCGGGCCGTATCCGGCACACGCCGCATCTGGTTCCGCTCCCATCATCATCTACTATCTCACCACATCGCACCGCACGCGGCGGGCGGCCAATGCGGAAGCGTCGAGCGCGACCACGTCCGATCGGGCAAAGGCAACGAAACCAGAGAACCAACCACCCAAACCGATTCGCTTTCATTATTCCTCCCCGTCAGAAAAACAGAGCAGGCATGGGGCGCACGGCGAAGGTGTCACGCTGCAACATCTTTACTCCAGAGAGAGCATTTCGCGGGGTCGACACGACACGACATGACACGCCATTGCGCCTGGAGCTTGCCCGGGACGCGTCGTCTCTTTGTGCGAAAGTGACGACGGCTCCGTTTCCTACTGCTCCTGACCTGACGCGACGAGGGGAATGGGTGTGTGCGTACTACGTACGTGACTTGCCCTGTGCCGGCGCGCATCATCTCTAGTCTTTTGTTCGCAAAAAATTAAAAAAAATCATCTCTAGTCTTTGTTTTGGGTGATGAAAGAAGCGTACGCATCTTATCTTGGGTGGCATCACATCAGACTTCACGCGTCCGTGCAACCGGGCAAAGTATGCGCGGACGAATATCCAACCGAACCATACGTACCGTACCATACCATACCATTACCATACGAACGAACGAACGGCTGCTGCAGTTTTCTTTGTTTAGGGAATGGCTGCTGCAGATAGAGATAGGGTGACGACGCCCTCGCAAAGTCGCATGGAGATGGAGGCCTTACCCGCAAAAAAACAAAAAAATGTCGCAAGGAGGCCAACGGGTGCCCTTTTGGCCCCCTTCTTCTTCTTCACCAAAGCATCGGCAGACTCGCATGAAATGGCCGGACGCGTACGTACGTGACTTGCACCGGACGGGTGCCCGGTGCCGGCGCGTATCCATCTACGTACTATTTGGTGCCACCATCCGCACCCGCACTCGCAAATGGGCGGGCAAAAGAAAAGCCCAGACGCATCCCCACCGAGCCATACGAACGGCTGCTGCAGATAGGGTGAGGATGCCTCGGAGGATACTTGGAGGCCAACACTTGACCATTTGGCCCTTTTCCTCGCCAAAACCACGTACGCCGGCCCCCAGTATGCCTCGGTTGTTTGCAAGTTTGATCTAATTATTAATCAACTTGTTTAGGGCACGGAAACAAAAGAAAATTTAGAATATCAAGTCCACCTGTCCATGAACTTACCAGCAGATCGACCCGTTCTGTTCTGTATCCCCACTTCACGTGCCCCACGTTACACATGCACGCGTGTCGCTGTTATCCATGTCACCATGTGGCACGTCTCGTTTCCCACATGCACCGGTGTCACTGTTATCCATGGTGTTCCGTACGCGCGCGCACGAGGGTTGGACCGGCAGGTGAGGTACGAACCGACTGCAGTCTGCAAAAATGCAGGCGGGAGCGGGATCGCAGCTCGCATGCTGCAAGCATCAGATGGTTGATCCGATCCGGCGGTGCTTGCTTGATCCTAATCCGCATCTTGGCTCTTGGGAGACGGCATATTCCGATGCCAGTAGTATTATGCTGCTGGTGGGTGCCCCACACAGGACGTACTGCCCCAAGTACTGTGAAGTGCGAGCGGCGTGGAGGAGACCAGATCTAGGGACGGCTCCTTGTCACCATTGCCCATGTTGCTTACTTTTCTAGAGAGACTTTGGCCTGGTTGTGGAATAAGTAATTGAGTTTATGGTTCTTAACAACCAATACGAAAGGGACATTTGGAATATCTAACGTCTGTGGAAGCAGCAGTCAAGAATAAAATGAATATACGCCAGCAACTTGCTTAAACGGGTTTGCATAATAAGGCCTTGAGGGAAAAACTCCCTCGTGTCGCCCTGTCGAGCGACTCGAGGGCGACAACCCTAGACCCCGCCACCTCATCCATATCTCACCTCCCTTCACGCAGCCACCGGATGCATCCGTCGGGCAAGCCCGAGACGTTGCCAAGGAAGGTGGCGACTGGCCTCTAGCGTGCTCCACCCTCCGGATCTGGGTAGGGTCGATGTGTGTTACTGGTTCCCAAGTTGGGTGGGGTGTTGGTGGTGTGGAGCCACGAACGGAAGAAATCGCTGGCGGCGACGCCCACGGCCGCCGCTTGCCTCCTTGGAGGCGTCATTCAGGTACGTTTCTCCTCCTCCTGTCTCCGTAGCCTCACGGGTGAAACCCCAAAAAATGTTGGGCGGCGGCGGCGCTCTTGGCACCGTACCCTTCAGGAGGGTGCTTTCTTGGAAGTTCTGTGGATTATGGGCATTGCGGTGGTGTGATAGGATGGCGGCGACAGCAACAGCATGTCTCTTGCGGCGGCCCTGGCTTTTACAAGATCGATGGTTTTGGGTGCTCTACATGAAGATGGTGTGAGTCTGGTCCGGTGTATGTGCCTGGATGGGAGGGGATAGGATTCCCCTTCACTGGAGGATACACCAATGCCTGTAGTGAGAAAGGGAGCTTCATCCTTTGGCCTTGGATTTATCTCCTCATTTCTCCAAGATTTCCCAGGGCTCTCTGCTTCTGTATAGCCGACAACTTTCATCTCTTTCATGGTTGTGTCCATGGGCAGCGACAGTGCGTCGCTTCTGGAGATGTGTCTGCTTCATGAAGGGTTTGCTCTGATCCTTTCATGTGGTTGCCTTTCGGTGACTTTCAACAATGTTCTAGGGCGATCTCCAGTTGTCGATGGCGCAATGCCTTTTGAACCAGGCGAGGAGGCAATGGCCTTCTTTAGTGGTGGTAGTTGACAGGGTTGTCATTCCAGGGCCATGGTGGTTTGGAGACGACATGGCCTGTCTTCGACTTCGGGCTTTTTCACCTGGGCCAACATTCTCCTCTTACTCTCAAAACAGGCGTATGCCCCGCTTTATAAATAAAGCAACTAACCACAGTACACGGTCGGACGATACAATATGGTGGGTATGCCCACTTACAAAGCAAATCAAAAGATAAAACATGAGCCTAGAGCATCATTCTCCTCTTTCCTGGTGGCCCTTTCGCGGAAGAAGGCCTCAGCGTTGCTCTGGTTGTCATGTCTGATACGTCCATTTCGCATCATGTTTATTACTGTTATTTATAATTTTTTATCCATAATGATGCTTTTTTGGAGTAATTCTAATGCCTTTTCTCTCATAATTTGCAAGGAACACACCAAGAGGGAGAATTCCGGCAGCTGGAAATCTGGACCTGGAAAAGCTACGCTAGGCCACCTATTCTGCACAACTCCAAATGATCTGAAACTTTACGGATATTTTTTATGGATTATTTGAGAAATACTGGAGCCAATAAACACCAGAGGGGGCCACCAGGTGGGCACAACCCACCTGGGCGTGCCAGGCCCCCCAGGCGCGCCCTGGTGGGTTGTGGCCTCCTCGGCCCACCTCCGGTGCCCATCTTCTAGTATATAAGTCGTTTTGACCTAGAAAAAATAAGGAGGAGACTTTCGGGACGAGGCGCCGCCGTCTCGAGGCGGAACTTGGGCAGGGGCACTTTTGCCCTTTGGCGGAGCTATTCCGCCGGGGGAACTTCCCTCTCGGAGGGGAAAATCATCGTCATCATCATCACCAACAACTCTCCCATCTTGGGGAGGGTAATCTCCATCAACATCTTCAACAACACCATCTCCTCTCAAACCCTAGTTCATCTCTTGTATTCAATCTTGTTGCCGGAACTATAGATTGGTGCTTGTGGGTGACTAGTAGTGTTGATTACATCTTGTAGTTGATTACTATATGGTTTATTTGGCGGAAGATAATATGTTCAGATCCATTATACCATTTAATACTCCTCTAATCATGAGCATGTTTATCATTTGTGAGTAGTCACTTTTGTTCTTGAGGTCACGGGAGAAATCATGTTGCAAGTAATCATGTGAACTTGATATGTGTTCGATATTTTGATAGTATGTATTTTGTTATTCCCTTAGTGGTGTCATGTGAACGTCGACTACATAACACTTCGCCATGTTTGGGCCTAAGGGAATGCATTGTGGAGTAGCAATTAGATGGTGGGTTGCAAGAGTGACAGAAGCTTAGACCCCAGTTTATGCGCTATTTCGTAAGGGACCGATTGGATCCAAAAGTTTAATGTTATGGTTAGAATTTATACTTAATACTTTTCTCGTAGTTGCGGATTCTTGCGGGAGGTTAATCATAAGTAGGAGGTTTGTTCAAGTAAGAACAACACCTAAGCACCGGTCCACTGATAACCCACAAGTATAGGGGATCGCAACAGTTTTCGAGGGTAAGTATTTAATCCAAATTTATAGATTCGACACAAGGGGAGCCAAAGAATATTTGAAGGTATTAGCAGCTGAGTTTTCAATTCAACCACACCTGAAGATTAATTATCTATAGCAAAGTGATCAGTAGCAAAATAGTTTGATAGTTTTGATAGTAGTGACAGCAGGAACAGTAACAGTAACAGTGATAGCAGTAATTTGTAGAAAGTGTAACAGTGATGATAGCAGTAGTAACGCAACAGAAACAATATAAGGATAAATTCATAGGCATTGGATCGGTGACTTGTTGGATGATATTCATCATGAGGCAGTTATAACCTAGGGCGATATGGCACTAGCTCCAGTTCATTGATATAATGTAGGCATGTATTCCGTAAATAGTCATACGTGCTTTATTAAAAGAACTTGCATGCCATCTTTTGTCCTACCCTCCCGTGGCAGCGGGGTCCATATTGGAAACTAACGGACATTAAAGCCTCCTTTTAATAGAGAACCAGAACAAAGCATTAACACATAGTGAATACATGAACTCCTCAAACTACGGTCATCATCGAGAGTGGGCCCGGTTGTTGTCACTCCGGGGGTGTCGGATCATAACCGTAGTAGGTGACTATAACTTGCAAGATCGGATCTAAACACATGGATATAATGATGAATTCATAAACGGTTCAGATATGAGTTCATGGCACTCGGGCCCAAAATGACAAGCATTGAGCATAGCAAAGTCATAGCAACATCAATCTAGGAACATAGTGGATACTAGGGATCATGCCCTAACAAAACTAACTTGATTACATGATGAATATCATCCAACTCCTCACGGACCAGCGAGCCTATGAAGGAATTACTCACTCCCGGTGGGGAGCATCATGGAATTAGCGATGAAGATGGGTTGGTGATGACGAAGAACGAAGGTCCCCCTCTCCGGTGCCCCAAACGGACTTCAGATCTGCCCTCCCGAGGAAGAACAGGGCTTGGCGGCGGCTCCGTCTCGTGGACCCAATAATTCTTTCTCCCTGATTTTTTATGGAAATATGTGATTTTATTTTTTATTTTATCAGGGGGGTCGTCAGCGGGGCCACCAGGTGGGTACAACCCACCTGGGCGCGCTCGAAGAGGTGGGGGGGCGCACCCTGGTGGGTCGTGCCCAACCAGGGGCTTGGCTCCAGAAATTTTTATTATTGATATAAAAAATCCTCGCAAAGTTTCGTTCCATTCCAAGAACTTTTATTTCTGCACAAAAACAACACCATGGTAGTTCTGCTGAAAACAACGTCAGTCCGGAGTTAGTTTCATTCAAATAATGCAAATTAGAGTCCAAAACAAGAGGAAAAGCGAGAGAAAAGTAGATACGTTGGAGACGTATCAACTCCCCCAAGCTTAAACATTTGCTTCCTCAAGCAATTCAGTTGATAAACTGAAAGTGAGAAAGAAAAACTTTTACGAACTCTTTTGCTCATTTTTTCATAAATAAGCTTAAACAACACCCAGGTTTTCAGCCAACATTATAAGTAACCATGTCAACAATAACTCTTAAAGATTATAATGACTCATATCAATGACATAATCAACTAGTGAGCAATAATAAGATATCTCAAACAGCAACACGTTGTCAAAACAATCATGATATAATATGACAATAGCGGTATCTCGCTAGCCCTTTTCGAGACCGCAAAACATAAATGCAGAGCACCTCCAAAGTTCAAGCAGCGACTAAACATTGTAATTCGTGGTAGAAAAGATCCAGTCATGAGCACCCAACATTAGCTACACACAATGCATAAATCATGACAACTGTGCTCTACTCAGTTTGTGGCGCTTGTGTTTAGAAGGTGACGACACAACATAAAAGTAAATAGATAATCCCTTCGCAGAGGGAAACAGTGATTTGCAGAGGTGCCAGAGCACAAATTTTAAAACAGAGGATAAATGATAATTTTGAGACATGCCCCCTTCTCATTCACTTCACGACCATCAGTTATTAACATCTTCCATGCTAAGCACGCTAGTGGCGGTCCCAAAGTGGAAAGTAAATGTTTTGACTCCATTAGGAGATTTTGTTTGATTATTCATGAGGTGAACTCTTTTTCATATTTGCAATTTGGGACTGGGCATCCCTAATACCGCCCATTTTCTCATGCGATGGCGAGTGAATAAACACTCGACCTGAGGATAACATGCTTAGAACGGAAGATATCGACCACAGGGTAATACCGCATATAGAGGTGGCACATGCAAATTTACTTAGGACGACAGGGTAATACCGCATATAGGTAGGTATGGTGGACTCATCTGGAATAAATTTACGTTCAAGGTTTTTGATGTACAAGCAGAATTCCCACTTAGTACAAGCGAAGGCTAGCAATTAAGATTGAGAAGCGGCCAGGTAGAGAGCAACAACGATCATAACCATGCATTATGCGTAAGTAACATTGGACACTAGCATGAGTAGGATATGAACACCATGAACATAAATATCATAGAGGCTATGTTGGTTTTGATTCAACTACATGCATGAACATGTACCAAGTCAAGCCACTCGAACATTCGGAGGAGGATACCATATCATCATACTACATCACAATCATCTTAACGATATGTTGATATCCAAGATAAATCATTATTAACTCTCAGCTACTTATGCATGGCATGAGAAACTATAATCTCTAATTTTCATTGCAAACATGTTTAATCATAATGGGTTGAAGCCTGGATGCTAGGTTAAACATATTTACACACACATAACAAGTCGAGTTCATACCAGTTTCTCTTTGCCACGGCCAGCTCATTGAATGTCGTCATTATTGCCTTTCACTTGCACGACCGAATGATATGAAAATAATAATAATAGTGCAAGAGTGCCGTGGACTAAGCTGGAATCTGCAAAACATTTTATTCAACAAGAGAAGACAAGGTAAAATGAGCTCTTTATTAGTTCAACAGTTATCCACATGACTCAACATTTTCATCGTGGTCTTCTCCTCGGTACAACTCGAATAAAAAGAAAAGAAATTTAGAGAAACACACTGAAATATTTTTGGAGTTTTTCGTTTTCTTCAACTAGCAAAATAAAAAGCAAAAATGAGAAAAACTATTTACACGGGAAAGCTCCCAACAAGCAAAAGAAGAACAAGGAAATCTTTTTGGATTTTCTTTTTAGTGCTACTACTAAGCATGCATAGAAGGTAAATTACTACAACTAAGTTTTTGGTTTTTTCCTAAAGTTTTTCAAACACACAAGAAGAAATCAAGAAAATAAATCTAAGCATGGATGATACAATGAAAAAGTGTGAGCACCGACAACTAGAATGATATGTGAACATGAATATAATGTCGGTGAGAAACACGTAATCCCACAAGCTTAGGCTTTTGGCCTAAGTTGGTAATCGACCAATCGCCTGGAGGGTAGTAGGGATCCTGAGGAACGGGCGTCCACTCATCCCACTACGGAGGTGCCTGTGCAGCCTCAGCAACAGCTTGAGCGTTCCAGTAGGCGAGGATGTCTGCAGGCATAATCCGGTATCCGCCCCGGGCAACAGAATCAAACAGAGCAGGTGCAGGCAAGGGGATAACATCACGAGTGTCAACGCTATAGAGCAAGTTATAAGGAATGGCAATATCAGGACTATCATGTGCAAGAAAGTGATGGTGATACATGGTTGCACGGTCTAGGTAAACTGTGGTAAGCGGGACATCATGAGGGCGTATCGCAACCTCAAAGTGATCTGCCAAACGAGTAGCAAAAATCCCACCATGTATTTTCCCTTGAGATTTATTAAGGTGGAGGCGACGAGCCACAATAGCTCCCAAGCTATAAGTGTTGTCGCCCTCTAGTGCACGACCTAAAACAACAAGGTCTGGTAAACTAAGTGCACCACCTTCTTCCTAGCAAGCAGGCATTTGGTAATGAAGAGTGCAAAGTAATGAACAACAGGAAAATATAAACCACCAGCAATGATGGCTGACACTCTCCTCTCATCACCCACTGTCAAAGTGCGACAAAAATCCTCAAACTCAGCCGGCCTAGGCTCAGCTAAACTCCCATCAGACGGGATCATGCATATGTCACAAAATTCAGTAAGTGGTATATGGTGGTTTTCAGCATATCAATCAAAGCTCACTTCAGGAGGATTATTTCAAGGCAAGAAAGTAAAGCTTGAACAAAGACATTTGTGAGGATTTGGTGCTGGTCACACTCATCTGCGATGAAGTCGGCGAGACCGGCGTTGGCAATGAATTGCATGAACTCCTCATGAATTCCAGCTTCTTGCAAAAACGGGACGTGCGCACATTCGCACGTCCGTACCTCCGCCAACCTCCCAGGGTGGAGATCATTGTCAGAAGACTCCCCAATAACACCCTTGGAGTTCTTCTTAGAGCCAAATTTCATGAAGATATTCATGTCCGCGTACAATTTTTCGTATGAACAAAAATCTGAATTTTTAGTCCACAAAAATTTTCCAACAAAACTTGACAAGACTAATAGCAACTACTCATAGGGATACATAGAGGCCATAGCAAGCATTCAAACCACTTAGAACACTAAGAATTGAACATGCAAGCACATCTACAGCAACACCAAGAGTAGCTATTTATTGAAAGTATAAACCACAAAAACAAAAAATAATTGGACAAATGATGGAGTCACATACCAAGCAACAATCCCCCGAAATAGTTTTGGAAACGGAGCTTCGAGCAAAGAGATCAAAATCCGCGGGTTTGAGCTCAAGAACATGAAGAGAGAGAAAGAGTGATTTTTTCTGGAGGTAGGTGACAATGTGGGACGAAGACATAAGTAAGGGGGCCCATGTGGGGACCACAACCCACCAGGACGTGCTGGGGGCTCTGGCGCGCCCAGGTGGGTTGTGCCCACCTGGTGCACCTCCCTCTGGTAATTTTTGCACCAAAAATTCTTAAATATTCAAGAAAAATCATATAAAATTTTCAGGGCATTCTGAGAACTTTTATTTTTGGGTCAATTTTTTATTCCACCAGAAATTCAGAAAACAGACAAAACATGGCATTTTATTTTATTTAACTAATAAAAACAGAAAACAGAAGGTAAGGACATAAGGTAGTGCTTACCAAATTCATCAACTTCATACCGTTCAAAAATGATTCATTAATAAGGTTGATCAAGTCTTATTAACAACCACTTTCGGTTAGTATGAAACCGAAGAACTTTCCTCAATCACTAAGTTACCTCAATGGGGATATGCATTTCCCCAACAATAAGCATTTCATATTTCTTTTTGACAGTAGGTAGAGGTATTTGAAAGCTTCCAATAGTGATTTTCGGAGATTTTTCCATAACGTTAATACCATTCACTTGGAATTATTGTTTCTTCGGAAAGTGCACCCTATGCTCATTACCGTTGATATGAAAAGTGACCTTGCTTTTATTGCAATCAATAACAGCCCCTGCAGTATTCAAGAAGGGTCTACCAAGGATAATCGACATGTTGTCGTCCTCTAGCATCTCAAGTATAACAAAGTCAGTCAAAATAGTAACATTAGCAACAACAACGAGCACATCCTCACAGATACCAATAGGTATGGCAGTTGATTTGTCATCCATTTGCAAAGATATTTCAGTAGGTGTGAGTTTATTCAAGTCAAGTCTTTTATATAAAGATAAAGGCATAACACTAACACGAGCTCCTAAATCACACAAAGCAGTTTTCACATAATTCGTCTTGATAGAGCAAGGTATAGTTGGTATTCCTGGATCTCCATGTTTTTTAGGTACTCCATCTTTAAAAGTACAATTAGCAAGCATAGTGGAGGTTTCAGCTTCCGGTATTTTTCTATTATTTGTGATGATGTCTTTCATGTATTTTGCATAAGGAGGCATTTTCAAGATATCATTCAAGCGAGTACGCAAAAAGACTGGCCTCAGCATTTCAGCAAAGCGTTCAAATTCTTCATCATCTTTCTTTTTAGTTGACTTGGGTGGAAAAGGCATAGGCTTTTGAACCCACGGTTCTCTTTCTTTACCGTGTTTTCTAGCAATTAAGTCTCTTTTATCATATCTTTTATTCTTAGGTTGCGGGTTATCAAGATCAACAGGTGGTTTTATCTCAACATCATTGTCTGGTTCTTTATCATTGGTTGGTTGAGAGTCTTCATGAATCTCATCATTACTTTTTCATTATCACTAGGTGAGTGTTCATTACCAGATTGAGTTTCAGCATCGGAGATAGAAGTTTCATTTTCATTATCAGGAGGTTTTTCTATTTCAAGTTCACTAGAAGTATGCAAAGTCCTGTCATTTTTCTTTTTCTTTTTCTTTTTAGAAGGACTAGGTGCACTAGTTTTAGCTCTTTGTGAATCTTGCTCAATTCTTTTTGGGTGTCCCTCAGGATAAAGTGGTTCCTGAGTCATTTTACCTCCTCTAGTTGCAACTCTAACAGCAAAGTCATGCATATTATGATTTATTTCATCAAGTAGTTCTCTTTGTGACTTATTTCATCGGAGTGGGTTTGAACCATAGAAGCATGTTTTCCAACACCTCTAACATCATTTGATATTCTAAATAACAAGTCACTCAAGCGAGAAATCATGTCAGAATTGTATTTCAATTGTTTCATAACATTTGCATTGAAGTGATCTTGTTTTCTAATGTCGTTTTCAAACTCATGAAGGCATTGACTAGGATGCATATTGTGAGGATTATCATTATCATTAAACTTCATAAGAGAATTTATCTCTACCACCTTAGGCATTGGTGGTGTATTAAGCCCATCTATTTCTTCAATAGGAGATACAATTTTAATATCCTCAACTTTAATACCTTTTTCTTTCATAGATTTCTCTGCCTCTTGCATATCTTCGGGACTGAGATATAATATACCCCTCTTCTTCGGAGTGGGTTTAGGCGGTGGGTCAGGAATAGTCCAATCATCATAATTTTTCAATATATTATTCAATAATTCTTCAGCCTGTCCAATGATAACCCACAAGTATAGGGGATAACAACAGTTTTCGAGGGTAGAGTATTCAACCCAAATTTATTGATTCGACACAAGGGGAGCCAAAGAATATTCTCAAGTATTAGCAGTTGAGTTGTCAATTCAACCACACCTGTAAGACTTAATATCTGCAGCAAAATATTTAGTAGCAAAGTAGTATGGAAGTAACGGTAACGGTGACAAAAGTAAGAGTAGCAGTTTTATAGTAATTGTAATAGTGACAACGATAAAGTAACTAAGCAAAGAGCAATATGTGAAAAGCTCGTAGGCATTGGATCGGTGATGGATAATCATGTCGTATGCGATTCCTCATGCAACAGTTATAACATAGGGTGACACGGAACTAGTTCCAATTCATCAATGTAATGTAGGCATGTATTCCGAATATAGTCATACGTGCTTATGGAAAAGAACTTGCATGACATCTTTTGTCCTACCCTCCCGTGGCAGCGGGGTCCTATTGGAAACAAAGGGATATTAAGGCCTCCTTTTAATAGAGTACCGGACCAAAGCATTAACACTTAGTGAATACATGAACTCCTCAAACTAGGTCATCACCGGTAAGTATCCCTATTTTTGTCACTTCGGGGTTAACGGATCATAACACATAATAGGTGACTATAGACTTGCAAGATAGGATCAGGAAATCACATATATTCATGAAAACATAATAGGTTCAGATCTTAAATCATGGCACTCGGGCCCTAGTGACAAGCATTAAGCATAGCAAAGTCATAGCAACATCAATCTCAGAACATAATGGATACTAGGGATCAAACCCTAACAAAACTAACTCGATTACATGGTAAATGTCATCCAACCCATCACAGTCCAGCAAGCCTATGATGGAATTACTCACGCACGGCGGTGAGCATCATGAAATTGGTGATGGAGGAAGGTTGATGATGACGATGGCGATGGATTCCCCTCTCTGGAGCCCCGAACAGACTCCAGATCAGCCCTCCTGAGAGAGATTAGGGATTGGCGGCGGCTTCGTATTGTAAAACATGATGAATCCTTCTCTTCGATTTTTTTCTCCCCGAGTGTGAATATATAGAGTTGGAGTTGAGGTCGGTGGAGCTTCAGGGGGCCCAGGAGGCAGAGGGCTCGCCCCCACCCTCGTGGACAGGGTGTGGGCCCCTTGCCTTGATTCTTTTGCCAGTATTTTTTATATATTCCAAAAATATCCTCCATGAAGTTTCAGGTCATTCCGAGAACTTTTATTTCTGCACAAAAATAACACCATGGCAATTCTGCTGAAAACGGCGTTAGTCCGGGTTAGTTCCATTCAAATCATGCAAGTTAGAGTCCAAAACAAGGGCAAACGTGTTTGGAAAAGTAGATACGATGGAGACGTATCAACTCCCCCAAGCTTAAACCTTTGCTTGTCCTCAAGCAATTCAGTTGATAAACTAAAAGTGATAAAAAAACTTTTACAAACTCTCTTTGCTCTTGTTGTTGTAAATATGTAAAGCCAGCATTCAAGTTTTCGGCAAAGATTATGAACTAACCATATTCACAATAACATTTAGGTCTCATGTTTACTTATATCAATGACATAATCAACTAGCGAGCAATAATAATAAATCTCGGATGACAACACTTTCTCAAAACAATCATAATATGATATAACAAGATGGTATCTCGCTAGCCCTTTCTGAGACCGCAAAACATAAATGCAGAGCACCTCTGAAGATGAAGGACTGACTAAACATTGTAATTCATGGTAAAAGAGATCCAGTCATAGTCATACTCAATATAAACTAATAGTAATGTATGCAAATGACAGCTGTGCTCTCCAACTGGTGCTTTTTAATAAGATGATGATGACTCAACATAAAAGTAAATAGATAGGCCCTTCGCAGAGGGAAGCAGGGATTTGTAGAGGTGCCAGAGCTCGATTTTGAAATAGAGATGAATAATATTTTGAGCGGTATATTTTCATTGCCAACATAACAACCGAAAGATCTCGATATCTTCCATGCTATACACATTATAGGCAGTTCCCAAACATAATGGTAAAGTTTATATTCCCCCACCACCAACAAGCATCAACCCACGGCTGGCCCGAAACAACGGGTGCCTCCAACTAACAACAGTCCTGGGGGAGTTTTGTTTGCAATTACTTTAATTTGATTTGAGCATGGGACTGGGCATCCCGACGACGAGCCATTTTCTCATGAGTGAGGAGCGGAGTCCACTCCTCTTGAGAATAACCCGCCTAGCATGGAAGATACATACAGCCCTAGTTGATACATGAGCTATTCGAGCATACAAAATAGAATTTCATTTGAAGGTTTAGAGTTTGGCACATACAACTTTACTTGGAACGGCAGGTAGATACCGCATATAGGAAGGTATGGTGGACTCATATGGAATAACTTTGGGGTTTATGGAAGTGGATGCACAAGCAGTATTCCTGCTTAGTAGAAGTCAAGGCTAGAAAAAGACTGGGAAGCGACCAACTAGAGAGCGACAACAGTCATGAACATGCATTAAAATTAATCAACACTGAGAGCAAGCATGGGTAGGATATAATCCACCATGAACATAAATATTGTGGAGGCTATGTTGATTTTGTTTCAACTACATGCGTGAACATGTGCCAAGTCAAGCCACTCGAATCGTTCAAAGGAGGATACCACCCTATCATACCACATCACAACCATTTTAATAGCAAGTTGGCACACAAGGTAAACCATTATAAACTCCTAGCTAATTAAGCATGGCATAAGCAACTATAATCTCTAATTGTCATTGCAAACATGTTTCATTCATAATAGGCTGAATCAGGAACGACGAACTAATCATATTTACACAAAAAAGAGAGGTCGAGTTAATACCAGCTTCTGTCATCTCAATCAGTCCATCATATATCGTCCGTACGGTGTGATAATAATAATAGTGCACGCAATTGGACTATGCTGGAATCTGCAAGCATTCAATACAAGTGAGAAGACAAGGTAATATGGGCTCTTTGTTAGATCAACAATAATGCATGTAAGAGCCACTTCAGCATTTTCATTATGGTCTTCTCCTCTCGACCCCCAAAGAAAAGAAAAGAAATAAATCTATTTACACGGGAAAGCTCCCATCAAGCAAAAGAAGAACCAGAAATCTTTTTGGGTTTTCTTTTAATTATTACTACTACAGGCATGGAAAGTAAACTAGCTAAAAGCTACAACTAATTTTTTTGGTTTTTCTTAAGGTTTTTCAAACACACAAGAAGAAGCTTAGAAAATAAAATAAACTAGCATGGATAGTACAATGAAAAAAATATGAGCACCGACAAGTAGAATTAGTGTGTGAACATGAATGTAATGTCAGTGAGAAATATGTACTCCCCCAAGCTTAGGCTTTTGGCCTAAGTTGGTCTATGGCCAAGGCTGGCCTGGCGGATATCCGAAGTTGTAACTGGGGTCGTACTGATATGCAGAAGCTATTGCCTCACAGGCTGCAGCTTGGAGGCGAGCTGCCTCCTGATGTCTACTACGCAACCTTCTCCTTGTAGACGTTGTTGGGCCTCCAAGTGTAGAGGTTTGTAGGACATTAGCAAATTTCCCTCAAGTGGATGACCTAAGGTTTATCAATCCGTGGGAGGCGTAGGATGAAGATGGTCTCTCTCAAGCAACCCTGCAACCAAATAACAAAGAGCCTCTTGTGTCCCCAACACACCCAATACAATGGTAAATTGTATAGGTGCACTAGTTCAGCGAAGAGATGGTGATACAAGTGCAATATGGATAGTAGATGTAGGTTTTGTAATCTGAAATTATAAAAACAGCAAGGTAACTAATGATAAAAGTGAGCGTAAACGGTATTGCAATGCTAGGAAACAAGGCCTAGGGTTCATACTTTCACTAGTGCAAGTTCTCTCAACAATAATAACATAATTGGATCATATAACTATCCCTCAACATGCAACAAAGAGTCACTCCAAAGTCACTACTAGCAGAGAACAAACGAAGAGATTATGGTAGGGTACAAAACCACCTCAAAGTTATTCTTTCCGATCAATCCATTGGGCTATTCCTATAAGTGTCACAAATAGCCCTAGAGTTCGTAGTAAAATAACACCTTAAGACACACATCAACCAAAACCCTAATGTCACCTAGATACTCCAATGTCACCTCAAGTATCCGTGGGTATGATTATATGATATGCATCACACAATCTCAGATTCATCTATTGAACCAACACATAGAACCTCAAAGAGTGCCCCAAAGTTTCTACCAGAGAATCAAGACGAAAACATGTGCCAACCCCTATGCATAGGTTCATGGGCGGAACCCGCAAGTTGATCACCAAAACATACATCAAGTGGATCAATAGAATACCCCATTGTCACCACAGGCATCCCACGCAAGACATACATCAAGTGTTCTCAAATCATTAAAGACTCAGTCCGATAAGATTACTTCAAAGGGAAAAATCCAACTATAATGGCAAAGCTCGCGATACATCAAGATCGAATCACCTCAAGAACACAAGAGAGAGAGAGAGAGAGAGAGAGATCAAACACATAGCTACTGGTACATACCCTCAGCCCCGAGGGTGAACTACTCCCTCCTCGTCATGGAGAGCGCCGGTATGATGAAGATGTCCACCTGTGAGGGTTCCCCCCTCCGACAGGGTGCTGGAACAAGGTCCCGATTGGTTTTTGGTGGCTACAGAGGCTTGCGACGGTGGAACTCCCGATCTATTCTCTTCCCCGATGGTTTTAGGGTATATTGGTATATATAGGAGGAAGAAATATGCCAGGGGAGCCACGAGGGGCCGACGAGGGTGGAGGGCGATCCCGGGGGGTGGGCGCGCCCCCCTGCCTCGTGCCTCCCTCGTTGCTTTCCTGACGTGCACTCCAAGTCCCCTGGATTGCTTTCTTTCCAAAAATAACTTTTTCGAAGGTTTCATTCCGTTTGGACTCCGTTTGATATTCCTTTTCTGCGAAACACTGAAACAAGGGAAAAAACAGAAAACTGGCAATGGGCTCTGGGTCAATAGGTTAGTCCCAAAAGTAATATAAAAGTGCTTAGTAAAGCCCATAAAACATCCAAGATGGATAATATAATAGCATGAATACTTCATAAATTATAGATACGTTGGAGACGTATCACCTCCGTTCTCCTCTCGTACTCATTCGCCTCCTCCCTGGTTATAACGTATCTCCCTTTTGCCTGAAAGTCAAAGAATGTAGGAGCAGGGAGAGCAATATGGACAGTGCGACGTCTGTCAAAGATTAGTCGGTACTGGAGGGGTTGTTCATTCCTCTTAATAAACTGATGGCGAACCATAGCACTAAAATCTAGATAAGCAGGAGGCAATTCCATATCATTTTCATATATGGGTATCTCAAGAAAATTAGCTACACGGGTTGCATAAATTCCACCAAACAAGTATCCACTTAAACTATTAAGATGCAACCTTCGTGCAACAATAGACCCCAAGTTATATTGTTTATCTCCATATACAACACTCTTGAGAACACTAAGATCGAGAACACACATGTGACATGCCTCATCCTTACCATTAATACATCTACCTATAAAGAGAGCAAAATAATGTATGGCCGGAAAATGGATGCTCCCTATGGTAGCTTGTGTTATTTCTCTAGATTCCCCCACAGTGATACTAGCAAGAAAATCTTTAAATTCTGATTTGCGAGGTTCACTAACATTACCCCAGTGCGGGAGTTTACAAACAATATTAGAATCTTCTGTCCATGGTATAGGATTTATCATAAAGATCAAATAGGACAGTGTGAGAATTGCGCGAGGATGAAAATTTGAACCTTCTCACAAAGGAATCAGTTAGGTAATAATACTGAGGGCACTTATCTGACATGAAGCCCTCGAGTTCAGCTTACGCACATATGCATCAAATTCCTCCTTAATTCCTACTTGGACCATAAAATCTTCTCTAGTTTGCACAAAGTTAATTATTTCCTGTAAGGCAGCTTGTTTCTTATGAGAAGGGAAATATTTTTGAGGGAAGTAATAAACCATATCCTGGGGACTACGCACACAACTAGGAGCAAGAGTATTGTACCAAGCTTTAGCATCACCCTTTAATGAGAAAGGAAATAATTTGAGAATAAAGTAATAGCGAGTTTTCTCATCATGAGTAAAAACGGTGGCTATATCATTCAACTTAGTAAGATGTGCCACTACAGTTTCAGTTACGTAACCATGGAAAGGACCAGATTCAACCAAAGTAATTAACTCCGGGTCGACATAGAATTCATAATCCTTATCAGAAGTACAGATAGGTGAAGTAGCAAACTTAGGATCACATTTCATTCTAGCATTCAGAGATTTTTCTTTATACTTGCATAGTAATTTCTCTAGATCATCTCTATCATTGCAAGCAAGAATATCTATAGTTGCTTCTTCACTCATTACATAACCTTCAGGTACCTTAGGCAATTCATATCTAGGAAGGCTAGTTCTAGCAGGTGTTTCAGGAGTTTCAGTTTCAAGCTCATCATCAAATTCAACAACATCATGTTGTATAACTCTAGCAAATTGTTTATCAATAAAATCACCAAGTGGCACATCATCTTTATCAAGCAAGGTACTAGCATCATCATAAGCATCATTCATAGTAGAAGTAGCATCATCAATAACTCGCGACATGTCAGGATTAGTAGCATGTGGTGGTGTTGCAAGCTCATAACAGAAGGTGAATCTAAAGCAGAACTTGATGGCAGTTTCTTACCTTCCCTAGTGCTTGAGGGAAATATCTTCGGTTTTGGATCCTTCAGATTCTTCATAGTGATAATATGATAATAATCCCAAGTGACTCAACAAATATAGCTATGCTCCCCGGCAACGGCGCCAGAAGAAGGTCTTGATAACCCACAAGTATAGGGGATCACAACAATTTTGAGGGTAAGTATTTAACCTAAATTTATAGATTCGACACAAGGGGAGACAAAGAATATTTGAAGGTATTAGCAACTGAGTTGTTAATTCAACCACACTTGGAGATTAATTATCTGCAGCAAAGTGATCAGTAGCAAAGTAGTTTGATAGTTTTGATAGTAGTGATAGCAGCAACAGTAACAGTAACAGTGATAGCAGTAATTTGTAGAAAGTGTAACTGTGATGATAGTAGTAGTAACACAACAGAAACAATATAGGGATAAATTCGTAGGCATTGGATCGGTGACTTGTTGGATGATATTCATCATGAGACAGTTATAACCTAGGGCAATACGACACTAGCTCCAGTTCATCGATATAATGTAGGCATGTATTTCGTAAATAGTCATACGTGCTTTATTAAAAGAACTTGCATGACATCTTTTGTCCTACCCTCCCGTGGCAGCGGGGTCCATATTGGAAACTAAGGGACATTAAGGCCTCCTTTTAATAGAGAACCGAAACAAAGCATTAACACATAGTGAATACATGAACTCCTCAAACTACGGTCTTCACCGAGAGTGGGCCCGGTTGTTGTCACTCCGGGGTTGTCGGATCATAACCGTAGTAGGTGACTATAACTTGCAAGATCGGATCTAAAACATGGATATAATGATGAATTCATAAATTTTTCAGATCTGAGTTCATGGCACCCGGGCCCAAGTGACAAGCATTAAGCATAACAAAGTCATAGCAACATCAATCTAGGAACATAGTGGATACTAGGGATCAGGCCCTAACAATACTAACTCGATTACATGATGAATCTCATCCAACTCCTCACCGAACAGCGAGCCTATGAAGGAATTACTCACTCCTGGTGGGGAGCATCATGTAATTGCCGATGGAGATGGGTTGGTGACGACGAAGAACGAAGACCCCCCTCTCCGGAGCCCCAAACGGACTCCAGATCTGCCCTCTCGAGGAAGAACAGGGCTTGGTGATACGTCTCCAACGTATCTATAATTTATGAAGTATTCATGCTATTATATTAGGGACATTTACATTTATGCCCCTAATTTGCGCACATTCTGAGATTTGCCCCTAATTTCAAAGCCTGCTCAAATTTTCCCCTCCGCCGTTAGGTGCCCTTACAGAAATGCCCTTCTGCGCAGCTACCGTCCGGCCAAAGCCGGTCAAAGGGCTTTGACCATCCTAAAAAAATAGCAAAAAATTCTAAAAAATCTGAAATATTGTGAGATCGAAAATACTCATGTGCGCAAGGTGCGTGCAAGTTTTCGTGCTATTTGGACATTCCAAAAGATCGTGACGAGGAAAAACAGTTAATATGTACGCTTGTGAATAGTAAATTCAAAAAAGAATTGCAAGAAAATTCAAAAAAGTATGAAAAAAAATTGGCATCAAAGAGGCTCGGGTCTGCAAGGTGCGTGCAAATTTTATTTGTGTTTGGACACTGTAGGAGCTCCAGAATAAAAAAACAAGATAGTCATTTTTTCCAAAGTTTTTCCCAAGCCAAATTTTGTTTTTTTCTCCACGAGCTCCTACAGTGTCCAAACACAAATAAAATTTGCACGCACCTTGCAGACCCGAGCCTCTTTGATGCCAATTTTTTTTCATATTTTTTTGAATTTTCCTGCAATTTTTTTTGAAATTACTGTTCACAAGCGTACATATTAACTGTTTTTCCTCGTCACGATCTTCTGGAATGTACAAATAGCACGAAAACTTGCACGCACCTTGCGCACATGAGTATTTTTGATCTCACAATATTTCAGTTTTTTTTAGAATTTTTTTGCTATTTTTTCAGGACGGTCAAAGCCCTTTGACCGGCTTTGACTGGCTTTGACCGGACGGTAATGGAGCAGAAGGGCATTTCTGTAAGGGCACCTAACGGCGGCGGGGCAAATTTGAGCAGGCTTTGAATTTAGGGGCATATATGAGTAGGTGGTTCGAGTTAGGGATAGAAATGCAAATGGCCTATTATATTATCCATCTTAGATGTTTTATATGCATTTATATGCTATTTTATATGATTTTTGGGACTAACCTATTAACCTAGAGCTCAGTGTCAGTTTCTATTTTCTCCTTGTTTTTGAGTTTTGCAGAAAAGGAATATCAAACGGAGTCCAATTGACGTGCCAATTTTTGACGATTTTTTATGGACCAAAAGAAGACCCCGGAGTAAAAGAGTTGGGCCAAGAGAGTCCCGAGGCGCCCACAAGGGTGGGGGGCGCCCCTCTAGGCGCATGGGCCTACCTCGTGGACACCTCGGGCACCTCCTTGACGTGAGACCGACGCCAAAAATTCCTATAAATACAGAAACCTTGGAAAATTAACCTAGATCAGAAGTTCCGCCACCGCAAGCCTCTATAGCCATGAGAAATCAATCTAGGCCCTCTCCGGCACCCTGCCGGAGGGGGCCATCATCACCGGTGGCCATGGAGTAGTATCCCGGAGGGGCCATCATCACCATGAAGGCCGAGGACCAGAGGGTGGAGGCCATGGAGGAGGAAGCACAAGGGGGAGAACCTCTCCTCCTCTCTTCCGGTGGCGCCGACATGCCATCGGGAGGGGAATCATCGTCGCGGTGATCGTCTTCATCAACATCACCATCATCATCACCATCCTCATCTCTTTTACGTGGTCCACTCTCCCGCACCCCGCTGTAATCCCTACTTGCACTACAAAAAAAAACACTTCCGTGATGATACGTGTTTGTCACAGTAGGTCGCGTTTTTTGTCATGCATGTACATCCATGACAAATTTATGACAAAATCAAGATAGTCATACCTGTGCTGTCGTAGAAGTGTCCCATGACATTACCAAAATTATCATCACGGAAGTGTCCACTTCCATGACGATAAATCGCGCGTCACAGAAGTGCCTTCGTTAAGGGTGACCGACACGTGGCATCCACAGTAACGGAATGTCGTTAAGCCATCGGGTCGGGTTTTGGATTCGATAACCCGTTAACAGCCTCGACCAATGGGAAATTTCCACGTGTAAAATTCTTATTGGCCGAACGAAACATGTGTCAGCTCGTCAGTGGGTCAGATAGGCGCCTATGATATGTCGACACGTGGCACGACCCAACAGTGGACCATTTAGCTTACAAAGCCGACCCATTTGACTTGGTCAAAAGTTAACGGGCTGGCCCATGAAAAGCATGTTAACAATCTCTTCGCAAATAGCCCATTTTACGGCCCATTAACTCACAGCCCGTTAGGCCCTAAAGGAAATCGGCCCAACAACGTCATGTGGGCCGTGGAAAATAATACCAGCCCATTTCACTTTCCGCCCATATGAGGCCTTCGTATCTTTGGGCCCATTACAGGCCCACGGTGACTCTAGCCCATAATGAACAGTAATTTTCTTTATACCCGTTAACGGCCCGTGATTTACATGGGCCATTTCTAGCCCGTGTTAGCTTTCGGCCTATTGACGGCCCATACGTTCTTGGGCTCCTTTTCGGCCCTCGATTACTTCCGGCCCTTTACTGGCCTGTTCCCCTAATGGGCCAAATTCGGCCCATGGCAAGAGTCGGTCCGTTACTGGCCTGTTCCACTAATGGGCCAAATTCGGCCCATGGCAAGAGTCGGCCCGTTACTGGCCTATTACCCTAATGGGCCAAATTCGGCCCATGGCAAGAGTCGGCCCGTTTCTGGCCTGTTAACCCGTTGCGCCGTTTCCAGCCCGTCCTATATTCTGGCCCATTAACGACCCGTTATGCCTGTGACAGAATTAAGCCTTTGCTGTCCTACGGCCTGTTACCGTGCTGGGCCGATACCAATTACGTCCGATTATGTCCCATGTAGACCCATTTATCCGGCGGCCCGAGGCCCACCGATTACAGGCCCATTTATCGACGGCCCGTAGGAGACCCATGGATCCTACGGCTCGTATATGGCCCATGGTAGTTGCGGCCACTAGCAAACCAGGGAAAAAGAAGACTAGGAAATAAATAAGGTCGAAACTAACGCTAGGCTATTAAGGCGATTGCACAGATTACATCCACTCGGCATCAAAGATCGCCGCGAGTGCAAATATAGGGAACACCCTACACTATACAAAAATGGCAGGCTGTTTTCTTCAGCCGGTGGCTGCACGTTAAGAATAAATTTTGTATCGTACCAAAAGGAAGGTTGGCATAAAACTTAATAGTCTAGCAGATAAATGCACCACCAGAAGTTCAGAAGCTCAGTTCATTTGACCTGACTGTTACGTTTTCATGCTGTATTGTCCGATGGAGCACCATAATCCTCGCCTTCAATTCCCCTAGGCTCCTGAACAACATAGCAAATGTCTGATAGTCTGATTTCAAAACCATGCATATCTTGACGACATTGAGCAATGTTTCTCCTTGTTTCACAAAGGGTCTCTGTTAGGGAATGGACTTGTGTCTGGAGCGCAGATACAACATTGCTTTGAGATTGCATATCTTGATCATGAGGCAGTTTGGACGATATTGCCTTAACAACCAACCCAGTATTACGCAGGAACGTGCTTTTGGCACTGTTAGTGGACAGGTACTGACCCACTGCAGCAAGAGCTGACATTGCGGTTATAGTTGCCTCGCCACCTTCAGAAGGTGGCGGTTCCACCATTTTTTCCATAGCTCGCTGAAAAGTTGAGGTTTTACATTAGTAGTACCAGAACCGAAGATATCAAGGAGGCAGCAAAACCAAACAAAATAGCTTTGGTCTATATACAGAACTTATTCTGGTGAACCCATGTAAAATATTAGTTGTATTTTATTGCAAAGTACATAATAAAACCAGGTTCCAAACATATGACCATGTACCATCGCTAATGTATTGTCTATTTCTTCACATTGTATTGAGGGCTAAGGATAAAGAGACGAAGTTTATAATACGGTAAGCATAGTATGACGTCATTCATATCACAAAACAACTGAGAACAGACAAACATGCAATTGTAACGTTGTGTGGGCAAGTCCAGCACGGAACTAGATTATGGGTCAAGATCATAGGAACATCACTCCTCTCTTTTAAACCTTGTAAGGTGCAATGATACGCTAAGACAATTGTGTATAAAATTGAAAAGAGTAATAGATATTGGCTGCAAACCATGCAGTTCAAGGCACAAGACAGAGTAAGTAGTAGTTAAAAGGCATGAGGATTAAGGACTTACAACAACGGCTTTGACTGGTAGTCATGCCCTTCTTCTTGCTGGTGTGACAGTCCTTGAAGATTTCCACAACATTTGGTTCAGGTACTTTTTGGTCCTTGCGGGCTTTCCTCTGCATTTGGAACAAGTCAATATAGATATGATAATATGGTACAGCGAAAAGAGCGAAACAACAGCTAATTACAAGAGCCTCGCAGTGTGCAATATAGCTACGAGATCCTGTCGTCTGTTAGAATTTCACTTTCGTACAGTTGGCCTTGTTCTTTGAACAGTTCACCTACAAGAAGATAGATTTGTGTGGCACATGCGTAAATAGGACTTCAACATGTGATCTGATGACATATATATAATGTACCTGATACTTCGGATCGGACCAGTGTTTAACGAGGCCTCTCCAGTCTTCATCAGATATATTTTCCACTGGAGATTTTTGGGCAAGTTCACTATTAGCCTTGCCTTCAAAGTGAGTTTCCCTCAAGTTATACCAATACTGTCGTAGAGCAGACTAGAAAACATGGGTGCAAGCTTGTCTGGTTGCATCATCTTGGCTATCCAACTTGAACCTCATCTTTTGAAAATTATGGGAGTCTCATTATCAGCAACCTAGAAATTATTGGACAGAGCAAGACGATATTACTAGTTTCCATACATAACCATACTTACAGATAAATGGTCGAGGAAGATGTTGAACTGGGTTTCGTCTTTGTCATTCCTGTACTGAATCCATGTTGGGAGGATACATACATGACACCTAACAGCAACTACTGCCTCTGATACTAACTTGGCTGACTCTGTAGCATCACGTGGCCTTTTTAAACCTGCCTCAAAATGGATCTCCATTCTCCCTCCTCTAGATTTAGTTAACCTATCGAGCATTATCCCTGATGTTTGTTTCCTCTTGTGCCTAGGTGCTAGTCCAACAACAAACATAGGAAGTGTTAGTGTACATCAAACTGTGAGACTACATATAAAGAAGCATGCAACTGTAACTTGACTCCAGCAACTACCTTCTTGTTGTTGAAGCTCACAAGGTTCATCTGATATTGCCAACTCGTCTTGTGTCAAGAGTGCTTGGGAAGTAGTGTCAGGTGGCAAGGGAGCTTGGGAACGTGCTGCTAGCTCAGTTGACGCACGAGTACGTCGTGCAGCTGGTAGTACTGTGGTAGGTGTTGCAAGAACTAGGGCTGTCTCTGCTTGTTTGGTGGCAACTATTTGTTTCTGTTTGTCTTTTTTTGCAACTTCTGTAGCATGCGATGCTGTGTTTGTAGAATTTTCTGCTGGACTTTGACCTTCTATTGCACCATTAGTACCAGAAGAATCTGCAGGATTCATCCGCTTCTCATTCCCTGCCATTCTATGTTTCTTCCTCTTTCTTTGTGCCATGTTAAGTCAAGCCAACAAGAAAAATGAATAACAATTTAGTTCTTCAGAACAAATTGATGCGCGATGCAGATGAACTAAACTTTGATGTTAGACAACCACATGATAGGAGGATGTAATATGTATGAAAAACAGGATGGAAGAGATAACCAAAACTATGATGTGTAAACTAAGAAGAAGACATTTCACCAAATTAGAAGCAATGCAATGGAAGGTAGACACCATATGAAAGATGCTACAAATATCGCTCTGCCAAGTTAACAGTGTCTCATCATAAATGGCGTTTAAACAAATGTGAAGCAGTACAAGAAATAAATCATATGCAAGATGCAAACAACATCACACTACCATGTTAGAGGTCTCTCGTCATTAGTGCCATTGCATATTCACAACATTGCATATTCACAGCTTGTGATGTGTAAACTAAAGAGAAGGCATTTCAACAAATTAGAAGTAATGAAAGCTAGACACCATATGAAAGATGCAACGAATATCACTCTACCAAGTTAAAACTGTCTTGTCATAAGTGCCATTTCAACAAATTAGTAGTAGAAGCTAGAAAAGAATGTGAGATGTAACCTATATCACACTCCGAAGTCAAACGTGTCTTATGATAAGTGATTGTTGCAGGTTACACAACAATAGTAATTTGATGTAAGAACATGGTGTGATAGACAGATATTGTATGTTCTAGAAACAGGAACACGTGTCTTATTCAAGTATAATGTGTAAAGTAAGCAGATGGAATTCAACAAAATTAGAAGCAATACAAGCTAGACATCACACATAACATGCAACCACATATAATAGTGCCAAGTTAGAGGGAGCACCAGTGATGCTGCACTAGGGGAGACGTGCTCATCATAAACACAACTTTGTTGAGTGTCTATGCATGTGTTGTCTTGGAAATCATCTTGGGGTGTGGAGGAGTAGAAACTGTAGAGGCCCTCCGTTCGGAAGGAGCACCTTTATCTGCTGCCTTGCTAACTTCCTTCCGCTTTATTGATTTTGAATTGTCAAGTAAAACCGACAAGAAAAAGCAATAAAATTCTCTCTTCATAACTCATTCATGCATGATACTGACAATCACTACTTTGATGTAAGGCAAACACATGATACCAGGATGGAATATGTACGAAAAACAGGACGACATGGCATGTTCACAACTATTTGTGTAAACTAAGCAGAAACCATTCCAGCAAATAAGAAGCAATGCAAGCTAGACACCATAGGAAAGATGTAACCAATATAACTCTGCCAAGTTAAAAGCGTCCCATCATAAATGGAATTTCAACAAATTAGAAGCAGTGCATGCTATAAATCATATGAAAGATGCAACTAATATCGCACCGCATATACTAAAGGTGTCTCGTCATGTTGATTGATGCGGGATACAAAAAAACAATAGTTTACGTAAGGACATGCTTAATAGACAGATGTACTATGTACTAAATACATGAAGGCATGTCACATTAATAGGTATAATGTATAAGCTAAGCAGACTAGCACATGCAGTTTAACCAGATTGGAAGAATTACAATCTAGACACCATATGCAACATGCAACCACATATCACGCTGCCAAGTTAGAGCAAGCACCTGCGATGCTAGTGTAGGGGAAATGCTGTAATCAACTACAGAGCTACGCTCACTATCTTCATCTAGCATTTCTGTTTCTTGAGAATCATGTTGGGAGGCTGACGCTGCATTCTTTAAATGAGGAGTAGTCCCCTTGTCTGCTTGCCTCGTCATAAGTGATTGATGAGGGATACACAGGAAGATTAGTTTGATGTAAGAACATGGTTAATACACAGATGTACTAGTATGTACCAAAAACAGAAAGGCATGTCATATTCAAAGGTATAATGTGTAAGCTAAGCAGATGCAATTTAACCAAATTGGAAGCAATACAAGCTAGACATCCGGCCGAAGTGGCGAGCATGATCATCTAGGACCTGAGAGCTTGGTGTGAGGCGGGCTGATTCGCCACCATTGCAACTTTTTAGTTGGCTTCTAGGTGGTGCCTATCTTTGCTGGGCTTGTTACTGGCTCGGCCAGTGCCCTGACTAGCTATTTGTCTTCTGGTGCTCACGGGATGGTGGTTCATGTAAAAAATATCTTTCCTTATCTTACCGACTTCGGCCTTTCGAATACAATCTAGACACCATATGGAACATGCAACCACATATGACACCACGAAGTTAAAGCAAGCACCTGGGATGGTGGTTCATTGCGAGCGAGGTCATCAACTCCAGAGCTACGTTCCCCATCTCAATCTGCTGACACTACACCCTTTATAGCGTTGTAACGTGTCTTGCCTAGCCGCACACCAAGCTGGAGCGACTTCTCTCTTTTCTTTTTGGCTTCTCTCATGGCAGCAGAGTCTGAAATACCCTTGCATAAAAACACAACAGTGAGAGTAAGGGTGAAGTGTGTGCAGAACTAGTGCACTGTAAAAGTAGCAGATAGCAGGTGGCTGAAAAATAAATGACAGGAGACATATGATAGCTCTACAACATTGAATGGCAAACAAAATTAGATTCTACTCCGTATGATTTTGTAATATATGAGCACAGGAAATGCAGGTACTCCTCCAGCACACCACCACATGTGGTCATATCTAAGATAACAGTCGACTGAAAATAAATAGGTCAGTCGATTTTTTAATGAACCGTCCAATCTATAAGGAACGGGCAGATGGCCTTCGTCTACCTCCCGCCAGTCACTGTTGACGATATTTCTCGAATCGCCAGCGACCACCGGCCCAGACCCCTGCCTCCGCCGCCCCGCCCTCCCATCGACCTCACACCACCGCCGTGCTTGGTAGCGCCCCCAGGCCATCCCTTTAATCCCGGCCGACCTCCAGATTGGGCGCCAGTAGCTCTAGGCCGCACACGCCCCTAAGATAAACACCAAGGCGCTGCTTCCCCGGCGTAATAGGCGTACTAGCGCCTGTTACGCCGGGGAATGCTTCCGTTAATTGGGAATCAACTGGCCGGAAATTGAAATTCAGGGGGGCGACGGACCTCTAGCTAAGGTGAAATAGTATATGAGGAGAAACCTTGTGCATCGCGAGTTACTAGAAACATCTAGTATCAAGAAGAAGCGGTCAACTAGTGTGTTCTGTGGGATGAATATCGTGCAAGCAGAGACGTAAGATTTGCACGAATAAGGGAAGAGGGGTACCTTTTTCGGTTGCCGGTGTGGTCACCCCCACATGTCGCGCCGATCTTCTTGTTTTTACAGGGGAAACCGATGTTCTGGAGGGTGCAGGCTTGGACGAACCCATGGCCAAATTGTTGACTATGTTGCCGTGGCCGTATGTCGGCGGAGGGGAAGCAGATCCGAGGCGGCGAAGGATGGCGTAGCCGGAATAGCTCCGGTGCGGTGGAGGGTGGCGAAGTTGGAGCGGCAGCGGTGAGGCGCAGGATGGCGTGGTTGAACTGGCTCGGGTACGGACGGCTTGGCCTCGGCTTCAACTACTAGCCGTGGAGGGTGTTGCGGTTGAGGTTGCTGTGGACGACGACGTTGGGGTATCGGCTCCGGCGTGATGGAGGAGGGCGGCGGTTGATGGGTGGGATGGGGTGGCGGACGGAGGACGCCGGGGTTTCGCGGTTGGTGGAGAGGTAGTTTTGGCACCCACGGAGTACGAATGGGGAATCGAACGGGTGGGGGGAACCATGTTTCGGTCTGGGACGCGCTTGTTTTTGGTTTTTTTGAACAGAAGATGGGACACGCTTGTTTGAAATTTGGGAAAACTACAAACTTTGCCCCCTCTTGAATTTCAGACCTACTGCGGGTCGGGGGTAGGATGGTAATCCCCGGTGTCCCAAATAGTGGGCGGGAGCAATTTCGGCCGCGCGCATGTGTGCTTAGGCGACCATTGTGTATGAATGTTTTTCGGATGCGGTTGCGTGGCGTCTAGATGAAGCTACAAACCTACCCCAGTTTAGACTTTTGGATGTCGGGCCGGTAGGTTTCACGGGTCGGAGTTATTAGAAAAGTAATTTCCTTGTACTACCAAACATTGGTCTTACGCGGTTTCGGGCGAGTAGAGGCTCTTTTGGCGCTTCGCTCGAAATTTTGAAACACAAGCATTCACGTTTAGAGTACTCTTGAACTATGAGGATTGACCTAAATATACAACGTTATATTTGACCTTGTATGTTTGAAAACCTCATTAAATTATCCGCTTATTTTTGAAATTTTGACACTTGAAAATCCTATAACTACGATTATTTTGGAATGGAGGAGCTAAATTTGAATCTATTTTGTACACGACTACATATGCTATTATGTACAAAATCAGAGCAAAGATTGGTGCCCCCATAATTTAGGTATGGTTTACAAATGCCATGATATCAAATTCAAATAATTGAATGGACTTCATGTTGAATTCGATTTTTTAAAACCACCTTAAGTTGAATTCAAATGTATGCTAGTTCATAGGTAGTAGCTATTTATAATGTCCATTGTGTAACTTTTGTATGTATAATGTGCTTTACACACACAACATGAACTATACTCACGTTTATATTCGTTTGCTAAAGCGATGCATTGTCTGGAGTTCGAAATACTAACTATGTGGATCAGTTGTGTTGAATAATAACATAGACATGCTCAAACTTGATAGAATCTAGATGTCTGATGGATCAATGACCGCTCCTTACGCGAATTGCAAATATCATGATCCCATCCTAATATTTGGATACAATTTATATCTTTAATCAATGTGTAGAGCAGTCTCTTACGTGTAGTTTCACTCTCCATCGGTGGTCTCTCACGCATGCTCACACACTCTCTCCCGAGGTGTCTTTCTCGCACACATGCTCTAGATATAACCATCCCTCCCTCTCATAACCATTCACAACTGTTTTCACTAACCCTTATCACAAGCACTCTTCCTCTCGCAAACATACACACGCACAATCCTCATCGACCCTTTCTATATACATGTACCTGCCTACGTGTCTCATGTACGCACATTATCTTTACGCCTGTCTCTCACGCATTGTCTCACACATCTCTTCCTAATCGACGAGTATGATTCTAACAGAGCATTCTGTAGGATGCCCCTTAAAGTTAGGTTTGATGAATAGTAATATCAGAGATAAAGGGGTTACCTTAGTCCGAGAACCTAGGGTTACAAATCCTAGCCGGCTTTGTCAGTGGACACGGAGTCCTTCACAGTTCTGCTATCTTTGTCTTGTACGACTAGTCATCCATGGGTCTTCCTAAATGCGTCACGCGCCGACCAATGTGGCGCAGGATGGAACAGAACGAAGGACCTCACCTCGACCCACCGGACCTCACGCGGTGACACACCCTCTGCCCTCACGTCTCATTATCTTCTCACACCCACACATACCAACACAAACACCACACACACAGAAAATTTTTCCTGGTGCCTCTATTCCCTCCCCCTTGCATATACACACTCAAGGGAATGGAATCTCTTGTCGTGACGTCATATTCGTCTCTCTCTCTCTAGACCACTCTCATTTCTCGTGCTATCTCTCCCACGCCCCCCGTCGGCCCCTCTATCCATGCCTCTCTCGAATACGTAATACACACACATACCTCTCTAGGTCCTGCCAAATGCATCAACTACACATTCACACATGTTACATCACGTACCACATTGATCTAAAAAGCCCTCTCTTCACGTTTATTTCGTATACAACATTCCTTTTGAATAAAGTGTGGCCAAAAAATTATTTTAGAGTTTCTACATATATACAACATTACAAATTTATATGGAGGAGTACGAACGCTAATTTGCATTGCATGGTGCCCACAATGATATTTATTCCGCACTGTGAATTTGTATATTTTTATACTATATACAAAGTTAGTCATAATAAAGAGAAACGAAGGGCATCTCTCTCTCCATCGCATACCCCCCTGTACGCCCCTTTCATGTATGCACACAAAACTATCTCCGGGTCCTCTAAAAGTAAGTCCCCAGAAAATTCACGCATGTTTCATCTTTCTCTTGCGATATATGCAATGACGATCATTGTATTTGAAGCGAAAGCACGATACGTACATTGGACTTCAGGATCCACTCATTACGGTCACCATTTACGTTTAATGGTTATTATGCAGTCACGGGCTCACCGTACAACTCTGTATTTGCTCATGACATGACTAGTTGACCAGTTAAACGCTCCACGTGGCACCTCTAGTGTTGCATCACATTATCTCACTATCATCGTGCCCACCTGTCGTCTTGTATCTACTCTACATCTACACTCTTATAAAATACATAAAATACACTATTATAAAAAAATAGAGTTGGTGATAATGGTGTGCCTGCCATCCTGCAATATAGGCCGTCCGATTTATATCTAGCGGATAGGAAAGAAACTATGTCAATTTTGCAAAAAGGTACCCACACACCTCTCCACATTTGCAAATAAGGCCTTCCCTCGTTCATCCTTTTCTCTCACAAGATAAACAAGTCATACAAATGCATCTTGATGTTACGTGCAACGTACGGGCATCTTGCTAGTAAGAATGAAAACAAACAACAAAAAAATATTTGGAGGGTGGGTCGAAGTCATGACCGCGGGCACAACGGACAAGGTGGCCTTGTATTGGTATGCTGAGCCGTCTGTTTTAACACACAGGAGTTGGTGTGGTGATTATACACACACGCACGCATGCACACGAACTACTTCCACGCAACACTCACACAAACACATGCACTCACGCACGCACGCAACACTCACACGTACACACGCAGCCATGCACGCACGCAACACTCACACGCACACACGCACGCATGCATGCACACACCAGTACACCACACGACCAACACACACTCTCACGCTCAAGTGCTCAACCTACACGTGCATGCGCACACATCAGGTCCTGACAGATTCATACACAACCAGGTGATTCCCGCGCACGGGTTGGAGCCTTGTCGCGCCTGCGTAAATTTGTGTTTATCTGACGTTTTGCCTATGCGAACTGACAGGTGGGACCCACAACGAACGTGGTCAATTTAACTAGTCAACATGGCGCCACGCAGACTATTTGGCCAGTCAACAGAGTGCAATCCGATGCTGAGCTGTGAGCAAGTGACCGTATAATCACCGCAAAACGTATATAGTGACCGTAATCAGCTTACTCTGAAGTTCGGTGACCGTATTACGCTTTAATCTCTGTAGGCCCTCCAAAACTACATCTCTACACGTTCTCGCATGTTACATCTAACAACTATGCAATACATCACTACTACTACACTCTAACACAATAAATCATATGTGTTTTTAGTTTTACTAGATATCATGTTGTTACTTATAATTATTCAGTTTGCATACATTAAAATTGCCTTTGAAATGTATGGCCAGTATCATCTACCGCGTGGGAAAAATCCTGCCCTTTCCTGTTTAATCGGGTTTGTATCGATGGATCGTGCGAAACAACAAAACTATAGTATTATACAGTACAAGTGACAGTTCACTGGGCCGTCGTGTCGTCTACTCCTCCGTCGTAAGAGTGGAGCGCTCGCTTTCATAAATCTTCTAGTCCCTTTCGCTGACATGTGGGAAATCAAGCTACCGGGTCCACGTGCCATACCGGAATACAGTGCAGAGCAGCCGGGGTGAAGCACCACAGTCATGGCGCCGGCGTAGTAATGAGCAATGAGGCGTCAAATCACAAAGCTGCACTTTTCCCGCAGTTAAGTTCGAGGGACGAAGCAAGCATCATTTCACTTGTTGCTGAATCCGCTTCTCCCTCATCTTCTTCAACTTAACCACGTGTTGCTTCTGCCATTGTTCTGCCTCATGTGGGACGCGGATCGGCTTGGTAAAGCACTGACACGTGGGACCGCATGTTAGCAAACCGCCAGGATAATGTCCTCCGAAAATAAGAAGCCTAATCCTAGACTTACAAAGGGCTACGTAGCTGCTACGTATACTTTCCATCTAATCTATATATGCCCCGCTGATTTTCAGGTGGGGTGGGCCTAATCCTCTGCTTTAATCCAATCAAATAGTCCCACATCACATTAGTTCGTAACTTTACGTAAACCATTACGTGGATGTAGCATTGCTCAAATAAGAAACCTCCCCCGCCATCCGTGCGACAAAATCACCTCCTTTTTACTAATCTCGATTCTATAATTTTTTAGATCAATATAATTGAGATTTGTATAGATAGCACACAGGAGCAAAACCAAGTGGTACGGTTAAGGGCATCCACAATGTGTAGCCAAAAGTGAAAATAGATTTTGGCATCGTGGGAACCATTGTGGACGGTGTTGCCAAGGCCAAAAAGATGGAACCGAAGCTCCCTGATTGATTGATTGAAGGAATAAAAAATGCAACGTCTCTCCTCTTTCTCCCATGCTTGGACGCATGTAGTACAGTATAGAGCACAGAGTATACTCCCCTATCCCTTCTATCACAAATCACAAAGCAGTGAGGCGTCAAATCAAAAAAGCACGGACAAAGCAACCATCATTTCACTCTTCGCTGACTCCGCTTCTCCATCGTCTTCTTCGAGAAGCCATCTCACCGCACTAGTTACTCCTAGTAGTACTAGTAAAGGACTTCCTGGATGCAAATAAGGCGGTTGTCTCGGCTTGCAGGCGGCACTTGCGAACGACTTACCATGGTCTCCCTCAATGGTGTTCTCCGTCGAACGCACTTCGCCAAACCACCAAAAAAATATCGTCGACGTCACCGCAATGGGGAAGGAAGTCAAATATAGTTACTACCTCCATTTTTTGTACACAATGCCAGTATATCAAAATTACAATTTGCAAAGGGCCACTAACACTAATTGAGGCAAAATTGATGGGGTTAGCAACCAAGGACATTAATATCCCCTGCATGCATGCAGAAGTGAGAAGGTTGGTTTGCATGGCGCTGCATTAATCAAGCGATGAGGAGTGAGATGGTTAGCTCTTTGGTCTTTGGAGAAAAAATAGGCAT
The DNA here is from genome assembly GCA_032464435.1 of Aegilops umbellulata. Taxonomy (NCBI): domain Eukaryota; kingdom Viridiplantae; phylum Streptophyta; class Magnoliopsida; order Poales; family Poaceae; genus Aegilops; species Aegilops umbellulata. The sequence continues at coordinate 483,348,038 of CP136055.1, forward strand.
TAATTGACACGTGAAACGAGGATTTGTATCGATCAAATCCCGCGAAGGAAAACCCAGCCTTTCTTTTTTAACACTAGTACTCCTAGTACGTACGTACTTATCCTGTTTGGGTCTAGGCCTTGCATTGCCAAACATCGCCACACATTTTTGCCAAGCTTGCCTAAAGTTTTCAAAATGAGAAGGAGGTACACTTGCGCACGGCTATCGCGGTCGCACCGCACCCTCACACGATCGCTCCTGCACGCCGCGGTCGCACCGCACCCTCACACAGTCGCTCCAGCACGCCGCAAACCCAACCAAGGGAACGCACCCTCACTGACACGTGCTATCGCATGTGAACACACCAAACTCAGCCATCCTATCGCTGACACATAATTTTCGTTCATAGAGTATGTTTATCCAACCGCATGTTGGGGAGTATCCGTACGGCCCGTGCGGTGGTCTGTTGGGGAAGAAGAAGAGGTGAGGAAGAAGGAAAGAAGGGTTAGGAGACGTAGGATATTCATCCAACCGCCTGAAATGGTAGACTGACCAAAGTCAGGCGACTTGCATAACAAATATATGTTTTACACAGCAAAAGATCCATGTAAACAACAACATAAAGAAAAACTATCACTGCTCATGGAAAGAGACGGCCTCGTCATCTTTAGCTGCCGGCGCGAACCAGCCGTCGCTGCCGACGTGTGTCTCCGCACCGTGGTTGTCCTCGGCCTCCAGCTACTCGTTCAAGTGGGGCGTGCGGGTCCTCTGCACGGACGAGAGCACAACCCGGTTCAAGTCGAGGACGTCTGGTTCCGCCTGCAGGAGGGCCTCGATGGCAGCGGCATCCGCGCGCTCCACGTCGAGTCGAGCCTCCGCCGCCCGATTCAAGTCCAGGACGTCCGGTTCCGCCTGCAGGAGGGCGTCGATGAGAGCGGCATCTACGCGCTCCGTGTCGAGTCGAGCCTCTGCCGCCCGGTTCAAGTCCACGACGTCCGGTTCCGCCTGCAGGAGGGCCTCGATGGCAGCGGCATCCGCCTCAAGTTGAGCCTCCACCGCCCGGTTCACATCCACGACATCCGGTTCCGCCTGCAGGAGAGCCTCGATGGCAGCGGCATGCACGCGCTCCACGTCGAGTTGAGCCTGTGCCTCCCGGTCCTCCTATAGTATCGCCATGTTGAACCGTTGGTCCGCCTGCACCATGGGGGACTCGGACGCCGGCATGAAGTCGGCGTCCATTGTCTCATACCCATCGGGGGCCTTCTGCACCGCGACCTCCGCCATGAACATTGGATTGGCTTCCTCCTCCTCGTAGCTTGGCTCCAGAGAACTCGGGGATTGGCCCGCCGCAAAGCGGGCTTGAGAATGGAGGTCTGTGGCACCGACCGCCGCCGCAATTTCTGCGCGGCGCTCCAGCGTCAGCATCTTGTAGTAAGGTATCTTGCGGTGCACCATGGCTTTCCGGCGAACTAGGGGACGCTTGATGCGGGCTAGGGGATCGAAAGGTGGGGGAATGGGCTGGAGATTTGGTGTGGTTTTAGGACAGTGGCTGGCGTAGGCCGAGCAGCGAAGGTTCTGGTGTGAATAGTGGTTCCGGTGACGACCGGTCAATCGGTTTTGACTGTACATCGCTCTTGTCGCGTTCGTGTTGCAACCCGGCACGCTGGACCCTCCACGTCGCTCACCGAATGGAACACGCTTCGTTTTGCATTTTTGCTCGCTTGTGGGACCGCAGTTGAGAGCAAACCGACGTCCCTCCCCCTCCCCCGCCCGCGTCATTTATTATACCACCACTCCCTCCGTTCTATGCGGAGTAAATAAAAACAGAGGGAGTATACTATGGATGAGGATCCCCTGACGTGGCCGAACCCATTGAGTAATTGACATGCGGGGCCTAGCAAGCATGGGGTCCGCCAGTAAGTGACCGAAAGGGAGGGTAAGGCAGGGATACCTACGTCAGAGGATCCACTTCCACTATACTACTTTGACCAAATGTTAGAGTAATAATATATGACATGCAACTTACACAAATGTTGGAGTAATAATATATGACATGCAACTTACACAAAGCATACAGGGTCTAATGCTTTTTCGAGGCTAACTTTGACCAAATGTTAGAGTAATAATATATGACATGCAACTTACACAAAGCATACGGTCAAATTCGTATGTGAAAGGAGTTTCCAATGATATAATTTTCACATTATACATCTCATGTACTATTAATCTTGTCAATAGTCAAATTGGAAACCATCTCGAGTACAAATCTAGGAGTACGTACGAATCTAACAATATTGATTGGGCGTTGTTGAATGTTGATACCTTTTTGATCAAAGTAGATATACTTTGACTACACATAAAACTTATATGTAAACTAGAAAGGATAGGAGGGAGTATATTGTACGTTCAAAAATGAAACGAACATTGAATACCCTTTATATATGTTTTGCGGATGCTATGATCACCGGTTCAAAATTTTGAATCCGCCTTAGGTATCACGTGCCCCCACTCGTTCCCTCTCGATTTCATCTCGGGGTCCGGAGATCTATTGAAAGAGGACTAGGGTGGGTACATGCGAATGATACTCAGCAGAATGTTCAAATGAGGCATGCGGGAGGATGGAATCGACTGGAGGGCAACATGATCGATGGATAAGAGGGTTGGAGAGGAATGAGAAATAAGCAAACTCCACATGATTATACTTCAACGGCTCAAATAAACAATAAGTTGTCTCGCTTGGCCTACATAGTGAAAGGCCTAATGCGCAACGCGGAGCACTGACGCTCGAATATGGTCAGGAAAATAGGGAAACAGACATGTGGGGCACACCCGTCGGGACGACGTAGCATAGACTAGTCCAATGGAGGAGCTGGCCCACGACCTCCTCGCCACCGACAACCGTTCATGTGGGTCGTTGGGGCCAACAACGGGGCGCAGCTCCAGCACCGCCTCTGGACACGGCAACCGTGGTGAGCGACACGCTCATATCGTCGCTAGACACGGTCGGTTTCAGTTTGCCGAGGGTGGCGTTAGTGCTGTGGCACGACCAATGGTATGTTTGGTTTGTGCCCAAGGTTGCCCCATCAAAGCATTGGGTAGCCAAAATTTTGGTTCAGGTATGGGTTACCCATGATTTGGCCGACATTGGCAAGAAAAATGAACTTGAGTTGGCTAGAGTTTATTGGCATGCCAAAGAAATGGCAACCATCCAAACAAAGACCAATCTTTGGGTCATGACCAAAGTTTTGGTTGAGGTATTGGTTGCCCATGATTTGGCCGACATTGGCAAGAAAAATGAACTAGAGTTGGCTAGAGTTCATTGGCATGCCAAAAAAATGGCAACCATCCAAACAAAGACCAATCTTTTGGTCATGACCAAAATTTTGGCAAGGTGCACTTTGGCCACAATCCAAACACACCCCAACACCCGGCTCGTCGAGGATGCACGGGGCGCCGCGACGCGTCCGCGGAGTGGTGTAGCGCGGCCAACTGCATCCTCTGGACCTGAGACCATGCCGGGTCGTCTTGCCTTTTCAATGACATGTGGGGATCGCATGTGAGCAAAGGGCATCTCCAACGTTGCCACGACCGCAGCTGACTACCCTGGCACACCAAAACCCTCGTCCCTCGCGCCGTCGCGGTGCGTTCCTAGCCGGTGCCAGCTGCCCGCATTCATGCCCTCCGTTCGTATGTTGTCATTAAGAGGCTCAGTGCTCGCGGAACCAACTTCGGCGACTTAATGACGCACCCGGACGCTTGGCCTCACTGGAATACGCTACTTAAAGCGGCAACGCCCAGCTAACCTCCACACCATAGCGCATCGTCCTCCTACCTGGAACCACATCCGCCATGACCGCAAGCGCGAACGCTCTGCGGGAGAGCTTGTCTTCGGGGATGGAGCTCGAGGTCGCCGCCCTCGCTCAAGTCGCCGCACAAGCGGTGGCCACGCTGGCGGCCAACAACGGAAGAACCGTCAGCCATGCGTCCTACTTGCCGCCGTCCAACGTCCGACACCGCCGAGGTCGGGGACTCCTCCGAGGATGAGTAGGGCATGGGAGGCGGCAGGGCATGGTGTGCCAACTGGCCGGTCCGTCTCCTGTGTTCTACTTTTCCTCGCCGGAGACCGCACCTTCACTTCACGGGTCTTGAACCCCGCCCCCGTACATGGAGATCACAGATGGAGGACGTCGGTCGCCGCCGTAAAATAGGTTTAGGTTCGGGTTTCTTTTATTTTTTTGTCCTATAAAAGTTCGAAATGTAATGAAAATATGCCGTGTTTGCATTAATCTCAGCCGGTGTATATGAACTTTCACAATAATATACATATTGTAGGAGTACTAGCAAGATGCCCGTGTGTTGCACGGAAGATCAAGATCTTGTGGGAGAAAAGGATGAACGAGGGAAAGCCTTATCTGCAAATGTGGAGAGGAGTGCGGGTAAATTGTCATAGTTTCCTTCCTATCCGTTAGATATAGATCGGACGTCCTATATTGCAGGATCGGCCACATCTTTCTACATCTACGGGAACCTGCGAAAGGGCTAACGTAAATTGCCTCTCTCTCTCTCCTCCCCCGATTTTCATGGTGGTGGGCCCCTCCCTCCCCCCAATCTACAATCAACAACCCACACGTTTCACATTACGTTAATTACGTAACTGGGATTACGTAGGTGTAGCATTAGTCATCCTAGAAAACCCAACTAAGCCAACCTCCCAGCATATCGCGCGGGAAAAGACCTGGTCGCGCCGTTTTAGTCGGGATTACCGGATTACTAGTAGTAGTATCGATGGATCCGTGAAGCAACATATATTTTTTTAGGGGGCGAAGCACCTAGCTTAAAAGGAAAAAATGCGGTACACTCATAGCACTCTTGTCGCGGTCGCATTGCACCCCACACACGTTCGGTCCTGCACACGGCTCACGCAAACGAAACGCGCTTCGGCTTGCCTCTTCACTGACACGTGGGACTGCACTTGGAGAAACCGACCCATGCGCCAAACCCCCCCGCCCACCGCGCGAAAATCCTCCCCCCCACACCCCAAAATTCCCCCCAAATCCGATTCAACTGCCCTTCGGCCAACTAGCCAATAGTATTCCCCAAACCCCCCTCCCCCTGTCCCCCTCCACTCCATTCGCTCCGCCAAAGCCGCCCTCCCCGCCGTGCCGATACGTCGGCGCCGCGGTTCAACGATCCTCTCGCTCCCACAGTACGCTCTCGTAGACTGCCGTCCTCTAGCCGCGCCGCTACCTCTGGCTACGTTCTTGTGGAGGCGCACGGCGGTCAGCGCCGCCACCGCTGGTGACGTTAATGTGGAGACGCACGGCTGTCAGCTTCTCCCACGGTACGCGCATTCTAGATTGAGGCCCCGTTCATGTCGGTGTAGCGCTGAATGTTAGCTGATAGACACTGTTAATCTCACTGTTTGCCGAAGTAGTTTACTGTCAATATGCTCTGCTTAAGAAGCTTCCTTGCCCTATTCTGCACTCAATCTGCTTAGCTGAGATGGCATGCCAAGGCCGACTAGTTGCTAAAATATCCTGCCATATATTTATTGTGACGTAGATTGCGATGGTCTAGTAGCCAATCTGTTAGGTGAAATAGCTCTACACCATTTTATACTCGACCTTTGTTGCTGCGATGGCCTTCGATAGTTCGATGGATGTGTGCTCGGCCTCATTGACTCCTGAAACAGCCTGCCATAATTTGGCACTCAAATCTCTTTGCTGAATTAGCTTTACATATATTTCGTTACTTAGATCCGCTCGTCCAAATATCTTGCCATAGCTTTAGACATCGACCTAGGTATTTTTTTTTCTGGACTTCATAAAAAAGCATATATGTTTTTCCTGTAATATCTAGTAGAATAATTAATTTGTATGTCTAACAGATGGACAGGACTTGGATAACTTCTGCTCGAAGATTCTCCGCTGCATATGTCGAGGGGGTTGAAAACTTCATGAACTTTATCAGAGCTGAGTACGGTGGTCCGAAATTAGATGTGCTCTGCCCGTGTAGTAGTTGTATGAATTCAGTTACAAGACTCTAGTCAACTGTGCAAAATCATCTACACTTGTATGGGATGTCGGTCACATATACTAGGTGGGTTCATCATGGTGAAGCTGTGAACATCAATGTTATTGACTACGTGGAAGCAGCAGATCACCATCTTGATCTGCCTGATGCTCAGGTGGAAGCGGAGGAGGAGGTGGTGGTGGCGGAGCCAGTGAGTTTGACCAACATTGAAACACTGCTATGAAATGCTCGTGCATTCCGTGAACTTTCACCTGCAGAACAAAAATGGTGGGCCCGCATGTTGGAACAATGCAACGTTGTTGTCACCCTAGGAAATAAGCTGTTAGTATTCTCAGCTATGGTCACCTTTCTTCAGGTGAAGACATCTGAGCGGATGACCAACAAATCATTCGATGCGATGTTGGCTGCTTTCCGCGAATCTTTCCTAGATGCGTCTGAGTTGCCACACACCTACAGTAAAATGAAGAATTTCCTTCGTGAAGTTGGAATTGGATATGATATGATCCATGTTTGCAAGAATAATTGTGTTCTGTTTCGGAAGGATTATGCCAACTTAAGTGAATGCCCGAAATGCAAATCATCAAGATGGAAAGATGGCGATGCTGTGAAGAGGATACCTCATAATGTTCTGAGACATTTTCCAGTTACACCAAGATTGTAGAGGTTGTTTCATGATGCTGAAACAAGAGAGGATGTACTGTGGCATTCTAGGAACCAGGAGTACAGAGATCAGAATGTAATGAGCCATCCATCTCATGGTAGTGAGTGGAAAAGCTTCAATGGTAAACACAAAGAGTTTGCTGCTGACCCGAGAAACATTAGACTTGGCTTAGCTTCAGATGGATTTAACCCATTTGGCCACGAAAGCGCCACATATAGCATGTGGCCAGTGCTTGTTATCCCTTACAACATGCCCCCAAATGTCTGCACCAAAGAATCAAACTACATGATGGCCTTGCTCATCCCAGGTCCAAAAAATCCTGGAAAGGATTTTGATTTGTTCATGGAGCCTCTTGTGGAGGAACTTCAACAGCTATGGAAGGGTGTTCTCACTCGAGACCTATATAGCAGCCCACCAGCTGATTTCTTTCTGCGTGCTGTTATAATTTGGTGCATCCATGATTATCCGGCTTTGGGCACTATGTCAGGGCGAACGACACATGGTTACAATGCATGTGTTCGCTGTGACAGGAATCCACTGTCATACGCAATACTTAGCAAGATCTGTTACATTGGAGACCGCAGTTTCCTTCCCAAGGACAAGCCGCATCCTAGAAAATATCGAAGGCATGCGTTCAATGCAAAGCATGAAAACCATGATGCGCCAAAGAGGCTCACCGCCGATGAGTTGCAAGTGGAATTAGAGAAGGTCAGGCATATTACACCAGGAAACCATCCTGGTAATGGTAGCGGGAAAAGGAAGCGTGGCAGGGTAGAAGAGAGATTATTGTTTACCCGCAGGTCCACTTTGTGGGACTTGGAATATTGGAAAGATTTGGATCTGCGGCATAATCTTGATGTGATGCACATCGAGAAAAATATATGTGACAGCATTATCGGCACACTTCTTAATATTGAAGGCAAGACGAAAGATACCTTAAAATCTAGGGTTGATTTGACACACCTGGGTATCAGAAAGGATTTGCAGGTGCAAGATGAAGGTAAACCACGGGATATGGCACCAGCTGTGTACGTCTTGGACAAGGTAAAAAGAAAAGAATTCTGCGAGGTCATGTCACGTGTGAGATTCCCACATGGATTTGCTTCCAACCCTGAAAGGAGAGTCAATGCAGATGGATACAAGGTACAAGGGTTGAAAACTCATGATTGACATGTCCTACTTCAAAGGGTACCTGTTATCCTCAGAGGATTGGGCCGCCCTGACTTATACAGAGCAGTTGCAGAGTTGGGACAATTCTTCAGGGAACTCTGCAGTAGGAATATTAGGATAGATGCTTTGGAGCGTCTTAGAGACAAGATACCAACTATCCTATGCGACCTTGAGAAGATATATCCTCCAGCCTTCTTTGATGTGATGGTGCATTTGGTTGTTCATATACCTGATGAGGCACTACTTAGAGGTCCGGTACAGTATGGCTGGATGTACCCTATTGAAAGGCGGCTAGGCACTTTCAAGGGCTATGTTAGGAACAGAGCTAGACCCGAGGGTTCCATTGCAGAGGCCTACATTGCTACAGAAGCGTTGACATTCTGCTCAAAATACATTGAAACAGCTGATCAGCTTAGCAAAGAGGTGGGTGAAGACAATCCCGGGCTCAATGTTTTTGATTATTCTGTTCGAGTTACAGGGAAGAGTCGACAAGAGGACAAACCTAAAGATTTGGACAAAATGGTTTGGTATGTGTTGAATAACTGTCCTGAGATACTACCTTATATCAAGTAAGTGCAGTGTTGCAGCTTATACATCGTAATCTACTAAACTTGCAGCACATTCTTATATATTTAGATGTTTGACACGATCACTATGTTGTGTAGCATCTACAAAGAGGAGTTACTGCCGCAAAATCCAAGAAACATTGACAAACTGGTTATGGCAGGATTTGCGAAATGGTTCAAGAACCATGTAAGCTTTTGAAGTGCACTGTCAGTTTTTTTAATATATTGAGTACATAAGATGATCAGCTTGTCTATTTTCTAACCATAGGTTAAGAAGATGCGGGAGGATGGGCATGCACTTGATGATGCCCTTTGCTCACTAGCAATGGGTCCTGATACTCGGGTAAGACATTATGAATCTTGCGTTGTTGGAGATGTGTGCTACAACACCCTTGCACGAGACGAAGGCAGGAAGACACAAAATAGTGTCATCATGAGCACGGATACGTATGACAAAGAGACAACTGAAATGTATGCTAACATAACAGACATTATTCAGTTGCAGTATATCTCCAGTTTCGAGGATCATCGGTGTGTGGTTCTGTTGTGCTGTCGTTGGTATAACCTGTTTTCCAGGATCGCAAAACCCAGAGCTGATGATTATTTCAAATCCATCAATGTCAAGGCGGCGTACGAGACCAACGAGCCTTTTATTTTGGCAAATCAAGCAACACAGATATTTTTCTTGGAAGACACATTTGCACGTAGCGACAACTGGAGAGTATTGCAAAGGTTTGAGCAGAGGAATTTGTTTAATGAAGTTGCACAACAAGATGATGCTTACACTGCTCCTGATGTACAAGATAACACAGATGTTCCTAATATCTTTGAGAACCATCACGTCAATGACGCCGACGAAATGATTGCCTGTCGTGATGTGGACATACAAGAGTTGATCAAGAAGAAGCCAATGTTCGAGGACGTTGAGGATGACGAAGAAGATGACACCGTGGGGAATTACGATTCAGACTGATACACATGGCGAAGATGTTGACGCTGCTGCTGCGGATGATGATTACATTGCTTTTGTCGTATTTGCCTGTCAGAAGACATTTTTTAATCTACTATGTGAAATTGTGTTTGTATGACAACTGAAACCTGATGAACATGTTGTTTACTATTTTGCTGTGAGAACATCACTTGTTATGTATGCTGATTTGTGTTTGGTGATTGTATGACAACTAAAACATGATGACGTTGTTGTTTAGTTGTACTCATATTTGGTTGTGAAACTTGAATTTGATGACATAGTTTGCTGTTGGACTGCAATTTGCTCGACGTATTCGAATGAGAACAAAGCTGACCCGACAGGGCCTCTGCTATTTATTTATTTATATGAGCAAAAGGGGATACCCCCTGATTTCTGTTAATAGAAATCATTAGATGTTCGCAACACTATGCCCAGCCTGCTACACAGGTTTCATTCATTACTAGTTTCAGCAAAGTGCTCATGTCGTAGCCACTGAATACATCACGAGTGCTACATACACTGCAAATAAAGAGACAATCATCCTACATAGCACATCGATTTTGCCCATTATCTTCACAAGCTCTTTCATCTCCTCATTGCTGTCAAGGTTGTTCAACAGCTGTTGCTTGGCCATGATCAGAGGAACTGCATCTTCAACCTTCTGATCTGCATCTTCCTCTTCTGCCATTCCTTCAGTTACTTGTCCAACACCCCAACCTGCTGGTATTGGGATTCCTCGGCTAACCAAATAATCAGCGTAGTTGCATTCCCCCACATCAGCAACTTCCCAAAAATAAAAATCACACGAATCTTCCCTTTTCTGCACGAATCAAATTGGTAGATCATCAACCAAACTATTAAAAAAATCAGCAACCGAAAGCAGTAGAACAACACTTAAACATATTATTACCCCATGATTCGGGCATTTGTAGAAGACTCGGCAAGGGTTGCGGATTGTGGTTGAGATGCGACAGATGACTCTGCGTGATTTGCAGCAGTGGCACCACAACAACGGCAGCGGGTTGCGATGATCAATCGGCTGCGGTGCGCGTGCCGGTGAGGGTGTGCTGAGACCCACAGGCGATGGTACGGGTTGCGACTTGGCGCATATCTGGTTGTTGCCTGCAGAAGAGCAGGTGGACGAGCAGCCAGCGGACATGGTTGCTGCAGCCAGAGCTTCTGATGCTAGGCAGAGTAAGTAGAGAAGAGGAGAAGCGAACGTTGGATATGTCAGTTTCATTACTTGCAGAGTAGCATAGCACCATATATAGTCATAGTCTAGGTTTGGATCTGAACCAGCTACAGGAGCACGTCTTTCTTTTTTCTAAAACTCGGCAACGTATCTTTACTGGTACACTAGCTTGTTCTGTACGCCTTCCCAAGTCTTTGATTTTCTTTCCCTTTTTTTGCAAGGAAGGAAGGAGGACAAAATTGAGAGTTCCTGGGCTCGAACCCAAGACCTCTCGGTTGAAAACCAAGGGTGCTAGTCACTTATGTGGTGAACGTTCCCTGTGAGGAGGACGACAGACGAACGCATTTTCCTCGCAGTTTTCTTCCTATATATAAAAAAGTATGCTACTTGGTGTCCGCTTAGTCAACAAACGATTGTGCCAACTGAAGGAAATATGCCCTAGAGGCAATAATAAAGTTATTATTTATTTCCTTATATCATGATAAATGTTTATTATTCATGCTAGAATTGTATTAACTGGAAACATAATACATGTGTGAATACATAGACAAACAGAGTGTCACTAGTATGCCTCTACTTGACTAGCTCATTAATCAAAGATGGTTATGTTTCCTAGCCATGAACAAAGAGTTGTTATTTGATTAACGAGATCACATCATTAGTTGAATGATCTGATTGACATGACCCATTCCATTAGCATAGCACCCGATCGTTTAGTATGTTGCTATTGCTTTTATCCATGACTTATACATGTTCCTTTAACTATGAGATTATGCAATTCCCATTTACCGTAGGAACACTTTGTGTGCTACCAAACGTCACAACGTAACTGGGTGATTATAAAGGTGCTCTACAGGTGTCTCCGAAGGTACATATTGGGTTGGCGTATTTCGAGATTAGGATTTGTCACTCCGATTGTCGGAGAGGTATCTCAGGGCCTTCTCGGTAATGCACATCACATAAAGCCTTGCAAGCATTGCAACCAATGAGTTAGTTGCGAGATGATGTATTACAGAACGAGTAAAGAGACTTGCCGGTAACGAGATTGAACTAGGTATTGGATACCGACGATCGAATCTCGGGCAAGTAACATACCGATGACAAAGGGAACAACGTATGTTGTTATGCGGTCTGACCGATAAAGATCTTCGTAGAATATGTAGGAGCCAATATGGGCATCCAGGTCCCGCTATTGGTTATTGACCGGAGACGTGTCTCGGTCATGTCTACATTGTTCTCAAACCGTAGGGTCCGCACGCTTAACGTTACGATGACAGTTATTATGAGTTTATGCATTTTGATGTACCGAAGGAGTTCGGAGTCCCGGATGTGATCACGGACGTGACGAGGAGTCTCGAAATGGTCGAGACATAAAGAATTATATATTGGAAACCTATGTTTGGACATCGGATGCATTCCAGGTGAAATCAGGATTTTACCGGAATACCGGAAGGGTTACCGGAACCCCCCGGGAGCATAATGGGCCAACATGGGCCTTGGAGGAGAGGTGAGAGGGCTGCCCTAGGGGCTGCGTGCCTCCCCCTTCCCCTAGTCCTATTAGGACTAGGAGAGGTGGGCGCCCCCCCTCTCTCTCTCTCCCCCTTGGAGAATCCTAGTCCAACTAGGATTGGGGGGGGGGGGGGAATCCTACTCCCAGAGGGAGTAGGACTCTCTGGCGCGCCAAGGCCTGGCCGGCCAGCCCCTCCCCCTTGGCTCCTTTATATACGGGGGCAGGGGGCACTCCAAAGACACACAAGTTGATCTACGGATCGTTCCTTAGCCGTGTGCGGTGCCCCCTTCCACCAAATTCCACCTCGATCATATCGTTGCAGTGCTTAGGCGAAGCCCTGCGCCGGTAACACATCAAGATCGTCACCACGCCGTCGTGCTGACGGAACTCTTCCTCGACGCTTTGCTGGATCGGAGCCCGGGGATCGTCATCGAGCTGAACGTGTGCCAAGAACTCGGTGGTGCCGGAGTAACGGTGCTGTGATCGGTTGGATCGCGAGGAGAACGTACGACTACTTCCTCTACGTTGTGTCAACGCTTCCGCTTCGGTCTACGAGGGTACGTAGACAACACTCTCCCCTCTCGTTGCTATGCATCACCATGATCTTGCGTGTGCGTAGGAAAATTTTGAAATTACTACGTTCCCCATCAGCCAACCTTGACCGTTGGATTGACATTCTACGTCTGTCGCGTTTCTTCAGTCTCTTCTTCCTCGAGCCGCCAAAGCCAAACCAGCGCCGGCGGGACTGCCTGCTCCCGCCTCCCATGGCTGGCTGTGATCTGCCCCGGCTCCTCTTCGTTCCCGTCCGAGGCCTCACCATCGTCCTCCGCCTTGGTTCGCTCGCCGCGGCGCCGCCCTCCGGTGTTGTCAACATGGTCAACAACCGAGAGGAATAAGGAGATGACTGTACGTGGTGAGGATGACAGTGGGGACCCAGCAGCGCGCGCAGTAGTTTTGTTTTTTCGGGACGGTGAAGGGTATCAACTGGGTTGTGCAGGACCCGTGGCCCGTCTAGCCCAGGCTTTTATTTCATATGTTTAGCACATGACCAGCCCAGTTTGTTTTTTTCCTTTCTGAAAATTGCTAGCCAGCTATTTTGTTTTTTGCAGAATAACCAACGTAGGCCTACTTGCTTTTCTACGCCTTGCTGGGCCGGAAATCTTTCAAGATGAGGAGGGATGCATTTTGCGCAGAAAATGGGCTATATGTAATAAAAAATGGGCTATAAGTAATAATAAATGGGTTGTAAAATGAAAAAATACAGCAAACAGACAATTAGTTCCAAAATACCGTTTTCTTTCGGATTTTGATATTTTAAATTTCATTGTTTTTGTGTGGGTAAAATTTCATTGAATTTAAATTAAGGTATATTTAGATTTAAAATTAATTTGAATCTGGCTAGAAATTTCAGGCTGTATGATGTTTGGGACAGATTTGGAGGCTGACTTGTGGGTCTACTAGGTTGACGTGTACTATGGCTTTGTCAACTTAGTCCACAAACGATTCTAGCAGCAGTGACCATTGGATGTTAATCCAACGGCCATGCGGCTTCTTCATTATCTGATCTTCTTGCTCCAGCTGCCCAAACCAGCTCTGGTGGGACTGCCTGCTCCCGCCTCCCATGGCCGGCTGTGCTGCCGCACAGGCCGCACTGCCCCACCCTACTTCATTGCTGCTCAGGCCATTCCTCTACTCACCCACACCTCCTGTTATTTTCCAGCGATGGCAGCCGGACCAGTAAACCCTCGTACTCCCCACCGCATGGGCAACCATTGCCGAGTCTTCCCCGGCTCCGTGTCGTTCCCTTCCTAGGCCTCGCCGTCGTCCACCGCCATGGTGCTCTCGGCGTGGCCTGGTCAACTTGGTCAACGAACGACATCCATCAGCCGTGGACTGTACGCGCAAAATAATGATTCCTCCACCTGGCAGCTGGGACCCACCGGAAGGGCCTCTGTATTTCGCAAAGAAAACGTTCCCCCCGCTGAGATGTTGGACCCACCAGCTATATCTTTGCACGCAAGGAAGTGCCTCCTTATTACGCACAAAAAAAGAATATCCCCTACTAACTGGGACCCACCATAGTGGGAGGATGACTTGTGGGCCAACAAAGTTGACGGGGACGGAGGGCTTTGTCAACTTAGTCAATATGAACGATTCTAGCTCCAGTGACCATATGATGTCCATCCAACGGCCGTAGTGCTTCTTCAACCTCTGGTCTTCTTGCTCCAGCCGCCCAAAGCAGCGCCGGTCGTGCCGCATGCTCCTGCCTCCCATGGCCGGCTGTGCTGCCGCGGAGGCCTCACCGCCCCCTACTATTCCCACCGCTGGGCAGGCCCTGCAGCGACGGCAGCCTCACACCGCAGCCGAACCAGTGAACTCTCGTACTCCTCTCCGCGCGGGCTTCCACTGCCGCATCTTCCCCGGCTCCGCGTCGTCCCCTTCCTAGGCCTCTCCGTCGTCCACCGCCGTGGTGCTCTCTGCGCGGCGTGGTCAACGTGGTCAAGGAACGACTTCCATCGGAAGAGTACTGTACGTGGAGAGGCTGACAGTTGGGTCCACGGCCATAACCCAGTTTTTTGGTGATTTGCCAAGTAAGTCGCTTTGTCAGGCCTGTCGGGCTGCAAATCTTTCAAGACGAGGAGAGCTTTCATTCGGCTGGCCGAGAAAATGGCCCATCAGTAATGAGAAATGGGTTGTACATTTTTAAAACACATCAAACCGACAATTAGTTTCAAATATCTTTTTTTTCATTTCAAGATTTTAAATTACATTAATTTTTATACGTGGAGAATTTGTTGGATTTTATATTGATATACATTTATTTTTAAAATCAGTTTGAATGTGAGTCAAAATTTCGGGATTAAAAACATTTCGGACCGCACCGAATATGCAAAATTTCGTAAAATTTATTAATCGTGGCCACAATTTGCGCTGTAATGCTAACAAAAAGAATATGGGCTCCAAAAAAACCTTAAGAATTAGCAAATGGGCTTAAAATTATTAGAAATAATGGCAGATGGGCTGTATGCTGTTTTCCACATATTTGAGGCTTTCCTAAAAAAAGGTTGACGCACAAGCAGTGACTGTTGGATGTCCATCCAACGGCCGTCGTGCTTCTTCAATCTCTGCTCTTCCTGCTCCAGCCGCTCAAACAAGCACCGGCGGGACTGCCTGCTCCCTCCTCCCCTCGGCCGGTTGTGCTGCCGCGCAGGCCTCGTCGCCCCACCGTACTCCCATCGCTGGCCTAGCCATCCCTCTACTCGCCCACACCTGTTGTTATTCTCCGGCGATGACAGACGAACCAGTAAACCCTCGTACAGTCGTACTCCCCTCCGAGTCGGAAACAACTGCCGAGTCTTCCCTGCCTCCGTGTCGTTCCCTTCCTAGGCCTCGCCGTCATCCACCGCCCTGGTGCTCTCGGCGCGGCCTGGTCAACGTGGTCAACGACCGACATGCATCTAAAGTGGACTGTACGTGGAGAGGCCGACAGCTGGGTCCACGGCCGCACGCAAGGAAATGCCTCTTTATTATGCGCAAAATAATGATTCCTCCACCTGACATCAGGGACCCACCGAAAGGGCCTCTTTATTTCGCGAAAAAAACGTTACCGTCGCTGACAGCTCGGACCCACTAGCTATATCTTCGCACGCAAGGAAATGCCTCCTTATTACGCACAAAAAAATGAATACTCCCCCTGTTAGCTGGGACCCAGTATAGTGGCAGGCTGACTTGTGGGCCTACTAAGTTGACGGGGACGGAGGGCTTTGCCAACTTAGTCAATATGCACAATTCTAGCTCCAGTGACCGTATGATGTCCATCCAACGACCGTAGGGCTTCTTCTTGCTCCAGCCGCCCAAACCAGCGCCGGTCGTGCCTCGTGCTCCTGCCTCCCGTGGCCGGCTGCGATGCGGTGGAGGCCTCACCGCCCCCTACTACTCCCACCGCTGGCCAGGCCATCCCTCTACTCACCCACATCCCCTGTTACTTTGCTTCGTCGGCAGGCTCACACCGCAGCGAATGAGTGCCCTCATACTCCTCTACGCGTGGACATCCACTACCGCGTCTTCCCTGGCTCCGCGTCGTCCCCTTCCTAGGCCTTGCCGTCGTCCATCGCCCTGGTGCTCTTGGCGCGGCGTGGTCAACGTGGTCAAGGAACGGCTTCCATCGGACGCGGACTGTACGTGGAGAGGCTGACAGCCGGGTCCATGGCCGCAGCAAGGAAGTGCCTCCTTATTACATGCAAAATAATTATTCCTCCACCTAACAGCGGAGACCCACCGGACGGGCCACCGTATTTCGTGAAAAAAACGTTTGTCCGTGACTGCTGGGACCCACCAGCTACATCTTCGCACGCAAGGAAGTGCCTGACAGTCGGGACCCACCTGGTCGAAGCGTACGTAGCGTTGTCATTCTGGTCGTGAACGTGTACGTACATATATACGGGTCGATGTAGAGGCGCGCACGTGTCGTAGTAGAGGCGCACACGTAGCATGTACACGTACGTACAACGGTCAGGGTGCAAGAAAGAAAATACGGCCACATATGTGTACATACGGGCGGGGTCTCGAACGCCTACTCGCGCATACGTACGGCCAAGGCTCG
Source organism: Aegilops umbellulata (assembly GCA_032464435.1). Lineage (NCBI taxonomy): Eukaryota > Viridiplantae > Streptophyta > Magnoliopsida > Poales > Poaceae > Aegilops > Aegilops umbellulata. Next base: position 483,364,722 of record CP136055.1, read on the forward strand.
TGTACATGGCTGGGTCGGAACGGAGAAACATTGTCGTCGTCGTGTTCATGGGGAGGCAACGGAATGTGTCGTGTTCATGGGGAGGCAACGGAATGCGTCGTGTTCATGGGGAGGCAACGGAATGCGTCGTGTTCATCGGGGAGGGCTTGGACGGAATAGGCGATGGAAACGAGGCCTGGCGTACCGCAGAACGGAGGAAACGGCCTTGTGTTCGACCGGCCACGTTCGAAACAGGATCCTGTTCATCGGGAGGGGTCTGGCGTACCACAAAACGGAGGAAACGGACCTCCTAGATCGAAACGGCGGTCCTGTTGATCGGGAGGGGTGTGGCGTGCCGCAAAACGGATGAAACGGACTTGTGTTGGAGCGCTATGGTCGAAACCGGGGTCCTGTTCATCGGGAGGGGTGATATTGTTCATCTCTACCGTCGACCTCCTCCAGCCTCCACGGGCTCCTATTCATCCAGCCTTCACGGGCTCCTGTTCATCCAGCCTCCACCGCGCGCTACTCCACCGACTACTGTTCAACCACCCCTCCACCATCTACTGTTCATCCAGCCCTCCACACCACGGGGTCCTGTTCAACCACCCCTCCATAGGCACCCCTCCACCGTCTACTGTTCATCCAGCCCTCCACACCACGGGGTCCTGTTCAACCACCCCTCCACGGGCACCCCTCCACTGTCTACTATTCATCCAGCCCTCCACACCATGGGGTCCTGTTCATCCACCCCTCCACGGGCACCCCTCCACCCATCAACTGTTCATCCAGCCCTCCACCACACCACGGGGTCCTGTTCATCCTGAGGCAACACCACCGCTCACTGTTCATCCAACCCCCCCGCAACGCTCACTGTTCATCCAATCAATCGGCTTCTGTTAGCAGCAGTAGCGAAGGAATCGCTCGATCGGGTTCAGTTAACAGCCATCGATCGATCGCTCGGGTTCAGTAATGCGTAGCCTGCAGTGCAATCGCTCGGGTTCAGTTAGAGCCCAACGCCTCGCTCGGGTTCAGTTAGATCCAACGTCTCGCACACACATGCGTACGTGTACGAGAGAAGCGCGCATCGCTCGGCCCTCGACCTCCCACCGTAACCGGGAACTCCCCGAAATTTTCCTCGCCCTCGCTTCTACCACGGTTTTTTTCCGTCATGGACGGCCCAAAGAATGTCATGCAGCTGCGTCTCCGGCCCGCCCAGTACGAAAAGCCCATTTTCTGTCATGATTTTTTGTCAGAGAAGTAGGAGCCCACCACATCTATGATGATACCGGGTTTTGTCACAATTATCGTCATAGAAGTGTCATATGTATGACATAATTTTTTCTCGTTCGGCCCAAAATGTCACGGATGTGTCTTTTTTTGGTAGTGTTGAACATGGTGCTTTATGCTACATATTATGATCCAATGATGTGTTGCCATCTTATGATGTTTTGAGTAGATATCTTTTGTCCTTGGGTTGATTGATGATATAGATTGGTACGAGTTGTATGTTTTATTTTGGTGTTGTCCTAAGGTGCCCTCCGTTTCGCGCAAGCGTGAGGGATTCCTGCTGTAGGGTTGTCGGTGTCAAAACCGGCGGATCTCGGGTAGGGGGTCCCGAACTATGCGTCTAGGCGGATGGTAACAGGAGACAAGGGACACCATGTTTTTACCCAGGTATGGGCCCTCTCGATGGAGGTAAAACCCTACTCCTGCTTGATTAATATTGATGATATGGGTAGTACAAGAGTAGATCTACCACGAGATCAGAGAGGCTAAACCCTAGAAGCTAGCCTATGGTATGATTGTTGCTGTTCTACGGACTAAACCCTCCGGTTTATATAGACACCGGAGGGGGCTAGGTTTACACAAAGTTGGTTACAATGGGAGGAGATCTGAATATCCGTATTGCAAAGCTTGCCTTCCACGCCAAGGAAAGTCCCATCCGGATGCGGGACGAAGTCTTCAATCTTGTATCTTCATAGTCCAATAGTCTGGCCAAAGGTCATAGTCCGGCTATCCGGACACCCTCTAATCCAGGACTCCCTCAATAGCCCCTGAACCAGGCTTCAATGACGACGAGTCCGGCGCCCAGATTGTCTTCGGCATTGCAAGGCGGGTTCTTCCTCTGAATACTTCATAGAAGATTTTGAACACAAGGATCGTGTCCGGCTCTGCAAAACAAGTTCCACATACCACCGTAGAGAGAGAATAACTTTTTCACAAATCTAATCTGCTGACGTATCCTGTAGCGCGACATCACACCACAGCCAAGGCTTTATTCGAATCATTTTTTTATCGTCCTACCTCAGCGTGTTTTGCGAGGCAGTTTCCTTGGCACGTCTTGTCGAAGCAGAGATCGTGTCCCCTTATCCCGGGATTCTCATCAATACGGGCGTGGGTAACCCAACCGTGCCATTGATTACGGTGCTTGGGGGATAAGCGAGTTTTACCACGCTGGTGGGGACGCATAGTTTCGTCCGCCCATATAAGGGGATAAGGATCCACCTTTTCATCCACGCCTTCTTCCTCCTTTGCTCATCCATTTTCGCATACTCGAGCTCCAGCGCCCAATTCCGCATTCCCCACCTCAACCTTCTCCAACCATGTTCGGAGCGGGAGGCAGGTGGATGGTCTCCTCCGTCATGGAGGGACACATCAAGAAGCTGAGGAGAGCCGGCTACCTACCCGACGACATCACGCACCGGCTCCCAGATGAGGGGCAACTCATCCCCACCCCTAGGCCCCATGAGAGGGTGGTGTTCCTCACCCATTTCCTCCACGGACTGGGCTTCCCACTCCACCCATTCCTCCGGGGGCTCATTTTCTACTACGGCCTGGACTTCCACGATCTGGCCCCGAACTTCATCCTCAACATCTCGGCGTTTATCGTCGTGTGCGAGGCCTTCCTCCGCATCAAGCCCCACTTCGGCTAATAGCTGAAAACCTTCAATGTCAAGCCGAAGGTAGTGGGCGGCCACCAGGCGGAGTGCGGAGGCGCCATGGTGGGTAGAATGCCCAACGTTATATGGCTCGAGGCCTCCTTCGTGGAGACCATAAAGGGGTGGCAATCGGGGTGGTTCTACATCACTGAGCCGCGTAATCCTGAATGGGCAGTGGCCCCCGAGTTCTGATCTGGCATCCCCACGCGGCTCACCTCCTGGCAAGAGAAGGGCCTGTCCTGGGGTAATTTGGGAGAGCTGACCGGACTCCAAACCTGCATCCAAAATCTGGTGGACAAGAAGGTCAAACTCATCAATGTAGTCCAGGTCATGCTCATCCGCCGGATCCTCCCGTGCCAACAACGGGCTTTCAACTTGTGGGAGTTCGACCCGGCCCAACACCGAACTCTGAACAGGCTCTTCGACACAACGTATGAAGATGCCTGGAAGGTGCTATTCAAGGGCGCCGAGGCTCCCGCTTCCGCTACCGAGGATCGCGGATTCTACGCGCAGTGTCAAGCTAGCGCGGTAAGCTGTTTTACCTCTTACAGGATATTTGTCTTTCATAGTTTGACTCTATGCAGGATCTAAGCCCCCATGCCTTTGACAGGACTGGCAGGAGAAGGCCGGACAAATCGACTGTCCGGCTCCTTTGCCCGAAGGCCCAGCAGACGCCCGCTTGACGAAACTGCTGGTTCCGGCACCTTACGTGGTGCCGGAAAAGAAGGCCAAGAGGAAGGCCACGGGAACCCGGAAGAGTTCCCGGCGCCCAGTGGAGTCAGACTCATCGTCCGATGACTCCGACGCACACTCCTCCCATGAAGACGAGGAGGAGGAAAGAGAGGTTTCTTCCCCAGCAGGGGGAGAAAAGAAAAGGAAGGCCGCCCCAACTGGGGAGGCTGGAGGGTCCAAGAAGGGGAGGACCCTTCCTCCGAACTACTCCACCAACGCCGCCGACAGCGAGGAGGAGTGGCCGCCCAGGGCCTAGCCCCTGGCAAAGTCGTAAGTATTCGGACACCAGAGTGACTCATAGTGTTCCTTTATTGCACAGATTTTCCTGACGCTGAATATAATCATGCAGTCCGCCCCGAGCCCGGATCGACATGTCGCCGAGCGGCTCCTTGAATTCGTCGGATGTGAATAGCCTTTCACTTCCGGCCGCCTCCTCCCCTCGCCCTGCGGACAATGCCGAGGTATTGTCCCAAGAGGTTCCAAATCGAGGGGAGGCAGTCCTAGGGGCGCCTCAAGGCGACGTCCCGGACTCCAGGCGCAAGGGGGGCAAGACACCCAGGGGGTCCAAGTCCGGCCCTGGGCCGAACACCGCACCAGAACCTTCATCGGTCCCGGAGTCCGGCAGGCGGCAACCCGCTAAGAAGGGCAAGTCTACCGCGCCGGTGACCTCCGTCCAACCGGAGGCACCGGATAACTTGCTGGAGGTGCTTAACGGCGCCTCCATCGACGAGGAGCACCGCACTATTATGAGTGCGGTGATCCGAAAGGTTCAGCCTGCCAAGAGCGGGCTGACTGAAGCCTGTGCCAGCCTGTTGACAGGCTTTGAGGTACGTAGAAAATATATGAAAATATTACCGCATAGACAGTAGCCCCTTATGCTCTGTTTGGCGTTCACAAAGAAAAGCCGAATGGAGGATCTAATAACATTCGCAGGAGTCTAACATAATTATGTCAATATGCGTGCGCAGGCTTCGCTGCTAACCTCTGCCGCACTGACTGCGGAGGTTGATGTGCTGAAGCAGAACCTCGAGCGGTCCGAGAAAGAGCTTGGCCTTGCCAAAAAGCAGCTCGAGGAGAACCAAGGTACGTAATGCCTTCCTGTATGTGTATATAAAAAAGATGCAAATGCAAAAAATGATAGGATCGTTATTGATGTGCTAGGGGCCACGATCGAGGTGGCGACCCTGAAGCGAGCACTTTCCGATGCCGAAGATAAAGCGGCCACGGAGTGCAGCGAGCGGGGGAAGCAAGAGGCGCGGGTTGCCGAGGTGTAGCAAGAGCTCCAGGCTCTCGTGAAAAAGCATGAGCGTTTGGAGCTTGAGTCGAAGACTCGCGAGTCCGAGCTCGCTGCGGCCCTCGAGAGCACCAAGTCTACCAAGGCCGAAGCCCAAAAAGCCCTCCAGGAAATTGAGGCGATAAAGAAGATAGCAGCGGGTAAGGCCTTGAATATGCAAAGCAAACATGTGAAAGTGAATTACTTGTTACTTACATGAGTCCGGAGCTCTCCAGGAGCATTCCCAGATTTGCCCCGCAGCGTGTCCGATGCCGCCTCCTACTACCGGGCCGAGGAAGGGAGCTCGACGGAGAAGGTGTTCTGGTCTCAGTATGCTGAGACCGGACACCCGGTGCCCTTGAGCCACCAGCTGAAGTAACTGGTCGAGCTCCATAAGGTGGTCGAACAGGCCATGAAGGGTCTCATAGTCCGGCTGTGTCCTAGAGAGGCCATGCCTGGGAGCTACTTTGGGCTAGTGAGGCGGCTGATGGATGCCTGTCCATGGCTTGAAGTCATCAAGCGCTCTGTCTGCATCGAGGGTGCCCGTAGGACGCTTGCCCGTGCTAAAGTGCACTGGGGCAAGATGGATGCTGAGAAGCTTGTGAAGGACGAGCCACCGCAGGGCAAGGAGCATCGCCACCCGAGATGTATTACGAGGGCGTCCTGAAGGGTGCCCGCCTTGTGGCGGATGAATGTTCCAAGGATGTAATATTTGAGTAAACTTGTTCGTTTTATCCTGTGCGCTGAAAACTTGTTCATATGCACTATGCAACGCTTGTTTTAATTTAAAATATTACCTTCTATGCGGCCATTTATTAAACCTGAGAGTTGGCGAGTCATCGGCTTCTGCCCCCATGCCACGAGTGCTGGGGTGTTCGGGATAAAACCTGAGCACTCTTTTTCCCATTGTTGGGTCCTTCGAGGGAGGTTCTCAGCATGACGAACGAGGCAATCGGACTATAGTGCGTCATCACTCTCACTTAGCCAGAGAATTCTATAATTTTAAATTTCGGCGAAGCCCCTAGTGTTCGGAAGACCGAGTTCGGGGCGCTATACACGCCTTAGGCCAGACAAAGCCGACTCCTCGCTCTAAGCGGCATAAGTCTTTAAGGACTCGAAACCTCTCGAACAACGACCAGCTCTCGCCCTATCATGACAGTCAGTTTTAGCTTTCTCTACTGAGGTGCTTAGCCCAGCTGAACCGGGGCACAATCGCAGTAGTTCTCTCAGCGCTACCTTAGCCGATATGGCGGAACGTAAGGTACCAAAACATGGGAGCCGGGCAAACCCAACTATTGACCAAAGACATGATTCGGAGCTGATGCATATAATGCTATAAGTTCGGAGGGCCGCACTTGTGAAAGTGTTCGGACTTCTCACGCCGTATTATGGGGTGCTTGAGCCCCTGGCGTATTGACCGTACCAAAGTGTACGGGTGCTAAATGTCATTACTGAACATGTATATGAAAAAAGGAATGATTAGAGAATGCAATAATAAGCTGAGGCTAGGCATTGTTTATTCGAAAATGTTGCGGTAAAAGCAGAATGATACAAATAGTGCGATAAGCAAGAGATGGGACTATTTGACATGTCCCCCTCTAGGGGTGAGCTGCGGGACAGTATGTAAGACAGGTATTTTGCTCGTTATAGAGACCACCTGGGAATTCGACGTAGCTTTCTACCTCCTTGGTTGTTGCATCGTGTGTTCGGCGATTGTACTGCCGAGCAAGTATTCCACAGAGTAAGGTCCTGAAAGTAAGAAAAATGATAGAATCGGTAGCCCCTAGTGCGGTTGAGCCGTGTATTGGGGCGTGCCACGGTCATGCCCCTCCCCTGTGCCCATGGTATTGTCGAAGCTTAGTTATGTACGCGTAGCACGGATTTCGCCGTTTTGCTAGGGCTGGGGTTGGGGCCGCATTGCTACGCTTGCTCGGCATGTGCCAGGCGGTCTTGTTGTAAGTTACTCCGAGCGCGCTTGACGGTGTCCGGACGTTTTATTGCCGGGCTAGAGAATTGCCTTGAGAGGCTGCTTTGTACTTCTGCTGCGAGGGCCGCCGTATGCTCCTCTGTTCGGAGAGAGCGTTCGGTGTTTCCATTGACCGTAATGACTCCTCGAGGTCCTGGCATCATGAGCTTGAGGTATGCGTAGTGCGGCACCGCATTGAACTTTGCAAATGCGGTTCGCCCGAGCAGTGCGTGATAGCCACTGCGGAACAGGACTATATCGAAGATTACTCCTCGCTTCGGAAATTATCCGGGGATTCGAAGACCACTTCAAGTGTGACTGAGCCCGTGCAATGGGCCTCTACACCTGGTATGACACCCTTAAAGGTCGTCTTTGTGGGTTTGATCCTTGAGGGATCTATCCCATTTTGCGCATTGTGTCCTGATAAAGCAGGTTCAGGCTGCTGCCGTCATCCATAAGGACTCGAGTGAGGTGAAATCTGTCAATGATTGGGTCTAGAACCCATGCGGTGAATCCGCCATGGCGGATGCTAGTGGGGTGGTCCCTTTGATCGAAAGTGATTGGGCAGGAGGACCACGGGTTGAACTTTGGGGTGACTGGCTCCAACGCGTATACGTCCCTTAGCGCACGCTTCCGTTCCCTCTTTGGGATGTGGGTTGAGTATATCATGTTCACCGTCCGCACTTGTGGGGGGAAGCCCTTCTGTCCACTATTGTTCGGCGACGGGGCTCCTCCACGTCGTTGCTATGTAGCCCCTTGTCTCTGTTTTCGGCATTTAACTTGCCGGCCTGCTTGAACACCCAACAATCCCTGTTGGTGTGATTGGCTCGTTTTTCGGGGGATGCCATGTATCTGGCATGAGCGATCGAGTATACGGTCCAAACTGGATGGGCCGGAGTGTTTCTTTTGAATGGCTTTTTCCGCTGACCGGGTTTGGAGCCTCTGAATCCGGCATTAACTTCCGTATCTTCAGTATCGTCGCTGTTAATGCGGCGCTTGTGCTTGTTGCGACGCGACCTGCCATTGCTGTCCTTGGTATCCGAATTACCAGGGCTCTTGGTCATGTTATTGCTACGAGCCAGCCAGCTATCTTCTCCCGCGTAAAAGCGGGTCATGAGTGTCGTGAGGGCTGCCATAGATTTCGGCTTTTCCTGTCCAAGGTGCCGGGCAAGCCACTCATCACGGATGTTATGCTTGAAGGCTGCTAGGGCCTCTACGTCCGGACAGTCGACGATTTGATTTTTCTTGGTTAGGAACTGTGTCCAGAATTGTCTGGCAGATTCTTCTGGCTGCTGAATTATGTGGCTCAGGTCATCAGCGTCTGGTGGTCGCACATAGGTGCCCTAGAAATTGTCGAGGAATGCGGCTTCCAGGTCCTCCCAACAACCAATTGATTATGCTGGCAAGATGTTAAGCCAATGCCGAGCTGGTCCTTTAAGCTTGAGTGGGAGGTATTTGATGGCGTGTAGATCATCGCCACGGGCCATGTGGATATGAAGGAGATAGTCCTCGATCCATACCGCAGGATCTGTTGTGCCATCGTATGGTTCAATGTTTACGGGTTTGAAACCCTCTGGGATTTGATGATCCATTACTTCATCTGTGAAGCATAGTGGGTGTGCGGCACCTCTGTACTAGGCTATATCACGACGTAGCTCAAATGAGCTTTGTCTGCTGTGTTCGGCCCGGCCGGATTTACTGTATCCGGCGTGACGGTTATCGTCTCGTGTCGTGGGGCGCCCGCGTGATCTGTAGATCGATCTTGTTTTCCTTGCCTTGTCCTCCAACATATCTCGCAGGTCTAGCGCATCTCCCCGTGCCTTGGTATTTTTTGAGCGGCGCCGGGGTGCGGCTTGAGTGGAGGGCCGAGAGGCTTCTCTGTCGCGGCCGCAAGGTGGCCGGTCAGCCACATTATGCGCTGGTGATGTAGGTTTGGGTGCTTCCTCCTCTAATCGGAGTAGCAACCCACGCTTTGGGTAGCTCTTGGAGGGGCGTTCGTATTCCTCGGCCGCAAGGACTTCAGTCCATCTATCGGCTAGCAAGTCTTGATCAGCTCTAAGCTGTTGCTGTTTTTTCTTAAGGCTACTCGCCGTGGCCATAAGCCTGCGCTTAAAGCGCTCTTGTTCGATGGGATCCTCAGGCAAGACAAATTTGTCGTCGCTGAGGCTTGCCTCGTCTTCGGAGGGAGGCATGTAATTATCACCCTCTTCCTCTCTGTCTGCTGCTCTCTCAGGGGAGCTGGGTTCTCCATCCTCATGCGCTGAATCTTGCTAGAGGGAATTGTCTTCGGCACTGTCTGGGGTGTTATTATCTCCCATGCCGGTATCACCGTTTTTGCTTTGGCAGGACTTAGAGCGGCGCCGCTGATGCCGGCGCTTAGGTTGCTTCTTGGAGGGGTCATCACCCGTCGTTCCGTCGCCATTGCCTTCTTTGGGTGTATCCACCATATATATGTCATATGACGAGGTGGCTTTCCAGTGCCCTATAGGCGCTGGTTCCTGTTCGTCTCCTACATCGTCGTCCATACCGTCGATGTCTTCGGAGTCGAAGTCTAGCATGTCGGTTAAATCATCGACTGTGGCTACGAAGTGGGTGGTGCATGGGCGTCGAATTTCTTCGTCGTCCGCATCCCAATCCTGCCGGTCATAATCCGGCCAGGACTCTCGTGACAAAGAGAGAGACCTTAGTGAGTTCAGAATGTCGCCGAAGGGCGAGTGCTGAAAGATATCCGCGACGGTGAATTCCATGATCGGCGCCCAATCATATTCGATTTGCAGGGGCACGGAGGGTTCGGAGTCCGGAGAAGAGTCCGACACTTTGGAGTCACGGGCTTCGCAGAGGATAAGGATGGTGTTCGGCTCGATCGCCGTTAAGACTGCAGCCCCCGCGGCGGGGTCTAGCCACCTGTCCTCGATCGGCGTATTTGGCTCCGAGCTAAGGGTCGGAGCGGATGCGGGTGCGGCCTCTAGGGCACTGTTCGGCGGCAGAGCTAAATCATGCCCATCGTGACAGTGCGGCGCGCTCGGCTGTGGCTCGAATCCGTCGAAGATCTAGTCTCCGCGGATGTCAGCCATGTAGTTCAAACTTCCAAATCTAACCTGATGGCCAGGGGCGTAGCTTTTAATCTGCTCCAGATGGCCAAACAAATTGGCCCGTAGTGCAAAGCCGCTAAATACAAAGATCTATCCGGGGAGAAAAGTCTCACCCTGGACTGCACCGCCAACGATGATCGAAGGAGCCATCAAGCCTGATGATGACGACGCAGAGGAACTCTCAATGAAAGCACCAATGTCGGTGTCAAAACCGGGGGATCTCGGGTAGGGGTCCCGAACTGTGCGTCTAGGCGGATGGTAACAGGAGACAAGGGACACAATATTTTTACCCAGGTTCGGGCCCTCTCGATGGAGGTAAAACCCTACTCCTGCTTGATTAATATTGATGATATGGGTAGTATAAGAGTAGATCTACCATGAGATTAGAGAGACTAAACCCTAGAAGCTAGGCTATGGTATGATTGTTGTTGTTCTATGGACTAAACCCTCCGGTTTATATAGACACCAGAGGGGGCTAGGGTTACACAGAGTCGGTTACAATGGGAGGAGATCTGAATATCCGTATTGCCATGCTTGCCTTCCACGCCAAGGAAAGTCCCATCCGGATACGGGACGAAGTCTTCAATCTTGTATCTTCATAGTCCAACAGTCCAGCCAAAGGTCATAGTCCAGCTGTCCGGGCACCCCCTAATCCAGGACTCCCTCAAGGATGTTGCAATACGGTCATGATTCGCTTATAGTGGGTTGGTGAGTGACTGAAACACAAACCCGAGTAAGAGGGATTGTTGCGTATGGGAATAAAGAGGACTTGATGCTTTAATGCTATGGTTGGGTTTTACCTTAATGATCTTTAGTAGGTGCGGATGCTTGCTAGGGTTCCAATCATAAGATGATCCAAGTAGAGAAAGTATATCAGCTTATGCCTCTCCCTCATATGAAACTGCAATAGTGATTACCGGTCTTGTTAACGATTGCCTAGGAGAATTCCGCACACCGATCCACCATTATTCCACACTCACTATTTATAATATTTAGTAATATACTCTAACTTCATGATAACAGCACCTACTTTTATATTTTAGCTCTCCGATATCATACAAAGTTATCCTCTTCATACCCACAACATAATTTTATTTTTCGTTGCTAGTTGGAAGCAAACGTTCGGTGTACGTAGAGTCGTATCAGTGGCAGGTAGGGCTTGAGAGAATATTGATCTTACCTTTAGCTCCTTGTGGGTTCGACACTACATACTTATCACTTCCACCTTTGGAAATTGCTACGATGATTCCTTGCACTTGGGGATTATCAAGCTCTTTTCTGGCGCCGTTGCCGGGGAGCAATAGCATGGGGTTGATGTTCTCGTGTGTGCTTGTTTGCTTTCTTCACTAAGTAGATTTTGTTTTTCCTTTTTGTTTCTGTTTAGTTGTGGGTGAAACATGCATTTAAAAAAAATGAAAATACAAAAAAATTATTACTTGCCTCTCATGCCTAAAAAGTTTTTCAAAAAGAGAAGTGATTGGAGAATGTAGAATTGAGGGTCGACCTTGAGCACTTGTGTTCATGCTCACGGAAAGAATGTAGAATTTTTCATGGAAGTTTCTCTGTAAAGAATTATCCCCTTGTATATATCCATTGTATTTTAAAAATAATGTGCCAAGCTTTGGTTTTAGGATGATTAGATTGCTTGTTTACTATGTGCAGAACAAAAACAGAAACTTTGGCTGTAGTGGTTGAATTTACATTTTTTTACTGGAGAGTCAAATGGGTCTGAAATTTTTTGCATATTACTTCTGTAAAAATTGTTCAAATTGTCAAATTTATTTCATAACATTAGGAGTTACATAGGTTTACCAAACTTCCAGATTACTACAGACTGTTCTGTTTTTAACAGATTCTGCTTTGCGTGTGTTTGCTTATTTCGATGAATCTATGGCTAGTATCAGGGGGTATGAACCATAGAGAAGTTGGAATACAGTAGGTTTAACACCAATATAAATAAAGAATGAGTTCATTGCAGTACCTAAAGGTAGTGATTTGCTTCATTACACTAACGGATCTCACAAGTTTTTGTTAAAGTTTTGTGTGGATGAAGTTTCCAAAGGTCGAGGAGCTATCAATATGAGAAGAATAAAGAGAGGCAAGAGTTCAAGCTTGGGTATGCCCAAGGCACCCCAAGTAAATATTTCAAAGGATACTCAAGCCTCTAAGCTTGTGAATGCCCCGGTTGGCATCCCATCTTTCTTCTTCAACAAATATCGGTATACCTCGGTTTTTGTTTTGTTCACATTATTTGTGTCCTTTGTGTTTTTCTATTTCTTTAAGAACCATTCTAGTATGAGATATCCTTTCATCAGTTTATAGAATACTTCATGTGCTTCACTTATATCTTTTAAGTATGATCTTATAGAATTGCTCTTTGTGCTTCACTTAAATCTTTTGAGTATGGTTTTATAGAATGCTTCATGTGCTTCACTTATACATTTTGAGCTTGGATATTGGTTAGTCTATATTAATTGTAGAATGATCCATGAAATTCACTTATATATTTTGGAGTATGAATAATACTATAATTTAAAGTGGGATTGGAAGAGTGTCAACTTTAGGAATTAGTGATCCCACTATTTTGGAGGGTGTTGAATCTTAGTGTGATATTTATGAAAGTGGATTTGGAAGAGTGTCAACTTTAGCTAGTAATGATTACACTATTTCGGAAGAGGTTCCAATTGAGTATGAGAACAAAGTTTCTATCCATGATGCTACTGAAAATTATTATGAGGGAGGAATACATGCTTGTAGGAGTTGCAATAATATCAAGTTTCCTCTCTATGTGCTTAAAGTTTGTTTTGCCTTCCTATGCTAGTTGACTCTTGTTCCCATAAGTTGTGTGCTCACAAAATCCCTAGGCATAGGAAGTGGGTTAGATTTAAATGTGCTAGTCATATTCTTCATGATGCTCTTTTTATGTTTCAATTCTTATCTTTTATGTGAGCATCATTGAAATCATCATGCCTAGCTAAAAGGCATTAAAGAAAAGTGCTTGTTGGGAGACAACCCAATATTTACCCTTACTGTTTTTGTGTGTTTACATGATTAAGATACTGTAGTAATCATGTTTTATAGCTTTTGTTTCAATAAAGTGTCAAGTAAGACCTTTGGGAAGACTTGGGTGAAATTTAATGTGATCTTGCTGTAAAAAACAGAAACTTTGTGCTCACGAGAATAGATGCCATTTTTTTACAGAAGAGTGCTTTTGAGTTGATTCTTTTTGCAGAAGATTAATAGACAAATTCCTCATGTCCACCAATTTATTTCATAATTTTTGGAGTAGCATAGGTATGGTTATTGTTCAGATCATTACAGACTGTTCTGTTTCTGACGGATTCTGTTTTCATTGCATAGTTTGCTTGTTTTCTAGTTTCTATGGCTTATATTCCTCAATATAAATTGTAGAAATGATACGGTACAGTAAGCATTGTGTGAGAACAATTATGAAACTTGTCCTTAACAGTACCAAAGTGAATGGTTTACTCTTTATCATACTAACCTATTTCACAAAGTTTGGTTAAGTTTTGTGTGATTGAAGTTTTCAAGCTTTGGGTGAGATATCGATATGAGGAGAATAAGGAGTGGAAAGACCCTAAGCTTGGGGATGCCCAAGGCACCCCAAGGTAATATTCAAGGAAGACTCAAGCGCCTAAGCTTTGGGATACCCCGGAAGGCATCCCCTCTTTCATCTTCAAAACTATCGGTATACCTTACTCGGAACTATATTTTTATTCGTCACATGATATGTGTTTTGCTTGGAGCGTATTTTCAATTTTACTTGCTGTTTGAATAAAATCATTGGATCTGAAATATTGAATGAAAAATAATCCTCCCATGGCTAGTTAATTATTTGACTACTCAGTGTTCTTCACTCATATCTTTTGGAGTAGTTTGTCATTTACTCATGTGCTTCACGTATATCTTATGAGTAAATGGTTGAATAAACTGAATGTCATAAATCTGAATTTATATATGTTTCATATGCTTATAACATGGGGAGTAATGACTTCACACATAATAATTATAGATAGTAAACTTATTGAAAGTTAGCAAATGTAGAATTGGTCACTTGAACAATTCATGAAAGAATATTGAAGGAAGAGGGATTTCACATATAAATATAATATCTTGGACATCTTTTGTAATTGTGAGCACTCATTAAAATATGACATGCTAAAAGGTTGATGTTGGACAAGGAAGACAACGTAATGGGTTATGTTTTCTTATATCTGAAATAAAGTATATTGTCATGGATCACCCAACACGTTGAGCTTGCCTTTCCCCCTCATGCTAGCCAAATTCTTTGCACTAAGTAGAGATACTACTTGTGCTTCCAAATACCCTTAAACCCAGTTTTGCCATGAGAGCCCACCGTACCTACTGGATTGAGTAAGATCCTTCAAGTAAGTTGTAATCGGTGCAAGCAATAAAAATTGCTCTCTAAATATGTATGATTGATTAGTGTGGAGGAAATAAGATTTATACCATCTTGTGATGTGGAAGAAATAAAAGCGACGGACTGCATAATAAAGGTCCATATCACAAATGGCAATCTAAAGTGATGTTCTTTTGCATTAAGATGTTGTGCATCCAACCATAAAAGCGCATGGCAACCTCTGCTTCCCTATGCGAAGGGCCTATCTTTTACTTTTATCTTCTACCTTATGCAATAGTCATGGTGATCTTCACCTTTCCATTTTACATTTTATCCTTTGGCAAGCACATTGTATTGGAAAGATTATGATATATACATCCAATTGGATGTAAGTCATCATGAACTATTATTGTTGACATTACCCTTGAGGTAAAAGGTTGGGAGGCGAATCTATAAGCCCCTATCTTTCTCTGTGTGTGATTAAAACTTTGAACCCATAAATATCGCGTGAGTGTTAGCAATTGTGAAAGACTAAATGATAGTTGAGTATGTGGAGTTTGCTAAATCAAAGCTCTAACATAGACTCTTCCTGAAAATAAGATGAATTGTAATTGTTTGATGACTGATAACACGATTTGTTAGTTTTCAAGAAAGTGTATGATCTATACTTTAACATGTGAATAGCTTGTTACTTTATCCTCAGAAGTTTTATGAGATGAGCTACTGTTATGACATATAATGATGCTAGAAAAGGTGACTGAAATTATCATTGATCAAACTTGTGCACCTGCTAGCATTCACACTTCATAAATTATTTCTTTTATCATTTACCTACTTGAGGACGAGCAGGATTTAAGCTTGGGGATGTTGATACGTCTCCAACGTATCTATAATTTATGAAGTATTCATGCTATTATATTATCCATCTTAGATGTTTTATATGCATTTATATGATTTTTCGGAGTAACCTATTAACCTAGAGCCCAGTGCCAGTTTCTGTTTTCTCCTTGTTTTTGAGTTTTGCAGAAATGGAATATCAAACGGAGTCCAATTGACGTGCCAATTTTTGACGATTTTTGATGGACCAAAAGAAGACCCCGGAGTAAAGAGTTGGGCCAGGAGAGTCCCGAGGCGCCCATGAGGGTGGGGGGCACCCCCCAGGCGTGTGGGCCTGCCTCGTGGACACCTCGGGCACCTCCTTGACGTGAGACCGACGCCAAAAATTCCTTTAAATACAGAAACCTCGGAAAATTAACCTAGATGGGAAGTTCCGCCACCGCAAGCCTCTGTAGCCACGAGAAATCAATCTAGGCCCTCTCTGGCACCCTGCCAGAGGGGGCCATCATCACCGGTGGCCATGGAGGAGTATCCCGGAGGGGCCATCATCACCATGAAGGCCAATGACCAGAGGGTGGAGGCCATGGAGGAGGAAGTACAAGGGGGAGAGCCTCTCCTCCTCTCTTTCGGTGGCGCCGGAGTGCCACCGCGAGGGGAATCATCGCCGCGGTGATCGTCTTCATCAACATCACCATCCTCATCTCTTTTACGCGGTCCACTCTACCGCATCCTGCTGAAATCCCTACTTGAACATGGTGCTTTATGCTACATATTATGATCCAATGATGTGTTGCCATCTTATGATGTTTTGAGTAGATATCTTTTGTCCTTGGGTTGATTGATGATATAGATTGGTACGAGTTGTATGTTTTATTTTGGTGTTGTCCTATGGTGCCCTCCGTGTTGCACAAGCGTGAGGGATTCCCGCTGTAGGGTGTTGCAATACGTTCATGATTCGCTTATAGTGGGTTGGTGAGTGACTGAAATACAAACCCGAGTAAGAGGGATTATTGCGTATGGGAATTGAGGGAGTCCTGGATTAGGGGGTGTCCGGATAGCCGGACTATAACCTTTGGCCGGACTCTTGGACAATGAAGATACAAGATTGAAGACTTTGTCCCGTGTCCGGATGGGACTTTCCTTGGCATGGAAGGCAAGCTTGGCAATACGGATATGTAGATCTCCTTCCATTGTAACCGACTCTGTGTAACCCTAGACCTCTCCGGTGTCTATATAAACCGGAGGGTCTTAGTCCATAGGATGAACAACAATCATACCATAGGCTAGCTTCTAGGGTTTAGCCTCTCTGATCTCGTGGTAGATCTACTCTTGTACTACCCATATCATCAATATTAATCAAGCAGGAGTAGGGTTTTACCTCCACCGAGAGGGCCCGAACCTGGGTATAAACATTGTGTCCCTTGTCTCCTGTTACCATCCGCCTAGACGCATAATTCGGGACCCCCTAACCGAGATCCGCCGGTTTTGACACCGACATTGGTGCTTTCATTGAGAGTTACTCTGTGTTGTCGTCATCAGGATCGATGGCTCCTTCAATCATCGTTGACGATGTAGTCCAGGGTGAGACTTTTCTCCCTGGACAGATCTTTGTATTCGGCGGCTTTGCACTGCGGGCCAATTCGTTTGGCCATCTGGAGCAGATTGAAAGCTACGCCCCTGGCCATCAGGTCAGATTTGGAAGTTTGAACTACACGGCTGACATCCGCGGAGACTTGATCTTCGACGGATTCGGGCCGCAGCCAAGCATGCCGCACTGTCACGATGGGCATGATTTAGCTCTGCTGCCGAACAGTGCCCTGGAGGCCACGCTCGCATCCGCTCCGACCCTTAGCTCGGAGCCGACTGCGCCGATCGAGGACGGGTGGCTAGACCCCGCCGCGGGGGCTGCAGTCTCAACAGCGATCGAGCCGAACACCAGCCTTATCCTCTGCGAAGCCCGTGACTCCAAAGTGTCGGACTCTTCTCCGGACTCCGAACCCTCCGCGCCCCTGCCAATCGAATCTGATTGGGTGCCCATCATGGAATTCACAGCCGTAGATATCTTTCAGCACTCGCCCTTCGGCGACATTCTGTCGGTGTACAAAAAGGGGGGTACGCTTATTGTACCCCTATAACTGTGCACGGGCAGTCTGAGCCACGGGCACCGCCACCCTGAGCACGGCAAGGGAGGTAAGCCAAGGTAAGGCCAAAGCTAAGGAGAAGCGGAACGACGCCAAGACCAAGACCACAAAGAGCAAAGGGGACGAAGCAGGCCCCCCCGGCAAGATCCTTGCCGGGAGGCGGTTTTTGCAAATCCGGCAAGACCCTTGTCATGGCAGCTCGCCCCACACCTACGGAGCGGGTCACCCTTGAGTCCACTGCCCCCATGGGGCAAGGATTCGGGAGGCATCCCCGTGGTGGAATGCAGATCTTTGTGAAGACATTCAAGATCAGATGCACACTTTAGAAGACAATGATCCTTGGCAGGATCCCAGCCAAGGAGGACCATAAGGCCCCCGGCAAGAGCCTGCCGGGGATCACAGCAGGCGCCGCGGCAGGACCCTTGCCGGGGCCGCGGCAGGGCCCTTGCCCTAAACACCCGTGGGGCCACCATCAGGCCCACGCCAGTCGCTCCTCCGCCACCGCTCGCATGCAGCTGCCGACCCAACTAGCTGGACTGGCACCTGCGTGGCGGCATGCAAATCCTCGTGGAGACCCACCGCTACGCCACCTCAGCTGCATGCTTGCCTACATGGCATCGTGAGCACTGCTGGCCAGGGCGCGTGTCGACGTAGGAGGGAGCGGCGACGGACAAGACGGGGCTCTCCCTCGCCCTCGATAAAGCGAGGACACCTAAGCAAGGCGCATTAAATGCACCTTGTCATATAATGCGGGGGATAACCTCGCATCACTGTACCCTTTCCACCTCCTGCGTGCCACTGTGGCAACCCCTTTCTCTATAAAAGGAGGCCCCAGGCGACCAGGAGGGGGATTCGGCTTTTTGGAGCTCTCGACGCCCCCATAGCTAACTCAAGAACACAGATATACAATCCACCAAAGCAGGAGTAGGATTTTACGCATCCCTGCGGCCCGAACCTGGGTAAAGGAACCGCGTGCTATCTGTTTGGTCTGCTCTTTTCACAACTCCGCGCCCCGCAACCACAGTAGGGATTCTCGTGATCCCATAGGTGTCGTTTCCACCGACATCTTTGGCGCACCAGGTAGGGGGCGCAGTTGTGAGAATCGGCTTTAGCAGTTAGTTCGACGCTTCTTCATCGTCATGGCGCCCAAGAAGAAGACGACGGTGGCGGTTGGCCCGTCAGAAGCCGGGCATCCCGTCCCGACGCGAGCGAGCAGCGGACCGGTCGCAGAAAGGACCCGGGACGCTGTTCGCGAACACCAACACCGTCCCAGCAGCCGGAGTTTGGGAGGCGGCGATGTTCGTGCGCCTGGTAACGGGCCGCACGCCGGCAAAACCAAAGATGGA
This sequence comes from Aegilops umbellulata, assembly GCA_032464435.1. Classification (NCBI taxonomy): domain Eukaryota; kingdom Viridiplantae; phylum Streptophyta; class Magnoliopsida; order Poales; family Poaceae; genus Aegilops; species Aegilops umbellulata. The sequence continues at coordinate 483,383,411 of CP136055.1, forward strand.
GCCCGGCCCTCCACGGGTGGCACGGGGCCTTCCAGGATCGTTGCCGCCCCGCCTGCTGGTGGCGTGAGGGCCTCCAAGACTCCCACTCCGGCGCCGACGGCGCGCTCCTCTCAAGCGGCGCGCGTCGAACGGCGTGATTACCCCGAAGACCCCGGGTGTCGCCGCGGGAAGAGCCCCAAGCGCCACTCCTGGATGTAGAAGACCTGCCCGCTCGCCGAGGCGCTGGTGAAGATGGCATGCGACCGCGTGGTCGTGATAGAGCTCCTTCTGACATGGTCAGAAGTTGAAGCGCGTCGCGATCCGTGCAGGTTTCGCTGCCACCGACGCCAGCAGAAGCCCTGGTGCACGCGCAGTTGCTCCTCAACTTTCCTCCCACTATGGGGAAACTCGACAAATGGAGAGCCACCATCCGAAGTCTTGTTGCGGTGGCCAACCTAGACGAACCAAGTCCGGCGGAGCCCCCGGGTCGACGCTCCGACGGAGTCCCATGTACCAGTGGCGGGAAAGCTGGCGGCGCCGCGACCACTGTGCACTAGCCTCCTCCCCGCCCGGTACCATGGATGCCTGCCCGTCGCGACGTTACGGGCGACAAAATCTCCATAGCGTCGTCCGACCTGCGGATTCACCGTGACCAGCGCCAGGTCCTTCGGGATCGGGAACATGATGACACTCGAACCACTATCGAGCGCCGGTGCGGAGCGCGCCACCAGTCAGACAGGCGAGCGGGGCTGCTGTGAACCACCCAGCACCGGAGAGCCCTGGAGGCCTGCCTTACGAGGTAGGCTGTCCGGCTTTTACCCGTTAGCTGCGGCAGTTCCAGTGGCCCAGTCACCGCACCTTCAAACCTGACGTGGGCGAGAAGTACGGCGGCAAGACCCACCCGTCCAAGTTCCTCAGCATCTATACCATCGCGATGCAGGCTGCCGGGGCCCGCAACGATAAGGTGCTTACGAATTACTTCCCGTTGGCTCTTAAACCCAACGCCATGTCATGGTTGATGCACATGCCGGTAGACTCCATTTCCTCCTGCTCGGATTTGTGCCATGAGTTCGTGGGCGCCTTCACTAGCGGTCACCAGGCTCATGGCCAAGCGAGCGATCTGCACGTCATTCCCCAGAAGGGAGGCGAGAGTCTCCGCAAGTATATTCAGAGGTTCAGCCGAATACAGTACAACATCCCTGATGTTCATCCTGCCGCCATCATCAACGCGTTCCATCAGAACGTGCGTAACCGCAAGATGCTTGAATAGCTGGCGATGAACAAGGTGAAAGATGTGGCAGAACTCTATGTTCTTGCCGACAGGTGTGCCCGGGCTGAAGAGGGGAGGAAGTACCCCGGCGAAGATGCCGACGCGGAAACCGACTCCTCGGATGAGGATAGTGCGGCCCCGGCGAAGAAAGGCCAGCGCCGCAACCGGAAGCGCAAAGGAAAGACAGTGCTTGCCGTCGAGGGATCTGATGACACAGGCTCCACCAAGAAAACCAAGGCAGACGACCCCGGCAAGGAAATTGCCGGATGTGTCGCTTGCCGGGCCTTGGCGGCTGCCGAGAAGTCAGGAAACTCTGACAAGCGATACTGCAAGATCCATCGCACCAAAGGCCACGCTCTCTAAGACTGCTGACAGGTTGAGCTCCTCGCTGAGAAGCAGAGGGCTGAATATGAGAGGCGGGACAAGGAGAAGGCCCAAGACGGTGCTGAGGGGTCCGGCAAGAAGCGTGACGGCCAGGCGGGCCGTCGCGGCAAGGATAAGCAACAGGAGAGGCCCGCCCTGGGCCGTGACAGGAAGCCAGAAGACGACGATCACGAAGAGGACGATGAGTCCGGCGATCAAGAGTTTCAGAAAGCTACAGAGGCCATGTGCGTCGACGGCGGTGCCTTGCTGCATACTTCTCACCTCTGGCTTAAACAGTGGGCGCGAGAGATTACAGCGGCAGAGCCGTCGTTTGATGCCCAAAGGACGCTGAAGTTGTCCAGCACACCTATCATTTTTTACACTGAGGATCACCCGGATCGCACTATTGCGGTCGGGTGCTTGCCGCTGTTGGTTTCGCCAACAATACGCAACCTCAAGGTGACAAAGATGCTAGTCGATGGCGGGGCCGGTCTGAAATTGATCTCGCCTGCTGCGATCGAGAAACTGTAGATTCCTGATGGAGACCTCGAAGATATGGGCATGTTTCAGGGGGTCAACCCGGGAAGAAGCCAACCCAAGGGAAAGGTCATGCTGCCCGTGACCTTTGGAAGCAACCTGAACTACAGGACGGAGAGGATCGTGTTTGATGTTGCCAAGATCCCCTTACCCTACAACGGGATCCTTGGCTGCCCGGCGCTGGCTAAGTTCATGGCGGCGTCACACTATGCCTATAACATCCTGAAGATGCCAGGCCCTGTGACGATCATCACCATCCCCTCTGATAAGAAAGATGCGCTGATCTGCGCTGATCAGCTATACCAGCAAGCAATTGCAGCAGCTGCCGCCACTAGGGCACTTGCTCCTGCCGCTGGGATCCCAGGAGGGAAGAAGAAGAAGGCCGGTGAGACCTCGGACACCCACTCCGGCAAGCGCTCCTCTTCGGAGTGTAGCGCTGCCGTCGAGGACGTGCCAGAGAGCTCCACCGGCAGGGACAAGAAGCCCATGGCCATTCCGCCGGGAACCCAGAAGGTTTCTGTCAATGAGGACGGCACGGGAGGAGCTTTCACTATAAGCTCCACCCTCGACGACAAATAGGAAGACGCGCTCGTCACCTTCCTGCGGGCGAATGTCGATGTGTTTGCCTGGCAAGCTTCCGACATCCCCGGCGTTCCCAGGGAGGTGATTGAGCACCACCTTGCTGTCTATCCTCATGCGCGGCCCGTCAAGCAGAAGGTCAGAAAGCAAGCTTTGGAACGACAAGAGTTTATCACGGAAGAAATCCGAAAGCTGGAGGCACCAGGTTTGGTAAGAGGAGTGCTCCATCCGACGTGGTTGGCCAATCCGGTCATAGTGCGCAAGGCAAATGGGAAGTGGAGGCTGTGTATTGATTACACAGATATCAATAAGGCTTGTCCTAAAGACCCCTTCCCGTTACCGCGCATTGACCAGATTGTTGACTCCACGGCTGGGTGTGATCTGTTGTCATTCCTCAATGCCTACTCCGGCTACCACCAGATTTACATGATGAGAGAAGACGAAGAGAAAATAGCATTCATCACCCCATGTGGTACGTATTGTTTCATACGGATGCCTTTCGGGTTGAAGAGTGCTGGTTCAACGTTTGCAAGGGCGGTCCAGTTTGGTTTTGAATCCCAGATCCATAGAAATATGGAGGCTTATATGGATGACATAGTGGTCAAAACCAAGAACAGGGCAACCCTCATCGCGGACTTGCAAGAAACATTTGCAAACCTGCGCAAGATCAACCTCAAGCTAAACCCTGAGAAGTGCGTCTTCGGAGTCCCGTCCGGCAAGCTTCTCGGGTTCTTTGTGTCACAGCGTGGGATAGAGGCCAATCCAGACAAGATCAAAGCTATAGAGCAGATTGAAGCACCCAAGCGAATCAAGGATGTGCGTCGGCTTGCTGGTTGTGTCGCCGCCATGGGCAGGTGATACGTCTCCAACGTATCTATAATTTTTGATTGCTCCATGCTACTTTATCTACTGTTTTGGACTATATTGGGCTTTATTTTCCACTTTTATATTATTTTTGGGACTAACCTATTAACCGGAGGCCCAGTCCAGAATTGCTGGTTTTTTTGCCTATTTCAGTATTTCGAGGAAACAGAATATCAAACGGAGTCTAAACGGAATGAAACCTTCGGGAACGTGATCTTCTCACCGAACGTGATCCAGGAGACTTGGACCCTACTCCAAGAAGTTTCCGGGGAGGTCACGAGGGTGGAGGGCGCACCCCCTGCCTCGTGGGCCCCTCGGCGCTCCACCGACATGCTCCTTCCTCTTATATATACCTACGTACCCCCATTAGACCAGGGACGGAGCCAAAAACCTAATTCCACCGCCGCAACTTCCTGTATCCACAAGATCCCATCTTGGGGCCTATTCCGGAGCTCCGTCGGAGAGGGCATCCATCACGGAGGGCTTCTACATCAACACCATAGCCCTTCCGATGAAGTGTGAGTAGTTTACTTCAGACCTTCGGGTCCATAGCTAGTAGCTAGATGACTTCTTCTCTCTTTTTGGATCTCAATACAATGTTCTCCCCCTCTCTTGTGGAGATCTATTCGATGTAATCTTCTTTTTGCGGTGTGTTTGTTGAGACCGATGAATTGTCGGTTTATGATCCAACTTATCTATGAATAATATTTGAATCTTCTCTGAATTCTTTTATGTATGATTGAGTTATCTTTGCAAGTCTCTTTGAATTATCCGTTTGGTTTGGCCAACTAGATTGGTAGTTCTTGCAATGGGAGAAGTGCTTAGCTTTGGGTTCAATCTTGCGGTGTCCTTACTCAGTGACAGAAAGAGTTGCAAGGCACGTATTGTATTGTTGCCATCGAGGATAACAAGATGGGGTATTTATCATATTGCATGAATTTATTCCTCTACATCATGTCATCTTGCTTAAGGCGTTACTCTGTTTTTAACTTAATACTCTAGATGCATGCTGGATAGCGGTCGATGAGTGGAGTAATATTAGTAGATGCAGGCAGGAGTCGGTCTACTTGTCACGGACGTGATGCCTATATACATGATCATACCTAGATAACCTCATAACTATGCTCAATTCTATCAATTGCTCAACAGTAATTTTTTCACCCACCGTAGAATATCTATGCTCTTGATAGAAGCCACTAGTGAAACCTATGGCCCCCGGGTCTATTCTCATCATATCAATCTCCATTACTTTATTTTACTTGTTTTGCTTTTACTTTTCACTTTGCATCTTTATACCAAAAATACCAAAAATATTATCTCTATCAGATCTCACTCTCGTAAGTGACCATGAAGGGATTGACAACCCCTAAGCGTTGGTTGTGAGTTGCTACCGTTTTGTGCAGGTACGAGGGACTTGCGCGTGACCTCCTACTGGATTGATACCTTGGTTCTCAAAAACTGAGGGAAATACTTACGCTACTGTGCTGCATCACCCCCTCCTCTTCGGGGAAAACCAACGCTAGCTCGAGACGTAGCAAGAAGGATTTCTGGCGCCATTGCCGGGGAGGCCTACGCAAAAGTCAACATACCAAGTACCCATCACAATCTCTATCTCTCGCATTACATTATTTGCCATTTGCCTCTCGTTTTCCTCTCCCCCACTTCACCCTTGCCGTTTTATTCGCCCTCTCTCTCCTAATCTCCTCCTCTTTTTCCCTTTGCCTTTTGTTTGCTCGTGTGTTAGTTTGCTTACCTGTTGCTATGTCGAATTCCTTATCCGCTCCTATGTCTCCTGAGTTTGAAGTTCTTCACTTCAAGGAACGGCAAGGAGAAAACTTAAAAGATGCTTGGTATAGGATGATGGAATCTTATCGTAAGTGCACCCTAGAGGTTAACTTTAGAATTCTTCTTCGCAATTTTTACGTTGGGTTAAACATGACGCATAGACAACTCTTGGATTGCATGGCCAAGGGAAATTTCATTAATATTGATCCCGGTATTGCGCATGAGATTATAGAGGGAATAGTGGGAAAACCACCCCGAAAGGGAGGATCTCATCCTACCCAGGAAGAAACCCAAGTGTTTGAGAAGATTTGCGAAGTAACAAAGATTTTACAAAAGTCTCCTGAGCCTCTTAAAAATATTAGCGGAAATCTTAACCGTATGAATATGCTGATTACTCTTTGCAATAAATGGTTGGATTCTTTAGATCTAAAAATTTCCGAGTATGAAGGGAAGAGGGAAGAACCCCCCGGATTCGAGCATGACTCCGCTAAAAATTTGAAAATTAAAGATGGCAATACCTAGATCTATCCTTGCTTTTATGCCTAGCTAGGGGCGTTAAACGATAGCGCTTGTTGGGAGGCAACCCAATTTTATTTTGTATTTTTTTGTTTTTGGTTCTGTTTAGGAATAAATAATCCATCTAGATTCTGTTTAGATGTGGTTTTGTCTTTTAATTAGTGTTTGTGCCAAGTTAAACCTATTAGATCTTCTTGGAAGATAGTTATTTGATCTTGCTGTAATTTCCAGAATCTTTGCGCTCAGTGCCCGAATTGTTAAAAATCACCAGAACGTGATAAAACAGTGATTCCAATTTTTTCTGATCAATAAACAAATTACTCAGGTTGTCTAATTTTGGTAGAATTTTTCAGGTTCCAGAAGTTTGCGTTAGTAACAGATTACTACAGACTGTTCTGTTTTTGACAGATTCTGTTTTGCGTATGTTGTTTGCTTATTTTGATGAATCTATGGCTAGTAAAATAGTTTATAAACCATAGAGAAGTTGGAATACAGTAGGTTTAACAGCAATACAAATAAATAACAAATTCGCTACAGTACCTTAAAGTAGTCTTTTGTTTTCTTTCTCTAACGGAGCTCACGAGATTTCTATTGAGTTTTGTGTTGTGAAGTTTTCAAGTTTTGGGTGAATTCTTTTGATGGATTATGGAACAAGGAGTGGCAAGAGCCTAAGCTTGGGGATGCCCATGTCACCCCCAAGATAATCCAAGGACACCAAAAATTCAAAGCTTGGGGATGCCCCGGAAGGCATCCCCTCTTTCGTCCACTTCCATCGGTAATTTACTTGGAGCTATATTTTTATTCACCACATGATATGTGTTTTGCTTGGAGCGTCTTGTCATATTTGTGTCTTTGCTTGTTAGTCTACCACAATCATCCTTGCTGTACACACCTTTTGAGAGAGCCATGCATGAATTGAAATTTGTTAGAATACTCTATGTGCTTCACTTATATCTTTTGAGCTTGATAGTTTACTCTATGTGCTTCACTTATATCTTTTTGAGAGCGATAATTTTTGCTCTAGTGCTTCACTTAGATCTTTTAGAGCACGGTGGTGGATTGTTTTAAAGGATCTTGATCTCTCATGCTTCACTTAGATTATTTTGAGAGTCATTAATAGCATGGTAATTTGCTTAATGTTAATATACTTGGTATTCAAGATATGTGAAACTTTCTTTTTAGTGGGTTGAATACTAAGATAAGTTTGATGCTTGATAATTGTTTTGAGATATGGAGGTCATAATATCATAGTCGTGCTAGTTGTGTAGTTCTGAATTTGAGAAATACTTGTGTTGAAGTTAGCAAGTCCCGTAACATGCACGTATGGTTAAAGTTGTGTAGCAAATTTGAAGCATGAAGTGTACCTGGCTTGTGCATCCTTATGAGTGGCGGTCAGGGACGAGCGATGGTCTTTTCCTACCAATCTATCCCCCTAGGAGCATGCGCGTAGTACTTGATTTTTGATGACTTCTAAATTTTTGCAATAAGTATATGAGTTCTTTTGACTAATGTTGAGTCCATGGATTATACGCACTTTTACCTTTCCGCCATTTGCTAGCCTCTTCGGTACCGTGCATTGCCCTTTCTCACATTGAGAGTTGGTGCAAACTTCGCCGGTGCATCCAAACCCCGTGATATGATACGCTCTTTCACACATAAACCTCCCTATATCTTCCTCGAAACAGCCACCATACCTACCTATCATTGCATTTCCATAGCCATTCCGAGATATATTGCCATGCAACTTCCAGCATCATCATCATCATCATCATGACATGCTTTACTTTTGTCATATTGCCATTGCATGATCTTGTAGTTGACATCGTATTTGTGGCAAAGCCACCATGCATTATTTTTCATACATGTCACTCTTGATTCATTGCACCATCCCGGTAAACCGCCGGAGGCATTCATATAGAGTCATATCTTGTTCTAGTATCGAGTTGTAATCATCATGTTGTAATCAATAGAAGTGTGATGATCATCATTATTAGAGCATTGCCCAATCAAAAAAAAGAGAAAGGCAAAAAAGAAAAAAAATGAAAGGCCCCAAAAAAAGAGAAAATAAAAAGGGCAATGCTACTATCTCTTTTTTCAAACTTGTGCTTCAAAGTAGCACCTTGTTCTTCATGTAGTGAGTCTCATATATTGTGCTTCAAAGTAGCACCATGATTTTCATATAGTGAGTCTCATAAGTTGTCTTGTTCATACTAGTGGGAATTTTTCATTATAGAACTTGGCTTGTATATTCCAACGATGGGCTTCCTCAAAATGCCCTAGGTCTTCATGAGCAAGTAAGTTGGATGCACACCCACTTTTTTTCTTTTGTTGAGCATTCTTAGCTCTAGTGCATCCGTTGCATGGCAATCCCTACTCCTTCCATTAACATCAATTGATGGGCATCTCCATAGCTCATTGATTAGCCTCGTTGATGGGAAAACCAACGCTAGCTCGAGACGTAGCAGCAGGTTCATTTCCAAGTCTGCCGAGCGCGCCCTCCCCTTTTTCAAAATCCTGGAAAAGCCGGGCCCGATGGAGTGGGCGCCAGAAGCCGAAGTAGCACTGCAAAATTTGAAAAGGTACCTCTCCTCCGCGCCAACGCTAGTTGCGCCTAGGCCCCAGGAGCCGTTGCTGCTATACCTGGCGGCGACGAACCAGGCGGTCAGTGCCGCACTTGTGGCGCAGAGAGAGGTTGATGACGAGGTAATGGCAGTGACAGAGCCTGACACCACTAATGCAGAGACGACACGGTCGGTTGAAGTGTTGCCGAGGAAGAAAATGATGCAGCACCCGGTCTACTTTGTTAGTTCCCTCCTGCAGGGGGCTAGATCAAGGTACTCCGGCGTGCAAAAACTGCTCTTCGGCCTTCTTATGGCCTCGAGGAAGCTGCGTCATTACTTCCAGGCACACGAGATCACTGTCGTCACTCGCCTCCCCCTGCAACGGATATTGCACAATCCGGATGCAACGGGAAGGATTGTGGAATGAGCACTAGAGCTGTCCAGTTTTGGCCTCAAGTTTGAAAGCACTTCGACGATTCAGAGCCGAGTCCTGGCGGAGTTCATTGCAGAATGGACCGCAACGCCTGATGAAGGAGCCCAAGAGACTGCTCTCCCCGGCAAGGAGGCAAGTTGCGATTGGATCATGTACTTTGATGGAGCTTTCTCCTTACAAGGCGCCGGGGCTGGCGTACTGCTAGTCGCGCCCACCGGAGAGCACCTCAAGTATGTGGTCTAGATGCACTTCCCCAGGGAGGCGTCGACCAACAACACAGCAGAGTACGAGGGGCTGCTTGCCGGTCTCAGGATCGCGCGGACCTCGGAATCAAGAAGCTCATCGTCAGGGGTGACTCGCAGCTTGTCGTCAAGCAAGTCAACAAGGATTACCAGAGCCCGTTGATGAAGGCCTACGTTGATGATGTGAGAAAGCTGGAAGAGCGCTTCGACGGTATACAGGCTGAACACGTTCCCCGAGCGGAGAACGACATCGCCGATTACCTGTCAAAGCGCGCTGCCCTCAAGCTACCTGTGGAACCAGGTACCTTTGTGCTTCAGCTAACTCAGCCATCCGTTGATCCATCAACAGAGCAGAACAAGAGGAGGAAATCAGTGCCCGGCAAGTGCTTTCCCGCCGAGCTCCCCGGAGCCGCCGACAAGGATGTTACCGGGAACACTGAGCCCGCCTCGGGACGGCTGGCCCCGGCGGAGCGTCAAGCCCTTGCCATCGAGACAGCTGCTCCTCTGGCGGAGGAAATGCCTTTAGTCCTCGCCGTCGAGCCCCAGGCTCCAGCGTGGGCACAGCATACCGTCCGATTCCTCCAAAACCGGGGAACTTCCTGAGGAGCAGGAAGAAGCGGAAAAAGTAGCCCGTCGCTCTGCCGTGTACCAGTTCGTCGATGACGTCATGTACAGGAAGAGGCCGAACGGTGTGAAACTGAAGTGTATCCCTCGAGAGGAAGGACTGGAGCTGTTGGCGGAGATACACAGAGGCATATGTGGATCCCACATTGGGTTAAGGGCCCTTGCCGGCAAGGCGTTCCGGCAAGGCTTCTTCTGGCCCACCGCCCTCTAGGATGCAACGGCACTAGTCAGCAAGTGTGAAGCGTGTCAGTTCCATTCGAAGAAGCTTCATCAGCCAGCTCAAGCCCTTCAAACCATTCCTCTCTCCTGGCCCCTCTCGGTCTGGGGGCTCGACATACTGGGCCCTTTCACCCGCGCTGTCGGGGGCTTTGAGTAGTTGTACGTTGCAATCGACAAGTTCACAAAGTGGCCGGAGGTGGAGGCAGTGAGGAAGGTCACAGCTCAGTCAGCCGTCAAGTTCTTCAAGGGACTAGTGTGCCGTTTTGGCGTGCCCAACAGGGTCATCACCGACAATGGCACACAGTTCACAAGCCGCACCTTCATGCAATATATCCAAGACCTCGGCAGCAAATTCCGTTTCGCTTTCATTGCTCACCCGCGGAGCAATGGTCAAGCTGAGAGGGCAAATGCTGAAGTGCTGTGAGGACTACGGACCAAGACCTTTCACAGGCTGCACAAGAGCGGAAGGCGCTGGATTGATGAGTTGCCGGCGGTTCTTTGGTCGATCAGGACGACGCCAAATCGAGCCACCGGCCAGACACCCTTTGCCCTGGTATACGGGGCAGAAGCAGTTCTCCCCACTGAACTCATATACGGGTCACCTCGAGTGCTCGCTTATGATGAGCTTGAGCAAGAGCAATTGCGGCAAGATGACGCAATGCTCCTTGAGGAAGATCGTCTTCGGGCGGCTGTGAGAGCAGCACGCTACCAGCAAGCCTTGCGCCGCTACCATAGCCGCAAGGTCCATGCCCGAAGCCTTGAGGAAGGCGACCTTGTTCTTCGGCGCGTTTAATCGGCCAAGAATTCCAACAAGTTGATGCCAAAGTGGGAAGGCCCTTATCGGGTAATACGAGTCACCAGGCCCGGCGCAGTCCGCCTGGAGACCGAAGACGTCGTTTCGGTGAGTAACTCCTGGAACATTGAGCATCTTCGCAAGTTTTGCCCGTAAGGCGCGGCTTGTCGGGCCCCCCAGCAAGCCACCTTTTGTACAAGCATTGCCGATGATGCATGTAACCCTTTGTACAAAGCCAGGCGCAGACCCTGAGCATAAATAAATGAAGCACTGGCGCCCCAAGTTATAGCATGCATGCTAGGTCAAGTCTCGTCCTTGGTTAGGGTTGATAGTGCTTTGCGACGACTAACCCCTAGCTTAGAGGTCGAGTGTGCGTCTCTTTGCCGTTCTTTTGTCTTCACTGGTTCGCAGGACCCCAGAAATCCTTGCCGGATCACTTGAGGACGAAAAGGAGAAGAGGGACATATCAACATCTAGACCCTGGCAAGCCAGTACTGCCGGGGGCTCCAAGAGCAGAGATTCACCCACGGCAAACCAGAGTTGCCAAGGGTTATAGCTTCAGATAAGTTCTTCATCCCTTATCATGCATTCTTCTATGGACTGAGGTAAGTGAAACCTCGTTTCTTCCTAAAAGCTACCATGCTCCCCTAATTCTAGGCCCTGGGGCCCGTCCCTGGGGCCAGGTTTGGTAGTAGTCGCGACAGCGAAAGGATGAAACGAGGAGCCTGAACCCACCTCATCCCTGCCTCCGCCGAAAGCGTGAGAAAGGTCGAGTGACGTGGGGAGACGGCAAGGCCTGCTGCCGGGCAAGAAAATGTTTATCTTAAAGATATCAATGGTTTACTCCTTGACGTGGGTTCTACCCGCAAACAAATAACCCGACAAGCATCCCTTTTCCATTAAAAACATTCCACTCAGGTACAGTCCATAGGGAATGAAAAACATGAATGATGGGATTACAAGTTTTAAACTCAGCTAAGACCCGGAGGCTTACAAACTAAAAAGAGATAAGGTGCCCGTAACCCCTTTCTTGTCCCCCTCCTCAGGAGGCAGGTCAAGGAGGGGAAAAGGGCAAAGGGGCGCCTAGACGAGCTACGGGTGGCAGAAGACACCAAGACAACACCTCAGTGGTCGTCCGAAGCCTGGACGGTGATGGCAGCGCTGGAGGCAGACCTCGAAGACGAGGCGGCAGGACGTCAGCACGCATCAAAGGTGTCGGTGCCCGCGTACTCCGAGTTGACGGCCTTGCCACCCGCCCTCTTCCTCTTCTGCAGCCTCCCAACGCTAGCCGCCCAAGGAGACGACCTCGAGGAGTTTAGGGAGTCGGCGACACGGATGATGGGGTCGCCGGTGCCGCACGAGGCGGCACCCGACACCTAGTCGGACCCGTCAACCTACCGCCTGCTACCCTCGTCGTCGCTGCCGCTGTCCTCCTCGTCACTCCCGCTCGAGGAGGAGTCTTCGCTATCAGAAGAGCTCTCCACACAGCACCTTGCGCGGCTCCCGAAGCATCCGAAGACCTTGACAGAGAGGAGGCCGCCCTCCATCAGCTTAAAAAGGAGGGTGAGCCCCTCCGTCAAGTAGTGGATACGGGAGAACGACTTCCACCCCCGACGGAGATACATCACGTGAGGAGCTGGGAAGTCAACGCGAACCCGCGTGCCGCTGATCCCACAGCCCCTCATGTGCAGCCGCAACGACTCCGGCGGGTCCAGCTCCATCTCCCGCGCGAATGGAGTCGGGAGACGAAGGCGATGGTGAGGCGGCCGGCACAGCCTGACGAAGAACTCACAAGGGTCGTCCCCAACATGGCCCTCCATGGGAGGAGGAACTGCTGGCGGGGGCGAGGCCGGCGCGCCGCCCCGTCCTCCTCTTCCCCGAGCGCCCACGGCCTCGCCCTCTCCCCCTTCCCCTCGCGGCTGGCTGCGCCACCGTAGGTGAAGGAGCAGGAGGGACGCGTTGTCGAGCGGCGACCCTCGTCGCCACCGTCGAAGGACCAGGATTCCCTTTCTCCATGGCGGATGGAAGGGGGAGCATAAGCTAAAGGAAGAGGGAGATGAAGGAATGCGGGACGCCATCCCCCTCCCGCTCTTTATAAAGGAACGGAGTAGGGGCTTGGCCGCCCCGCTCGGCCAATCAAGACGCGGAAGGCGCAGGGAACTGGGACCGACCAGCCGCCCTGGCCCGCGGCGGCCCGGTTTCCCGCCTCCACCGATCGCCACCCCAAGCGCATGAAAGCCACGTGGCGGGCATGCAGGACCGAGGCGACGGGTGAGGCGACCTCTCCCCACCCCGTGATTGTGGGGAGTGGACGCCTTGAAGACCGCGCCTCGGCCCCGTTCAGTAAATGGGCGGCGCCTCCACGCCTCCCTCCGTTTATGGGGAAGGCACGAACCGCCCCTTTTACTGCGACGTGACGCATGCACGCAGAGCTCAGCCCCACGCATGCCACCCACGTCACGCACGCCTCCCCACGCCGCGCCAGCGCACGAAAGAACTTACCGCGGTAAAAATCGCCCAGCCTGCCCGCGCACCGTTTTTGGGCCTAGCCCAACAACGCGCTGCGCTTTTGTGTGGCCCAGGCCCGGGGGCTCCTGTCGGTGTACAAAAAGGGGGGTACGCTTTTTGTACCCCTATAACTGTGCACGGGCAGTCTGAGCCATGGGCACCGCCACCCTGAGCACGACAAGGGAGGTAAGCCAAGGTAAGGCCGAAGCTAAGTAGAAGCGGAACGACGCCAAGACCAAGACCACAAAGAGCGAAGGGGACGAAGCAGCTCCCCCGGCAAGATCCTTGCCGGGAGGCGGTTTTTGCAAACCCGGCAAGACCCTTGTCGTGGCAGCTCGCCCCACACCTACGGAGCGGGTCACCCTTGAGTCCACTGCCCCCATGGGGCAAGGATTCGGGAGGCATCCCCATGGTGGAATGCAGATCTTTGTGAAGACATTCAAGATCAGATGCACACTTTAGAAGACAATGATCCTTGGCGGGATCCCAGCCAAGGAGGACCACAAGGCCCCCGGCAAGAGCCTGCCGGGGATCACAGCAGGCGCCACGGCAAGACCCTTGCCGGGGCCGCGGCAGGGCCCTTGCCATAAACACCCATGGGGCCACCATCAGGCCCACGCCAGTCGCTCCTCCGCCACCGCTCGCATGCAGCTGCCGACCCAACGAGCTAGACTGGCACCTGCGTGGCGGCATGCAAATCCTCGTGGAGACCCACCGCTGCGCCGCCTCAGCTGCCTGCTTGCCTACATGGCATCGTGAGCACTGCTGGCAAGGGCACGTGTCGACGTAGGAGGGAGCGGCGACGAACAAGATGGGGCTCTCCCTCGCCCCCGATAAAGCGAGGCTACCTAAGCAAGGCGCATTAAATGCACCTTTTCATGTAATGCGGGGGATAACCTCGCATCACTGTACCCTTTCCACCTCCTGCGTGCCACTGTGGCAACCCCTTTCTCTATAAAAGGAGGCCCCAGGCGACCAGGAGGGGGATTCGGCGTTTTGGAGCTCTCGACGCCCCCATAACTAGCTCAAGAACACAGATATACGATCCACTAAAGCAGGAGTAGGGTTTTACGCATCCCTGCGGCCCGAACCTGGGTAAAGGAACCGCGTGCTATCTGTTCGATCCGCTCTTTTCACAACTCCGCGCCCCGCAACCGCAGTAGGGATTCTCGTGATCCCATAGGTGTCGTTTCCACCGACACATTCAGTATTCACTAAGGTCTCTCTCTTTGTCAGGAGAGTCCTGGCCGGATTATGACCGACAGGATTGGGATGCGGACGACGAAGAAATTCGATGCTCACCCACCACCCACTTTTTAGCCACTGTCGATGATCTAACCGACATGCTAGACCTCGACTCTGAAGACATCGACGGTATGGACGACGATGTAGGAGACGAACAAGAACCAGCGCCTACAGGGCACTGGAAAGCCACCTCGTCATATGACATATATATGGTGGATACACCCAAAGAAAGCAATGGCGACGCAGGGGACGACCCCTCCAAAAGGCAACCCAAGCGCCGGCGTCAGTGGCGCCGCTCTAAATCCCGCCAAAGCAAAAACGGTGATACCGGCATGGGAGATAATAACACCCCGGACAGTGCCGAAGACAACTCCCTCTAGCAAGATTCAGCGCAGGAGGATGGAGAAGCCAGCCCCCCTGAGAGAGCGGCAGACAGAGAGGAGGAGGATGAAAATTACATGCCTCCCTCCGAAGACGAGGCAAGCCTCAGTGATGACGAATTTGTCGTCCCTGAGGATACCGTCAAACAAGAGCACTTCAAGCGCAAGCTTATGGCCACGACGAATAGACTTAAGAAAAAGTAGCAACAACTGAGAGTTGATCAAGACTTGCTAGCCGACAGATGGACTCGAACGCCCCTCCAAGAGCTACCCAAAGCTTAGGTTGCTACCCCGATCAGAGGAGGAAGTAATTAAACCTACATCACCAGCGCATGATGCGGCTGACCGGCCACCTCGCAGCCGTGACAGAGAGGCCTCCCGGCCCTCCACTCAAGCCACACCCCGGCATCGCTCAAAAAATACCAAGACATGAGGAAACGCGCCAGACCTGCGAGATATGTTGGAGGACAAGGCAAGGCAAACAAGATCGATCTACGGATCGCGCGGGCACCCCACATCACGAGACGATAACCGTCACGCCGGATACAGTAAATCTGGTCGGGCCGAACACAGCAGACAAAGCTCATTTGAGCTACGTCCTGATATAGCCCAGTACAGAGGTGCCGCACACCCACTATGCTTCACCGATGAAGTAATGGATCATCAAATCCTAGAGGGTTTCAAACCCGTAAACATTGAATCATACGATGGCACAACAGATCCTGCGGTATGGATCGAGGACTATCTCCTTCATATCCACATGGCCCGTGGCGACGATCTACACACCATCAAATCCTCCCACTCAAGCTTAAAGGACCAACTCGGCATTGGCTTAACAGCTTGCCAACAGAATCAATTGGTTGTTGGGAGGACCTGGAAGCCGCATTCCTCGACAATTTCCAGGGCACCTATGTGCGACCACCAGACGCTGATGACCTGAGCCACATAATCCAGCAGCCAAAAGAATCTGCCAGACAATTCTGGACATGGTACCTAACCAAGAAAAATCAAATCGTCGACTGTCCGGACGCAGAGGCCCTAGCAGCCTTCAAGCATAACATCCGTGACGAGTGGCTTGCCCGGCACCTTGGACAGGAAAAGCCGAAATCTATGGCAGCCCTCATGACACTCATGACCCGCTTTTGTGCGGGAGAAGACAGCTGGCTGGCTCGTAGCAAAAACATGACCAAGAGCCCTGGTAATTCGGATACCAAGGACAGCAATGGCAGGTCGCGTCAACGGTGAAGATACGGCAGTTAATGCCGGATTCATAGGCTCTAAACCCAGTCAACGGAAAAAGCCATTCAAAAGAAACACTCCGGGCCTGTCCAGTCTGGACCGTATACTCGATCGCTCGTGCCAGATACATGGCACCCCTGAAAAACCAGCCAATCACACCAACAGGGATTGTTGGGTGTTCAAGCAGGCCGGCAAGTTAAATGCCAAAAATAGAGACAAGGGTCTACATAGCGACGATGAGGAGGAGCCCCGTCCGCCGAACAATAGTGGACAGAAGGGCTTCCCCCACAAGTGCGGACGGTGAACATGATATACGCAACCCACATCCCCAAGAGGAACAGAAGCGTGTGCTAAGGGACGTATACGCGTTGGAGCCAGTCGCCCCAAAGGTCAACCCGTGGTCCTCCTGCCCGATCACTTTCGATCGAACGGACCACCCCACTAGTATCCGCCATGGCGGATTCGCCGCATTGGTTCTCGACCCAATCATTGACGGATTTCACCTCACTCGAGTCCTTATGGATGGCGGCAGCAGCCTGAACCTGCTTTATCAGGACACAGTGCGCAAAATGGGCATAGATCCCTCAAGGATCAAACCCACAAAGACTACCTTTAAAGGTGTCATACCAGATGTAGAGGCCCATTGCACGGGCTCAGTCAACTTGAAGTGGTCTTCGGATCCCCGGATAATTTCCGAAGCGAGGAGTTAATCTTTGATATAGTCCCGTTCCGCAGTGGCTTTCACGCACTGCTCGGGTGAACCGCATTTGCAAACTTCAATCCGGTGCCGCACTGCGCATATCTCAAGCTCAAGATGCCAGGACCTCGAGGAGTCATTACGGTCAATGGAAACACCGAACGCTCTCTCCGAACAGAGGAGCATACGGCGGCCCTCGCAGCAGAAGTACAAAGCAGCCTCTCAAGGAAATTCTCCAGTCCGGCAATAAAACGTCCAGACACCGTCAAGCACGCTCGGCGTAACCTACAACAAGACCGCCTGGCACGTTCCGAGCAAGCGTACGACCCCAACCCCAGCCCTCGCGAAACTGCAAAATCAGTACTACGCGTACATATTTACGCTCTGAAAATACCATGGGCACATGGGGAGGGGCATGACCACGGCACGCCCCAATACACGGCTCAACCGCACTAGGGGCCGCCGATTCTATCATTTTTCTTACTTTCAGGACCTTACTCTCTGGAAGACCTGTTCGGCAGTACAATCGCCGAACACACGATGCAACAACCAAGTAGGCAGAAAGCTACATCGAATTCCCAGGTGGTCTCTATAACGAGCAAACTACCTGTCTTACATACGTCCCGCAGCCCGCTCCTGGAGGGGGACATGTCAAATAGTCCCATCTCTTGCTTATCGCACTATTTGTATCGTTCTGCTTTTAGCGCAGCCTTTGGGAATAAACAATGCTTAGCTTCAGCTTATTATTTGCATTCTCTATTCATTCCTTTTTCATATACATGTTCAATTATGACATTTAGCACCCGTACACTTTGGTACGGCTAATACGCCAGGGGCTTAAGCACCCCATAATACGGCGTGAGAAGTCCGAACACTTTCACAAGTGCGGCCCACCGAACTTATAGCATTATATGCATCAGCTCCGAATCATGTCTTTGGTCAATAGTTGGGTTTGCCCGGCTCCCATGTTTTGGTACCTTACGTTCCGCCATATCGGCTAAGGTAGCGCTGAGAGAACTACTGCGATTGTGCCCCGGTTCAGCTGGGCTAAGCACCTCAGTAGAGAAAGCTAAAACTGACTGTCATGATAGGGCGAGAGCTGGTCGTTGTTCGAGAGGTTTCGAGTCCTTAAAGACTTATGCCGCTTAGAGCGAGGAGTCGGCTTTGTCTGGCCTAAGGCATGTATAGCGCCCCAAACTCGGTCTTCCGAACACTAGGGGCTTCGCCGAAATTTAAAATTATAGAATTCTCTGGCTAAGTGAGAGTGATGACGCACTATAGTCCGATTGCCTCGTTCGTCATGCTGAGAACCTCCCTCGAAGGACCCAACAATGGGAAAAAGAGTGCTCAGGTTTTATCCCGAACACCCCAGCACTCGTGGCATGGGGGCAGAAGCCGATGACTCGCCATCTCTCAGGTTTAATAAATGGCCGCATAGAAGGTAATATTTTAAATTAAAACAAGCGTTGCATAGTGCATATGAACAAGTTCTTGGTGCACAGGATAAAACAAACGAGTTTACTGAAATATTACATCCTTGGAACATTCATCTTCCACAAGGCGGGCACCCTTCAGGACGCCCTCGTAATACATCTCGGGGTGGCGATGCTCCTTGCCCGGCGGTGGCGCGTTATCGGTGTCAAAACCGGCGGATCTCGGGTAGGGGGTCCCGAACTGTGCGTCTAGGCGGATGGTAACAGGAGACAAGGGACACGAAGTTTACCCAGGTTTGGGCCCACTCAACGGAGGTAAAACCCTACTCCTGCTTGATTAATATTGATGATATGGGTAGTACAAGAGTAGATCTACCACGAGATCAAAGAGGCTAAACCCTAGAAGCTAGCCTATGGTATGATTGTTGTATGATGAAGTTGTCCTACGGACTAGAACCCTCCGGTTTATATAGACACCGGATAGGGTTAGGGTTACACAGAGTCGGTTACAATGGTAGGAGATCTTGAATATCCGCATCGCCAAGCTTGCCTTCCATGCCAAGGAAAGTCCCTTCTAGACACGGGACGAAGTCTTCAATCTTGTATCTTCATAGTCCAGGAGTCCGGCTGAAGGTGTTGTCCGGCTATCCGAACACCCCCTAATCCAGGACTCCCTCAGTAGCCCCTGAACCAGGCTTCAATGACGACGAGTCCGGCGAGCAGATTGTCTTCGGCATTGCAAGGCGGGTTCCTCCTCCAAGTTCTTCAAGATGATTTTAAACACCAAGGATAGTGTCCGCCTCTGCAAAATAAGTTTCCACATATTGCCATAGAGATAATAATATTAACACAAATCTAATATGCTGACGTATTCCGTAGCGTGACATCACACTACGGCCAAGTCCTTTACTCGAATCGTTTTTACTTTTCCACCTCAGCACGTTTTGCGAGGCGGCTTCCTTGGCACGTCTTGTCAAAGCAGAGATCGTGTGCCCCTTTTTACGGGATTCTCATCAATACGGACGTGGGTAACCCAACCGCGCCATTTATCACGGCGCTTGGGAGGCAAGCGAGTTTTAATAGGCTGGTGGGGACGCACAGCCGCATCCGCCCATATAAGAGGATAAGGATCCACCTTTTTACCTACGCCTTCTTCCTCCTTTGCCTATCCATCTCCTGCACACTCGAGCTCCAGCACCCAAGCCCGCACTTCCCACCTCAACCTTCTCCAGCAATGTCCGGAGCGGGAGGCAAGTGGATGGTCTCCTCCGTCACGGAGGGCCATATCAAAAAGCTAAGGAAGGCCGGATACTTGTCCAAAGACATCGCGCACCGGCTTCCCAAGGAGGCGCAGCTTCTTCCCACCCCAAGGCCCCACGAGAGGGTAGTTTTCCTTCCCCACTTCCTCCGCGGACTGGGTTTTCCACTCAACCCATTTGTCCGGGGGCTCATGTTCTACTATGGCCTGGATTTCCATGATCTGGCCCCGAACTTCGTCCTCAATATCTCGGCGTTTATCATCGTGTGCGAGGCTTTCCTCCGCATCCGCCCCCATTTCGGCCTCTGGCTCAAGACCTTCAACGTCAAGCCCAAGGTGGTGCGCGGCAGCCAGGCGGAGTGCGGCGGCGCCATGGCGGGCAAGATGGCCAACGTCCTATGGATCGGGGGCTCCTTTGTGGAGACCCTAAAGGGGTGGCAATCCGGGTGGTTTTACATCACCGAGCCACGCGATCCGAAATGGATCGCAGCACCTGAGTTCCGATCCGGACCCCCCACTCGGCTTATGTCCTGGAAAAAGACGGGCCTGTCGTGGGGTGACGAAAAAGAAGTGACCGGACTGCAAACATGCATCCAGTCTCTGGTGGACAAGCCGATCAAGCTTGTCAATGTAGTCCAGGTTATCCTCGTCCGCCGGATCCTCCCGTGTCAACAACAGGACTTTAATCTGTGGGAGTTCGACCCGGCGCAGCACCGAACCCTTAACAGGCTCTTCGACACGACGTATGAAGACGTCTGGAAGGTGCTAACCAAAGGCGCCGAGGCTCCCACATCCGCTTCCGAGGACCGCGGATACAGCTCGCAGCATCACGCTAGCGAGGTAAGCTATTTTCACCTTTTACAGGATGTTAAGTTTTTTCATAGTTTGACTCTATGCGGGATCTAAAGTCCCTCACCTTTGACAGGCTTGGCAGGCGATATCCGGACCGATTAACTGTCCGGCTCCCTTGCTCGAAGACCCAGCCCCTACTCTCCTAGTGAAGCTGCTGGTTTCGGCGCCTTATGTGGTGCCGGAGAAGAAGGCCAAGAAGAAGAAGGCCACGGGGACTCGAAAGAGTGCCCGTAACGTGGTGGTGTCGGACTCGTCATCCGATGAGTCCGAGATGCTCTCCTGCCATGAAAATGAGGAGGAGGAAGAAGAAACCTCTCCTCCTCCAGCGGGGGAGGAAAGAAAAGGAAGGCCGCCCCAACGGGGGAGGCCGAAGGGTCCAAGAGGAGGAAGACCCCTCCGCCGGACTACTCCCCCAACGCCAACGAGGACGACGAGGAGTGGCCGGATAGGGCCAAGCATTCTGCGAAATCGTAAGTATTCGGATACCAGAGTAACTCATGATATTCCTTTGTCTCTCAGCTTTCCCTAATGCCGAACATAATTGTGCAGCCCGCCCCGGGCCGAACTCGACGAGTCGTCGAGCAGCTCCCTAGATTCGTCGGACGTGAACTCAGTTCCGCCCGCTGTCTCCCCCCGCACTGCAGACGACGCCGAAGTGGCGTCGCAACGAGCTCCGGGGCAGGAGGAGGTGGTCCTGGAGGAGCCGCAAGGCGACCTCCCGGACTCCAGGAGTAAAGGGGACAAAACCCCCCAGGGCCCCAAGTCCGGCTTTGAGCCGGACACCGCGCCGGAATCTTCAATGGTTCCGGACCGCGGCAGGCGAACTCCTGTCAAGAGGAGCAAACCTTCTGAGCCGGCGGCCTCCGTCCAACCGGAGGTGCCGGACAGTCTGCTGGAGGTGCTTGACGGCGCCTCCAAGAGCGGACTGAACGAAGCTTGCGCTAGCCTTCTAACATGCTTAGAGGTAAGTAAAAAATATGTAAGAATATAACCGCATAGACGGTAGCCCCTGATGCTCTGTTTGGCGTTCGGAAAGAAAAGCCGAATAGAGGATCTATTAAATTTCGCAGGAGTCTAACAAAAAAGAGTCAAATATGCGTATGCAGGCTTCGCTGCTAGCCACTGCCGCACTGACTGCGGAGGTGGGTGCCCTGAAATAGGGGCTCGAGTGGACCGAGCAAGAGCTCGGCCTTGCCAAGCGGCAGCTCGAGGAGAAAGAAGGTAAGAAATTCCTTACAGAAAAAATGCCTATAGAAAGACGTGATTGCAAAAAATAACAGGATTGTACTGCTTATTGTGGGGGCCACGACTGAGGCGGCGACCCTCAAGCAGGCGCTGTCCGAGGCCGAAAAGAGAGCGGCCGTGGAGCACACCGAGCAAGAGAAACTTGAGGCCCAGGTCGGCGAGGTGCGGCAAGAGCTTCAGGCTCTCATGAAAAAACATTAGAGTTTGGAGCTTGAGTCAAAGACGCAAGCGTCCGAGCTCGCGGCGGCCTCTGAGGCTGCCAAGTCTGCCAAGGCCAATGCCCAAAAGGCCCTCCAAGAGTTGGAGGAGTTGGAAAAGATAGCAGCGGGTAAGGCATTCTTTACGAAAAGCAGAAATATAAAAGTAAACTACTTGTTACTTACCCGAATCCGAAGCTCTCTAGGGGCATTCGCAGATCTTCCCCGCAGCGTATCCGACGTCGCCGCATTCTACCGAGCTGAAGAGGGAAGCTCGGCGGAGAAGGTGTTCTGGTCTCAGTATGCTGAGGCCGGACACCCTGTGCCCTTGAGCGACCAGCTGAAACAGCTGGTCGAGCTCCACAAGGCGGCCGAACAGGCCATGAAGGGCTTCATAGTTCGGCTGTGGCCCGGAGAGGCCCTGCCTGGGAGCTACTTCGGGCTGGTGCAGCGGCTGGTGGAGGCCTGTCCAAGGCTTGATGTCATCAAGGGCTTCATGTACATCGAAGGTGCCCGTAGGGCCCTTGCCCATGCAAAGGTGCACTGGGGTAAGCTAGACGGTGAGAAGCTTGTGAGGGACGGGCCGCCCTCGGGGAAGGAGCATCGCAAGCCCGAGAACTACTATAAGGATGTTCTTGCAGGTGCCCGCCTTGTGGCGGATGAATGTACCAAGGATGTAATTTTTGAATGAACTCGCTCGTGTTTATCCTGTGCGCTGAAAACTTGTTCATATGCGTTAAGCAATGCTTGTTGAATTGAAAATATTATTTTCTGTGCGGTCGTTTATCAAAAAATTGAGAGATGGCGAGTCGTCGGCTTCCGCCCCCACGCCACTAGTGCTGGGGTGTTCGGGATAAACCTGAGCGCTCTTTTTCCCATGTTTGGGTCCTTTGAGGGAGGCGCTCAGCACAACGAACCAGGCAATCGGACTATAATGCTTGAACACTCTCACTTAGCCATAGAACTTTATAATTTTAAATTTCGGCGAAGCCCCTAGTTTGGAAGACCGAGTTCGGGGCGCTATCCACGCCTTGGCCTGACGAAGCCGGCTCCTCGCTCGAAGCGGCATAAGTCTTTAGGGAGTCGAAAAAACCTCTCGAACAGCGACCGGTCTCTCGCCTCATCATGAGTTTTAGCTTTCTCCACTAAGGTGCTTAACCCAGCTCAACCGGGGCACAATCGCAGTGGTTCTCCTAGTGCTACCTTAGCCGATATAGCGGAATAAAAGGCACCAAAACATAGGAGCCGGGCAGACCCAACTATTGACCCAAATCATGATTCGAAGCCAATGCATATAGTGCTATAAGTTCGGGGTGCCGCACTTGTGAAAGTGTACGGGCTTCTCACACCATATTGAGGGGTACTGAAGCCCCTGGTGTATTTGCCGTACCACGGTGTACGGGTGCCGCATGTCATTAATGAACATATATATAAAAAGGGGATAATGCGAAAAATAGACAAAAAGCTATGCGTTGTTTATAAAGAGGCTGCTATCCAAGCAGAACGATACAAATAGTGCGATAACCAAAAGATATTGGACTATTTAACATGTCCTGGCCGGGGGTAGGCCGCGGAATTATATTCAAAACAGGTATACTGCTCGTAACAGAGACCACCTGGGAGTTCCATAGTGCGGCGTGGCTTGTCTGCTTCCCTGGATCTTGCATCGTTCGTGCGGTAGTTGAACTACCGAACAGGTCGTCCGAGGTATGGAGTCCTGAAAGTAAGAATAAAAAGAATTCAGCAACCCCTAGTACGTTTTAGGCCGTATTTTGGGCTTGCCATTATTGTGCCCCTTCCCCTGCGCCCATGGTATTTCAAGAGCGTAGTTATGTACGCGAAGCACTGGTTTTGCTATGTCGCGAGGGTTGGGGTTGGGGCCGCATTGCTACGCCTGCTCAGAACATGCCAGGCGGTCTTGTTGTAGGTTACTCCGGGCGCGCTTCGCAGTGTCTGGATTTTTAATGGCCGAACTGGAGAATTGCCTAAAAAGGCTGCTTTGTACTTCCGCTGCGAGGGCCGCCGTGTGTTCCTCCGTTCGGAGGGAGCACTTGGTGTTTCTGTTGACCGTAATTACTCCTCGAGGGCCTGGCATCTTGACCTTGAGATATGCGTAGTGCGGCACCGCATTGAACTTTGCACATGCGGTTCGCCCGAGCAGGGCGTGATAGCCACTGCGAAACGGGACTATATCGAAGATTAACTCTTCGCTTCGGAAATTATCCGGAGATCCGAAGACCACTTCAAGTGTTACTGAGCCTGTGCAGCGGGCCTCTACACCTGGTATAACGCCTTTAAAGGTCGTTTTTGTGGGCTTGATCGTCAAGGGATCGATGCCCATTTTCCGCACTGTATCCTGGTAAAGCAGGTTCAGGCTGCTGCCGCCGTCCATGAGGACTCTTGTGAGATGAAATCCGTCGATAATTGGGTCAAGAACCAATGCGGCAAACCCGCCATGACGGATGCTAGTGGGGTGGTCCCTTCGATCAAAGGTGATCGGGCAGGAGGACCATGGGTTGAACTTTGGAGCGACTGGCTCCAGCGCGTATACGTCTCGTAGCGCACGCTTCCGCTCCCTCTTGGGAATGTGGGTTGCGTATATCATGTTCACCGTCCGCATTTGTGGGGGAAAACCCTTCTGTCCACTGCTGTTCGACGGCCTGGGCTCCTCCTCGTCATCGCTCTGCAGCCCCTTGTCTCTGTTTTCGGCTCTTAACTTGCCTGCCTACTTGAACACCCAACAATCCCTGTTGGTGTGATTTGCTGGCCTTTCGGGGGTGCCATGTATCTGGCACAAGCGGTCGAGTATTCAGTCCAAACTGGACGGGCCCTGAGTATTCTTTTTGAATGGCTTTTTCCGCTGACCGGATTTATAGCCTCTGAATCCGGCATTTACTGCCGTATCCTCGTTGATGTCGCTGTTAACACGGCGCTTTTGCTTGTTCCGGCGTGTCCTGCCACTTTTGTCCTTGGTCTCCGAATTACCAGGGTTCTTTGCTAAGTTGTTATTGCGAGCTAGCCAGCTGTCTTCTCCCGCGCAAAAGCGGGTCATGAGTGTCATGAGGGCTGGTCATGGAGTTCGGCTTTTCCTGTCCCAGGTGCCGGGCAAGCCACTCGTCGTGGATATTATGTTTGAAGGCTTCTAGGGCCTCTGCATCCGGACAGTCGACTATCTGGTTTTTCTTTGTTAGGAACCGTGTCCAGAATTGCCTGGCCGATTCCTCTGGCTGCTGAATTATGTGGCTTAAGTCATCGGCCTCCGGTGGTCGCACGTAATTGCCCTGGAAGTTGTCGAGGAATGCGGCTTCCAGGTCCTCCCAAGAACCGATTGAGTCTGTTGGCAAGCTTTTGAGCCAATGCCGGGCCGGTCCCTTGAGTTAGAGTGGGAGGTATTTGATGGCATGTAGATCATCACCACGGGCCATGTGAATATGGAGGAGATAATCCTCGATCCAAACCGCGGGATTTGTTGTGCCATCGTATGATTCGATGTTTACGGGTTTGAAGCCCTCAGGGATTTTATGATCCATTACTTCATCTGTGAAGCATAGTGGGTGTGCGGCGCCTCTATACTGGGCTATATCACGGCGCAGCTCGGAGGAGCTTTGTCCATTGTGTTCGGCCCGGCCGGATTTATCGTGTCCGGAGTGATGATCACCGTCACGTGTCGTGGGGCGCCCGCGCGATCCGTAGATCGACCTTGTTTGCCTTGCCTAGTCCTCCAGTATATCTCACAGGTCCGGCGCGTTTTCCCGTGCCTTAGCATGTTTTGAGCGGCATCGGGGCATGGCTTGAGTGGTGGGCTTAGAGGCCTCTCTGTCGCGGCCACGAGGTGGCCGGTCGGCCATGTCATGCGCTGGTGATGTACGTGCTTCCTCTTCTAATCGGGGTAGCAGCCTGCGCTTTGGGTAACGCTTGGAGGGGCGTTCGAGTTCATACTCTTCGGCCGCAACGACTTCAGTCCATCTGTCAGCTAGCAAATCTTGATCAGCTCTAAGCTGTTGTTGCTTTTTCTTGAGGCTGCTTGCCGTGGCTAAAAGCCTGCGTTTGAAACGCTCTTGTTCGGCGGGGTCTGATGGTACGACGAATTCTTCGTCGTCAAGGCTTGCCTCGTCTTCGGAGGGAGGCATGTAGTTATCGTCCTGAACCTCTCGGTCTGCCGCCCTCTCATTAGGGCTGGCTTCTCCATCTTCCTATGCCGATTCTTGCTGGAGGGGGTGTTCTTCGGCACTATCCGGGGTAGTATTATCTCCCGTGCCGGAATCACCGTTTTTGCTTTGGCGGGATTTAGAGCGGTGCCGCTGACACCGACGCTTTGGCTGTTTCTTGGAGGTGTCATCCTCCGCTGTTCCATCGCCATCTCCATCTTTTGGAGTATCCACCATATATATATATATATATATATATATATATATATATATATATATATATATATATATATATATATATCATATGACGAGGTGGCCTTCCAGCGCCCTACAGGTGCTGGTTCCTGTTCGTCTCCTGCATCATCGTCCATACCGTTGATGTCTTCGGAGTCGAAGTCAAGCATGTCGGTTAAATCATTGACAGCGGCTACAAAGTGGGTGGTGGGTGGGGTTTGAATTTCTTCATCGTCTGTATCCCATCCTTGCTGGCCATAGTCCGGCCAGGGCTCTCCCGATAAAGAGAGAGACTTTAGTGAGTTCAAGATGTCGCCAAAGGGCGAGAGCTGAAAGATGTCCGCGGCGGTGAACTCCATGATCAGCGCCCAATCGGATTCGATTGGCAGGGGCGTGGGAGGTTCGGAGTCCGGAGGGGAATCCGGATCCTCGGAGTCACGGGTCATACAGAGTGCGGGGCTGGTATCTGGCTCGATCGCTTTTGAGATCGCAGCCCCTGAGGTGGCGTCCAGCCGCTCACACTCGATCGGCGCCACAGATTCCGAATTAAGGGTCGGAACCGATGCGTGTGCGGGCTCCAGGGCACTGTTCGGCGGCAGAGATAGATCATGCCTATCGAGACAGTGCGGCACGCTTGGCTGTGGCTCGAATCCGTCGAAGATCAAGTCCCCGCGAATGTCAGCCGTGTAGTTCAAACTTCCAAACCTGACCTGATGGCCAGGGGCGTAGCTTTCGATCTGCTCCAGGCGGCCGAACGAATTGGCCCGCAGTGCGAAGCCGCCGAAGACGAAGATCTGTCCGAGGAGAAAAGTCTCACCCTAGACTGCATCGTCGTTGATGATCAAAGAGCCATCGGGCCTAAAAGGGACGACACAGAGGAACTCTCAATGAAAGCACCAATGTCGGTGTCAAAACCGGTGGATCTCGGGTAGGGGTTGCCGAACTGTGCGTCTAGGCGGATGGTAACAGGAGACAAGGGACACGAAGTTTACCCAGGTTTGGGCCCTCTCGATGGAGGTAAAACCCTACTCCTGCTTGATTAATATTGATGATATGGGTAGTACAAGAGTAGATCTACCACGAGATCAAGGAGGCTAAACCCTAGAAGCTAGCCTATGGTATGATTGTTGTATGATGGAGTTGTCCTACGGACTAGAACCCTCCGGTTTATATAGACACCGGATAGGGTTAGGGTTACACAGAGTCGGTTACAATGGTAGGAGATCTTGAATATCCGCATCGCCAAGCTTGCCTTCCACGCCAAGGAAAGTCCCTTCCGGACACGGGACGAAGTCGTCAATCTTGTATCTTCATAGTCCAGGAGTCCGGCTGAAGGTGTTGTCCGGCTATCCGAACACCCCCTAATCCAGGACTCCCTCACCCATCCTTCACAAGCTTCTCAACATCCATCTTGCCCCAGTGCACTTTAGCACGGGCAAGTGCCCTACGGGCACCCTCGATGCAGACGGAGCGCTTGATGACTTCAAGCCGTGGACAGGCATCCACCAGCCGCCTCACCAGCCCGAAGTAGCTCCCAGGCATGGCCTCTCCGGGCCACAGCCGGACTATGAGACCCTTCATGGCCTGTTCGGCCACCTTATGGAGCTCGACCAGTTGCTTCACCTGGTCGCTCAAGGGCACCGGATGTCCGGTCTCAGCATACTGAGACCATAACACCTTCTCCGTCGAGCTCCCCTCCTTTGCCCAGTAGAAGGCGGCAGCATCTGACACGCTGCGGGGCAAATCTGCGAATGCTCCTGGAGAGCTCCGGATTCGGGTAAGTAACAAGTAATTCACTTTCACGTGCTTGCTTTGCATAAAGAATGCCTTACCCACTGCTATCTTCTTCATCACCTCAACTTCCTGGAGGGCTTTCTGGGCTTCGGCCTTGGCAGACTTGGCGCTTTCGAGGGCCGTTGCGAGCTCGGACTCTCGCTTCTTTGAGTCAAGCTCCAAACTCTCGTGTTTTTTCACGAGAGCCTAGAGCTCTTGCTGTACCTCGCCAACTCGCGCCTCATGCTTCTCCCGCTCAGTGCGCTCCGTGGCCGCCTTCTTTTCGGCCTCGGAAAGCGCTTGCTTCAGGGTCACCACCTAAGTCGTGGCCCCTAAGACACCAATAACGATCCTGTCATTTTCTGCAACTGCATCTTTTATATAATTCCACAAGGCATTACGTACCTTGGCTCTCCTCGAGCTGCTTCTTGGCAAGGTCGAGCTCTTGCTCAGACCGCTCGAGGTTCCGCTTCAGCGTGTCCACCTCCGCAGTCAGTGCCGCAGAGGCCAGCAGCGAAGCCTGCATACACATATCGACATAATTATGTTAGACTCCTGCGAATATTATTAGATCCTCTATTCGGCTTTTCCTTGTGAACGCCAAACAGAGCATCAGGGGCTACTGTCTATGTGGTAATATTTTCATATATTCTCCACATACCTCAAAGCCTGTTAACAGGCTGGCACAGGCTTCAGTCAGACCGCTCTTGGCAGACTGAACCTTCTAGATCACCGCACTCATAATAGTGCGGTGCTCCTCGTCGATGGAGGCGCCGTTAAGCACCTCCAACAAGTTATCCGGTGCCTCCGGCTGTATGGAGGTCACCGGCGCGGTAGGCTTGCCTTCTTAGCGGGGGGGCGCCTGCGGGACCCTGGAACCACTGAAGGTTCCGGTGCGGTGTTCGGCCCGGGGCCGGGCTTGGAGCCCTTAGGAGCCTTGCTCCCTATTTGTCTGCAGTCCGGAAGGTCACCTTGCGGCGCCTCCAGGACCACCTCCCCTTGGCTCAGAACCTTTCTGGACAACACCTCGGCGTTGTCCGTAGGGTGAGGGGTGGAAGCGGTCGGAAGTGAAAAGCTATTCACATCCAACGAATCCAAGGAACCGCTCGACGATACGTCGAGCCGGGCTCGGGCCGGACTGCATGATTATATTCGGCGTTAGGGAAAGCTGTGCGATAAAGGAACACTATGAGTCACTCTGGTGTCCGAATACTTACGACTGCGCCAGGGGCTAGGCCCTGGGCAGCCACTCCTCCTCGCTGTCGGCGGTGTTGGTGGAGTAGTCCGGAGGAAGGGTCCTCCCCTTCTTGGACCCTCTGGCCTCCCCTGTTGGGGCGGCCTTCCTTTTCTTTTCTCCCCCTGCTGGGGAAGAAACCTCTCTTTCCTCCTCCTCCTCTCCAGGGGAGGAGTGCGCCTCGGAGTCATCGGACGATGAGCCCGACTACATCGGGCGCCGGGAACTCTTCCGGGTTCTCGTGGCCTTCTTCTTGACCTTCTTCTCCGACACCATGTAAGGTGCCAGGACCAGGAGCTCCGCTAGGCGGGCGTCTACTGGGCCTTCGGGCAAAGGAGCCGGACAGACTCTGCCAGTCCTGTCAAAGGCATGGGGGCTTAGATCCTGCATAGAGTCAAACTATGAAAGACAAATATCCTGTAAGAGGTAAAACAGCTTACCGCGTTGGCTTGACGCCGCGCGCAGAATCCGCGATCCTCGATGGCGGAAGCAGGAGCCTCGGCGCCCTTGAATAGCACCTTCCAGGAATCTTCGTACGTTGTGTCGAAGAGCCTGCTCAGAGCTCAGTGCTGGGCCGGGTGGAACTCCCATAAGCTGAAAGCCCGTTGTTGGCATGGGAGGATCCGGCAGATGAGCATGACCTGCACTACGTTGACGAGTTTGAACTTCTTTCTCACCAGATTTTGGACGCATGTTTGGGGTCCGGTCAGCTCTTCCGAACTACCCCACGGTAGGCCCTTCTCTTTCCAGGAGGTGAGCCGCGTAGGGGCTCCGGATCGGAACTCGGGGGCTGTGACCCATTTGGGATCACGCGGCACGGTAATGTAGAACCACCCCGATTGCCACCCCTTTATGGTCTTCACGAAGGAGCCCTCGAGCCATAGGACGTTGGGCATCTTGCCCACCATGGCGCCTCCGCACTCCGCCTGGCAGCCGCCCACTACCTTCGGCTTGACATTGAAGGTCTTCAGCCATAAGCCGAAGTGGGGACGGATGCAGAGGAAGGCCTCGCACACGACGATAAACGCCGAGATGTTGAGGTTGAAGTTCGGGGCCAGATCATGGAAGTCCAGGCCGTAGTAGAACATGAGCCCCCGAACGAATGAGTGGAGAGGGAATCCCAATCCGCGGAGGAAATGGGTAAGGAACACGACCCTCTCATGGGGCCTGGGGGTGGGGATGAGCTGCCCCTCATCTGGAAGCCGGTGCGCGATGTCGCCGGGCAGGTATCCGGCTCTCCTCAGCTTTTTGACGTCTCCCTCCGTGACGGAGGAGACCATCCACTTGCCTCCCGCTCCAGACATGGTTGGAGAAGGTTGAGGAAGAGAATGTGGACTTGGGCGCTGGAGCTCGAGTGTGCGAAAATAGATGAGCAAAGGAGGAAGAAGGGGTGGATGAAAAGGCGGGTCCTTATCCCCTTATATGGGCGGACGAAACTATGCGTCCCCACCAGCCTGGTAAAACTCGCTCATCTCCCAAGCGTCGTAATCAATGGCGCAGTTGGGTTACCCACGCCCGTATTGATGAGAATACCGGAATAAGGGGACAATATCTCTGCTTCGACAAGACGTGCCAAGGAAACCGCCTCGCAAAACGCGCTGAGGTAGGACAGTAAAAATGATTCGAATAAAGGCTTGGCTGTGGTGTGATGTCATGCTATAGAATACGTCAGCAGATTAGATTTATGTAAACATTATTCTCTCTATGGTGGTATGTGGAACTTATTTTGCAGAGCCGGACACTATCCTTGTGTTCAAAATCTTCTATGAAGTATTCGGAGGAGGAACCCGCCTTGCAATGCCGAAGACAATCTGTGCGCTAGACTCGTCGTCATTGAAGCCTGGTTCAGGGGCTACTGAGGGAGTCCTGGATTAGGGGGTGTCTGGATAACCGGACTATAACCTTTGGCTGGACTCTTGGACTATGAAGATACAAGATTGAAGACATCGTCCCGTGTCCGCATGGGACTTTCCTTGGCGTGGAAGGCAAGCTTGGCAATACGGATATGTAGATCTCCTTCCATTGTAACCGACTCTGTGTAACCCTAGCCCTCTCTGGTGTCTATATAAATCGGAGGGTTTTAGTCCATAGGACGAACAACAATCATACCATAGGCTAGCTTCTAGGGTTTAGCCTCTCTGATCTCGTGGTAGATCTACTCTTGTACTACCCATATCATCAATATTAATCAAGCAGGAGTAGGGTTTTACCTCCATCGAGAAGGCCTGAACCTGGGTAAAAACATCGTGTCCCTTGTCTCATGTTACCTTCCGCCTAGACGCACAGTTCGGGACCCCCTACCCGAGATCCGCCGGTTTTGACACCAACAGGAATAAAGAGGACTTGATGCTTTAATGCTATGGTTGGGTTTTACCTTAATGATCTTTAGTAGTTGCGGATGCTTGCTAGAGTTCCAATCATAAGTGCATATGATCCAAGTAGAGAAAGTATGTTAGCGTATGCCTCTCCCTCATATGAAACTGCAACAGTGATTACCGGTCTTGTTAACGATTGCCTAGGACAATTCCGCACACCGATCCACCATTATTCCACACTCGCTATTTATAATATTTAGTAATATATTCTAACTTCACGATAACATCACCTACTTTTATATTTTAGCTCTCCGATATCGTACAAAGTTATCCTCTTCATACCCACAACATAGTTTTATTTCTCGGTGCTAGTTGGAAGCAAACGTTCGGTGTACGTAGAGTCGTATCAGTGCAGATAGGGCTTCAGAGATTATTGATCTTAGCTTTAGCTCCTTGTGGGTTCGACACTCCATACTTATCACTTCCACCTTTGGAAATTGGTACGATGATTCCTTGCACTTGGGGATTATCACTTGGCGGTGGCTGCGTCTCGTGGATCGTGATAATTCTTTCTCCCTGGTTTTTTCTGGAAATATGTGATTTTATAGTATCAGGGGGGTCATTAGCGGGGCCACCAGGTGGGTACAACCCACCTGGGCGCGCCAGGAGAGGGGGCGCACCCTGGTGGGTTGTGCCCAACCAGGGGCCCCTCTCTAGTGGGTCTTGGCTCTAGAAATTCTTATTATTGATGTAAAAAATCCTCACAAAGTTTCATTCCAATTTGAGAACTTTTATTTCTGCACAAAAAAAACACCATGGTAGTTCTGCTGAAAACAACGTCAGTCCGGGGTTAGTTTCATTCAAATCATGCAAATTAGAGTCCAAAACAAGAGGAGAAGTGTGATAAGAAGTAGATACATTGGAGACGTATCATCCAGCCACATATAATATTATCAAAGTAGCGAACACAAATCAAACCAACATGATGAAAGTGACTAGATGAAATTCCCGTGTACCCTCAAGAACGCTTTGCTTATCATAAGAGACCGTTTGGCCCGTCCTTTGCCTCAAAAGGATTGGGCTACCTTGCTGCACTTTTGTTACTACTACCGTTACTTGCTCGTTACAAATTATCTTGCTATCAAACTACTCCGCTACTTACAATTTCAGTACTTGCAGACATTACCTTACTGAAAACTACTTGTCATTTCTTTTTGCTCCTCGTTGGGTTCGACACTCTTACTTATCGAAAAGAGCTACAATTTATCCCCTATACTTGTGGGTTATCAAGGCTATTTTCACGCACCGTTGCCGGGGAGTAAAGCGCCTTTGGTAAGTGGAATTTGGTAAGGAAACATTTATATAGTGTGCTAAAATTTATTGTCACTTGTTATTATGGAAAACAATCCTTTGAGGGGTTTGTTCTGGGTATCTTCACCTCGTCCAGAACCATAATTAGCTACCCCTCAACCTACTGCACCTACTGAAAATATTGAATATGAAATTCCTTTGGGTATGATAGAACAATTACTATCTAATCCTTATGCAGGTTTGTGGAACAAATTTGTGGATTGTTTAAGCTTGCAGGTTTACCCAGGGATGAAGTTATGAAGAAGGTTTTCCCTTTATCTTTGAAGGGAAAAGCATTGGCATGGTATAGGCTATGTGATGATATTGGATCATGGAATTGGAATCGTGTGAAATTGGAGTTCCACCAAAAAAATTATCCTATGCATCTAGTTCAGCGTGATCGGAATTATATATATAATTTTTGGCCTCGTGAAGGAGAAAGTATCGCTCTAGCTTGGGGGAGGCTTAAGTCAATTTTATATTCATGCCCCAATCATGAGCTCTCAAGAGAAATTATTATCCAGAATTTTTATACTCGGCTTTCTCGTAATGATCAAACCATGCTTGATACTTCTTGTGTTGGTTCTTTTATGAAGAAGACTATTGAATTCCGGTGGGATCTTTTGGAAACAATTAAATGCAACTCTGTAGATTGGGAACTCGACGAAGGTAAAGAGTCAGGTATTAAACTTAAGTATGATTGTGTTAAATCTTTTATGGATACTGATGCTTTTCAAAAGTTTGGCACTAAATATGGACTTGACTCTGAGATAGTAGCCTCCTTTTGTGAATCATTTGCTACTCATGTTGAACTCCCTAAGGAGAACTGGTTTAAATATCACCCACCTATTAAAGAAGAAATTAAAGGACCAGTAACAGTTAAAGAACAAAAAATACTTTATAATGTTGATCCAGTTGTTCCTTCTGCTTATATTGAGAAACCACCTTTCCCTGTTAGGATTAAGGAACATGCTAAAGTTTCAACTGTGGTTAACAAAAGCTATATTAGAACACCTAAACTTGATGAACAAATTGAAGTAGAACCTAATATTGCTATGGTTAAAGATCTCTTGGAAGAAGATATGGATGGGCATGTTATTTACTTTTGTGAAGAAGCTGCTAGAATTGCTAAACCTGATAAAAGAGATAAACATAGACTTGTTGTTGGCATGCATGTTATTTCAGTTAAAATAGGACATCAATGTTATCATGGTTTACGTGACATGGGTGCTAGTGTGAGTGCTATTCCTTACACTTTATATGAAGAAATTATGAAAGACATAACACCTGCTGAGATAGAAGAAATAGATGTTACTATTAAAGTTGCTAATAGATACACCTATCACCAGTTGGGATTATTAGAGATGTTGAAGTCTTGTGTGGGAAAATTAAATACCCCACTGATTTTCTTGTTCTTGGTTCCCCACAAGATGACTTTTGTCCCATTATCTTTGGTAGACCTTTCTTGAATACAGTTAATGCTAAGATAGATTGTAAGAAACAAACTGTTGGTGTTAGCTTTGGTGATGAGTCTCATGAGTTTAGTTTTTCCAAGTTTAGTAGAAATCATCATGAAAAATAATTGCCTAGTAAGAATGAATTAATTGGTCTTGCTTCTATTGCTGTTCCACCTACTGATCCTTTAGAACAATATTTGCTAGACCATGAAAATGATTTGCATATGCATGAAAGAAATGAAATAGATAAGGTTTTCTTCGAGCAACATCCTCTGCTTACACACAATTTTCCTATTGAAACTCTAGGAGGTCCTCCTCCACCTAAAGGTGACCTGTGTTTGAATTAAAACAATTGCCAGACACTTTGAAATAAGCTTATCTTGATGAAAATAAAATATATCCTGTTATTATTAGTGCTAACCTTTCAGAACATGAAGAAGAAAGATTATTGAAAGTTCTAAGGAAGCACTGAGCTACTATTGGATATACTCTTGATGATTTAAAGGGCATTAGTCCCACTCTATGTCAGTACAAAATTAATATGGAACCTGATGCTAAACCCGTTGTTGATCACCAATGTTGGTTGAATCCAAAAATGAAGGAAGTGGTAAGAACGGAAATCTTAAAACTTCTGGAAGCAGGTATAATCTATCCTACAGCTGATAGTAGATGGGTTAGTCCTATTCATTGTGTCCCTAAGAAAGGAGGTATAACTGTTGTTCCTAATGATAAGAATGAACTTATTCCACAAAGAATTGTTACATGCTATAGAATGGTAATTGATTACAGAAAATTAAACAAAGCAACTAGAAAAGATCATTACCCTTTGCCTTTTATTGATCAAATGCTTGAAAGATTATCTAAGCACACACACTTTTGCTTCCTAGATGGATACTCTGGCTTTTCACAAATACCTTTTTCTCAACCTCATCAAGAAAAGACCACTTTTACTTGTCCCTTTGGGACTTATGCTTATAGACGTATGCCTTTTGGTTTATGTAATGCACCTGCTACCTTTCAAACATGTATGACTACTATATTCTCTGACTTTTGCGAAAATATTGTTGAGGTTTTCATGGATGACTTTTCTGTTTATGGGAAGTCTTTTGGTGATTGTTTAAGCAATCTTGAGCGAGTTTTGCAGAGATGTGAACAAACAAATCTTGTCTTGAATTGGGAGAAGTGCCACTTTATGGTTAATGAAGGCATTGTCTTGAGTCATAAAATTTCTGAAAGAAGTATTGAAGTGGACCAAGCTAAGGTTGATGCAATTGGGAAAATGCCATGTCCCAAGGACATCAAAGGTATTTGTAGTTTCCTAGGTCATACTGGTTTTTATAGGAGATTTATCAAAGACTTCTATAAAATTTCTAGGCCTCTTACTAATCTTTTGCAAAAGGATATTCCTTTTGTTTTTGATGATGATTGTTTAGAAGCTTTTGAAACACTCAAGAAAGCCTTAATATCTACACCTATTGCTCAACCACCTGATTGGAACTTGCCTTTTGAAATTATGTGTGATGCTAGTGATTATGCTATTGGTGTTGTTCTAGGACAAAGAGTTGATAAGAAATTGAATGTTATTCATTATGCCAGTAAAACTCTAGACAGTGCTCAAAGAAACTATGCTACTACTGAAAAAGAATTCTTAGTAGTGGTGTTTGCTTGTGATAAATTTAGACCTTATATTGTTGGTTCCAAAATAACTGTTCACACAGACCATGTTGCTATTAAATATCTTATGGAAAAGAAAGATGCTAAACCTAGACTTATTCGTTGGGTTCTCTTATTACAAGAATTTGATTTACATATCACTGATAGAAAAGGAGCTGAGAACCCCATAGCCGATAACTTGTCTAGGCTTGAAAATGTGCTTGATGACCCACTACCTATTGATGACAGTTTTCCTGATGAGCAGTTAGCTGCAATAAATGCTGCTAATAGTACTCCTTGGTATGCTGACTATGCTAATTACATTGTTGCTAAATACTTACCACCTAGCTTTACATAGCAGCAAAAGAAAAATTCTTCTATGATTTAAGACATTACTTTTGGGATGACTCACATCTTTATAAAGAAGGAGTAGATGGTATTATGAGACGTTGTCTACCTGAGCATGAACAGGGACAAATCCTATGGAAATGTCACTCCGAGGCTTATGGAGGGCATCATGCTGTTGATGGAACTGCTCACACGGTATTGCAAATCTGGATTTTATTGACCTACTCTCTTCAAGGATACCCGTAAGTTTGTCTCTTCTTGTGATGAATGTCAAACAATAGGTAATATTGGTAAGCGTCAAGAAATGCCTATGAATTACTCACTTGCTGTTGAACCATTTGATGTTTGGAGATTTGATTACATGGGACCTTTTCCTTCCTCTAATGGGTATACACATATTTTGGTCATTGTAGATTATGTTACTAAATGGGTAGAAGCTATTCCAACCAGTATTGCTGATCACAACATCTCTATTAAAATGCTTAAGGAAGTTATTTTCCCAAGGTTTGGAGTCCCTTGATATTTAATGACTGATGGTGGTTCACACTTTATTCATGGTGCTTTCTGTAAGATGCTTGCTAAGTATTATGTTAACCATAGAATTGCATCACCCTATCATCCTCATTCTAGTGGTCAAGTTGAACTTAGCAATAGAGAAATAAAATTTATTTTGCAAAAGACTGTTAATAGGTCCAGGAAGAATTGGTCTAAGAAATTAGATGATGCACTTTGGGCTTATATAACAACATATAAAAATCCTATGGGTACGTCTCCTTATAAAATGGTTTATGGAAAAGCTTGTCACTTGCCTCTTGAGTTAGAACATAAAGCATATTGGGCAGTTAAAGAACTCAACTATGATTTCAAACTTGCTGGTGAAAAGAGGTTATTTGATATAAGCTCTTTAGATGAATGGAGAACCCAAGCTTATGAAAATGCAAAGTTATTCAAAGAAAAAGTTAAAAGATGGCATGATAAAAGAATTCAAAAGCGTGATTTTAAAGTTGGAGAATATGTTCTTTTGTACATCTCTCGCTTTAATTTTTTGCAGGAAATCTCCTCTCGAAATGGGAAGGCCCATACATCATCGAGGAGGTTTACCGGTCTGGAGCCATCAAAATAAATAACTCCGAAGGTACTAACCCGAAGGTTCTCAATGGGCAACGAATAAAGCATTATATCTCAGGTACGCCTATCAATGTCGAAAGTAATATTATCCAAACTTTGACACCGGAAGAGCACTTCCGGAACACTCCAGAATCGTGAAAATAAAGAGCTACATGATATGGTAAGTAAACGGACTCCGAAAATTCTGCAAAAATATTTTTTATTAGTTTTGGAATATTTTAAAATTTTGGAAATAAGGAAACTTCCAGGAAGCATCCCCTGGTGGGCACAAGACACCAGGGCGCGCCCAGGTGGGTTGTGCCCACCGGGGACAACTTCCGTACTCCATTTTTCTTCCATATGCTTGTCCTCCAAGATAAAAAATCTACATATACTTCTCGGACCTGTTAACCACAATATCGCGGAGAAATCGTCCGTTCTCTTTTCTTCCTATTTCCTACGTAGATCTGAAAATATGTCCTCCCAAGACTCTGAGGGTGAGAGCTATGTTGCCGATCTCATCGCAGACCTTAAGTCCTATGGGGGTGAGGGGCAATATAGCTGGACATCCGAGGAAGAAGAAGATGAATCGATTCCTTCCCGGTTCAAGGATGAGAGCATGGAGGCATTATGCAAGAGGATAATAAAACTCGAAATAGATAATTGCGAGTTGATGATGGAGAATTTCACTCTCAGTCAGAAGCTGAAGGAAGCAAAGGACAAAACCCCTATCTTCTCACCACCACCATTACCTTCATCATCACCACCACCATCTTCTTCACCACCCAAGGAGAACTAAGTATCGGGTACGGGCACTCCCCTTGGCTTCCGCCAAGCATGGGGGAGGTGCCCAGGTATCGTATAATCCCACTATCTTTTTGCTTTTACTTATCTTAGTCGATCATTTTCTTTTAGATGAAATAAAGTTTAGTTCGATCCTTTCTTCTTTGAGAGTTTGCTTAGTGATCTATCCTTGTAATCGTGTGCAAGTCATATAATAAATTTAGTTTGAGTTTTTTGCTTTCTTCACTTTCATGTTGAAAATAAAGAAAAGAAATAAAGAAGAAAGAAAAAGAGAAAGGAAGTAAATAAAAGAAAAGGAAATAAATCAATAAGATTATATACTAATCCTATGGTAGGTGATGGAACCACATAAGGAAAAGTATAAGTAGAAAATTTTCTTAGAGATTGGCAAACATAGCATTACTGAATGATGCAACTCATTAAAGAATTGATAAGGGAAGAGAAGATTCACACATAGATATACTATCCTAGAAATCTTTTGTGATTGTGAGCCCTCATCAAAATATTATATGCCAAACTTGTTGACGTTGGACAAGGAAGACAACTTAATGGTTTGTGTTTGTTTATATTCACATAGAAGTTATATTGTCATAGATCCATTAACATGTGGTGCTTGCCCCTATCTTTGCTAGCCAAAAACTCTGCACTAAGTAGAGATACTACTTGTGCATCCAAAAACCCTTAAACCCAAATCTTTTTCAAGTGTCCACCATACCTACCTAGGTATTGAGCAAGATCCCTCAAGTAAGTTGTCATCGGTGCAAAAAGGCAATAAAAATTGCTTCTAAAAGTGTGAGATCATTTAGTGTAAGAGAAAATTGAGCATTGTACGAACTAGGATGACAAAGAATAAAAGTGACAGACTGCATAATAAAGGTTGTCATCTTAAGGGGCAATACAACGCGACGTTCTCTTGCACTAAGGGATTGAGCATACAAACAAATAAGCGCATGGCAACCTCTGCTTCCCTCTACGAAGGGCCTATCCTTTATTTTTATGCACTTACTTTTATGCAAAGAGTCAAAGTTTTCCTTCTATTCCTTCTATTCTTCTCCTTTGGCAAGCATCATGTGGTGAGGAAAGATCTAGGCACATATATCCAGTTGAATATAGATGGCATGGGTTATTATTGTTGACATCACCCTTGAGGTGAGTATGTTGGGAGGCAAAACTATAAGCCCCTATCTTTCTATGTGTCCGGTTGAAATGTTTTGCTCATGGGTACGAGGTGAGTGTGAGAAATCATAGAAGACTATATGATGGTTGAGTATGTGGACTTGCCTAAAGGCTCTGATACGTGACCCTTCCTGAAAAGATGATGAATTGTAGTTGCAAAGTTGATTGAGAACATAGTTTGTCGGTTTCTAATAGAGTTTTTGCTTTATACTTCGATTGTGTGATGAACTATTACTTATTCATGAGAAGTATATGATAAAAAAATTATGATAAAAGTCCTATGTTTAACTTTGTTGCAGTTATAATAATCAACATGATGCTTCTATGTCCGTATTTTGTTTTTATAGACACCTTTCTCTCAAAGCATGTCAACATGTTTTTCGATTTCGGTTTTAACTTGAGAACAAGTGAGGTCTAAGCTTGGGGGAGTTGATACGTTTATTTTGCATCATGTTTTACTACTGTTATTTATAATATTTTTATCCATAATAATGCTTTTTTGGAGTAATTCTAATGCCTTTTCTCTCATAATTTGCAAGGAACACACCAAGAGGGAGAATTCCGGCAGCTGGAAATCTGGACCTGGAAAAGCTATGTCATGCCACCTATTCTGCACAACTCCGAATGAGTTGAAACTTTATGGAGATTTTTATAGATTATTTGAGAAATACTGGAGCCAATAAACACCAGAGCGGGGCCACCATGTGGGCACAACCCACCTGGGCGCGCCAGGCCCCCCAGGCGCGCCCAAGTGGATTGTGGCCTCCTTGGCCCACCTCCGGTGCCCATCTTCTGGTATATAAGTCGTTTTGACCTAGAAAAAATAAGGAGGAGACTTTTGGGATGAGGAGCCGCCGTCTCGAGGCGGAACTTGGGCAGGAGCACTTTTGCCCTCCGGTGGAGCGATTCCGCCGGGAGAACTTCCCTCTCGGAAGGGGAAATCATCGTCATCATCATCACCAACAATTCTCCCATCTTGGGGAGGGCAATCTTCAACAGCACCATCTCCTCTCAAACCCTAGTTAATCTCTTGTATTCAATCTTGTTACCCGAACTATAGGTTGGTGCTTGTGGGTGACTAGTAGTGTTGATTACATCTTGTAGTTGATTACTATATGGTTTATTTCGTGGAATATTATAAGTTCAGATCCATTATGCCATTTAATACTCCTCTGGTCATGAGCATGTTTATCATTTGTGAGTAGTTACTTTTGTTCTTGAGGTCACGGGAGAAATCATGTTGCAAGTAATCATGTGAACTTGATATGTGTTCGATATTTTGGTAGTATGTATGTTGTTATTCCCTTAGTGGTGTCATGTGAACGTCGACTACATGAAACTTCACCATGTTTGGGCCTAAGGGAATGCATTGTGGAGTAGCAATTAGATGGTGGGTTGCGAGAGTGAAAGAAGCTTAAACCCCAGTTTATGCGCTATTTCGTAAGGGATCGATTGGATCCAAAAGTTTAATGCTATGGTTAGAATTTATTCTTAATACTAGTGTCGTAGTTGCAGATGCTTCCGGGAGGGTTAATCATAAGTATGAGGTTTGTTAAAGTAACAACAACACCTAAGCACGGGTCCACCCACATATCAAATTATCAAAGTAGCGAACACAAATCAAACCAACATGATGAAAGTGACTAGATGAAATTCCCGTGTACCCTCAAGAACGTTTTGCTTATCATAAGAGACCATTTTGGCCCGTCCTTTGCCTCAAAAGGATTGGGCTACCTTGCTGCACATTTTTTACTACTACCGTTACTTGCTTGTTACAAATTATCTTGCTATCAAACTACTCCGCTACTTACAATTTTAGCACTTGCGGACATTACCTAACTGAATACTACTTGTCATTTCCTTATGCTCCTTGTTGGATTCGACACTCTTACTTATCGCAAAGAGCTACAATTGATCCCCTATACTTGTGGTTCATCAATGTCTTGTTTATCTTGTTAGCTTGTAATGTTCATGTCTTGTTTATCTTGTTAGCTTGTAATGTTCGTGGTTTGTTTTGTTTATCTTGTTAGCTTATTGTGTTTTCTTTCTCTTTGTTTGCTCGAGGTTGCAACGGTGAGCTGTAATATTGGCCGATTGATGACTCCATCAGTTCAAAGTTGGGCTCTTCTCAAGCCTTCGTTTTAAAACAACAATAATAATAAGGACTTGTGCAATACAAGGTGCTTAAGGGAAGTGCTTAAAGGAATAAGCCGAATTTTTTAAGCATAGTTGTTTATTTGTGGAGAGTGGACGCTTAATTATAGGCACCCCTCTTGTATATAGTTTTTGAGTTGGAGGCACCCTTCTGTATTTTGTTTTTGAGTTGGAGGCACCCCTTCTATAGAGATAAGCATTGGTGCTTAAGAAAAGATTATTTGTTGTACGTAGAGTTTTGGTGCCTTTCCGTAGTTCCCATAATGTCTTTCTTGTTTGCTTTTGTTCATATTTCCGAGTTTTGTATCTCTTGCAATTACATTTTAATAGCGCAACACCAATATAATAAAAAAATATTATTGCCTCTAGGGCATATTTCCTTCAGTCACAAGGCCCTTCTCAAGTTGCTCTTTCAACTTAGCATTTTCCTCCACAAGATGCACATGCTCGCAACCAGGGTTAGTAGCATGGGCATTATCAATTAGAATGAAAGGAGGGCAAGTGGAAATCTCCTTGGTTAGTTTCACTTGGAGTTGATTATGAGACACCTTGAGAGAAGCATGAGCACCCGTCAAGACCTTGTGAGCCTTGTCAAGGTCATGAGACTCCTAGATGAGATCACTAACATGACGAGGAGTCTCGAAATGGTCGAGAGGTAAAGATTCATATATTGGACAATGATATTCGGAAACCGGAAGTGTTCCGGGTACATATCGGGTCACTGAAAGGGGTTCCGGGCATCCCCGCGGCAACTACATGGGCCTAATGGGCCAAGAAGGGGACACACTAGCCCCTAGGGGGCTGGTGCGCCCCACGTAGGCCAAATAAGGGGGGAAGGAAAGAGGGGAAGAGAGAAAGGAAGGGGGGCAATTCGGCCTCCCCCTTCCTTCTCTCCTCCCTCCTCCTTCCTTCCCCCTTATATATATATATATATATATATATATATATATATATATATATATATATATATATATATATATATATATATATATATATATATGAGGGGGGCACCGCTAGAACACACATTAATAGTTGTTAGCCATGTGCTGCGCCCCCCTCCACAGTTTACGCCTCCGGTCATATTCACGTAGTGCTTAGGCGAAGCCCTGCACGGATTACTTCATCATCACCGTCACCACGCCGTCGTGCTGACGGAACTCTCCCTCGACACTTTGCTGGATCAAGAGTTCGAAGGACGTCATCTAGCTGAACGTGTGTAGAACTCGGAGGTGCCATACATTCGGTGCCTGGTTGGTCGGAACGAGAAGAAGTTCGACTACATCAACTGCATTGTCAAACGCTTCCGCTTTCGGTCTACGAGGGTACGTGGACACACTCTCCCCCTCTCGTTGCTATGCTTCTCCTAGATAGATCTTGCGCGAGCATAGGAATTTTTTTGAAATTGCATGCTACGTTTCCCAACATCAATCTCCACAACTTGATTGGAGGCTCCCAAAGATACCACGGAGCTTCACCATAATGGAATGTGGCTACGAGTTGACCTCAACCGTCTAGGGTGCTCAAACACCCAAGAGTAACAAGATCCGCAAGGGATTAGTGGGGGAATCAAATATCTCTTGGTGGAAGTGTAGATCCGGGCCTTCTCAACCAATCCCTAGAAAATCAACAAGTTTGATTGTCTAGGGAAAGAGATCGGGCGAAAATGAGATTTGGAGCAACAATGGAGTTTAGGGGAGGAAGAGGTAAGTCTTCCTGGGGAAGAAGACCCCCTTTTATAGTGGGGGGGAGGACAAATCCAAGCGTTATGCATCTCTCAGCCCGCAGGCAAAGCGGTGCTACCACTCCCTGAAGGATGCACATGAGACAAGGGGAAACAGGGGGAAAAACTGAGAGCTGGGCGGCGGTAGCCGCGGTAGTAGGAGCGGTACTACCGCTGCTACAACCGCCCAAATTCTAGGGACGAATGAGTAGCACGGTAGTAACCCGGAGGCACCACCGTAGAACTCGACACGAAAAATTGGGGTCCCAGCCACGCGCGGTAGTGAGAACAGTGGTTACAGCGGTACTACCGCCTATAGGCGGTACTACTGCTGCAGCCAACGGTACTACCGCTTGTGGTTCTTCTCCCCTACTTCGAAGCAAACTGAGGACAACTCCAAAGATGCGGAAGTGGATGATGGGTGCAAGAAAAATGTGTATATGTTGATTCTACCCAAACCATTCCAACGCGGACCCCCTTTTGATAGTACAATTTTCCCTACGACTCAAGTCCACCACAAAAGAAACGCGGGAAAGAAAATCGACTTCTCTTGAAACTCCGAGGGGCACAAATAATCTTGTGCTATATGCTTGATATTCTGAAAAACTCAGTGCGCATGATTAGTCCGCAAATATGTTGTCATCAATCACCAAAACGACTTAGTGAGAAATATGCCCTTACAATCGTGTGAAATATTAATATTTTAATTAATAATAGGTGAACCAAAATAAAAAAATACATTTAACTTATTATATTTGATTATTTATAGTTTTAAAATTGTTACTGAATATAAGTACAATAATGAATGAAAGATATTTCGCATGCATGGTTGCATGTGGTGGTGGGTCATTTCCCATGCATGATTGCATGTATTTTTAGCATCAGTAGAGACA
Source organism: Aegilops umbellulata (assembly GCA_032464435.1). Classification (NCBI taxonomy): domain Eukaryota; kingdom Viridiplantae; phylum Streptophyta; class Magnoliopsida; order Poales; family Poaceae; genus Aegilops; species Aegilops umbellulata. The sequence continues at coordinate 483,427,596 of CP136055.1, forward strand.
CAAGCGCTCATATACACGTGTATACACTCACCCCTATGAACGTACACACGCACACCCTACCCCTATGAGCACCTCTGAAAGACTGAGCCGGCATATCATCTTGAGATTTAGAAGTCACCGTAGGCGCCTCGTCGTCGACGGGAACGTCTCCTCCCACTGAATGTGCATCGCCGGAAATCTTGTAATAAATTCAGGAATTAATGCGAGCACCAGGATTTGAACCCTGGTGGGTTGGGGATACCACAGTCCCTCTAACCACCCTGGTTGCATGTTAAGAGGACCTTATAAATAAGTTCGTGATGATGATTCTCTTTGGTACATATGATATTAGGCTATAGTATGGGTTGCAAAAGTGATGAAGATGGCTTTGACTCTTGCGATGATGTTGGAGCGGCAGGTCCTGGATGCCGCAACATTATGGTGTAGTTGCCTAGTTTGATCTTCCTTGTTTTTGTGGATGAGTTGCTTTGTTTTTCCATAATAGGCTATGACTTTAAGTTATGTATTATGTTTCAGCGGTTTTAGGTTTTCTCCCCACAATAAGTGTTTTGACGACGAGCATTTGCATTTGTTTCCTACGAGTATCCCAACTCGCTTCTCTCTCTTATCCATCGTCCATTTGTTGTTTGTGTAAGATTGGATATTTCAGTATGCAAGTATTAGAAACTAATACGTCCATTTGGCATAAAATTATCTACTGTTATTTACATAATTCAATGTTATATTCTATAATATGATGCAATTCTAATGCCATTTCTGTCTTAAATTGCAAGATATATCAAAGGAGGGAGATTGCCGACAATTGAAAATCTGACCTGAAAAAGTGACCGCAGACATAACAATTCTCCGGAGCTTAAATTGATGTGAAATTCTTTAGAGAATTATTTTGGAATATATTAAAAATACTAGAGAAAAAATATGCTAGAGGGGCCCCACCAGGTGGCCGCGCCACTTGGCCATGTGGGGCACTGGTGGTTCCCCTTCCGACATCCTTCTCCTATATGAGAAGACTTTCGGGACCAGCCGCCGCCGTCTTGAGGCAGAAACAGAGGTGGAGATCTTTTGCTCTTTAGCAGAGTGATTCTGCCGGAGAAACTTCCCTTCAGGAGGGGGAAAAATAAAAGCCATCCTCATCACCAACGTTTCTCTCATCATGGGAGGCCTCAGCTTCAACAACATCTTCACTAACACCATCTCATCTATAAACTCTAGTTTCTCTTTTATGTTCAATCTTTATATCAGACCTCAGATTGGTACATGAGGTACTAGTAGTGTTGATTACATCTTATAGCTGATGCTACTTTGTTTACTTGGTGGAAGATCGTTATGTTCAAATTATTGATTGCGAATTTATTCACACTGAACATTTAGCACATCCGTCCAGAAAAGGAAAATCGCACATATAACATATTCCAATGTTTCGAAACTGGTAAACATATAGTAGTTTGGCTCTTCGTAAGAAAAAACGAGAACATGAGAATAAAGAAACATGAAAAGGAGAACAAGGCCGGAAAAAACCTCTATAAAATCAAACGGTGCAACGCCGTTGATGTGAATGGAATCCCCAAGGATGCAGTCCCATATGAAGAGCGATTCCAAATGTAAAGTATACCCTCCGTTTCTAAATATAAGTTTTTGTAGAGATTTTACTATAGACAAATGTTGAGGATATCGCTTATCGTTATCGTCTCGGTCAACTGGGGATTAGAGATTAATCGGAAATCGGCCGATTAATCGATTTTATCGGTCGACTATTAATCGGCCACTTTTTACAAATCTCAGGCTCCCAACATTAAAATATGTTATATTCAACACCAAAATAATATCGGAGAGAAGTGTTACCTTGATTCCTAGCCATTGAATCCTCGTATAATGACAAACAAAATAGGACAACAATACATATAGCATAACAAGGTCCACAAAACGCAAATAAGCATAGTTTTTGCAAACATAGTGTTATGAATAGTCCCGATTTATCGGTAGATTCCCAATAAATCGCTTATTATAGTAATAAATCAGTCCAAACGATAAATGGTGAAGATAAGGCATAATCTTATCGGTCACCACAAAAGTAGCGAGAAATCAGATGATAAATCGTTGAATCGAAAGATTTTTTGAACAATGCTATAGACCACATAAGAATGTATATAGATGCATTTTAGAGTGTAGATTCACTCATTTTGCTTTGTATGTAGTAGTTCATAGTGAAATCTCTCCAAAGACTTATATTTAGAAATGGAGGGAGTACATCGTAAAGTACAGATGACGATCGAACTAGTCGAGCTATGCTAAAGATCACAAATCAAAACTGTTAGAATATATTGTATGTATATACGGTTGTGTATATAAAACCGTATATACTCTTGGTGTTGCGTGCGTGATCATCTTGTAAACTGGTAGTTAGGTTTAAGCTTCGATCCTTATCTGTAGAATAGCTAACTTGGGGATCAAGCCTAACCAACTACCGAATCTTGTAAACCCTAGCCTATGGCTATATATAACACGCAACGCGTCCCTGCTAGGCATACGCTTCAAGCCATCTTTCATGGTATTCAGAGCCTATCTCCTCTAAAAGCACATCTCTTGTAGCCATGGCCTCCTCAATGTCGCGACCCGACCTCAGATGGTCAAGTCTCTGTGCTCCGGTGTCATCCCTGGATCAGTAATGCTGACACCACACAGTACTTCAAAGGATTTATAGCAGAGTAGCAATCACACACTTATTACATCAGTGTATCAAAGAGAACTTATTACAATAAATATGGCTTAAGGCCATCTAATAACGATAACAGCGGAAGACTTGGAAGATAAGTGAGTCCATCAACTCCAACGGCATCACTGAGTATAGAACCACGACCTAAAAGCACTTTACTCGTCGTCTGAAAAGTCTGCAACATGAAAGTTGCAGCCCGAAAACGGGTCAGCACATGGAATATGCTGGCAATGTAACACATAGAGAATAATGAATGATAAGCCTATACTACATGCATATATGGCTGGTGGAAAAACTCTATGGTTACAGTTTTGCGTAGAGCCAATTTTTCCCTACTGCAAAGGAATAGATTTTATTTAACTATCATGGTGGTTGTTAAACATTGAGAATGGTTGACAGCATCCTCAATCCCAATTAAAAGTAATCATCAATAACCCAACAATATTAATTTAGAAGTAACATGATGAGATTCACATTATATTCAAGTACTAGATACTCAAGATGTCCATAACCAGGGACACGACTAATCATGATTAGTTTCTACACTCTGCAGAGGTTTGCGCACTTTTCCCCACAAGACTCGATCGCCTCCGTTTGGTTTCTCGCACTACATGGTGTTTGAGAAACAGATGACCGAGACATAGTCTTTCAGAAGCGCTAGCACCTTACGTTTGGGTAGACCGGTACACCTACTTTCCCCTACATCTGCTAGTCTACCCTGTAAGAGTTCGCACGACTTAATCAACTATGCCAGAGCCCATAATGGCTTGTGGCTGCACACGAAAGTTACTAGCATGAATGATCTTATGATCCCTTTGAGCCTGGGTGGCGATCCAAAGAAAAACAGGCAAGTCCTGATAGAAACCAGGCACCTCAATCCACCCAGATGTGTGTTTAAGTTGCCACCTTAGATAAAACCATTAATTAACATAACTCACATCTGTCATGGATATCACTCACCCAATCCACGTCTACTAGCATAGCATAGCATAATAAGCGAACGTAGAAGTAACTCCCAAAGGTTTCATAAGTAAAACAGGTAATAGGTACTACCTCGACTACTTCCCATCCCACAATTTAATTAGATCCTAATCATGCAATGTGTGAGGATTGGTCTAATGCAATAAAAACTGGGCAATGAGAAGGTATGATCAAAGTGTTACTTGCCTTGCTGAGGATCTGCGAAACCTAGAGCTTCGAAATAACAGGCGGCGCACTCCGGGTGATCTAGCGCAGACAAACAACAAGCATTCAATAAGTACTCATCTAATGCACAGGTAAAACTCGAACAAGAGATCGAACCAGAAAGTTCAACTTAAGAACTCCGGTTGCAAAGAGAAAACGAACCGAACAAAGTAACGGAAAACAAACGGTGGAAGAAAACAACTCGGTTCTAGCAATTTGAAACTAGGTTAAATTTTACAGTAGCAAAAACTTGTTTAAGTTGATTAGTCAGAACGGCGGTTTCGAAATGAAACTCCAGGCGCTTGAATCACCTGATTCCGATAAACGAGCGAGAAGATAAACTAGAAAGAAGATCGGATCTGAAATCGCGATCCGAAATTCGCGGAATAAATCCGACGAAAAAGAAAATGACGAACGGTTAAACGAACGGACGTTCGTTAACCGAAACTAACCGGTGATCACGTTCGTTAAGACGAACGGTCCGGCGAACGCTCGCAAAACAATTAAACCAAAAAAAACAAAAAAACGATCTAGGATTTAAAAAAAAACCGAAACATCGAAACGAAAATAAACCGAAACGGTTTTTGAAGAAAAACCGAACCGAGGGGAGGGTGGCGCGGCGCGGCGGCTACCTCGGCGGCGAGGGGCTCCGGCGGGGCGGCGGGGTTGCGCGGGGCGAGGCGCGGGGCAGCGGCGCTGGCGGCGGCGGCGGTGGTGTGGGGAGGAGAGAGGGGGCTGGGTATAAATAGGAGGGGGGGTTGCTTGGGGGAGGGGGCAAGGCAAGGGGGGGCGGCGGCGGCGCGGAGTCCGAGTAGGACTCGGCGGGCGGCGGCGGCGGCTGCGCGCGGCGTGCGCGCGAGGGGAGGGGCGCGGTGCGGGCCGGCTCGGCTGGGCCCTTGGCCCAGTCGGGCACTGCGCATTTTTTTATATATAAATACGCGCACAGAAAAACAAATAAAAGAAAATCTAAACGAACTCCAAAATCCCGAAGTTAATTTTTCCCGACTCCTAAAAATGAGTCGAACAGAATGAACTTTTACTCGGGGCCTAAATGCAATATTTTAAAAACACGCATTTTTTCCTAATCCAAATAAAATGCAAATAAACTCCGAAAAATCCAAAATTTGATTTATTTATTAAATCTTCATTTTTCCTAAATTTGGGAAAGTCATATTATTCCTCTCTCATGTTTTTGTTATTGGAAAACAATTGAAGATGAAATAAATAAAATCAAATGATCCTCTTTTCAAAATTTGAGAGAACTCAAATATAAAAATAACGAAATCTCCAACTCTCTCCGAGGGTCCTTGAGTTGCGTGAAATTTCTAGGATCAACCAAAATGCAAGAAAATATGATATGCATGATGACCTAATGTATAACATTCCAAATTGAAAATTTGGGATGTTACAAACCTACCCCCCTTAAGATGAATCTCGTCCTCGAGATTCGGGTTGGCTAGAAAATAGGTGAGGGTGGTCCTTGAGCAAATCTTCTTCTCTCTCCCAGGTGGCTTCATCCTCTGAATGGTGGTTCCACTGAACTTTGCAAAACTTGACAACCTTGCTACGGGTAACTCTGCTGGCATATTCGAGAATCTTGACTCGCTTCTCTTCATACGTTAAGTCATCCTTCAACTGAATCGCTTCAAGCGGCACAGTATCTCTTAGAGGTACCTCCGCCATCTCGGCGTGACATTTCTTCAGCTGAGAAACATGGAATACATCATGAACTCCTGACAGTCCCTCTGGTAATTCCAACTTATAAGCGACTTCTCCCATACGTTGCAAGATCTTATACGGTCCAACGAAACGCGGTGCTAACTTTCCCTTAACTCCAAAGCGCTTAACTCCTCGAAGTGGGGATACTCGAAGATAAACCCTGTCTCCGGTTTCGTAAACTGTCTCCTTGCGTTTAGAATCTGCGTAGCTCTTCTGCCTGGATTGGGCTACCTTGAGCCTATCGCGAATCAACTTAACTTTCTGTTCAGACTCCTTAATCAGATCTGGTCCAAAGAACTGACGGTCTCCAACTTCGTCCCATGACAACGGTGTCCTGCACCTCCTTCCGTATAAGGCTTCGAAAGGTGCCATCTTCAGACTGGTTTGGTAACTGTTGTTATAAGAAAACTCCGCATATGGCAAGTTATTGTCCCAACTAGATCCATAATCTAGTACACAGGCTCTCAACATATCTTCCAAAATCTGATTGACTCTCTCAGTCTGTCCATCCGTCTGTGGGTGAAAAGCCGTGCTGAAATCTAGTCTGGTTCCTAAAGTTTCATGCAACTGATTCCAAAACTTTGAGGTAAATTGGGTTCCTCTATCAGATACGATACTCCTCGGAACTCCATGCAAACAAATGATCCTGGTCATGTATATCTTTGCCAACTTAGCACTGGTGTAAGTGGTCTTAACTTGGATGAAATGTGCTACCTTCGTCAAACGATCAACTACTACCCATATCGAGTCATAGCCTGCCTTCATCCTGGGTAGTCCTGTGATAAAATCCATGCCTATCTTATCCCACTTCCATTCGGGTATCGGCAATGGTTGTAACAATCCGGCTGGCTTCTGATGTTCTGCCTTCACTCTATGACACACATCACAAACTGCTACATATGCTGCAATATCCTTCTTCATTCCGGTCCACCAGAATGTTTCCTTCAAATCCAAATACATCTTGGTATTTCCTGGGTGAATCGAATAGGGTGAATCATGTGCCTCTTGTAGAATCAACTTCCTGATCTCTGGGTCGTTGGGCACATAAACACGGTCCTCAAACCATAAGGTATCGTGCTCATCCTCACGAAATCCCTTTGCTTTTCCTTCGCTCATTCTCTCTTTTATAGCAGCAATCTCCTTGTCAGTTTTCTGAGCTTCTCTGATTTTATCCATCAAGGTAGATTGAATTTCCAATGCTGCTTCATAGCCTTTTGGAACTATTTCCAAACATAGCTCACGAAGATTTTCTGCTAACTCCCTTGGTATTTCTTCCGTCATTAGTGTATTGACATGGCTCTTACGGCTCAATGCGTCAGCTACTACATTAGCCTTTCCTGGATGGTAATGCAATCTCATATCATAATCCTTGATGAGCTCCAACCATCTCCTTTGTCTGAAGTTCAACTCCTTCTGCGTGAAAATATACTTCAAACTCTTGTGATCCGTATATACTTCACAATGATTTCCAATGAGGAAATGTCTCCACGTCTTCAATGCATGCACTACGGCTGCTAACTCCAAATCATGCGTAGCATAATTTAATTCATGAGGTTTCAGTTGTCGTGAGGCATACGAAACAACTCTTCCTTCCTGCATAAGCACTGCTCCAAGTCCTCGACGTGAAGCGTCGCAATACACCTCATAATCCTTGGTCTGATCTGGCAGAATCAAAACTGGTGAGGAAACCAATCGTTTCTTCAACTCCTGAAAACTGGCCTCACATTCCTCAGTCCAATTGAACTTGGTATCCTTCTTCAACAACTCCGTCATAGGCTTTGCAATCTTTGAGAAATTCTCAATGAATCTCCGGTAGTACCCTGCGAGTCCAAGAAAACTCCGGATCTCTCCAACTGCCGTTGGTGCTTCCCATTCGGTTACGGTCTCAACCTTTGTGGGGTCAACTGCTATCCCTTCTCTGGATATAACATGTCCTAGAAATCCAACTTCCTTTAACCAAAATTCACATTTGCTGAATTTGGCATATAACTGGTGTTCCCTTAGTTTCTCCAAAACCAAACGCAAATGTTCCTTATGCTCTTCTTCATTCTTTGAGAAAATCAGAATGTCATCAATGAACACTATGACGAACTTATCCAAAAACTCCATAAATACCTTGTTCATCAGGTTCATAAAATAGGCAGGTGCATTAGTCAGTCCAAATGACATAACGGTATACTCATACAATCCGTATCTCGTGGTAAAAGTTGTCTTGGGTATGTCCTGCTCTCGAATTTTCAATTGATGGTACCCTGATCGCAAATCGATCTTGGAGAACACTTTAGCTCCTTGCAAACGATCAAGCAGATCATTTATCATTGGCAGTGGGTACTTGTTCTTGATGGTTACTTCATTCAATCCACGGTAATCAACAACCATCCTTAATGATCCATCCTTCTTCTCCACTAGAAGTACGGGTGATCCCCAAGGCGAAGAACTTGGGAGAATGTAACCTTTATCCAATAACTCCTTAATCTGCTTCTTAATTTCCACCAAATCTTGTGCTGGCATCCTGTACGGTCTCTTCGATATTGGCCCAGTGCCTGGCAAAAGCTCAATCAAAAACTCAATGTCTCTATCCGGTGGCATGCCTGGCAATTCCGCAGGAAATACATCAGGAAAATCCTTTACCACTGGTACTTCCTCCTGGACAACTCCTGATAAAGAATTTACTTGTGTCCTGTTTAGCACATGTCGAGATACATACTTGATCCTTCTTCCTTCGGGCGTTGTAAGCAAAATTGTCTTACTGGCGCAATCGATGTTTCCTTCATACATCGACAACCAATCCATACCGAGAATTACATCCAAACCTTGAGATTCCAGAATGATTAAATCCGTTGGGAAAACATGCCTTCCTATACTTAATGGCACTTGAAAACATCCTTGTCTGGCCATGTACTCTGCTCCTGTCGAGCTTACTAGCATAGGTGTTTTAAGAATCTTAGTGGGCAGGCTATACTTTTCCACAAATCCCCTTGATATGTATGAATGCGATGCACCAGTATCAAAAAGAATGAGTGCAGTAAATGACTTAACCAAAAACTTACCGATTACTGCATCAGGCTGAGCTTCAACCTCCTCCACGCTAACGTGGTTCACCTGTCCCCTGTTGAAAGGGTTCGGCTTCTTTCCAGAGGTTCCATTGCCATTCTGGCCATCAGGACATTCATTGGCGTAATGTCCGGTCTTGGAACACTTGAAACAGGTGACTTGACTCAGATCTCTCTTGGCTGGGGTGGATGGGGTGGTACGGTTCTGGCCGTTGCTTCCTCCATTCCCATTACCATTCTTGTGGCCATTATGGTTGTGCGAACTACCTCCTCCATGGGTATGCTGAAACTGAACTCCCGGTTTAGGGGTAAAACGGGGCTTCTGCTGGGCTCCAGAGTTATACTTCCCCTGTCCATACTTCCTCTTGCGGTTCTCAATCTGCTGCTTCCCTTCAATCATGATGGCACGATCTACCAACTCCTAGTAGTTGTTGAAACTTGCTACCATCAACTGCATGCTTAGCTCATCATTCAGTCCTTCTAAAAACTTCTCCTGCTTAACTGCATCCGTAGCAACGTCATCTGGGGAATAACGTGCTAACTTGCTGAAGTCGTCAACGTACTGGCCAACTGTCCTTCCTCCTTGGCGTAAGTTGCGAAACTCACGCTTCTTCAGGGCCATAGCTCCTGCTGAAACATGGGCAGTGCGGAAAGCTTGCTGAAACTGACCCCATGTGACAGTGTCAACTGGGTAAGTGGCTGTGAAATTCTCCCACCATGCTGCCGCGTGTCCGTCAAGCTGATGTGCGGCAAACTTCACCTTCTCAACATCTGTGCATCCTGCAGTGGTCAACTCCCTTCCTGTCTTGCGGAGCCAATCGTCTGCTACTATTGGCTCGGTGCTACTGGAAAACACCGGCGGATTCAGCCTAAGGAAACGGGTTAGGTGATCAACAGGTGGCGGCGGCGGAGGGTTGTTGTTGTTGTTCTGCTGATTCTGGACTAACAACTGCATCAATTGGTTCTGCTGCTGGATCAACTGAGTGAGCTCCGGTGGGAATCCATTGTCACGTCTCGGAGGCATCTGAGGGTTTTAGAAAAGATGAGAATTAAGAATAGAGTGGGGTCTAAAGAGAAAACACTACCCAAATGCACATGAGACAAATGCACACAAATTCACTTCATTCAATTCAAACAAGGGCATACAAACGGTCTAGAACTATCGCAAAAGTGCTCGAACTATAATGTATACATGGGGGAAAATACTACTAATATTTGGTGGTCATCTAGAAATTTGAATCGGTGGAAGACTCCATGATGTCTGCTCCAGCTTCGTCTTCAAAGTCGGGTTCACTTGGATCCGAATCGGTGTCGTCGATGATGATGTAGTTGTCCGGACATGCGACGTACTTGTCTTCCTTCTTGGATGCTAATTTCCCCTTGAGTTCTTCAATCTCCTGCTTAAGATCGACATTGTGCCTTGCTAGAGCTACGATCTCGTCCATGTAGTCCTTGCGTGTACCTTTCAGTTCTCCTTCTAGCTCGATGATCCTTGCCTTCGCATTCTTCAACTCTATCATATCATTGCACATCTGGTTCTCTTGGCGTCGAATGTGCTAGTTTAACTCCTGGATGAAAGCTGCAATGGATCTATCCTTCTTGGTGCTGACTATCTCCCATTGTTCATCTCGGCGTCCGCAAATCTGGTAGATAGTGTCCTTGAGGTCTTCTTGATAAACTTCTCCAATGCATCCCATGGTGATATGAGCTGCCATGCTCTTTCCCAGACTCCAGGTTGGTGCACTGAAAACACTATCTATGGGCTTCGTGATTGGCGCGAATGTCCTTCCCGGAACGTGAGCTTGAATCTTCCAGCACTCCTCTTCAGGCAGAGTGGCGTTGAAAGTCCCGGTGAAGCTTGGTAGTCCAATGTTCAGGTACTTGGTGACTTCCTTCAAGTGAAATCCAAAAGGTGTGCCTTCATCCGGTTGGGCGTACTTGATCTTCGCGTCCGTCATCCTAAAAGAGTAGAAAAGATGAGGAGTTGGAAAATGAGAGGAGAATAGTGATCTATAGCTTTAACTTAGTGGTCGTGTCCTACAGTCAGCGTGTGCTCTGATACCATCTCTGTAGCGACCCGACCTCAGATGGTCAAGTCTCTGTGCTTCGGTGTCATCCCTGGATCAGTAATGCTGACACCACACAGTACTTCGAAGGATTTATAGCAGAGTAGCAATCACACACTTATTACATCGGTGTCTCAAAGATAACTTATTACAATAAATATGGCTTAAGGCCATCTAATAACGATAACAGCGGAAGACTTGGAAGATAAGTGAGTCCATCAACTCCAACGGCATCACTGAGTATAGAACCACGACCTAAAAGCACCTTACTCGTCGTCTGAAAAGTCTGCAACATGAAAGTTGCAGCCCGAAAACGGGTCAGCACATGGTGTTGGAAATATGCCCTAGAGGCAATAATAAATAGGTTATTATTATATTTCCTTGTTCATGATAATCATTTATTATCCATGCTAGAATTGTATTGATAGGAAACTCAGATACATGTGTGGATGCATAGACAACACCATGTCCCTAGTAAGCCTCTAGTTGACTAGCTCGTTGATCAATAGATGGTTACGGTTTCCTGACCATGGACATTGGATGTCATTGATAACGGGATCACATCATTAGAAGAATGATGTGATGGACAAGACCCAATCCTAAGCCTAGCACAAGATCGTGTAGTTCGTATGCTAAAGCTTTTCTAATGTCAAGTATCATTTCCTTAGACCATGAGATTGTGCAACTCCCGGATACCGTAGGAATACTTTGGGTGTGCCAAACGTCACAACGTAACTGGGTGGCTATAAAGGTGCACTACGGGTATCTCCGAAAGTGTCTGTTGGGTTGGCACGAATCGAGACTGGGATTTGTCACTCCGTGTGACGGAGAGGTATCTCTGGGCCCACTCGGTAGGACATCATCATAATGTGCACAATGTGATCAAGGAGTTGATCACGGGATGATGTGCTACGGAACGATTAAAAAGAGACTTGCCGGTAACGAGATTGAACAAGGTATCGAGATACCGACGATCGAATCTCGGGCAAGTACTATACCGCTAGACAAAGGGAATTGTATACGGGATTGATCGAATCCTCGACATCGTGGTTCATCCGATGAGATCATCATGGAACATGTGGGAACCAACATGGGTATCCTGATCCTGCTGTTGGTTATTGACCGGAGAACTTCTCGGTCATGTCTGCATGTCTCCCGAACCCGTAGGGTCTACACACTTAAGGTTCGATGACGCTAGGGTTATAAAGGAAGTTTGTATGTGGTTACCGAATGTTGTTCGGAGTCCCGGATGAGATCCCGGACGTCACGAGGAGTTCCGGAATGGTCCGGAGGTAAAAGATTTATATATGGGAAGTCTTATTTTGGTCGCCAGAAAAGTTTCGCACTTTATCGGTATTGTACCGGGAGTGCCGAAAGGGGTTCGGGGGTCAACCTGCCCCGGGGGGCCACATGGGATGTAGGGGGTGCGCCTTGGCCTATATGGGCCAAGGGCACCAGCCCCAAGAGGCCCATGCGCCAAGAAATAAGAAAAGGGGGAGAGTCCTCAAAGGGGAAGGCACCTCCGAGGTGCCTTGGGAAGGATGGACTCCTCCCCCCCTTGGCCGCACCCCTTACTTGGATGAAGGGGCAAGGCTGCGCCTCCCCCCTCTCCCTTGCCCCTATATATAGTGGAGGGGAGGGAGGGCAGCCACACCTGAAGCCCTGGCACGTCCCTCCCTCCCGTGATACCTCCTCCTCTCCCGCAGGTGCTTGGCGAAGCCCTGCAGGCTTGCCACGCTCCTCCACCACCACCACGCCATTGTGCTGCTGCTAGATGGAGTCTTCCTCAACCTCTCCCTCTCTCCTTGCTGGATCAAGGCATGGGAGACATCACCGCGTTGTACGTGTGTTGAACGCGGAGGTGCCGTCCGTTCGGCACTTGGTCATCGGTGATTTGGATCACAACGAGTACGACTCCATCAACCCCGTTCACTTGAACGCTTCCGCTTAGCGATCTACAAGGGTATGTAGATGCACTCTCTTTCCCCTCGTTGCTGGTTTCTCCATAGATAGATCTTGGTGACACGTAGGAAAATTTTAAATTTCTGCTACGTTCTCCAACAGTGGCATCATGAGCTAGGTCTATTGCGTAGATTCCATGCACGAGTAGAACACAAAGTAGTTGTGGGCGTTGATTTTGTTCAATATGCTTACCGTTACTAGTCAATCTTGATTCGGCGGCATTGTGGGATGAAGCGGCCCGGACCGACCTTACACGTACACTTACGTGAGACAGGTTCCACCGACTGACATGCACTAGTTGCATAAGGTGGCTAGCGGGTGCTAGTCTCTCCCACTTTAGTCGGATCGGATTCGATGAAAAGGGTCCTTATGAAGGGTAAATAGAAATTTACATATCACGTTGTGGTTTTGCGTAGGTAAGAAACGTTCTTGCTAGAAACCCATAGCAACCACGTAAAACATGCAAACAGCAATTAGAGGACGTCTAACTTGTTTTTGCAGGGTATGCCATGTGATGTGATATGGCCAAAAGGATGTGATGAATGATATATGTGATGTATGAGATTGATCATGTTCTTGTAATAGGAATCACGACTTGCATGTCGATGAGTATGACAACCGGCAGGAGCCATAGGAGTTGTCTTTAATTTATTTATGACCTGCGTGTCAACATAAACGTCATGTAATTACTTTACTTTATTGCTAACCGTTAGCCATAGTAGTAGAAGTAATAGTTGACGTGACAACTTCATGAAGACATGATGATGGAGATCATGATGATGGAGATCATGGTGTCATGTCGGTGACGACGATTATCATGGAGCCCCGAAGATGGAGATCAAAAGGAGCAAAGTGATGATGGCCATATCATGTCACTATTTGATTGCATGTGATGTTTATCATGTTTATACATCTTATTTTCTTAGAATGACGGTAGTAAATAATATGATCCCTCATTAAAATTTCAAGAAAGTGTTCCCCCTAACTGTGCACCGTTGCGAAAGTTCGTCGTTTCGAAGCACCACATGATGATCGGGTGTGATAGATTCTTACGTTCACATACAACGGGTGTAAGCCAGATTTACACACGTGAAACACTTAGGTTGACTTGACGAGCCTAGCATGTACAGACATGGCCTCGGAACACAAGAGACCGAAAGGTCGAGCATGAGTCGTATGGTAGATACGATCAACATGAAGATGTTCACCGATGATGACTAGTCCGTCTCACGTGATGATCGGACACGGCCTAGTTGACTCGGATCATGTAATCAGTTGGATGACTAGAGGGATGTCTATCTGAGTGAGAGTTCATAAGATGAACTTAATTATCCTGAACATAGTCAAAAGATCTTTGCAAATTATGTCGTAAGCTCGCGCTTAAGTTCTACTGTTTTAGATATGTTCCTAGAGAAAATATGGTTGAAAGTTGATAGTAGCAATTATGCGGACAGTAGAAGGCTTGTGTCCTTAATGCACCGCTCGGTGTGCTGGACCTCGAACGTGGTCTGTGGATGTTGCGAACATCTGACATACACGTTTTGATGACTACATGATAGTTCGGTAATGATAAATGGTTTAGAATTGAGGCACCGAAGACATTTTTGAAATGTCGCGGAACATATGAGATGTTTCGAGGGCTGAAATTGGGATTTCAGGCTCGTGCCCACGTCAAGAGGTATAAGACCTCCGACGATTTTCTTGGCCTGCAAACTAAGGGAGAAAAGCTGAATCGTTGAGCTTGTGCTCAGATTGTCTGAGTACTACAATCACTTGAATCGAGTGGGAGTTGATCTTCCAGATAAGATAGTGATGTTTCACCAAAGTCATTGCCACCAAGCTGCTAGAGCTTCGTAATGAACTATAACATATCAGGGATAGATATGATGATCCTTGAAATATTCGCGATGTTTGACACCGCGAAAGTAGAAATCAAGAAGGAGCATCAATTGTTGATGGTTAGTGAAACCACTAGTTTCAAGAAGGGCAAGGGCAAGAAGGGATACTTCATGAAACGGCAAATCAGCTGCTTCTCTAGTGGAGAAACCCAAGGTTGAACCCAAACCCGAGACTGAGTGCTTCTGTAATAAGGGGAACAACCACTGGAGCAGAATTACCTTAGATACTTGGTAGATGAGAAGGCTGTCGATAGAAGTATATTGGATATACATTATGTGAATGTGTACTTTACTAGTACTCCTAGTAGCATCAGGGTATTAGATACTGGTTCGGTTGCTAAGTGTTAGTAACTCGAAATAAAAGCTACGGAATAAGCGGAGACTAGCTAAAGGTGAGCTGACAAGATGTGTTGGAAGTGTTTCCAAGGTTGATATGATCAAGCATCGCACGCTCCCTCTACCATCGAGATTGGTGTTAAACCTAAATAATTGTTATTTGGTGTTTGCGTTGAGCATAGACATGATTGGATTATGTCTATCACAATACGGTTATTCATTTAAGGAGAATAATAGTTACTCTGTTTATTTGAATAATACCTTCAATGGTCTTGCACCTAAAATGGATGGTTTATGGAAATCTCGATCGTAGTGATACACATGTTCATGCCAAAAGATATAAGATAGTAATGATAGTACCACCTACTTGTGGCACTGCCATGTAAGTCATATTGGTATAAAATGCATGAAGAAGCTCCATGTTGATGGATCTTTGGACTCACTCATTTTTGAAAAGGATTGAGACATGTGAACCATGTCTATTGGTATATACGCATGAAGAAACTCCATGCAGATGGACCGTTTGGACTCGCTTGATTTTGAATCGCTTGAGACATGCAAATCATACCACATGGGCAAGATGACTGAAAGCTTCGGTTTCAGTAAAATGGAACAAGAAAGCAACTTGTTGGAAGTAACACATTTTGATGTGTGCAGTCCAATGAGTGCTGAGGCAACCAGTGGATATCGTTATGCTCTTACTTCACAGATGATTTGAGTAGATACTGAGCATATTTACTTGATGAAACACAAGTTTGAATTATTGAATGGTTCAAGTAATTTCAGAATGAAGTTGAATATCGTCGTGACAAGAGGATAAAATATCTATGATATGATCATAGAGATGAATATCTGAGTTGCGAGTTTGGTACACAATTGAGACATTGTGGAAATTGTTTCACGACTAGTACCGCCTGGAACACCATAGTGTGATGGTGTGTCCGAACATCATAACTGCACCCTATTGGATATGATGCATACCATGATGTCTCTTATCGAATTACCACTATCGTTCATCGGTTAGGCATTAGAGACAACCGCACTCACTTTAAGTAGGGCACCACGTAATTCCGATAAGATGACATCGTATGAACTATGGTTTAGAGAAACCTAAGCTGTCATTTCTTATAAGTTTGGGGCTGCGACGCTTATGTGAAAAAGTTTCAGGCTGATAAGCTCGAACCCAAAGCGGATAAATGCATCTTCATAGGACATCCAAAACAGTTGGGTATACCTCCTGTCTCAGATCCAAAAGCAATAGGGATTGTTTCTCAAATCGGGTCCTTTCTCGAGGAAAAGTTTCTCTCGAAAGAATTGAGTGGGAGGATGGTGGAGACTTGATGAGGTTATTGAACCGTCACTTCAACTAGTGTATAGCAGGGCACAAAGAGTTGTTCCTGTGGCACCTACACCAAATGAGGTGGAAGCTTATGATAGTGATCATGAGACTTCAGATCAAGTCACTCCCAGACCTCGTAGAACGACAAGGATGCGTACTACTTCAGAGTGGTACGTAATCCTGTCTTGGAAGTCATGTTGCTAGACAACAAAGAACCTACGAGCTATGGAGAAGCGATGGTGGGCCCGGATTCCCATGAATGGCTCGAGGCCATAAAATCCGAGAGAGGATCCATGTATGGAAAACAAAGTGTAGACTTTGGCAGAACGGCTCGATGATCGTGAGGCTGTTGAGTACAGATGGATTTTAAAAGGAAGACGGACAATGATGGTAAATGTCACCATTAAGAAAGCTCGACTTGTCATTAAGATGTTTTCCGACAAGTTCAAGAAGTTGACTGCGATGAGACTTTCTCACTCGTAGTGATGCTAAGAGTCTGTTGGAATTATGTTAGCGATTACTGCATTATTTATGAAATTGTGCAGATAGGATGTCAAAACATTCTTTCCTCGACGATTTTCTTGAGGAAAGGTTGTATGTGATACAACCAGAAGATTTTTGTCAATCCTGAAAGATGCTAACAAGTATGCAAAGCTCCAGCAATCCTTCTAAGGACTGGAGTAAGCATCTCGGAGTTGGAATGTACGCTTTGATGAGATGATCAAAGATTTGGGTTTATACAAAGTTTATGAGAAACTTGTATTTCCAAAGAAGTGAGTGGGAGCACTATAGAATTTCTGATGAGTATATGTTGTTGACATATTGTTTATCGGAAATGATGTAGAATTTCTGGAAGGCATATAGGGTTGTTTGAAAAATGTTTTTCAATGAAAACCTGGATTAAGCTACTTAAACATTGAGCATCAAGATCTATAAGGATAGATCAAAATCGCTTAATAGTACTTTCAAACAAACACATACCACGACAAGATTTTGAAGGAGTTCAAAATAGATCAGCAAAGAAGGAGTTCTCGGCTGTGTTACAAGGTGTGAGTATTGAGCAAGACTCAAGACATGACCATGGCAGAATAGAGAGAAAGGACGAAGGTTGTCCCCTATGCTTTAGTCGTAGGCTCTAAAGTATGCTATGTTATGTACCGCACCTGAAGTGTGCCAAACCATGAGTCAGTCAAGGGGTACAAGTGTGATCTAGAAATGGATCACAGGACAACGGTCAAAGTTATCCTTAGTAACTAGTGGACTAAGGAATTTTCTCGATTATGGAGGTGGTAAAAGAGTTCGTCGTAAAGGGTTACGCCGATGCAAGCTTTGACACTAATCCAGATTATTCTGAGTAGTAAACTGGATTCGTATAGTAGAACGGTTATTTGGAATAGCTCCAAATAGAGCGTGGTAGCTGCATCTAGGATATGACATAGATATTTGTAAAGCACACACGGATCTAAAAGATTCAGACCCGTTGACTAGTAACCTCTCTCACAAGCGAGATATGATCAAACCCCATGGGTGTTGGAATCATTGCAATCACATGGCGATGTGAACTAGATTATTGACTCTAGTGCAAGTGGGAGACTATTGGAAATATGCCCTAGAGGCAATAATAAATAGGTTATTATTATATTTCCTTGTTCATGATAATCGTTTATTATCCGTGCTAGAATTGTATTGATAGGAAACTCAGATACATGTGTGGATGCATAGACAACACCATGTCCCTAGTAAGCCTCTAGTAGACTAGCTCGTTGGTCAATAGATGGTTACGGTTTCCTGACCATGGACATTGGATGTCATTGATAACGGGATCACATCATTAGAAGAATGATGTGATGGACAAGACCCAATCCTAAGCCTAGCACAAGATCGTGTAGTTCGTATGCTAAAGCTTTTCTGATGTCAAATATCATTTCCTTAGACCATGAGATTGTGCAACTCCCGAATACCGTAGGAATACTTTGGGTGTGCCAAACGTCACAACGTAACTGGGTGGCTACAAAGGTGCACTACAGGTATCTCCGAAAGTGTCTGTTGGGTTGGCACGAATCGAGACTGGGATTTGTCACTCCGTGTGACAGAGAGGTATCTCTGGGCCCACTCGGTAGGACATCATCATAATGTGCACAATGTGATCAAGGAGTTGATCACGGGATGATGTGCTACGGAACGAGTAAAAAGAGACTTGCCGGTAACGAGATTGAACAAGGTATCGAGATACCGACGATCGAATCTCGGGCAAGTACTATACCGCTAGACAAAGGGAATTGTATACGGGATTGATCGAATCCTCGACATCGTGGTTCATCCGATGAGATCATCGTGGAACATGTGGGAACCAACATGGGTATCAAGATCCCGCTGTTGGTTATTGACCGGAGAACTTCTCGGTCATGTCTGCATGTCTCCCGAACCCGTAGGGTCTACACACTTAAGGTTCGATGACGCTAGGGTTATAAAGGAAGTTTGTATGTGGTTACCGAATGTTGTTCGGAGTCCCGGATGAGATCCCGGACGTCACGAGGAGTTCCGGAATGGTCCGGAGGTAAAAGATTTATATATGGGAAGTCTCATTTTGGTCGCCAGAAAAGTTTTGCACTTTATCGGTATTGTACCGGGAGTGCCGAAAGGGGTCCGGGGGTCCACCGGGGGGTCCACCTGCCCCGGGGGGGCACATGGGCTGTAGGGGGTGCGCCTTGGCCTATATGGGCCAAGGGCACCAGCCCCAAGAGGCCCATGCGCCAAGATATAAGAAAAGGGGGAGAGTCCTCAAAGGGGAAGGCACCTCCGAGGTGCCTTGGGAAGGATGGACTCCTCCCCCCCCCTTGGCCGCACCCCTTCCTTGGAGGAAGGGGCAAGGCTGCGCCTCCCCCCTCTCCCTTGCCCCTATATATAGTGGAGGGGAGGGAGGGCAGCCACACCTGAAGCCCTGGCGCCTCCCTCCCTCCCGTGACACCTCCACCTCTCCCGCTGGTGCTTGGCGAAGCCCTGCAGGATTGCCACGCTCCTCCACCACCACCACGCCGTTGTGCTGCTGCTAGATGGAGTCTTCCTCAACCTCTTCCTCTCTCCTTGCTGGATCAAGGCATGGGAGACGTCACCGGGCTGTACGTGTGTTGAACGCGGAGGTGCCGTCCGTTCGGCACTTGGTCATCGGTGATTTGGATCACGACGAGTACGACTCCATCAACCCCGTTCACTTGAACGCTTCTGCTTAGCGATCTACAAGGGTATGTAGATGCACTCTCTTTCCCCTCGTTGCTGGTTTCTCCATAGATAGATCTTGGTGACACGTAGGAAAATTTTAAATTTCTGCTACGTTCTCCAACACATGGAATATGCTGGCAATGTAACACATAGAGAATAATGAATGATAAGCCTATACTACATGCATATATGGCTGGTGGAAAAACTCTATGGTTACAGTTTTGCGTAAAGCCAATTTTTCCCTACTGCAAAGGAATAGATTTTATTTAACTATCATGGTGGTTGTTAAACATTGAGAATGGTTGACAGCATCCTCAATCCCAATTAAAAGTAATCATCAATAACCCAACAATATTAATTTAGAAGTAACATGATGAGATTCACATGATATTCAAGTACTAGATACTCGAGATGTCCATAACCGGGGACACGGCTAATCATGATTAGTTTCTACACTCTGCAGAGGTTTGCGCACTTTTCCCCACAAGACTCGATCGCCTCCGTTTGGTTTCTCGCACTACATGGTGTTTGAGAAACGGATGACCGAGACATAGTCTTTCAGAAGCGCTAGCACCTTACGTTTGGGTAGACCGGTACACCTACTTTCCCCTACATCTGCTAGTCTACCCTGTAAGAGTTCGCACGACTTAATCAACTATGCCAGAGCCCATAATGGCTTGTGGCTGCACACGGAAGTTACTAGCATGAATGATCTTATGATCCCTTTGAGCCTGGGTGGCGGTCCAAAGAAAAACAGGCAAGTCCTGATAGAAACCAGGTGCCTCAATCCACCCAGATGTGTGTTTAAGTTTCCACATTAGATAAAACCATTAATTAACATAACTCACATCAGTCATGGATATCACTCACCCAATCCACGTCTACTAGCATAGCATAGCATAATAAGCGAACGTAGAAGTAACTCCCAAAGGTTTCGTAAGTAAAACAGGTAATAGGTACTACCTCAACTACTTCCCATCCCACAGTTTAATTAGATCCTAATCATGCAATGTGTGAGGATTGGTCTAATGCAATAAAAACTGGGCAATGAGAAGGTATGATCAAAGTGTTACTTGCCTTGCTGAGGATCTGCGAAACCTAGAGCTTCGAAATAACAGGTGGCGCACTCCGGGTGATCTAGCGCAGACAAACAACAAGCATTCAAGAAGTACTCATCTAATGCACAGGTAAAACTCGAACAAGAGATCGAACCAGAAAGTTCAACTTAAGAACTCCGGTTGCAAAGAGAAAACGAACCGAACAAAGTAACGGAAAACAAACGGCGGAAGAAAACAACTCGGTTCTAGCAATTTGAAACTAGGTCAAATTTTACAGTAGCAAAAACTTGTTTAAGTTGATTAGTCGGAACGGCGGTTTCGAAACGAAACTCCAGGCGCTTGAATCACCTGATTCCGATAAACGATCAAGAAGATAAACTAGAAAGAAGATCGGATCTGAAATCGCGATCCGAAATTCACGGAATAAATCCGACAAAAAAGAAAACGACGAACGGTTAAACGAACGAACGTTCGTTAACCGAAACTAACCGGTGATCACGTTCGTTAAGACGAACGGTCCGGAGAACGCTCGCTAAACAATTAAACCGGAAAAAAAACGAAAAACCGATCTAGGGTTTCGAAAAAAACCGAAACATCGAAACGAAAATAAATCGGAACGGTTTTTGAAAAAAAAAACCGAACCGAGGGGAGGGTGGCGCGGCGCGGCGGATTCCTCGGCGGCGAGGGGCTCCGGCGGGGCGGCGGGGTTGCGCGGGGCGAGGCGCGGGGCGGCGGCAGCGCTGGCTGCGGCGGCGAGCGGCGGCGGTGGCGCGGTGTGGGGAGGAGAACGGGGGCTGGGTATAAATAGGAGGGGGGTTGCTTGGGGGAGGGGGCAAGGCAAGGGGGGGCGGCGGCGGCTGTGCGCGGCGCGCGGGCGAGGGGAGGGAAGCGGTGCGGGCCGGCTCGGCTGGGCCCTTGGCCCAGTTGGGCACTGCGCATTTTTTTTATTTATAAATACGCGCACAGAAAAACAAATAAAAGAAAATCTAAACGAACTCCAAAAATACCGAAGTTAATTTTTCCCGACTCCTAAAAATGAGTCGAACAGAATGAACTTTTACTCGGGGCCTAAATGCAATATTTTAAAAACACGCATTTTCCCTAATCCAAATAAAATGCAAATAAACTCCTGAAAATCCAAAATTTGATTTATTTATTAAATCTTCATTTTTCCTAAATTTGGGAAAGTCATATCATTCCTCTCTCATGTTTTTGTTATTGGAAAACAATTGAAGATGAAATAAATAAAATCAAATGATCCTCTTTTCAAAATTTGAGAGAACTCAAATATAAAAATAACGAAATCTCCAACTCTCTCCGAGGGTCCTTGAGTTGCGTGAAATATTTAGGATCAACCAAAATGCAAGAAAATATGATATGCATGATGATCTAATGTATAACATTCCAAATTGAAAATTTGGGATGTTACACTCAAGCTCCGCTGTCGCCGCGCCTTCCCTCATCCCCATAGCCGACCGACTCCATCGCTCCAACTTCCTGGTATGGCGCGCGCAAGCCATGGCATCCATCCGTGGGGTGCAGCTCGTCTCCTACCTCGATCCAGATCGAGAGCAGCCAGAGCAGAAGCTCCGCGACAAGGACGGCAAGCCCACGGACGTGCCCAACCCTGCATGCAACATCGACAAGGCTCGAGATTCTCAGGTGCTGAGCTTCATCTTCAACTCTATCTCAGCCCCTGTCATGGTTCAGGTCGCACACTGTGACACGGCGGCCGAAGCATGGGCCGCCATAAGGGAGATCTTCATCTCCCAAACCCAGGCGCACGTCTTCAACACCAGAATCGCCCTCTCCACCACCAAGAAAGGCAACTCGACGATCTACGAGTACATCAGGCGCATGAAAGCGCTCGGTGATGAGATGGCATCGTTGGGCAAGCCGCTCACCGACGACGACATGGTGTCCTACAACCTGGCGGGACTTGACTACGACTATGTGTCCTTCGTCTCCATGATCTGCGCTCGCACTCAGCAAATCAAGGTGAGCGAGCTTTACTCGCAGCTGATCAGCTTTGAAAGCAGGATGGCTATGTTTGAAGGCGGAGGGCAGTCCTCCCACTCCTCTGTCAACGCCGTGTCTCGCAGCGGACGCGGTGGATCCAACCGCGGTGGTGGCCGCGGTGGCAACGGTGGCCGCAATGGAGGCGGCTGTGGCAATGGAGGCGGCGGACGTGGTCGCGGCGGCGGCCGCGGCAGTGGAGGTGGCCGCAACGATCTGCCAGAAGTCTTCTGCCAAATCTGCACCACGCCAAATCACACGGCCATGGAGTGCTATCGTCGTTTTGATGTCTCCTTTAACAAGGAGAAAACTGCGGCAGCCGTCAACACCAACTCCTCCTACGGCGTGGACACGAACTGGTATGTGGACTCAGGTGCAACAGACCACATTACCAGTGAGCTCGACAAGCTCACCGTCCGTGACAAGTACAATGGACATGATCAAGTAAACGTGCCAAACGGCGCAGGTATGAAGATTTCCCATATAGGTCATGCATATGTTCATACCCCTACTCGTAATCTTCATCTCAAAAATATTCTGCATGTGCCCAAAGCCACTAAAAACTTGATCTCTGCTCATCGTCTAGCCAATGACAATCATGTGTTTCTTTAAACTCATCCTCATTTTTTCTTTGTCAAGGAAAAGTGAAAGTGCAACTATCCCTGGGTGGTTTTGGTAATTCCTAACAACATATAGCTCATTGAGCTAACATTATTCCAAGATTAATATTTCAGGAAAAGCTCAATGGATGGCATGGCATGGATGAGGAAAGTGGATCCCTCAAAATTATAAGGAGAAAAGATTGGCTCAAGCTTCAAGATCAAGACTCTACATTTTATATTTTAGTGATCCAAGATCACATTGAGTCTATAGGAAAAGCCAATACTATCAAGGAGGGATGAGGTGTTGTTTAATGAGCCTCTTGCTTCATGTGCTTAGTGATATGCTCCAAAACCCTCAACTATCTTCCCACATCCACATATGACCTAAACCAAAAGTCAAACTCGGCCCCACCGATTCTTTCTATCCGGCGCCACCAAGTTTCACATGTCATAGCCACTGCCACAAACCCTAGCAATTCGGTTTCACCGATAGGGATCTCGGTCTCATCGAGATGGGATTGCAATTTCTCTGTTTCCCTTCATAACGTTTTGGTCTAACCAAAGTGAGCGATCGGTCCCACCGAGATTGCAATGTAAATTCTCTGTTTTCCTTTCGTAACATTTTGGTCTCACCGAAAAGAGCGAACCGGTCCCACCGAGTTTACCTGACCAACTCTTTGGTTAGCTTATTACCAAAATCGGTCCCACCGAGTTTGTGTAATCGGTCACACCGAGATTACGTTATGCCCGAACCCTAACCATATTGGTCCTACCGAGTTGCATCTCAGTCCCACCGAAAATCCTAACGGTCACTAGGTTTGCTGAATCGGTCCAACCGAGTTTAACCATTCGGTCCCACCGAGTTTGGCGGATTGTGTGTAACGGTTAGATTTTGTGTGGAGGCTATATATACCCATCCACCCACTCTTCATTCGTGGAGAAAGCCATCAGAACACATCTACACTTCCAATACTTATGTTCTAAGAGAGAACCACCTACACTTGTGTTGAGCTCAAGATATTCCATTCCAACCATATGAATCTTGATCTCTAGCCTTCCCCAAGTTGCTTTCCACTCAAATCTTCTTTCGACCAAATCCAAATCCTGTGAGAGAGAGTTGAGTGTTGGGGAGACTATCATTTGAAGCACAAGAGCAAGGAGTTCATCATCAACACACCATTTGTTACTTCTTGGAGAGTGGTGTCTCCTAGATTGGCTAGGTGTCACTTGGGAGCCTCCAACAAGATTGTGGAGTTGAACCAAGGAGTTTGTAAGGGAAAGGAGATCGCCTACTTCGTGAAGATATACCGCTAGTGAGGCAAGTCCTTCGTGGGCGACGGCCATGATGGAATAGACAAGGTTGCTTCTTCGTGGACCCTTCGTGGGTGGAGCCCTCCGTGGACTCGCGCAACCGTTACCCTCCGTGGGTTGAAGTCTCCATCAACGTGGATGTAAGATAGCACCACCTATCGGAACCATGCCAAAAACATCCGTGTCTCCAATTGCGTTTGAATATCCTCCAAACCCTTCCCTTTACATTCTTGCAAGTTGCATGCTTTACTTTCTGCTGCTTATATACTCTTTTGCATGCTTGCTTGAATTGTGTGGAGATTGCTTGTAGACATTTGGTCAAGTAGTGTAATCACCCACCTCTAGACATACTTCCGATCCTACAAGTGGTATCAGAGCTTTGGTCTCCATTTGCTTTGATTTCCATAACTTTGGTGGTCATAGCCTTGGTTTCACAACCTAGGAGAGTATGGCGTCTAACGAGGGAAATTACCACCGTAGAGGTCCTTACTTTGATGGTACTAATTTTGCTAGTTGGAAGCATAAGATGAAAATGCATATTCTTGGACATAACCCTACCGTTTGGGCTATCGTGTGTGTTGGCTTGCAACGTGACTTCTTTGATGGGAAAGAACCAAACCGTGAAGCTACCGCGGAAGAGTTAAAGATGCTGCAATACAATGCTCAAGCTTGTGATATCCTCTTCAACGGACTGTGCCCCGAAGAATTCAACAAAATCAGCCGTCTTGAGAATGCAAAGGAAATTTGGGATACTTTGATTGATATGCACGAAGGTACCGACTCCGTCAAGGAATCCAAATTGGATGTGCTTCAAAGTCAACTTGACAAGTTCAAAATGAAGGATGGTGAAGGTGTCGCTGAAATGTACTCTAGGCTTGCTCTTATCACAAATGATATTGCCGGCTTAAGGAGTGAAGAGATGACCAATAGATTCATCATCAAGAAGATCCTAAGAGCCTTGGATGGAAAATATGATACTATGTGCACATTGATTCAAATGATGCCCAATTACAAAGATCTCAAGCCAACGGAAGTCATTGGAAGAATTGTTGCTCATGAGATGTCACTCAAGGATAAAGAGGAACTTCATAACAAATCAAGTGGTGCTTACAAAGCCTCATGTGAAGCTCCCACATCATCGAGTGAGAAACAAACCTTCAATGAAGAATTGAGCTTAATGGTGAAGAACTTCAACAAGTTCTACAAGAGTAGAAGCAAAGATAGAAGCTCCAAGTCAAGGTCCTACAATGACAAAAGATCTTCTAGTCGAGAGCGAAACTGCTACAATTGTGGAAGGCCCGGACACTATTCCAATGAGTGTACGGCCCCCTACAAGAGAAGAGAAGATTCTCCCAAGAGAAGAAGTAGAAGAGAAGTATCACCATCCAGAGATAGAAGGATTAGAGATGATCCTTATGAACGAAGATACTCATGGAGAAGCAAGGATTCAGAAAGAAAGGACAAGTCATCAAGGAGCTACACAAAACGAAGACATCAAGCTCATGTTGGTGAATGGGTATCCGGCTCCGACTCCGACAACCACTCCGAAAGAAGCTATCACTCTGATTCCGAATATACTCAAGATGAAGGTGTTGCCGGTCTAGCACTTGTGTCAACCAACTTGAAAGTGCGTTATATCGACTAGAGGGGGGTGAATAGGCGATTTTTATGAAATTCTTCACTGAAGAATTTGCTAGTGAGGAAATTCCTTAGCGAAGAAATATTAGCAGCGGAATAAGTACTCATAAGTAAACATAGCAGAATAGATGCATGGTCATCATGATGAAATGAAGACAAACACAGAGTACAGAAAGCGTAAACACAGGATAGCACAAGATGAAGACAAACAGACTGAAGAAATTGAACTGAGGAAATTGAGAAAGTCTTCAGTCAAGTCTTCAAACACAGATATGAACAAACACACAACACAGTAATGAGGAAATGAAAGTGTTGAGGAAATAGAACCAGTTGGCTTGGTGAAGATAATGATTTGGTAGACCAGTTCCAACTGTTGTCTCAGTTGTACATCTGGTTGGAGCGGCTGAGTATTTAAACTCGAGGACACCCAGTCCCAGACACACAGTCCTCACGGTATTCTCCTTGAGCTAAAGACACACAGTCCTCGCCCAATCACTCGTGGTAAGTCTTCAGGTGACTTCCGAACCTTCACAAACTCGGTCACTCGGCGATCCACAATTCCTCTTGGATGCTCTAGACCATGACGCCTAACCGTCTGGAAGAAGCACAGTCTTCAAAGGTAACAAGCGTCGGATCCACGCAGGATCAATCTCTTCAGTGATGCTCAATCACTTTGGGTTTGTAGGTGTTTGGGTTTGGATTTGGATTTTCCTCACTTGATGATTTTCACTGAAAGTCCTCGGAGGATGGGTTGCTCTCAAATGACAAGTGTCAAGTTCTCGCGGAGCAGCCAACCAGCTAGTGGTTGTAGGGGGCGGCTATTTATAGCCTAGGGAGCAGCCCGACATGATAAGACATAAATGCCCTTCAATGATATGACCATTAGGTGGATAAGATATTTTGGGACAGCTGGCGCGCAACACAGCAACGGTCGGAAATTTGAGGTACAAATTCCTCAGGGCTATCATGTTCCTCACTGTGTAGGCAATTCGCACTGGCGAATTCCTAACTCCTCAGTCAGAGCAAAGTCCTCAGTGACCAGAAAAACTGCGTCTCTGGCACTGAAGAAATTGACTGAACTATATGAGATTGCCAATGGCTTCACTCGAAGGGATTGGTAGGTGTAGGATTTGAGTTGAGCATCACATGGAAATTTTCTCCTTAGTATTTCCTCGACCCCCTTTAACAGTACGGTGTTTCCTATGACTCAAGAAAGAGAAAATGAAACTATGAAAACAAAAGTCTTCATGCTTCATGTTCCTCGAATGAATACCAAGTCTTCAAGGTCACACCAATTTCTTCACTTTCAAAGTCTTCAGAAAGTCTTCAGAATATCAAAGTCTTCAGTCGAAGAACTTCATTTTTAGGGGTCAACATTCTCTGTAAATATCAAACTCCTCATAGACTTATAGACCTGTGTACACTCATAAACACATTAGATCCTTAACCTATAAGTCTTCAATACACCAAAATCACTAAGGGGCACTAGATGCACATACAATCTCCCCTTTTTTGGTGATTGATGACAATATAGGTTAAGTTTTCAACGGGGATAAATATATGAAGTGTAAAAACTGATATTGAGGAATTTGGTTGCAAGATATAGAAGAACTCCCCCTGAAGTTGTGCATAGTGAGGAATTTTCTTTTGAAGCAATGCACACTTGAAGAGATGAATCATGGAGATCTCCCCCTATATCTTGTAATTCATACACGCATTTGATAGATAATATGAAGAATTTGAAATGCATGATGAAATATGGTGCCTGATGAAATTCAGCATGCGTGCATCATTATTAACGGGGAATAAGCATGCAGAGTAGTGCATCAAAAGTACCAGAGCACAGTGCATCAAAAGTATCAGAGCACCATCGGGTTTAAGATTACAACTCGATCCAATAAAGTTTCGGAAGAACGAGAGTTGTAATTTAGCAAAAAACACCCTATAATAGACCCGCTTGAAGACTAACTCAGATTTCTCCCCCGTTGTCATCGAATGACCAAAAGGATCGAAACTGATGACTAACGCCCCTGAAGATAATCAAGTTGATGAAGGAGCGCCAGCGTTGTTGGGGTCGGAAGTTGAAGTAGGGCCTGTCGCAGTGTCGTCCAAGTCTTCATGTTCATCAGTGGCGCGCGATGAAGAATAGGAACTGGCCACCAAAGAAGGAACCTGGACCTTCTTGAATTTCTTCGGAGGAGGTGCAGACCAGGCAAACTCTTCTTTGAGACCCATTTTCTTCAGATCTTCGGCGTTGTAAACGTGAGACAGAATAGCCCAGGTGCGGTTGAGGGTTTCATGAAGGTAGTAGTGGTTTTTCTTCACTGCATTGTGTGTTGAAGTCTTGTTGTGAAGAATTGAACCAAACTGACGCTTGACCCATTTGTGATTGCGATCAGCCTTCTGGTGAAGACTGAGGAGTAACTCACGATCAGTCATCACCCTGGGTGCTGTGGCTTGAGGATTTTGCTTGGCATCATTGGCGGCAGAGTCATGGGCGGCAGAGTCATCATTGGTGGAGTAGGATGCAGCCTTGCGAAATTGACCATCCAATGGACGAATGCCTTCACCTATCACAGCAGTTGCCTTGCCCTTTTCTTTAGCTGAGGAAAATGTCCTTTTGAGGACTTCAATAGGAGGCAAGTAGCTGCAGTGGTTCAGAGTATCAGCTTTGTAATTGAGTGAAGACCTTGTCCTGATGAATCTCATAATCCATGGCGCATAAGGCTTCAGCTCAAATGGTGACATAGCAATGTTTGCCAGAGTCCTCATGAAGAAATCATGGAAGTTGACGGGAACGCCATGAATGATGTTGAAAAGCATATTCTTCATGATACAAACGACTTCTTCATCATTAGAGTCATGGCCTTTGATAGGACTCACAGTCTTTGACAGAATGCGATAGACGGTCCGAGGCACATACAACAATTCCTTGACGAGGAATTTGGTTGGTGGAGCCTGCCCTGGCTTCAAAAGCTTCATTAGTACTTGCATATAGTGATTTGAAAGCTCAGGATCGTTGTAAACACAACGTGCATCTTCAAGGGGAGGACTTAGAGGAAGGACACGAAGCAATTCAGAAGTTGGTGCCTTATAATGAGTGTTCTCAGTCATCCAGTCTAGAACCCATGAATTCACATCTTCAGAGTTGCCGGTGATGTGCAGCGTTACATATAACTGAAGAATGATTTCTTCATTCCAATCACAGATGTCAGTGCAGAAATTGAGTAGCCCAGCATTGTGAAGAACACTAAGGACTGGTGTGAAGCACGGCAAAGACTCCATGTCTACATGAGGAATGTGTGCATGGTCGAAGACTTTGTCTTTGTTGAATAGCACTGAGGAATAGAAGTTGGCTTGACTAGCAGTCCAGAAACGCCTCTTCCTTATGCGAGCAGAGTCATAGGGGTTGTAATCTGTGAAGAATACATGCTCACCAAAGAAGTCTTCAGCCTTGAACTTTTGCTTCCTTGAGAACGAATCCTTTGGCTTTGGCAGAGGAGTGTTAGTGAGTTGCATCACTACCTCAGGAATCGCAATCTCAGGTTCTTCAGGCTGAGGAATTTCTGGTTCCTCCTCAGCAGCAGTTTCTTCAGCACTAGTGGCTGGAATTTCTTCACGGACATATGAGGTGGGATGAGTTTCTTCAGAGCCCAATTGAACTGTTGGTGCAGGTGAGTGAGGGATTTGCTGCAGTGGGGTGAAGAGTGGAGAATTTGGATGATGACTTTCCCAAAAGTCATCATTCATCACTGGAGTTGTGCTTCCAATGTCCACATCTTCATCTTCCAATTCTTCAACACCAGCCTCTTCAGCAGTAAACTGAGGCATTGGTGATGAAACCACTTGGGTTGAAGGGATTGTGTCCACTTCAATTTCCTCATCAATCTGCTCTGATGAAGCAGCATATTGAGTTTCTTCATCAGATCCGCTTGGGATGTCATAATCTTCACCAAAAGGAACAAGGTCCTTTGATGGCATGGTTGAAATTGGAACAACATCAATGGGATTTTCAAACGAGCTGGTCATGGGCTTCATCTTCTTTGGAGTTGAAGATTCTGTAGCACTTGATGCTTTCCTTTTCTTCACTGCAGCTCGCTCTGCAGCCTTGGTATTCTTCACATCTGATGCAGATGGAAGGATAGGAGTCGGTGTAGGCGCAGATGGAGCTGAGGAATCTGGTTGAATTTCCTCAGGCGCAACTGATGCAGTTGCCCTGACTTCTTCAGTTTCTTCAGGCGCACCACTAGTGGATGTCCTGGCAATTTCTTCAGCGGCTGGAATGGAGTCATCAGCCCTGGAACTAGCATTTTCTTCAGCAGCCTGAAAATCATCAGCGGTGCTGGCATGTTCTTCAGTTGGCTGAGCAGAAGCTTCAGCTTGAGGAACTTCTTGTTGCGATGGGGCTGCAACATTGGTGAAATTTTCAGTCAGTTTCACAAACCTGACTTTGGCTCCCTTCCAATCAACATAGTAGGAGTCAAATTTGTCGTGAGGGCTTTGATGTTAGCCTGCATCTTGACAAGTTCTTCGGTTGTCATCTTGACAACATTTTTCTTCAGCAGTTTCTCTTTTCTGTACTGTGATTTCTTGATCTCTCTGGCCCTATCATATTTCCACTTCTCCTCTTGGATGAAGTGAGTCAGCATGTGACTTTGGCCAGGTGTCAACTTGAAGTCAGGCATAGGTGTGTTTGAATCTTATGCCAGAGATCAATATAATCGAGGATCGCCCTTGGATCCAGCAGCAGTGGCACAGGTGTGCCTTTGGCTCTAGCGGCCCTTTCTTGTCTGTCCCTGATGATTTCTGCAAGTTCTTCTTCATCAGCCTCATCTTCTTCAGACGGCACATGAAAGACAACCTGCTTCTTCTTAGGGCTTGGCCGAGAACCTCGTCCAGCAGTTGCTTTAGTCTTCAGCAGAGTTGGGCCAGATGAGGAATATGGCGCAGGTGAGGAACTTGCTGAGACACTAGAGGCAATAGAGATGCCTATAGTCCTTTGGCATGAGGCCAGGTGCACAGGTGCTGAGGACTTTGACGGAACAGCTGAGGATTGTGGGGGAGGTGCTGAGGACTTTGGTGGAGCAGGAGCAGCATGAGGAATTTGCTTTGAAGATTTTGAAGTTCCTGGCCGTGAGGGTGCAGCTGAGGGTGAAGCACTTGGCTTTCGAGCGGGCTTCTTTGGCATAGATTTCCGCGGCTTGACAGACGCCTCAGTGGCAGTAGCAGCAGCAGGAGAATCTTCATTGAATTTCTTCACTGCTTCTCTGGCTTGTCTTGCCAATTTGGCTTGGCGCTTTGCCCATTCTTCAGGAAAGTCCTCACCGCGTTTGACGCTAGTGGGATCAGCCACTTGGCCAGGTGCCAATGGGGCTCTTGGGCATGGAGGATTTAGGGCGAATTTCTTCATATACTTTGGAGTAACATATCTGTACTCCCTCCATTCACGTGCCCATCTTCGTTCTATCCTCTGAATGCGCACCTTGCGCTGATTTTTATCTTCTTTGCCAAACTTGGCTTCATCAGGCGTGCAGCAATCTTTATAGATGTCCTCAGGGATTTCAAAAGCAGTCATGACCTCAGGCTTCTTTCCTCCTTTCTATGGCCTTTTTCCGTCAGCCATTTTCTTCAGTTGAGGAATTTGAACAATTGAATTCTCTGAAGAAGTGTGCAACTTTTCTTCAAGGAACGCTGCAAATGAGTTAAGTTAATGAGAACCTAGTGATTCAGCAGCGGACATGTGTACCTGTGAACAGAGTATAGTTGCGAGGAATTTGGGGAGGTCATATGCGTTCTCAGAGGGTTTTTCAAAAAGAACAAGTTTGAGGAATTTGATCAGATGCGTCTTGAAGAATTTCACTAAGCGCGCTTTATCTTAGGTTCTAGAGTTGTATAGATCGAAGATCCACACAATTGAGGAATCTTGAAGAAAATGATGCTTAGGGAAATGAATCAAGAACAGATGACATGTGAGGTGTTTTGTGTGTGAAGATTTGAAGAATAAAACACCTTTGAAGATTATGTAGAAAACTTTTGAATCAAAGAGGGCAGTAAAAGTAACTTTTAATTACCTTGAATGAAGAACACGCCGAACAGAAAGATGAAACAGTGGAGTTCGTTGATGTAGATCTTCCACGCCCTAACTTGGCGGAGGAAGACGTCTACGGCGGCGGCGGAGGTGAAGATTTCTGCGGTCGGCGCGAGTACGACGGCGACGAGGTCGAGGCAGTGAAGCTCTTCCTCACCGGCGACGATGGAGTAGCGGCGGCGCTAGGGTTTGAGAAGCTCGAGTGGGAGAGAGAGATCGAGCGGAGTAAAAGAAGTGAGGAAGGGGCGAGGGGTATTTATAGAGGCAGTGAAAAATTGTTCCCCTGAAGATTTTGGGACGAACGTGCCCCTGACCATTCTCCTTCTCACGACATGTGTCACCCATGTACTGTGTAGTGGAGATCGTGTAAGATCGTGGGTGAATTAAATAATGCATCGTGGGATGCGGAACGGTTTGAGCGGCAAAACCGAAAATTTGGATAAGATTAGTTTTAACGTTCCGTTCACAATTTCTTCAGCTGACAAGGACACAGTGAAGATTTTGAACGAGTTTCAAATAGAACGCACATGAAGAATTTGTGAATAGATTGGATTGAGTATAGCATAGAGGGGAAGGGTCCGATCAAATTCACTTAGCAGAAAAACCAACTTGAAGAAATAGCTATAAGTGAATGATGTAGAGGACATAAACTCATATATATATATATATATATATATAGCCAATGAAGAAAAAACGACGGCACAAGTGAAGATTTTGCAAATTGAAGAATTTGAACAACTGAGGAAAAACTCAAATTGAAGATTTTCAACGTTTGTGGTGGCGTGACCCATCGTATAAGAATGATGATTTTAGACACCGCGTACAATTGTCGTAGGGTTCTGAGAATCAAATTCTTCATTAATTTCTTCACACTTAGAGTGTTATTCTTCATTGATTGAAGATAAAGGTTTTCTTCATGTGTTGCACATCTAAGTCATCAATTTTGCATAAGTGTTAGGATGAGTGCCTTTTCAAAGTACATTCGAAGACTTTAAGATATTTAGCTCACACCACAACTTGCTAAATCTCTTCTCATCCAAGGGCTTAGTAAAGATATCGGCTAGCTGTTCTTCAGTCTTCACATGCTCAATAGAAATGTCGCCCTTCAACACATGATCACGAAGAAAATGACGACGAATCTGAATGTGCTTTGTCTTCGAGTGTTGAACTGGGTTGTGAGCAATCTTGATGGCACTCTCATTGTCATAGAGGAGAGGCACATTCTTCACGTTGATGCCATAGTCCTTGAGCGTTTGCTTCATCCATAGCAGTTGAGCACAGCAAGAACCAGCAGCAATGTACTCAGCTTCAGCAGTAGACAGTGATACGCAGTTCTGTTTCTTCGAGGACCAACAGACCAAAGATCGTCCGAGGAAATGACATGTACCAGATGTTGACTTGCGGTCCACACGATCACCAGCATAGTCAGAGTCAGAATATCCAATGAGATCAAAATCCGAGCCCTTGGGATACCATAATCCTAGTGTTGGTGTGTGATCTAGATATCGAAGAATATGCTTCACAGCCTTATGGTGTGATTCCTTCGGTGCAGCTTGAAATCGGGCACACATGCAAACACTAAGCATTATATCTGGCCTAGATGCACATAAGTACAATAAAGAGCCAATCATGGAGCGGTATACCATATGATCGAAGTCAATACCATTTTCATCAGTGCATAGATGACCATTTGTGGGCATAGGAATTTTGATGCCTTTGCAATCTTGCATGCCGAATTTCTTCAGGACATCCTTGAGGTATTTCTCCTGAGATATGAATATGCCATTGCGCTGTTGACGAATTTGAAGACCTAAGAAGAATTTCAACTCTCCCATCATAGACATTTGATATTATTCACTCATCATATAGGCAAATTCATCACTATAACGTTGGTCAGTACAGCCGATGATAATATCATCAACATATATTTGGCACACAAACAGTTCACCATCATAAGATTTAGTAAAGAGAGTAGGATCGAGTGAATCGGGTGTGAAGCCTTTCTTCATGAAGAATTCCTTCAATGTATCATACCATGCCCGTGGGGCCTGCTTGAGGCCATAGAGGGCCTTGTTAAGTCTGAAGACTTTGTCGGGATGTTTTGGATCTTCAGAACCTGGGGGTTGAGCAACATATACTTCTTCCTCAAGCTTACCATTGAGGAATGCACTTTTCACATCCATTTGATATAAGACGATATCATGATGGTTAGCATAAGCAAGTAATATACGAATAGCCTCAAGTCTAGCAACAGGTGCAAAAGTTTCATCAAAATCAACTCCTTCAACCTATGTGTAGCCTTGAGCTACTAGTCGTGCCTTATTCCTCACCACAAAACCATTTTCATCTTGCTTGTTGCGGTAGATCCACTTTGTGCAAATGATGTTATGCTTGCGAGGATCGGGACGATTTACCAGTTCCCAGACGTTGTTGAGCTTGAACTGATGTAATTCTTCTTGCATGGCCTGAATCCACTCAGGCTCCAGAAATGCTTCATCCACCTTAGTGGGCTCTGTGATAGAGACAAAAGCAAAGTGCCCACAAAAGTTAGATAGATGTGAAGCTTTTGAGCGTGTGAGAGGACCTGGTGCTCTAATGTCATCGATGATCTTCTCCACTTGCCCTTCTTTTGCAACGCGAGGGTGAGCTGGTTGTCATTGAGGAATTTGATCATTTTCTTTAGCATCAATTTCCTCAGCATTTTCTTCAGGTGCATCAGCTCGGCGTTCTTCATGTTCTGAAATGACTTCTTCAGCAGATTCTTCAGTAGGAATGACATCTTCAGTAGCCTTGTTCTTGATAGAATCCTCAGGTGCTGGTTCATCTAACACAGAAGGTAGGTGCTCTCTTTGCGAGCCATTAGTTTCATCAAACCGCACATCTACAGTTTCAACAATCTTGTGAAGAACATTGTTGAAGACTCTGTAGGTGTGCGAATCCTTTCCGTAACCAAGCATAAAACCTTCATGTGCTTTCGGTGCAAATTTAGAGTTGTGATGAGGATCTCTAATCCAGCATTTAGCACTGAAGACTTTGAAATAACTCACATTGGGTTTCTTGTCAGTGAGGAGTTCATAGGTAGTCTTCTTGAAGAATTTGTGAAGATATACTCTGTTGATGATATGGCACGCAGTATCAATTGCATCAACCCAGAAACGACGAGGGGTTTTGTATTCGTCAAGCATAGTGCAAGCCATCTCAGCAAGAGTCCTGTTCTTGCGCTCCACGACGCCATTCTGTTGAGGAGTATAAGGAGCAGATAACTCATGAGTAATACCAAGTTCATCAAGATATTCATTGAGACCCGAATTCTTGAACTCAGTGCCATTGTCACTTCTGATGTGCTTGATCTTCACACCAAAGTTGGTTGAAGCCCTCGAGGAAAATCGTTTGAAGACTTCCTGCACTTCATGTTTGTAAGAGACAAGGTGTACCCATGTGTAACGAGAGTAATCATCAACAATAACAAAGTCATATTGAGATGCTTCATTTGAAACATAAGAATAGTGACTGGGACCGAAGAGATCCATGTGAAGCAATTCGAATGGTCGAGTAGTGGTCATGATGGTTTTTGCTGGATGCTTGGCCTTGGTCATCTTTCCAGCTTCACAGGCACCGCATAAGTGATCCTTGAGGAATTTGAAATTCTCAATGCCAATAACATGCTTCTTCTTCGCAAGCATGTGCAAATTCCTCATGCCTGCATGACCAAGTCGTCGATGCCATAGCCATCCTTCTGAAGCTTTTGCAAGTAGGCACACGGGTGGTTGTGAATCTGCAGAGAAATCAACAATATACAAGTCTCCTCTCCTAAAGCCTTTGAAGACTTTGGAATTGTCAGCTTCCATAATCACAACACAATGATACTTGCCAAAGACAACAACCATATCAAGATCACAAAGCATTGAGACAGACATAAGGTTGTACCTAAGGACTCAACAAGCATGACTTTGTCCATGTGTCGATCCTTTGTGATAGCAACTTTACCTAGACCCAATACCTGACTTTTGCTTTTATCAGCGAAGATGATATGCTTCAGATGTGATGATGATAAAGGAGCATCCATCAACAGATTCCTGTCACCAGTCATGTGATTTGTACATCCACTATCAAGTACCCACTCAGTGGCTTTGGGTTGATCATCCTGCAGATGAATTAGTGCAACTTACGAACTCATATACTTTAGCAGTGAATAATATGATAT
This sequence comes from Aegilops umbellulata, assembly GCA_032464435.1. Lineage (NCBI taxonomy): Eukaryota > Viridiplantae > Streptophyta > Magnoliopsida > Poales > Poaceae > Aegilops > Aegilops umbellulata. Next base: position 483,464,003 of record CP136055.1, read on the forward strand.
CACAATTCATCAGATCAATTTCATCAAGCAGTAAGACAGATAAAACAGAGGGAGGACGTGTGAAATGAAAGTTCATTTCATCATGGTTAGCCTGTGTCCTTTCAGGCAATTTGTCAGGTCCCCAGCAAATTCTTCAGACGTTACAGTACGTCTGGAGACCTGACCCTGCATAAGATATTAGTTCTTTTTCTTCACCACCCACATCTGAAGGGGTGGCAAAGAGTTCATCACTCTGCGAGCTCCATATGAAAATGGTGGCATGGAGGCCAAACCATTTCGTTTCACATAAGAGTGGATAGGGTAAGCATATGAATAAGCATAGAAATTCTTCGGGGACTTATGAACATAATGATTACAAGAATAAAGCTCATATTCATAGCCCTTGGCTCTTCCCTGCGAAACAGAGTTGTTAGCACAATGATGTTCATATGAGGACTTTGATCCATGTGAGGAATTTGATCCCCTTGAGGAATATGGTCCATATGAGGACTTGGGTCCATATGAAGAATTTGGTCCATATGAAGAATTCGATCTGGGGTTCCTATTCTTCACAGGTGGTGTCAGGAGGACATTCACCTGAAGACTTTCAAGGCACCTTTTGGGAACCCAGATTTTCTTCATAGGGGAACCGTTCCTGCAGTTAGTGCCAACATATCTAGCAAATACTTCACCATTCTGATTTTTGAACAGTTTATAGTTGGAGTCAAATGACTCATCAAAAGAATGAGAAGATTCACATGTATAGCCAGATAAATTAGATGGGTCAACTGGAGGTCCCTTTGCAGCAACCCATGAGGTTTTGGGGTACTGCTCAGGCTTCCAATATGTACCATCAGCATTGAGTTTCCTCTCAAAGGCAATACCCTCTTTCCTAGGTTCCCGTTGAGGATCTGCTTTTTAAGCAAATCACAAAGGGTCTGATGCCCTTTGAGGCTTTTGTACATGCCAGTCATGTACAATTCCTTCAGACCTGCATCGTGAGTGATACTAGCAATGACCTCAGATGAGGAATTAGTGATAGCAGAGACAGGTGAAGAATTTGTAACATTAGAAGCATTTGAACATTCAGGTGAGGAATTAGCAGATTCTCGTTCAATGCATTTCAAACATGGAGGAATAAATTCTTCCTGAGCAGCGCTGATTTGTTGAGCAAGCAATGAATCGCGCTCCTTCTAAAGATCTTCATGACTCACTCTTAGCTCCTCAAGATCTTGCTTTATTTGAAGAAATTCATAAGAAAGCTTCTCATGATCAGATAAGAGAGTGTTATGATGACCTTGAAGGTTATCAAACCTGGTCTGAAGTCTCTGAAGATTTTCAGTCAAGGCTTTAGTGCGATCCATTTCTTCACCCAACATATCATCACTTTTGTCTAGCATGTTTTGAACCTTTTCAAAAGCCTTTTGTTGTTTCACAGCAATCTTAGCAAGTTTTGTGTAGCTGGGCTTAAGATTTTCATCAGATTCATCTTCACTGGACTCAGAGGAGGTATATTTAGGTACCTTGGCACCCTTCGCCATGAAGCAATAGGTGGGAGCATAGTCATCGTTTCCTTCATCAGCCTTGTTGGTGAGGTCATTTTCTTCAGAGTTGAAGATAGACTTGCTGACGAATGCAGTAGCGAGGGCTAGGCTTGCCACACCAGACTCAGAGTCCTCTGAAGCCTCCTCTTCTTATTGTTCCTCAGATTCAGCTTCAGAGTCCATTTCCTAGCCAATGAATGCCCGAGCCTTCTTGGAGTTGCTCTTCTTGTGAGATGAAGACTTTGAGGATTTTGATGATGAAGATTTTGAGGACTTCTTCTTTTTCTTCGCATCATCAGAACTGTAATCCTTGTATTTCTTCTTCTTTGATTCCTTTTCCCACTGAGGACAGTCTTGAATGTAATGTCCTGGTTTCTTGCACTTGTGAGAAAGCCTCTTCTTATAGTCACTGGATGAGGAATCATTGCTCCTTGAGGGTTTCCAAAGCGACCACTGAAAGCACAAGTGCTCCCCAGGTGGTTTTGGTAATTAATGTCAACATATCTCTTGTTGGACTAACGTTTCTATCTAGCATGTTTCAGATAAGTTCAACAATGGAGTGGCATGGACTAAAGGATGTGGGAACTCCTTCAAGAAGCTAAGGACAAAGGATTGGCTAAAGCTTCAAGCTCAAGACTCTTCATTTTACATTTTAGTGATCCAAGATCACATTGAGTCCATAGGAAAAGTCAATACTATCAAGGAGAGATGAGGTGTTGCTTAATGAGCCTTTTGCTTGGTGTGCTTAACGATATGCTCCAAAACCCTTAGCTACTTTCCCACTTCCACATATGACCTAAACCCAAAGCCAAACTCGGACCTACCGATTCTTTCTACCCGGCGCCACCGAGTTTCATTTGTCATAGCCACTGCCAAACCCTAAGCAAATCGATTCTACCGATAGGGATCTCGGTCTCACCGAGATGGGATTGTAATCTCACTGTGTATGTCCATTACCAAAATCGGTCTCACCGAAAGAGCGGATCGGTCCCACCGAGATTGCAATGCAAACTCTCTGTTTCCTTTTTGTAACTTTTCGGTCTCACCGAAAGAGCAAATCGGTCCCACCGAGTTTGCCTGACCAACTCTCTGGTTAGCTTATTACCAAATCGGTCTCACCGAGTTTGTGTAATCGGTCACACCAAGATTACGTTATGCCCGAACCCTAACCATATCGGTCCTACCGAGTTGCATCTCAGTCCCACCGAAAATCCTAACGGTCACTAGGTTTGTTGAATCGGTCCTACCGAGTTTAACCATTCGGTTCCACCGAGTTTGGCGGATTGTGTGTAACGGTTAGATTTTGTGTGGAGGCTATATATACCCATCCACCCACTCTTCATTCATGGAGAAAGCCATCAGAACACATCTACACTTCCAATACTTATGTTCTGAGAGAGAACCACCTACACTTGTGTTGAGCTCAAGATATTCCATTCCAACCATATGAATCTTGATCTCTAACCTTCCCCAAGTTGCTTTCCACTCAAATCTTCTTTCGAGCAAATCCAAATCCTGTGAGAGAGAGTTGAGTGTTGGGGAGACTATCATTTGAAGCACAAGAGCAATGAGTTCATCATCAACACACCATTTGTTACTTCTTGGAGAGTGGTGTCTCCTAGATTGGCTAGGTGTCACTTGGGAGCCTCCAACAAGATTGTGGAGTTGAACCAAGGAGTTTGTAAGGGCAAGGAGATCGCCTACTTCATGAAGATCTACCGCTAGTGAGGCAAGTCCTTCATGGGCGACGGCCATGATGGAATAGACAAGGTTGCTTCTTCGTGGACCCTTCATGGGTGGAGCCCTCCGTGGACTCGCGCAACCGTTACCCTCCGTGGGTTGAAGTCTCCATAAACGTGGATATAGGATAGCACCACCTATCCGAACCACGACAAAAACATCCTTGTCTCCAATTGCGCTTGAATTCTCCAAACCCTTCCCTTTACATTCTTGCAAGATGCATGCTTTACTTTCCGCTGCTCATTTACTCTTTGCATGCTTGCTTAATATGTATTGTGTATGTTGAAATTGTGCCTAAAACTCCACTTAAACTGAAAAAGCTTAAAAACTGCAACTTTAGCACTAAGTGTCTAATCACCCCCCCTCTAGACACACCTCTTCAAGGTCCTACAAGTGGTATCAGAGCTTTGGTCTCCATTGCCTTGGTTTAATCACCATTGGAGGAAGATGGATGTTTCTACGTTAGGGAGTCTTAGACATAGAGTGCCTATTCTTGATGGAGAGTATTTTCATGAGTGGAAAAATGAGATGCTTGTAATCTTCAATACATATCATTTGAACAAGTATATTGCTAGTCCTTGTGCACCTCATGTTGATTTTATGCATCCCACCCTAGATGAAGATATTGACATGATTCGCAATCTTAGAACCGTTGAGCTCATTATTAGAGGATTGCCCAAAAACTTGATTGCTAGTTTACCTACTCTTAATTGTGCCTATGCTATATGGAAATTTCTTGAGGAAAAATTTCCCGATTATTCCTTGAAAAATTTGGATGAAATTCTCCATAAATCTATTGCCTTGAGTAAGATGAACTCTAGTGATCCTAGTTTTGGTGATTGTCTATTTGAGCTTACTAATCTCATGCACGCTAAAGGAAATGTTGGAATCATTAGTGATATTATATCCGAAGCTATAAGAATTCATAAAAGTGACCACTTTGATGATCATTTATCTAATGAATCACTCTCTCTAGGAAATGATGAGTCACAAGATCATGTTGAACATGGATACCATGATGAGGATGATGATAGTGACTTCGATCTTGATGATGCAATGAGACATTTTGGTCTCATGGCAAATCTTCGGGGATACGTGTCAGGAGGAAAGGAACGGGTTCTCGATAGTGGATGTACTGATCATATGGCCGGAGATGAAGAGATGTTCCATGAGCTTGCTGAAAGTGACGGCCCTCGAAAATATGTCACCTTTGGTGATAATTCAAAGGGTAAGGTGGTTGGCCTTGGTAAGGAGGCCATCTCACATGATAGCTCCATTCAAAATGTCATGCTCGTTGAATCTCTCGGCTACAACTTACTTTCAGTATCTAGACTTGCTGATTTCGGTTTGAATGTCCTATTTAATGAGGTAGATTGCCAAGTGTTTCGTCGAGACAATCATAAAATGGTCTTTACCGGTATACGTAGAGGTGATCTTTACATTGTCAATTTCTCTAAAAAGGCACAACCTAAAACTTGCTTTATTGCTAAATCCTCAAAAGGTTGGTTGTGGCATAGACGACTAGGTCATGTTGGCATGAGAAACCTTGACAAGCTTATTAAAGGAAATCATATCCTTGGAGTTAACGATGTCATATTTGATAAGGATAGACTTTGCAGTGCTTGTCAAGCAGGTAAACAGGTTGGAGGAAGGCATCCCGTGAAGAACATCATGACCACAAGGAGGCCACTCGAGCTACTTCATATGGATCTTTTTGGTCCCAACGCCTACAAGAGTCTCGGTGGAAATTCTTTTGGTCTAGTTATAGTTCATGATTTTTCAAGATTTACGTGGGTGTTCTTTCTTGATGACAAATCGCAGGTCCAAAAGATCTTCAAAAACTTCGCTAGGAAGGCCCAAAATCAATTTGAAGTGAAGATCAAGAAGGTTCGCAGTGACAACGGAACGGAGTTCAAGAACGCAAATGTGGACACCTTTCTTGACGAAGAAGGGATTTCACACGAGTTCTCGGCTACGTACACACCTCAACAAAATGGAATTGTTGAGAGGAAGAACCGGACGCTCATCGAAATGGCGAGAACGATGCTTGATGAGTACAAGACGCCGAAGCACTTTTGGGCAGAAGCGGTTGAGACAGCTTGTCATGCAACAAATCGCTTGTATCTTCACAAGCTACTCGGCAAGATGGCATACGAGCTCCTCATTGGTAACAAACCCCAAGTTGGATACTTTTGAGTATTCGGCTCAAAGTGCTACATTCTTGATAAGCATCGCCGTTCAAAGTTTACTCCTAAATCTCATGAAGGTTTCCTACTTGGTTATGGCTCAAACTCTCACACTTACCGTGTCTACAACAACTTCACCCGAAAGGTTGAAGAGACGGTAGATGTGAAGTTTGATGAATCTAACGGCTCGCAAGTAGAGCAATTGCCAATTGATGTAGGAGACAAAGACCCTTCAGAAGCAATCCAAGACTTGTCCATTGGCAAAGTTCGTCCAACGGAGGTGAAGGAGAGTACTTCGTCCGTCCAAGTGGAAGCTTCTACTTCACGACAAGGTGAACCAAGAATTGATACGGAAGCATCCACAAGTGGGACACACCAAGAAGAAGACGAGGAAATGCATCAAGACGAACATCAACAACCTCCTTCTCCACCACGACAAGAGAACGACAACGTCAACAATGAAGAAGGCCAAGAAGAAGAACAAGATGAACAAGATGTTCAACAAAGACCCAAGCAAAAGCTCTCACGAGTTCGAGCAAGAATTGCCAAAGATCATCCCGTCGAGCAAATCTACAATGATATTCAAACCGGGAGAATCACTCGCTCAAAAACTCGTTTAGCTAACTTTTGTGAAAACTATTCATTCATTTCTAGCATTGAACCTATGAAGGTTGAAGAAGCATTGGAAGATCCGGATTGGATAAACGCTATGCATGAAGAGCTACACAACTTTGAGAGAAACCAAGTTTGGACATTGGTTGAGAAGCCCGACAACAACCACAACATCATTGGTACCAAATGGGTGTTTCGCAACAAGAAAGATGAAGATGGACAAGTGGTTCGCAACAAAGCACGTCTCGTCGCCCAAGGGTACACACAAGTCGAAGGTATGGACTATGGTGAGACATATGCTCCCGTTGCTAGACTTGAGTCCATTCGCATCTTACTTGCCTATGCTAATCACCATAATATCACCTTGTACCAAATGGACATTAAAAGTGCTTTTCTAAATGGTGAAATAGAGGAGGAAGTTTATGTCAAACAACCTCCCGGCTTTGTTAATCCTAAGAAACCAAATCATGTTTACAAACTTCATAAAGCCCTTTATGGTCTTAAACAAGCTCCTAGAGCATGGTATAAATGCTTGACCAAGTTCCTTATTGCAAGTGGTTTTGAAATTGGAAAAATTGATTCCACACTTTTTACTAAAAGAGTTAATGGAGAACTATTTGTATGCCAAATTTATGTTGATGATATCATATTTGGTTCAACTAACCATCTTTTTAGTGAAAAGTTTGGAAAGCTAATGTCGAAGAAGTTTGAGATGTCTATGATGAGTGAACTCAAATTCTTTCTCGGTTTGCAAATCAAGCAAACTAAGGAAGGTACATTTGTCTCTCAAACGAAGTGCACCAAAGACTTATTCAAGAAGTTCAATATGCAAGAATGCAAAGGTATGCCTACACCCATGCCTACTAGTGGACATAATGATTTGACCAAAGATGGTGAACCGGTTGATCAAAAGGTTTATCGCTCTATGATTGGTTCATTGTTTTACCTATGTGCTTCACGTCCTGATATTATGCTAAGTGTGTGCATGTGTGCGCGATATCAAGCTGCTCCTAAAGAATGTCATCTTAAGGCTGTGAAAAGGATAGTGAGATACTTAATCCATACACCAAATTTTGGCATTTGGTATCCTAAGAGGTCCTCTTTTGATCTTGTTGGCTATTCCGACTCGGATTATGCCGGAGACAACATTGATAGAAAGTCCACTTCGGGTACTTTTCAATTTCTTGGTAGATCTCTTGTGTCTTGGTCTTCCAAGAAACAAAACTCGGTATCCTTATCCACCGCCGAAGCGGAGTACATTGCCGCTGGTTCTTGTTGTGCTCAATTACTTTGGATGACCCAAACTCTTAAAGATTATGGGATCTATGTGAAACATGTTCCATTGCTTTGTGACAATGAAAGTGCTATCAAAATTGGTCATAATCCTGTACAACATTCTCGAACTAAGCACATTGAAGTTCGTCATCATTTCATTCGAGATCATGTTGCTAAGGGTGACATTGATCTTAAGCATGTTCGCACCGATAAGCAATTAGCGGATATATTCACTAAACCACTTGATGAGAAAGTGTTTTGCAGGTTGAGAGGAGAATTGAACATCATTGATGCTTCGAACTTGGAGTAGAAACTCCATTGGATACATGCAAGACATGAGCTTATGACTAATCCATGATATATCTCTTATGATGACTATCTTATGTCTTGGATATATTTGTACCTTGCATGTTATCTAACCCATGTAGGTACTTGGTTGAATCTAATTCTATGAGATTGCAACTAACTCACATCTTGAGCAATCTCTACATCACCAAGTCTCTACACAACGGTGGTTGACGACAAGGAAGCACAAAACCATTCAAACATATCCTTTGACAAACTCTATGTTGAGCTTCATGATTGTCATTTTTGGATATACAAGTGCTCTTCCTTGCAAGAACTAACCCATGCAGGTAGATGAACTCAAATTCCAAGTGGTGCTCCCAACTCTTGATGAGCTACATCAACTTTGAGCACCCACACAAGTTCAACTACATGAGCAAGACCAACACCACCACCCAAGGTATGATATTCCATCTTAGAGAAGCTTTACTCAAAGTCATGAGTCAAAGCAACTCAACAAGATGTGAATACGTCAAGATGCTTAAACGAAAAATGGTAACCCCATTTTGAGCTTAAACGATGAGTATGACCTATGATCAAATGTTCTCACTTGACTCCTAAGTCAATATACTCTAACATAGGTGACTATGTCACCGCCCCACTCTAGATGAAGTTCTCTTGTGTTCTTTCCTGTGTTATTGCATTTGTCCCTTGCATATTTGTTTCCTTTTAAAAAAAACTTCATCTAGAATCTTCATTCTTTTCTTTTTGCTTTTTGTTCTGCATATTTCTGCATCTAATTCCTTGCAAATCCTTCAGTTAATTCATTGCAAATCTTTGTGAGATCTTATTTGACTAGTGAGATGAGGTGACAAGTGTTTTTCTCTATGATGAACTCAGCTTCACCGAGTTGCAGTTTTCGGTCCAACCGAATACTTTCGGTACCACCGAAACATGCCACTCGGTGCCACCGATTTCACAACAGGAAAACAGTTTGCTACTTGTTCCATATTTCTTCTGATCCAGCTCCACTCAATGAATCTTGTCCTTACAAGCATCACAGTTTTATCCATTGCTTTGTGCTGAGTCTCAAGGACCAAACCCATTCGACAGATTCCAGAAAGCCCTTCTTGGAAATTGATGTCAAAGGGGGAGAGAGAGATCACATCAAAGCTTATCACCTACAAAGGAGAAAGTATTAAGGGGAGAAAGAGATCTCCAGGGGGAGAGAGTACTCAAGGATCCCAGATGCTTGATGTTCAAGAGGAGAGATGCCACATGTCTTTTGGGGGAAAGACATGTTCATATGCGCTTATTTGCATTAAGTTCTATCCATTTATATCTTTCAGCTCTGATTTTCTGTTCCCTATCTTCTCCCAATATCACATGTCAGATTCAGGGGGAGCAAGACATCTAAGGGAAAGAAATCACTCAAATTCATTGCATATCTTTACTCTTGGGGACATGTCTAATCCAATGTGGTACCTTGTACTCACTTTCTACATGTCATCCCAGTCTTGGTATTCTTGTGGTTTCTTTTGGTTTGCTCTAGCTAGTGGATGTACCTGTGTTATCTAACCTTGTTTGTGCAGGTTCATTCCATCCTAAGTCAACTCAAGACTACAAGGTAAGTATATGCATCAGAATCATGAGGATGAGGAATTCTTGCTTATGTACATACTGTTTGCAAGAAGGACTCATGAGCATGAAGGTATTTTCCTTAATGATCTTTTGCTCTGATGCATATGGCCAAGATACATGTAACACATTGCCTACTCTGTCATGATTATGCTCTCACATGCCTCTATATTTTATATTCACATGATTGCATACATGTAGGGGGAGCCTATGGTTGTTACATGTTCTTCCAAAGCTTTACTTGCTATTCTTTATATCTTTATCTAAAGCTTTGATGTATGTTGCCATCAATTACCAAAAAGGGGGAGATTGAAAGCACAAGTGCTCCCCAGGTGGTTTTGGTAATTAATGTCAACATATCTCTTGTTGGACTAACGTTTCTATCTAGCATGTTTCAGATAAGTTCAACAATGGAGTGGCATGGACTAAAGGATGTGGGAACACCTTCAAGATGCTAAGGACAAAGGATTGGCTAAAGCTTCAAGCTCAAGACTCTTCATTTTACATTTTAGTGATCCAAGATCACATTGAGTCCATAGGAAAAGCCAATACTATCAAGGAGGGATGAGGTGTTGCTTAATGAGCCTTTTGCTTGGTGTGCTTAATGATACGCTCCAAAACCCTCAGCTACTTTCCCACTTCCACATATGACCTAAACCCAAAGCCAAACTCGGACCTACCGATTCTTTCTACCCGGCGCCACCGAGTTTCACTTGTCATAGCCACTGCCAAACCCTAAGCAAATCGGTTCTACCGATAGGGATCTCGGTCTCACCGAGATGGGATTGTAATCTCACTATGTATGTCCATTACCAAAATCGATCTCACCGAAAGAGCGGATCGGTCCCACCGACATTGCAATGCAAACTCTCTGTTTCCTTTTTGTAACTTCTCGGTCTCACCGAAAGAGCAAATCAGTCCCACCGAGTTTTCCTGACCAACCCTCTGGTTAGCTTATTACCAAATCGGTCTCACCGAGTTTGTGTAATCGGTCTCATCGAGATTACGTTATGCCCTAACCCTAACCATATCGGTCCTACCGAGTTGCATCTCAGTCCCACCGAAAATCTCTAACGGTCACTAGGTTTACTATTTCGGTCCGACCGAGTTTGTTGATTCGGTCCCACCGAGATTGGTAAATTGTGTGTAACGGTTGGATTATGTGTGGAGGCTATATATACCCCTCCACCTCCTCTTCATTCGTAAAGAGAGCCATCGGAACACATCTACACTTCCAACTCATATGTTCTGAGAAAGAACCACCTACTCTTGTGTTGAGGACAAGATATTCCATTCCTACCATATGAATCTTGATCTCTAGCCTTCTCCAAGTTGCTTTCCACTCAAATCTTCTTTCCACCAAATCCAAATCCTGTGAGAGAGAGTTGAGTGTTGGGGAGACTATCATTTGAAGCACAAGAGCAAGGAGTTCATCATCAACACACCATTTGTTACTTCTTGGAGAGTGGTGTCTCCTAGATTGGCTAGGTGTCACTTGGGAGCCTCCGACAAGATTGTGGAGTTGAACCAAGGAGTTTGTAAGGGCAAGGAGATCGCCTACTTTGTGAAGATCTACCGCTAGTGAGGCAAGTCCTTCGTGGGCGATGGCCATGATGGGATAGACAAGGTTGCTTCTTCGTGGACCCTTTGTGGGTGGAGCCCCCCGTGGACTCGCGCAACCGTTACCCTCCGTGGGTTGAAGTCTCCATCAACGTGGATGTAGGATAGCACCACCTATCCGAACCACGACAAAAACATCCTTGTCTCCAATTGTGTTTGAATTCTCCAAACCCTTCCCTTTACATTCTTGCAAGATGCATGCTTTACTTTCCGCTGCTCATTTACTCTTTGCATGCTTGCTTAATATGTATTGTGTATGTTGAGATTGTGCCTAAAACTCCACTTAAACTGAAAAAGCTTAAAAACTGCAACTTTAGCACTAAGTGTCTAATCACCCCCTCTAGACACACCTCTTCAAGGTCCTACAACCACGTCTTGAGAACTTCTGGAATTTCTTCACAAGCAGTGCTAGATCATGACTCAGTTCTTCAGGGTCACCAAGGCTGCTACCAGAGTCTTCATCTTCGGATTCTGATACTGCCTTGGCCTTCAGTGCACGTGATCTGCCATAGCTCGAACCATGGAGATCTCTCTTTTCAGCAAGCTGGAACTCATGAGTGTTTAGCCTCTCGAGGATATCAGCGGGGTCAAGTGACTTGTAATCAGCACGCTCTTGTATCATCAGTGCCAGAGTATCAAATGAGGAATCAAGCGATCTCAGCAGTTTCTTCACCACCTTATGGTCGGTGATGTCAGTGGCACCAAGTGCTTGAAGCTCATTTGAGATGTCAGTGAGGCGATCGAAGGTTTGCTGAACATTTTCATTATCGAGTCTTTTGAAGCGGTTGAAGAGATTGCGAAGAACATCGACTCGAGAGTCAAGCTGAGTTGAAACTCCTTCATTGACCTTGGACAGCCTATCCCAGATAAGCTTAGCAGTTTCCAAAGCACTCACTCTACCATACTGTCCTTTACTCAGATGGCCACATATGATATTCTTCGCTTGGGAATCGATTTGCTTGAATCTCTTCACGTCGGTAGCGTTCAGTGAGGGTGAGACGGAGGGAACACCATTTTCCACAATGTACCAGAGATCGTTATCAATTGCCTCAAGATGCATGCGCATCTTGTTCTTCCAGTAGGGGTAGTCCGTCCCATCAAAGGTAGGACACCCTGCAGAGACCTTGATCAAACCAGTGGTCGACATAACTAAAACTCCAGACGGTTAAACCAAAATCACACAGAACAAGGGAGTACCTCGCTCTGATACCAATTAAAAGTGTGTTATATCGACTAGAGGGGGGTGAATAGGCGATTTTTATGAAATTCTTCACTGAGGAATTTGCTAGTGAGGAAATTCCTTAGCGAAGAACTATTAGCAGCGGAATAAGTACTCAGAAGTAAACATAGCAGAATACATGCATGGTCATCATGATGAAATAAAGACAAACACAGAGTACAAAAAGCGTAAACACAGGATAGCACAAGATGAAGACAAACAGACTGAAGAAATTGAACTGAGGAAACTAAGAAAGTCTTCAGTCAAAGTCTTCAAACACAGATATGAACAAACACACAACACAGTAATGAGGAAATGGAAGTGTTTAGGAAATAGAATCAGTTGGCTTGGTGAAGACAATGATTTGGTAGACCAGTTCCAACTGCTGTCTCAATTGTACATCTGGTTGGAGCGGCTGACTATTTAAACTCGAGGACACCCAGTCCCGGACACACAGTCCTCACCGTATTCTCCTTGAGCTAAGGACACACAGTCCTCGCCCAATCACTCGTGGTAAGTCTTCAGGTGACATTCAAACCTTCACAAACTCGGTCACTCGGCGATCCACAATTCCTCTTGGATGCTCTAGACCATGACGCCTAACCGTCTGGAAGAAGCACAGTCTTCAAAGGTAACAAGCGTCGGATCCACGCAGGATCAATCTCTTCAGTGATGCTCAATCACTTTGGGTTTGTAGGTGTTTGGGTTTGGATTTGGATTTTCCTCAGCTGATGATTTTCACTCAAAGTCCTCGGAGGATGGGTTGCTCTCAAATGACAAGTGTCAAGTTCTCGCGGAGCAGCCAACCAGCTAGTGGTTGTAGGGGGCGGCTATTTATAGCCTAGGGAGCAGCTCGACATGATAAGACATAAATGCCCTTCAATGATATGACCGTTAGGTGGATAAGATATTTTGGGACAGCTGGCGCGCAACACAGCAATGGTCGGAAATTTGAGGTACAAATTCCTCAGGGCTATCATGTTCCTCACTATGTAGGCAATTCGCACTGGCGAATTCCTAACTCCTCAGTCAGAGCAAAGTCCTTAGTGACCAGAAGAACTGCGTCTCTGTCACTGAAGAAATTGACTGAACTGTATGAGATTTCCAATGGCTTCACTCGAAGGGATTGGTAGGTGTAGCATTTGAGTTGAGCATCACATGGAAATTTTCTCCTTAGTATTTCCTTGACCCCCTTTAACTGTACGGTGTTTCCTATGACTCAAGAAAGAGAAAATGAAACTACGAAAACAAAAGTCTTCACGCTTCATGTTCCTCGAATGAATACCAAGTCTTCAAGGTCACACCAATTTCTTCACTTTCAAAGTCTTCAGAAAGTCTTCAGAATATCAAAGTCTTCAGTCGAAGAACTTCATTTTTAGGGGTCGACTTTCTCTGTAAATATCAAACTCCTCATAGACTTATAGACCTGTGTACACTCATAAACACATTAGATCCTTAACCTATAAGTCTTCAATACACCAAAATCACTAAGGGGCACTAGATGCACTTACACAACTCCTACGACATATTTGACTCACCAAATGAAGGAGTTGGAACATGCTTCATGGCTAAAGGCCCAAAGGTATCACATCCCGAGTATGTTGATTTCAATAGTGATGAAGATGACTTGTTAGGTGATGATGATTTACTTGTTGACCACTCTAGTGATGAATACTATGATGAAACGTCAATTAATCATGCTAATCAAGATAAAACGAATGACAATGATAAGGAGAAAATTGAGTTTCTAACTAAAGAACTAAACACTCTTAAGTTAGCTCAGGAAACTATCTTAGGAGATCATCGAGAACTTTTAAGGGCGCATGAGAAATTACGCTTTGAAAAGCTCAACCTTGAGCAAGAGCATGAGTTCTTAAAAGCAATCAATGATGATCTTCGTAAGAAAAGTTCTTCTTACATTGCCAAGCGTTTACTTTTATCCACTTACATGCCTCAAGTTATGTCTAGTAATAAGAACAAGAAAGATTCTTCCTCTAGTAGTAACAATGATCATGCTAAATCCAATATTGTTGCTTCTAGTAGTTCTCTTGATTCCACTAATGATTCTCTTAGCCAAGTTACACTTGAGCAAGAAAATAGCTTATTGAAGGGAATTATAGAGAAAGGAGTTTACAAGAGCCTTGCCGGAAGTAAGCAATTTGAGGAAATTGTACGCAAGCAAGGAAGGCACTGGAAGAATCAAGGTGTTGGTTTTGAACGAAAGTTCAATGCCAATGGAGTTGAGTGGGAAGAAGATCAATACCCCAAGACGAAGTTTGTTCCTCAACAAGAGAAGTATGATCCCACTTCTTTCAAAGGAACACAAGCTCAAGATGATCTTCCACCACAAGACTACAAACAAAAAGGCAAGGACAAGCTTCAAGAGGAAATTAATGCATTTGAAGAAGCTCCTAAGACCTTAGTCAAGTGGATTCCCAAGACTACTTCAAGTTCCACTTCATCAAGTACAACTACAACACCAAGGATTCCCATCAAGATGGTGTGGATCCAAAAGAAGAAGAACTAGAGAGCTCTTGAGGGTGACTCCGCCAACATACTTCACTCTCATCATCTTGGCAAGAACAAGTGCAATCAACTTCCACATCTTGCACTAGTTCAAGGAGTCACAAACCCTCTTGTTGGTAAGACAAGGGACAAGGTAATCGAAAAGCTTTCATAGACATCATCTTGTGTGTGCATCACTCTATGTCTATGGATATCCTTGTTTGTTCCTTGTGGGACTAACCCATGTAGGTATTGAAAGTGCAACTCACTCCAATGGATAGCTCCAAATGATCTACATCGACAGTGAGCATCCACATCTTCAACATCTACATGAAGTCATCATCGACAAAACCCAAGGTTAGTTCATCCCTCCTAGGGGGATATCACATCTAGGGGGAGCTTTACTCTAAGAATTGAGCTAAAGCAACTCTAATGGTGTGAACACAACAATGCTTTATGTAAAAGTGGTAACCCCACTTGTGCTTAAACGGTGAGTATGACCTATGATCAAATGTTCTCATTTGACTCCTAAGTCAATATACTCATATATAGATGACCTAGTCATCGCCAATTGCTTGATAGATACTAGAATTGGTTGTGCATGCTTTGCCACATATTTCAATTGCCATTTTATTGTGTGAGCATGTTGATTGCATATTTTACTCATTTGAGGACACCCACTTGTTGTTTTGATTGATTGGTTTTGTTTTCTTTTGCCAAGTGGATGGACAACAATGCCTAAGAACCCTCTCTAGTTATCTATGCTTTTCTCGTCTCAAACTCTATTCATGCTACATCACAAAATTTGATCAAGTCAGATTCAAACCACGCTGTGTGAGGAGCACTCGGAGTTCCCGATTTGTCATAGACTTAAACTTCCAAAACTTCTTTGTGCTTTTCGGTCTGACCGATTCCTCCATTCGGTCATACCGATATCACTAAGTCGATCTAGGTTTTCACCTCGGTGCAACCGACTTGAACTTTTCGGTCACACCGAGTTGCTATAACTGTCAACAGTTATGCATCTCGGTGCCACCGAGTTGTTCCACTCGGTCACACCGACAGGGTCGGGCTATATATACTCACGGGCAAAATTTTGGAAATTTCTCCGAAACCTCTTCGCCCGCGCATAGCTCGCTCTGCCTACTGGGTCTCCGGATCATCCCCCTCGTCGCCAGCCGCCTCCTGTCGCTGGTCTATGCCGCCGTCAACGGATTTCGTCTCCGCCGTTGCCGCCGTAGCGAGTTCACCGCCGAACTAGGGTATGGACTCGATCACAGTGCTATCCCCGTCTGATTCCTATCACATTGTGTTCATTATGATTCTTGCTACAATTGAAACACTTCTATGCAGTCAAAACAATCCTTAGAATAGATGTGATTTGATAATTTAGGTTTAGGTTTCCGCCGAAACCATCTGGACCCACCGGGTTGCGGAACTCGGTTCCACCGATTCGGCCACGGCCATTGCACATGTGGTTCTCGGTCTGACCGAGAATTGCAAATCGATGTGACCGAGTTCAGGACTTTGTGAAACCCTAGCAGTCTCGGTGCCACCGAACTGTGACTCGGTCTGACCGAGTTCACTATTTTTGGTTCCAAAAGCTGCTTCGGTATCACCGAGTTTGCAAATCGGTTGATCCGAAATGCTTTCTGTGGAAAACTAAAACTAAGTTTTTGACTCATTCTTTTGCAAAAATCTCTGCATTTTGTGATGCTCATCCACTCTATCTCATCTACAATCTATTCACAGGGTCTGCAGTCAGTATTTGCAACATGTCTGATCAGAGTGACAGCCAGAACAAATCAGAGGAGCAGGTTCACATGAGTGAGGGCACTAGTCCCTCTAGTAGCTCTGATGAGGGTAGCAGAAGCACCCCAAGCAACTTGCCCAAGGCTGCCACTAGAGCAAGCAAGAAAAGAACTTCTGAATCCGAGGATGAAGATTATGTGGCAGAAGAGGAAGCCACTTCTAAGAAGAAGGTGCTCAAGAAAGAATATGGCTCAGCTGCAGCCACAAAACCAGGTATGCATAAGAAGGCACCTGCAAGGAGAGTTCCTACTTCCAAGCCTAGGAAGGTTACCACTAGAGAAACCTTGAAATTTACCATGGAGTCTGAAGAAGAAGCAGGTGGCCAAGACAAGAAGAAAAGAGTCAGAAACACTACTGCTAGAGTTCTTGGCAAACCCTCCATGAGGAGAGACTCTGAGGGAGAAGAAGAGGAAGAAGAGGTTGCTGCACCAGCACCCAAGGCACAGAAGCTTATGGGTGATGCTATAAGGTCAGGGGCTGCATCATCAAAGCCCAAAGAAGCACCCAAAGCTGCCTCCAAGCCCAAGAGTGCACCTAAGAGGAACATTAGGAACATAGCTGTTGCTGAGAAGAACAAGGCCCCAGTGCCTGATGTTGCTGCTGAAGAAGAAGAAGAAGAAGAAGAAGAAGAAGGACAAGTTCTCAGGAAGCTCAAGCCCAAGATTCCAGACCACAACGATGCTCATCCTGTGGCTGAGAACATGAAAATCAGGAGAGATTCAGGGCTGCGGAAATGGAGAGAGGCAGATCCATATGCTTCAAGGAGAAGAACTGCTGTTGATTACAGACTCCACCACCTGAAGACCAAGCCTGAGAGTCGTTTTAGTGCTATGCATTTTCTATGAACTTTTTGGTAACTTGTTGCCAAAGGGGGAGGAAAATGTATAGATCATAGGCTTCGAGAGAGAGAGTTTGCATTTGTTCTCTCTTGTTTTCTTGGTTGAACTTTATTTGCTTTTGAGTGCTTGAGATACTATGCTTTTATCTGTGAGACATTGATGATCATGTGTTTGATCATAAGCTACACTTATGCTTGTTGGATGATATTACCTTACTTATCCTTACATGATCATTCACTTTGCTTGGTGATGAGTGCATATATTTTATCCTTATAATTTTGAGCGCTCCACCAAGATGTATGTGACATGGAAGAGTAACCCATGATCCTAACTCACTGTGCATTTGCAGTCCAAAGCAAATCTTAAAATATGCACAAATTTAGGGGGAGCTCTTGCTTATCACATACTTCTCAAAGCGACAATATCTTTCACTCTTATTATCATTTGTCGAAGCTTTGATCTATATGTTGTCATCAATTACCAAAAAGGGGGAGATTGAAAGTGCAACTATCCCTGGGTGGTTTTGGTAATTCCTAACAACATATAGCTCATTGAGCTAACATTATTCCAAGATTAATATTTCAGGAAAAGCTCAATGGATGGCATGGCATGGATGAGGAAAGTGGATCCCTCAAAATTATAAGGACAAAAGATTGGCTCAAGCTTCAAGATCAAGACTCTACATTTTATATTTTAGTGATCCAAGATCACATTGAGTCTATAGGAAAAGCCAATACTATCAAGGAGGGACGAGGTGTTGTTCAATGAGCCTCTTGCTTCATGTGCTTAGTGATATGCTCCAAAACCCTCAACTATCTTCCCACATCCACATATGACCTAAACCAAAAGTCAAACTCAGCCCCACCAATTCTTTCTATCCGGCGCCACCGAGTTTCACATGTCATAGCCACTGCCACAAACCCTAGCAATTCGGTTTCACCGATAGGGATCTCGGTCTCACCGAGATGGGATTGCAATTTCTCTGTTTCCCTTCGTAACGTTTCGGTCTAACCGAAGTGAGCGATCGGTCCCACCGAGATTGCAATGTAAATTCTCTGTTTCCCTTTCGTAACATTTCAGTCTCACCGAAAAGAGCGAACCGGTCCCACCAAGTTTACCTGACCAACTCTCTGGTTAGCTTATTACCAAAATCGGTCCCACCGAGTTTGTGTAATCGGTCACACCGAGATTACGTTATGCCCGAACCCTAACCATATTGGTCCTACCGAGTTGCATCTCAGTCCCACCGAAAATCCTAACGGTCACTAGGTTTGCTGAATCGGTCCGACCGAGTTTAACCATTCGGTCCCACCGAGTTTGGCGGATTGTGTGTAATGGTTAGATTTTGTGTGGAGGCTATATATACCCATCCACCCACTCTTCATTCGTGGAGAAAGCCATCAGAACACATCTACACTTCTAATACTTATGTTCTGAGAGAGAACCACCTACACTTGTGTTGAGCTCAAGATATTCCATTCCAACCATATGAATCTTGATCTCTAGCCTTCCCCAAGTTGCTTTCCACTCAAATCTTCTTTCCACCAAATCCAAATCCTGTGAGAGAGAGTTGAGTGTTGGGGAGACTATCATTTGAAGCACAAGAGCAAGGAGTTCATCATAACACACCATTTGTTACTTCTTGGAGAGTGGTGTCTCCTAGATTGGCTAGGTGTCACTTGGGAGCCTCCGACAAGATTGTGGAGTTGAACCAAAGAGTTTGTAAGGGCAAGGAGATCGCCTACTTCGTGAAGATCTACCGCTAGTGAGGTAAGTCCTTCGTGGGCGACGGCCATGATGGAATAGACAAGGTTGCTTCTTCGTGGACCCTTCGTGGGTGGAGCCCTCCGTGGACTCGCGCAACCGTTACCCTCTGTGGGTTGAAGTCTCCATCAACGTGGATGTACGATAGCACCACCTATCGGAACCACGCCAAAAACATCCGTGTCTCCAATTGCGTTTGAATCCCCCAAACCCTTCCCTTTACATTCTTGCAAGTTGCATGCTTTACTTTCCGCTGCTCATATACTCTTTTGCATGCTTGCTTGAATTGTGTGGAGATTGCTTGACTTGTGCTAAGATAGCTAAAATCTGCCAAGAACTAAAATTGGGAAAAGGCTAGATTTTTATTTGCTCAAGTAGTCTAATCACCCCCCCTCTAGACATACTTCCGATCCTACAACAAGGCAACGAGGAAAACCCTCCTCCACGGCAGGTGTAGAAACGGGCTCTATCCCCTATCATCAGCTCCAATAAGCTCGGGCAGACATGCACTTGGCGCCACCAAGATATCTCCATCAAGGTGGCACGATCGTTTAGGACATCCATCTTCGGCAATAGTTCAACATGTTCTTAGACACAATCAAGTTTCCTTTTCTAGCAAAGAGTTGAATAAAGAGGGAGTGTGCGATGCTTGCCAACAAGGCAAGAGCCATCAACTTCCCTACCCAAATTCTAGTAGTATTTCAAAAGCTCCTTTAGAGCTAGTTTTCTCTGATGTATGGGGGCCTGCCCGAGATTCAATTAATAAGAAAAACTAT
This sequence comes from Aegilops umbellulata, assembly GCA_032464435.1. NCBI lineage: Eukaryota > Viridiplantae > Streptophyta > Magnoliopsida > Poales > Poaceae > Aegilops > Aegilops umbellulata. The sequence continues at coordinate 483,483,797 of CP136055.1, forward strand.
TATGTGAGTTTCATCGATGATTTTAGCAAATTCACATGGATATATATATCCTCAAACATAGATCAGAAGTTTTCAAAGTGTTTCATGAGTTTCAAGCACTAGTTGAACGACTCTTTGATCGCAAGATTATCACCATGCAAACGGATTGGGGCGGCGAGTATGAGCACCTCACCTCCTTCTTTCGTCAAGTAGGGATCACACATCACGTTTCATGCCCACATGCCCATCAACAGAATGGGTCAGCCGAGAGAAAACATAGGCATATTGTGGACGTGGGTCTCTCACTTTTAGCTCATGCTTCCATGCGTTTAAAATTTTGGGAGGAGGCTTTTCTAGCTGCCACCTATCTTATCAATCGTACTCCTAGCAAGGTGATTAATCTTGACACTCCTTTGGAAAAATTGTTTCATGAAAAACCAAACTACCATGCCCTACGCACCTTTGGCTATGCGTGTTGGCCAAATCTCCGACCCTTTCATGCTAAGAAGCTAGAGTTCCATTCAAAACAATGTGTCTTCCTTGGCTATAGCAATCTCCATAAAGGGTTCAAGTGTCTTGATGTCAAAGAAGGACGTGTCTATATTTCTCGAGATGTCATCTTTGACGAAACTATTTTTCCATTTGCCTCGCCAAATCCAAATGCCGGCATTCCTCTTCATTCTGAAGTTCTTCTTCTTGCAGAAACTGCTTCATCCGAACCTCTTGATCATGGGGGCGAACAGACAGCTGATCCTTCGGTTAATCTTCATAAAAATCCTGCTGCAAATTTTGGTGGAAATTCTGTTTTTGGCTATGATTTTATGCGGCAAACAAGTGTGGAGCACGATGCAGATTCAGGTGTTGCGCCGGATCCAGCCAGCGGCGATCCCGGGGAAGATCCTCCCTCGCCTGCCGCGCCGGACGGCGGGATTCGCACCGCATCAGCCTCGGGAGCTGGCAATCCAGCGTCGCTGCGACGCGTGTCCCCTCGCGGGCCCGTAGGCACAGGCGCTGTCGCGCACTCAGGGTCAGGTGGACCCACAAGCAGCGAGGCGCCGCTCTCCGCACGCCAAATGGGGCGGTCCCCTCCGCATGATGACGCGGGCCAACCAAGCGCGTCACGGGTGGGCGACAGCATCTGCCTCAGATCTGCCGCTGCCGGCCCAGGTGCGGACGCTGTCGATGGCGACAGGATCCGTGTTGGATCTGGTGCGGCCGGGTCAGGGTCTGGATCCGCTGTGCAGGGCTCCAAATCCTCTGTGCAGTCGGCTTCTGCGATGATTTCTGCGTCACCACCAAGAACAAGATCTCAGCATGGTATTTTGAAACCAAAAGTACGTACGGACGGTACGGTCAGGTATGACAAAGGGCGTCGTTTTGCTGGCCTTGCTGTCACAGGAGAACCAAATACTTTGGTAGAAGCACTGGAAAATAAAAATTGGAAAAATGCAATGAATGAGGAATATAATGCTCTCATGAAAAATAGAACATGGCATCTAGTTCCTCCAGCAAAGGGGAGAAACTTAATTGACTGCAAATGGGTTTTTAGAATTAAAAGAAAGGCAAATGGAGAAATACACAGATACAAGGCTAGACTAGTTGCAAAGGGGTTTAAACAAAGATATGGTATAGATTATGAAGATACCTTTAGCCCTGTTGTGAAAGCAGCTACTGTTAGACTTGTTCTGTCCATTGCAGTATCAAACAATTGGAGTCTTCATCAATTGGATGTGCAGAATGTGTTTCTTCATGGCGTTCTAGAGGAAGAAGTGTATATGAGACAACCACCTGGGTATGAGGTAAAGGACAAGTATCATTATGTATGCAAGCTTGATAAGGCATTATATGGTTTGAAACAAGCACCTAGAGCATGGTACTCTAGGCTGAGTGTGAAACTCCAAAGACTTGGTTTTCAGCCATCCAAAGCTGACACATCACTGTTCTTCTACAGAAAAGGCAAAATCACCATTTTCATGCTAGTATATGTTGATGATATTATTGTTGCAAGCTCATCGCAGGATGCAATCAAAGCATTGCTTGAAGATCTAAGGAGAGACTTTGCTCTTAAAGATCTTGGTGATTTGCACTACTTCTTGGGAATAGAAGTAAAAAAGGGTTAAAGATGGCATAGTCTTGAGTCAAGAAAAGTATGTGTCAGATGTGCTGAAACGAGCAGGTATGATGAATTGCAAAGTGTCAAATATGCCTCTCTTAACTTCTGAAAAATTATCTAAGGAAGGAGGAGAGCCTTTAAGTGCTGAAGATTCTATAAACTATAGAAGTGTTGTAGGTGCTTCACAATATCTAACACTTACAAGACCTGATATATCTTTTTCTATCAATAAAGTATGTCCGTTCTTGCATGCTCCCACCTTTGCACACTGGACAGCAGTGAAAAGAATCTTGAGATATTTAAGAGGTACCATGAGTACAGGATTGAAAGTCACAAGGTCAATGTCAACTTTGGTGAGTGCGTTCTCTGATGCTGATTGGGCAGGTTGCCCTGATGATAGAAGATCAACAGGGGGCTTTGTTGTTTTCTTTGGACCAAATCTTATATCATCGAGTGCACGGAAACAAGCTACTGTATCAAGATCAAGTACAGAAGCTGAGTACAAAGCTTTGGCCAATGCCACGGCAGAGTTGATATGGGTTCAAACCTTGTTGAATGAGCTACGTGTTAATCACTCTCATGTTGCACGGTTGTGGTGTGATAACATTGGTGCGACATATCTATCAACAAACCCAGTGTTTCATGCTAGAACAAAACACATCGTGGTAGATTATCACTTTGTGCGAGAAAGCGTAGCTAAGAAGCTTCTTGATATTCGGTTCATTCCCACTAATGATCAAGTTGCAGATGGATTCACTAAAGCCTTATCGTGGCGCAAGTTAGAAGAGTTCAAGAACAATCTCAACTTGATGAAGTTATGATTGAGGGGGTGTGTTAGAATATATTGTATGTATATACGATTGTGTATATAAAACCGTATATACTCTTGGTGTTACGTGCGTGATCATCTTGTAAACCGGTAGTTAGGTTTAAACTTCGATCCTTATCTGTAGAATAGCTAACTTGGGGATCAAGTCTAACCAACTACCGAATCTTGTAAACCCTAGCCTATGACTATATATAACAGGCAACGCGTGCATACGCTTCAAGACATCTTTCAAAAACCACCTAAAAAGCAAGATTACGATCAAAACAACTAGTCGACGTGTCATGGTCGGCGTGTGATCCGGTGCGTACGCACGATACGTGCATGACTACTCTCGCACACGCACACGCACACCATACGGGCATGGCATGGCTAGCACCCAATACACGTAAGTATTTTTTTCTGAGAAACGGTGTGCATTTAGTTGGCCTGTGCCGATCGCAATTAGCAGCACCAAAGGTTGCCGTCATCACGGCTGCTCCCTGGCTAATCGCCCCTGGTATTCCTCCCTTGCCCCCTCGGCTGGGCGCCGCTATAAATACCCCGCAGAGCGGTGTGGAACTGAGGAGTCCATCCACACACACACACACACACAACCCACTCTTCCCCTAACCGTCTCGGAGCAGAGCAGAGGCTCTCCCTTCACCTTCGTTTTCCTCCCTCTCGACCGTTCGACCTTTGCATGGCAGCAGTGGCTAGCTCCAAGGGGCGGGTGATCGCTGGGAGCCTCGTCGCGCGCGTCCTCGCCGGCAAGGCCAACGCCTCCCCGAGGTATGCTCACATGCCTCCTGTGAGCTATCAGCCGTGAATAACAGACTAGTAGTACATGTTCCAAGTAAATCAGTTCTACTACTGCTACTCTAGCTGCAAGATCTTGTTCTTGTTCTCATGGAGATTCGTGGTGCTAGTTCTAGTTCTTGTACTCGCTCTGTGAATGATTGACCCCTGTTCTGTGAAGCGGCGTTGTGGGATAGGTAGCGTCCTGCTACGCTAAAACTTGCCAAGGCATTTTCCAACCCAAAGATAGAAAGATTGTGTGTTTCAGTTTCTTTATCACACCCTCGCCGCTTTGGAAATACTCACAAAGTTCTTCACATATAAAAAGCAGGGCAGAAATGGCTTTTTCTCTAAATAAAAAAGTTTCAGTTTCACATACTTGTTTAGTCAGTCCCTAGGAAAAAAGACTGATTGATCTCTTGCCCATACGCGTGAACGATATGTGGCAGCACAGCCACAGGGTGTCTCGATGAATCTTCAGCCCACGGGAGAGCTCCACCACCCAAGGACAGAGAGAAGAGAGAAGTAGATCCATGGAGATATTTCCCCCTCGTCGGAGATGGGAAGCATAGGCGAGGAAGGGACGGTGGAAGGATATTTATTATTGCTCCTTGTACCCCAGTAGTAGTTGTTCACAGTGCGCGCAGCCAATGGGGCGCATCGCTCTCCTCGGTCGTTTCTTTGGGGGAGATTTTTTTCACGACGGGCGAATGAAAGGACGGGTTGGTGCGCGGTGGCTGTCCACCCGCCATCTGCCGGCCTGCGCCCTCCCTTGGTTTTTACTCCACGGGACGGGACGGGTGGGGTGGGGTGGGGCAGGCGCGAGGAGAGCTTTTTTATTTTTATTTTTCCTTTTGCAAGGGAGGGAGGAGAGAAGAGGTTGGCGGTGGTACACACGCTAGGGTGAGTAGGATGATGCCTCCGGTCTTATCCACAGTACGAGACCCACCCACCGACGACGCCTCCTGCCTTGGCCGTCGTGCCGCTCCACCTTCTCCCACCATCTCGCCATCACTTCTTTGCTGACCCCAGCCCCACAGGTGGGCGTGGCCCGAACGGCATGCTTCGTGCCTTCATGCCACCATGCGCGCGCTCTAGAGTGCGTGTCAAACCGAAACAAAAACTGATTGACGGGCGTCGAACCGGCACGGCACGGCACCCTTTGCATGCGTTTCTTTTTTTTTTTTGCGGGTGAGCATGCATGCGTTTCTTTCGAGCACCCGTCGTCCCGGCCACCTACCACACTTTGTGGTCTGCGCTGCCTACGGCAGCAGAGAAACGGACAGCGATCTGGCCAAGATTATAAACTTTTTTTACAGAAAAAAATCCTAACGTTCACTTATTGGTTGCTCCATTCTATTGCTAGTCAATGCAATGGCTTGATCAGCCGATGCAGTGACGGTGTGATGTGTACGTACGTGTATTGTTTCATTTCATCATCGTTCAATCTTTGAATCACGATTACATGTCGAATAACCCTAAGGTCTTGTTCAATATGTTGCCGTCAAGTCAACGTGGTACCATAATACACGCCCAAAAAACAGACAAGCAAACGTGGTACCATTGTTAGACAAGCAGCCCAACAACCTCACTAAACAACGATCCGGTTCCGGTGTTTGTTTTTGCAGGAGGGCGGTGCACGCGTCGGCCTACGACAAGAACGTGGACGAGCAGGTGCGCCCGGCCTTCGTGCCGGACGATGTGATCGGCGGCGCCGGGAGCACGGACAAGTACTGGGGCCCTCACCCCACCACCGGCGTCTTCGGCCCCGCCGCGGTCGACCCCAAGCTGGCCGCCAGCCTCGCGCCGGCTGCCGGCGCCGCGAAAGGTGGCGCCTCCGTGCTGGACCAGAAGGTGTGGTTCCGCCCGCTCGAGGACGTCGAGAAGCCCCCCGTCGCCTGATCGCCGGCGACGACCATAGCCCAGCTCGACATCTCTATCACTCCTCTTGGCTGGGCTCGACTACCTACTTAATTATAAATATAATCTGTAGTGGTGTGCTCGTGCTATAGTAAGTACAGACATGGCAGGCACCGGAACCGGTAGTAGTAATGCGGTGTTGCTGCCCGGAATAAGAGCGAGCAGAAGATGTGTGATGATGATGACGGTGATGTTGGTGGCTGTGATGTACTCCCGTCTTAAACCAGTACTATTGCAAGTGTTTGGTACCCTCTGCGTCCCTTGATTCAGCAAATTTTTGCCCTCTTGGGTGCTGGTTTTCGTCTGAGGCCGTTCTCTGTTAGGCATATTCAGTATCAACAGGGACTTGGAACACCTTGTGGCCGAATTGCATTTGAACGGTGTCTGATCGTGTGAATTGTCGTGTGGTCTAGACACATCTGCTGGGCAACCATTCCGAATAAAGGTGGTGTTAATGGTTCAGCTGTGTGGGGGCGCCTCGGCGTCGACAGTCATGTGATTCATGTTTCTTTCTCCGTGGGTGTCCAGTGTTGAGATTCATTTTAGAAGGGTGTATGTTTTGCAGACACACACACAAAAAAAAAAAAAAAGAGAGTCATCTCTGTTCTGAAAGTAGTGGAAGAAGAGCAGCATGAATCAGTGACCCTTCCTTGCAGAAACTGAAAAAGATTTTATTTGCCAATGCGATGAGCACATGTCTTTGCTGATCAATTGTAAACGCTGACATGAATACAAAATTGATTTAGTACTCCTGTTTGACACAGCTACAGACGATAACTAGCAAAGCACTCAATACATCAGCCAAGCAGCAAGTGATGAGATCTGAACAGATTGTGCAAGTCTTTTGTGAGCCTGATGATGCAAATCGGAGATCTTGACAATTCTCCTTTTTGGGGGGTTGGGTTGGTTTGTGAGACCAGTCTGTGTCAGGCGTTCCGTATTGAAAGGGAACTGAATTGCATTTTGGCCGGTGTCTGATGAATGCGTCTCTGGTCTGGAATCTTTTGTGGTCGAGACTTAGCCATCGCCAACTCTTCCCAATAATTACGGCGTTTCTACAACCATGTGGAATCATGCATCCTTTCATGGGTATCCACTGCAGAGATTCAGTTTAGAAACACATTGACTAGGTCGATGTTCCAAGCTTAGGTTCGGGAGGACACAGACTTGTTATGGCACTACCTCAGCACTCAGAAAACACAAACACGTTGATCGAACAGTTAATGGCAATGGCACGAGAACCTTTCGTGCAAATCAGCTGCCAACATGTAACTTGCAGGCAGTCTCCGTCAGGCATTCTGTATTGACGAGGACCTGAATATAACGTGACCGAACTTTATTTGGGCGGTGTTTGATCAACGTGTTTGCTCATGCCATGAACTGTCTGTGTGGTCGAGACCCGTCTGCCGGGCAGCATTCCCGAATAAAGACGGCGTCCATGATCCAGCCTTGTGGCGCGCCTTCGACGTGGAGAGTCATGCGGATTCACACCTGCGTTGGTTGTGGTTCTACTTCTTCCTAGACGACGTTCATGCGGATTCATGCTCTGTCAGGCATTCAGTGCTGACACAGACATGGGCACAACGTGACTGAATTTTTTATCTGGGCGATGTTTGATCAACGTGTCTCTCATGCTCTGAATTGTTTCCGTGGCACGGACCCGTCTGCCGGTCAGCATTTCTGAATAAAGATGGTGCTCGTTCATGATTCAGCAGCGTGGGGGGCGCCTCGACGTCGATGTTCGGAGAGATTCAGTTCAGAGAGGTGTCCAGTTTAGTTTTGGGAATTTGGCGTGCAGACCTTTTGCCTAAAAAGAAAGATTCTGAATCCTTCAATTATATCTGCTCTGAAGGTAGTAGAAGAAGAGCAACAGTGAACTTGTTGTCATTGCTGATACAAAAAAATGGAGTACTTTATTTGCCAAGGCAATGAGATGTCATGCTAATTAGTTATAAGCACAGCGACGGAGCACTAACACAGCACCCATAAATCAGCTAAATGAAATCGAACATATTGTCGTGCAAATCAGATAAAATACTTCTAATAGAAACATTTACCTGCCGAAAGGTCAGACCATTAACAAACATTACGTGTACCAAGCTTGTTCCTGCAAACTGAAGATTTTCCATTTCAAAAATTTCCGGTGATCTTGGTTTTGGTTTGACAGGGACTCGAATACCTGGTCCCTGAACTGCATCTGGCCGGTGTTTGATTAACGTGTCTCATGCTCTAAATTGTTGGATTTGCCTGCCGGACAGAGTTTCAGAGTAAAGAAGGAATGCTCGATCGCCTCGACATCAACACCCATGCGGTTTCACAATTCTTTGGAGTAGCTCACGAATTTATTTGTTCAGTTTAGCTTGAGGAGGAGGCAGAAGTTTCTGAATCCAGCACTAGTCTGAGGGATCAAAGTCTGAAGAAAAGCAGGGTGAAGCAGGAAAATGACGTTTGATTAACGTGTCTCATGCTCTGAATTGTTTCAGTGGCCTAGACCTGTCTGCCGGTCAGCATTTCTGAATAAAAATGGTGTTCATGGTTCAGCAGTGTGGGGGCGCCTCCTGTTTACTTCTGGGAATTTTGCGTTCCATCTGCACGCAGAGGATTCTGAATCCTTTTGCCTAAAAAGAAAAAAAAATCTGAATCCTTCCATGGTATGTGTTCTTAAGGTAGTAGAAGAAGAGCTAACAGTGAACTTGTTGACATTGCAGATACCAAAGAATACTTTATTTGCCAAGGCAACGAGGAGATGTCATGGTAATCAACACTGGATTAGACACAGCGACAGGGCAGTAACACAGCACCCATAATAAATCAGCCCCTTTTGCGAGCTTGTTCCTGCAAACTGAAGAGATTTGGTTCCAGATGATCTTAGTTTTGGTTTGACAATGAAGAGATCTAAATTGTCAAGAGTCACAGACCATTGGGGCTCGAACGCCTCCACGGACAGTCATGTGGTTTCACAATTCTTTGGAGTTGCTCACAGATATCAAGGAGGTTTTCAGTTTGCTGAATTACTGGAGAAGACCAAATTTTTATCATTGCTGATCCAAAACAAGTTTCTATTTACAAATGCACTAAGAAGTTCTAATGTGTGTAACTAGCACGAGGTCAGAACACTCACTAACAAATCACTCAGAACAGGCAAATCACATATTATATATCATAACTGATTGGTACATTCAAAGTTCAGAACATCAACAAACCACTCATAAATAAATAACAGCCAAAGTCTAGGGAGCTGACTACGCCGAGAGTCGACTAAAAAATACAGTCGAATTTTCGACGCACACAGACAAGTTAGATAAGTGGTTGGAGAAACCATGGTTTCACAACCTTGTGAGTCCTTGGAGTTCAGTGAGCTAGCAGAGCATCCAAGGTAGATAATACGATGTCGAATCAACACGCGTTCTCGTCCAGCCTTCCAAGGCGCATCCTGATTGGTTCTCTGTTCAGCATTTTCGACGCTGAATTCGGCTCCCTCTTCTGCATTTTCGACGCCGAATACGGCTCCCTGTTCTGCATTTTCGACGCCGAACTCGGCTCTCTCTTCTGCAACTTAGACGCCGAGTTGTCGTCCAGCCTGCCGAGGGGCACCCTATTGGGCTCTCTCTTCTGCAACTTAGACGCCGAGTTGTCGTCCAGCCTGCCGAGGGGCACCCTATTGGGCTCTCTCTTCTGCAACTTAGACGCCGAGTTCTCGTCCAGCCTGCCCAGGGGCACCCTAGTCGGCTCTCTGTTCTGTATTTCAAACGCCAAGATCAGCACACAAATTCATACATACACTTGAGCATATCAGTTACACAGATGGAGGCAACTTGGTGATGATTGATTGTTACCTTGTGAGCTGAATTCAGCGTCTGGTCCAACCTTCCAAGGGGCACCCTGTTTGCTTCTCTGTTCTGCATTTTGGAAGCTAAGATGAATTAGCACACAAAGATCATATACTTGAGCTGCATATCAGTATATAAATTTGGTGGTTACCTTGTGAGCAATCAGTGTCTCCCTGAGCTTCAGCTTAAGCCTCCGTAGGCTAAGCTTATCCAGTGGCACAGATGATTTCTCACCCTCCTTCACTTCATTCTCCTGTGCCGCTGCCGCCTTCTCCTTGAGCTGGACCCTAAGCTTTCTTAGGCTCAAGCTGCCCAATGCTTCAGATTCCTTGCCTTCCTCCTTCACTTCCTTCACTGCATTCTCCTGTGCCGCTGCCGCCTTCTCCTTGAGCTGGACCCTAAGCTTTCTTAGGCTCAGGCTGCCCAATGCTTCAGATTCGTTGCCTTCCTCCTTGACTTCCTTCTCTTGTTCCACCGACACAGGTTCAGCAACGTTCTTCTCAGCAGCAGCTTCAGACACCGTTGCCTCCACAGTGATGTTCTTCTCATCAGCAGCTTCAGAGACCGTTGCCTCCACATTGATGGAGTCCATGGACAGGAACTTGGTGGCATCCTCAAACAGGCCTGCGAACAACGGCGAAATGACGTGGCCGCTGCAGTCTCCGGCAGCGTCGAACACCGGCGAGCGGTCACAGGCGAAAGCGCTCTCCTTGACCGCCCATTCGTCGTCTGTCACCGTGGCCTGCGACAGGTAGTCGACGGTCACCACGTCCTTGGCAGTGTCGACCACCGGTGTGAGGTTACCGGTGGAAAAAGCACACTCCCTGGCTGCCCACTCGTCATCAGTCACCGTGGCCTGCGACAGGAGCACCTCCTCCACCTTCTCGTCCATGGTGGCCACCACTCCTTCAACGGACACATCTGCCAGGCCGCCCTTGACTGCGCCCTCATCGTCAGTTACTGTGGCTTGCGACAGGTTCTCGACGGTGATAACTTGCACAGCGCCCTCAAACATTGTGGCTGAGCTGTGTGGCATGTCGTCGGCGGCCACCACGCCGCCGTCGTCATCCTCGACGGGCACATTTGTCAGCTCACTGGTGATGCCACTCTCCTCTGTCACAGTGGCCTCAACACTCTCCTCCTTCTTTGGCTCCTCTTCAACAGGCTCTTCTGTGTCATCAACAATCAGATCTTCTTCCTTGCCTTCATCAGCCTTGGCTGCTCTGTGAAGCAGCAGCCAAGCAGCCAAGGTGATTCGGTCTTCATCCTTCTCCTCCTCTTCAACATCCATACCTTCCTTCTCATTGGCTTTGGCTGCGCTCTCAAGGAGAGCACCAAAGGTTGCTTCTACTTCATTGTCCTCCTCTTCAACAGCCTCATCCATGTTGTCATGCTGCGCCTCACCAGCAACCAGATGAAGATCTTTCTTGTTCTCGTTGCACTTGGCTGCGCTCTGAAACAGAGCACCTAAGAATGGCACCTCATTCTCCTCAACAACCAGATCTTTCTTGTTGTCACAGGACTTGGCTGCGCTCTGAAACGGTGCACCAAAGACAGCCATATCTCCCTCATTCTCCTCCTCTGCAACACACTCATCCATGTTATACCGCACCTCATCAACAACCAGTTGTTGTTCCTTGTTCTCATTTGTTCTGGCTGCGCTCTGGAACAGAGCACCAAGGACTGAAACTTCATTGTCACCCTCAACAGCCAGATCTCCCTTGTTCTGATTGGCTTTGGCTGCACTCTGGAACAAAGCACCAAGGACTGAAACTTCATTGTCATCCTCTGCGGCAGCCTCATCCATGTCATGCTGCAACAACTGTTCAACAGCCAGCTCATCCTTGCTGGTTTTGGCTGCGCTCTGGAAAAGAGCACCAAAGAGCACTTCACTCTCCTCCTCTTCAACAGCCAGGTCTTCCTTCTCCTCATTGGCTTTGGCTGCACTCTGAAGCACTTCACTCTCCTTCTCAATGGCGGTGTCTGCATGGCAGGTGAAACCAACCTCTAGGTCCTCCACAGCAGCCTCCTGCGGCACCGGTGAGTCCACGGGCACCATTTCGGTCTCTTCACTCGACTGATGAATCTGCTCAGCTTTGTCAGCGGCCTGAGCCGCCGACTCGGCGACGGGCACCATTTCCATCTCTTCACTGGACTGATGAACCTCCTCAGCTTCCTCAACGGGCACCATTTCTGTCTCTTCACTGGACTGCTGAATCTCCTCAACTTCCTCAGCGGTCTCTTCCACGGGCACCATCATTTCAGTCTCTTCAGTGAACCGATGCTCCCCAGCTTCCTCAGTGGCCTCACCGGATTCCGGCGCTTCCACAGGCACCATTTCAGTCTCTTCCACAGGCTCCTCGGCGTCCAGTGGCCCCTCGCTGGAGACAGTTTCAGCCGGGAAATGGCCTTCCTGATCAACAACATTCAGGGCGACTGGAGACTGCTCACACTGCTGGACATCGTCCTGCAGCTCTTCCACTGATGAAACAACCGTGCTGCAATCTTCTGCCACTGGTGCTTCTTCTACTGGCTCGGGACTGACCGGTACATCCGTGGCAAATCCTGCAATTTCAGATAGTCAGACACATATTTCGGCGCTACAGAAAAGATGGAAGAAGCATCAATTTCATAGAGGGAAACACTTGTCTCACCTTCTTCTTCCAGATCCTGTTCCTGAACTAGCTCTGTTTGCTCATCGGCCTGAGCATCCATGGCTGCTTCCATTTCTTCAGCGTCATCATCACTTCCCTCATCTGAGGTTGCCAGTGCAGGCACAGCAGTTTCCATGTCAAGGACATCACCTGGTTGCAAAGAAAATTCTCGTCAGTTCCAGATAGGAGAGTCAGACACATAATGCAGCTACAGACAAACCGACTTGGCACGCATGAATTTCAAGATTCAAGTTCCATGTCAAGGACTTCACCTTGTTCTTCCTGGCCCTGCTCCACAACTAGCTCGCTCTGTTCCTCGTTCGGAGCATCCATGGTTGCTTCCAGTTCTGCGGCATCACCAGCTCCCTCGTCCGAGGAAACCACAACAGTTTCCGCATCAGAAACAACGTCTGGTTGCAAAAAGAGAATTCGCGTCAGGCCATGAATCAAATAGCGATAGCAAACTGATTTGATGCAAACTGTTCTTACCTTGCTGGTCCTCGTTCTGAGAATCCATGGCCTCTTCTTCCATTTCTTCAGTATCATCATCTTCATCGTCAGAGGAAACCTGTGCAGTTTCCATATCAGGCACATCATCTACACCTTCCTGGCTCGGCTCCTCAGCCAGTTGCTCCTTCTGCTCTTCGTTCTGATGATGCATGGCCTCGTCTGAGGAAACCGGTGCAGGTACATCAGTTTCCATGCCAGGGACATCACCTGCTTGCAAACAAAATTCTTATCAATTTCGGATACGACAGTCAAAGTCAGATACAAAGTTGGGGACATTGCAGCTACAGAAACATGGGGCACGCATCAATTTCAAGTTTCAATTTCCATATCAGGGACATCACCTGTCTCGTGCTCCTCTTCCTGGCCCTGTCCCTCAACCAGTAGCTCCTTTTGCTCACCGTTCTGAGGATCCACGGCCTCTTCTTCTACCTCTTCAGTATCATCATCTTCCTCGTCAGAGGAAAGTGGTGCTGTTTCCATATCAGGCACTTCCTGACACTGGCCCTCAACTATCTCGTTTTGCTCTTCGTTCTGAAGATCCATGGCCTCCTTTTCCATTTCTTCAGTAGGTACAGCAGGTACAGCAGTTTCCACATCATCACCTGATTTTTCAAGCAAAATTATCATCAGTTTCAGATAGGACATTGCAGCTACAGAACGATTTCAAGTTCCATTTTTAGGGGCATCACCTGTCTCACGGTCCTCTTGCTTGTTCTGCTCCTCAACTAGCTCGTTTTGCTCCTCAGTCTGAGGATCCATGGCTGCTTCCATTGCTGCAGCATCATCAGCTCCCTCGTCAGAGGAAACCGGCGCAGGCGCAACAGTTTCGACAACAGCTGCTGCAAACATAATTTGCATCAGGCGATAAATCTAACAGAGCATGCTAATTTGATTTGAAGGAGGTAAACTGTTCTTACCTTGCTGGCCTTCCCCTTCCTCATCTTGCTGCGCACCAGTCTTCCTCGCCGGAGCCCTCCTCGACGTCCGCCTTGTCTTGGGCACGGCTTCCTCGGCCACCGGAACCACCGTGGTCTGGCCCCGACCGCGACGAGTGGACCGAGCCGGCACAGCCTCCACGGGCGCCTCCTCTGTCACGGTCTTGCTTGTTGCGGCCCTTTTCCTCGTAGCCGGAGCCGCCACAGGCTCAACCCGTGCGCGCCCGCGGGCACCGCGCCGTCCCACGCGATCGACTGGCGATTTATCCTCCTTCTCCACCGGTGGTTCTTCTTCCTCAACCTGGTTCTGCGGATTCGTGGCTTGTTCCTCCATTTCTGCAGCATCACCAGCTGCTTCGTCCGAGGAAACCGGCGCAGGCGCAGCAGCTTCCGCATCAGAGACAACGGCTGGCCGCAAACAAGATGCGCATCAGGCGATGAATCCAACAAGATTCGCAAGCAAATTGATTTTGATTGAAGCAACCGAGCTGTTCTTACCTTGCTGGCCACCCCCTTCCTCTTCCTGCTGCGCAGCAGTCTTCCTCGACGTCCGCCTTCCCTTGGGCGCCTCCTCAGCCACCGTGCTCTGGCTCCGAGCGCGAGTGGCCCGAGCCGGCACGGCCTCTGCAGCCGGAGCGTCAACCCATGTCACGGTCTTCCTTGTTGCAGCCTTTTTCCTAGTGGCCGGAGACGCCACAGGCTCGGGCCGTGCGCGTCGTCTGGCACCTCGCCGCCCCACGCCAACGGCAGGAGATTCTTGCCTACCGTCCTCCTCCTTCTCCACTGGTGGCTCTTCTTGCACCTGTGCTGGTGTATCCGCGACAACTACCCCTGCGATTACAGATCTGAGGAATCAGGAACATAGTTCGGGACAAAACACATCAATTTGAAGTTGCTACTGAAGACATCAATTTGAAGTTGCTACTGAAGTTGCACAGGCCGACTCACCTTGGCCGCCCTGTTGCTCAACCCCGTTGTGCTCCTCGTTTTGAGTATTCGTGGCATCTTCTTCCATTTCCGCAGTTTCCATATCAGAGGCGACAGCTGAATGCATCGCATTAGGCAAGAATTAAAGATTTGAAAATTGATTTGGAAAGAATTAGGCAAGAATTAAAGTTTTGAGAATGGATTTGGAAAGAATTAGGCAAGAATTAAACAGTAGCAGAAAATTGATTTGGAAAGATTTGAAGCAAATTACCTTGTGTCCCCTTTCCTTCTTCTTCCTCCGGCGCACCAGTCTTAGTCGCTGCGGTCCGCCTCGACGCCCGTCTTGTCTTGGGCGCCTCTTCCTCGGCCACGGGCGCCGCCGTCGTCTGGCTCCGAGCACGAGTGGCACGGGCCGGCACGGCCTCCGCAGCGGTATCCTCCGTCTCGGCCTTGCTTGCCGCAGCCCTTTTCCTCGTAGTCGGAGCCGCCACAGGCTCCACAGGTGCATCCTCCGTCGCGGCCTCGCTTGCCGCAGCCCTTCTCCTCGTAGCCGGAGCAGCCACAGGCTCGACCCGTGCGCGCCCGCCTGCAGCGCGTCCACGTCCGCGTCCTCTTCCGCGACCGCGACCGCGCCCGGCGGCTGGGGCTTTCTCTTCCTCCTCTTCCTCGCTGTCCACCAGTAAGATGACCTCCAGCGAGATCTCCTCTTGCTTCTTCCTCTTCCTCTCCTTTTCCTCCTCCTGCTGCTTCCTTTTCTCTTCTTCCTCCTCCTGCCTCCTTTTCTCTTCTTCCTCCTCTTGCTTCCTTTTCTCTTCTTCCTCCTCTTGCTTCCTTTTCTCCTCTTCATCCTCTTGCTTCCTTTTCTCCTCTTCCTCCTCCTGCCTCCTTTTCTCCTCTTCCTCCTCCTGCTTCCTCTTCGTCTCCTCCGCCTCCTGCTTCCTCTTCGCCTCCTCCGCCTCCTGCTTCCTCTTCGCCTCCTCTGCTTCCTGCTTCTTCCTCTCCTCCGCCTCCTGCTTCTTCGTCTTCTTCTTCTTCACCTCCTCCACGACCGCCGCCGCTTCGACAACGACCGGCTGCTCGACGTACTCCTCGATCCCGTCGACCTGCAAGGAAAAAACGCGCGATTCAGTCAAATCAGCCCACGCCGACCCAGATCTGACGCGAGACGGCGATTCAAAGACCAAGAACTTACCGCGGGGAGCGCGGCGAGGGCGTCGGCGATGGCGGCGTTGCTGAGGTTGGCGCGGACGCCGTTGCGCTTGGCCAGCGCCTGGAGGTCGCGGCGGGGGAGCGCGAGGAAGTCCATGCTCGCCGGCGGCCGGGTCCGTCTCCTACCTTTTACCTACCTACCTCTCCTCGTCCGCCCCTGTCTCTGAAATCTTTGCTGGAGCGACTGCGCGGAGGTGCGATTGGGAAACCGGAGGAATGGAGCGTCAGGGCCGGATTTAAAGGGGAAAAGTTCGGATTTTGAATTCGGGGCAGCCGACCGTTGGGCGGGTTGGAGCGTCTCGTCGAGTCTCCCTGCCGACCGTTGGGGGTTGGAGCGTCCCGCCGCCTCTCTCACCGGACTCGCTCGCTGCGGATATGGTAGGGTACTTTAATTTAAAAAGAAAATGGAGAGATAAAGGTCGGGGCATCTTTTTGGATCACACGCTGCATGTTGCGTGTACTACTTCAAATCGCCTCGTTGTTTGCTTGCCTTTACTCTCCTCGATTTGGTGCTGCCGTTCTCGGAATTGATTGGTAGATTGTGTTAATTCAAGAGCAAATCTTATGTTAAAGAGTATACGGAGGCAAGAAATCGGAATTGATTTGTACTAGCTTGTGAAATTGAAGAGCAGCCGGGTAGGCACGAAGTCTTTTCGAAAGGGAAACGTTTGTAATCTTTCTTTTTTTAAATTGTTTGGATTGCTTATCACATGTGTCACGTGGAAACGTTTGTAATTGGTCGACCGGCTGAAACTCGACCGGTCGGATCACGTGCTGTTTTTTTAATTGGTCGAGGACGCCCCTATGGGCCCGCACACGACAGCCTTATCCCGTCGTCCTCGTCTTCTTCCTTTTTCAACCGGACCGTGTGGACCTTGAGTTGCTAACCCGACGGCCATGGAGGCTACTGAGGATCCGAGCTTTCGACACCGGCTAGCCGATAGCCATGCGCCATGGCCATGCGCCATCCATCCCGGCCGTCCTCCTCGGCACGACGACACAATCGCCAGGTGCGCCTTCCACCCTGTCGTCCTCCTCGCGCATGGCGATGCCTTGGCCGTGCTACAAGCTTAGGCTGCCATGGTGGAACCGGCGACGAGCCGTAGTGACGAGACGAGAAACTATTGTTGCTGCAAGTCCAGGGAGGCCCGTGCTAGAGCCGGCAATGCGTCATGCTGTCACCAGTGGCAACTTCTGCTGGAGCCGACTACAAAATTTGTTGCGCACCTGGACGACCCCATGCATCCCCTGCGATAATTGCTACAACCGACTCTCTGAATTGCTGGAACTGGTGAATGGTGATGCTGGAACGGGAGAGTGAGAATGCTATAACAGTAGCACCTATGGCATCCCGCGGTGACAAATTGCTACAAACATTGTTCTGAAATCCCGGAACCGAAGAGTGGGAATGCTACCACAGCAGCACCCATGGCATCCCGCCAGCGACGATTTTGCTATAACCGTTGTTCTGAATGCTGCAACCGGAGAGTGAGAATGCTACAATAACATCATTTGGGTTCCTGCGACGTAGGTGCGCCAGCGGCCGGTGTGTGAGATGTTGCAACCGGTGAGCTGAAATGCTGGAACCAACAACACCGGGAGCTACGAAGGGTGAGGGCATGTCAACGTTTTTACTGCGGCCGGTGATGCCAGCGAGCTACGGTGGTGGGGCCATGCTGGAAACCATTGCTCAGCCGTGCTAGAATGGCGTGCCAGTGTTGCTGTGTCCCGGGGTGTCGCCGTGAGCGTCGTCGAGGATGGGGTTGGCATTCTGGCGATTTCGGCGGCGCGAGCTACGAGCAGCGAGGTTCAAGACGATGTTGTTGTGTCCCACGATGGGGGTGCGTGCCGGCGTTGCCGAAGTTTCTTTTATAACCGTCACGCGTGCCATGAGGGGGTGGATGGGATTGGAAGTGGGGTGGTTGGGTAGATGAAGAAGGAAGAAGGGGGAGGCATGCGAGTCGTGGGGGAGGGGCAGATCATACGACCCAGGTTTGATAAATAAGACGGCCATGCGGTGACTGTCGGTGTCAAAACTGGCGGATCTCAAGTAGGGGGTCCCGAACCATGCGTCTAAGGTGGATGGTAACAGGAGGCGAGGGACACGATGTTTACCCAGGTTCGGGCCCTCTCGATGGAGGTAATACCCTACTTCCTGCTTGATTGATCTTGATGATATGAGTATTAGAAGAGTTGATCTACCACGAGATCGTAGAGGCTAAACCCTAGAAGCTAGCCTATGGTATGATTGTTGTTGTCCTACGGACTAAACCCTCCGGTTTATATAGACACCGGAGGGGGCTAGGGTTACACAGAGTCGGTTACAAGGGAGGATATCTACATATCCGTATTGCCAAGCTTGCCTTCCACGCCAAGGAGAGTCCCATCCGGACACGGGACCTTCCACGCCAAGGAGAGTCCCATCCGGACACGGGTTGAAGTCTTCAATCTTGTATCTTCATAGTCCAACAGTCCGGCTGTCTGATGACCCCCTAATCCAAGACTCCCTCAGTAGCCCCTGAACCAGGCTTCAATGACAATGAGTCCGGCGCGCAGATTTGTCTTCGGCATTGCAAGGCGGGTTCTTCCTCCGAATACTCCATAGAAGATTTTGAACACAAGGATAGTGTCCGACTCTGCAAAACAAGTTCCACATACCACCGTAGAGAGAATAATATTTCCACAAATCTAATCTGCTGACACGCTTGGCAGCATGACATCATACCACGGCCCGGTCACTATTCGATCTGTTTTTCACAACCAGCCACTGCACCTATCGCGAGGCGGTTTCCTTGGCACGTCTTGTCGAAGCAGAGACCGTGTCCCCTTATCGCGGGATTCTCATCAATATGGGTGTGGGTAACCCAACCGCGCCATCAATTACGACGCTTGGGGAATAAGAGGTTTTACCGGGTGAGTGGGGAGGCGCATCGCCTCTTCCGCCCTTATAAAGGGACAAGGATTCACTCTTTTCACCCACGCCTTCTTCCCGATTCATTCCCTTCTGCTCAAGCTCCAGCACCCAAGCGTTCATCTTCTCTGCCCACAAAAGGTCTTCCGAAGATGTCCAGATCCGGAGCAGGAGGCAAATGGATGGCCTCTACCGTCCGAGAGAAGGATATCAAAAAGCTTCGGGAGGCCGGGTACCTGGCCAAGAAAATCAGCCACCGTCTCCCGATGGCGGGACAGATCGTCCCTACTCCGGAACCCCACGAGAGGGTTGTATTCCTCCCTCACTTTGTCCGCGGTCTAGGCTTTCCCCTCTACCCGTTCGTTCGTGGCATCATGTATTATTATGGGATCGATCTTCACGATCTGTCCCCTAATTCCTTCCTCAACATCTCGACATTCATTGTCGTGTGCGAGGCTTTTCTCCGCACTTTGATTTATGGCTGAAGATTTTTAATGTGAAGCCCAAGTTGGTGGACGGCTAGCACGCCGAGTGCGGGGGCGCTATGGTGAGCAAGATGCCCAACGTCATATGGCCAACGGGAACCTTTAATGATTCTGTCAAGGAGTGGTAACAACAGTGGTTTTATATCACTGAGCCGCGCGGCAAGGAATGGGCCGCCTCGCCCGAGTTTCGATCCGGTGCCCCCTGCGGCTTACATCCTGGGTTAAGAAAGGCCTGGACTGGTCCTCATCCGATGAACTGTCGGTGCTCCAGACGCGCGTTGAGGATATGGGAGACAAGAACATTGAACTTGTCAATGTGGTCCAGGTGATGTTAGTTCGCCGGATCTAGCCTTGTCAGCACCGAACCTGCAATTTATGGGAATTTGATCCGGACAGGCACCAGACCTTGTGAGAGCTTTTCAGCTCCTCGCATAAGGAAATTTGGAAGGTGCTTTTCAAGTCCAGCAAATCATGGCCGTACTTCGCCGAGGACCAGGGTACCAACTGTCTCGCCCTGCAAGTTCGGTAAGTCATCAAAACTATTTATCCACGTAACCCAAGGGAAGCGCTTAACGCGGTTTATACAACTCTCCCAGGGCTGGACGAAGAAGGCGGAGCGGATCCATTGTCCGGCCCCGCTGCCCGAAAAACCGGACATCCCACTTCTGACGAAGATGTTGGTCCTGACGCCTTACAAGGTGCCAAAGAAGATGGCCGAGAAGGAGGCCAAAAAGACCCGGGGCAGCCTTCGTCGCAGCGGCACTTCAGACACAATATCCGAAGGCTCCAATGCCCATTCCGCCTCCGAAGAGGACGAGGAGGAGGAGGAAGATGAATCCCCTGCGGGGGGAAGAAAGAAGAGGACGGCCTCCGCACACTTGGAGGCCGAGCTGCCCAAAAGGGGAAAGCCTCCTCTTCCGGAGGAGTCCACTGCCGCCGCTGACAGCGGCCCGACATGGGATCCAAGGGCCCAGCCCCTGGTGAACACGTAAGTATATAGAATCCGAGTACGTTTTAGGCGTCCGGACTCATCGTGGCTTAGTATTTTAACCTAAGCCATATTTTTTGTAGTCCGGCGAGGTCCTGTACCAAACAATCCTCATCAGAGGACTTGCTGAGCTCAAATGCTATGGAGAGCGGGACGCCCCCAAAGGCCCCTTCCTCCAAACAGGTGCATAACACCGAGGCTTCGTCCCAGAAGGACCCCGGTCAAGGAGGAAAGGAAAAAACCGTGAAGGCGGCGCCTAGAGGTCAAACCTCAGGGGCCGGACATGTGGGGGAAAAGATTCCCATGGGGGCTGATGGCGGGGGCGATCCTAAGTTCGGCTCCCAGCCGGATGCAATTCCAGAGACCTATACGGCTCCAAAATCAAGCAGGCAGCCTCCTTCGGCTGGAGGGGGCGTGCCTGTTCCATCGACGACATCTGTCTATCCAGAAGTGTCAGATGCTTTGTTGGTGGCGTTGAAAGACGCCTCCATCATTGATGAACACCGTGCCCTTATGGGCGCGGTGATTGAGAAGATTCAGTCAACTGAGAGTGGACTGAACGAAGCCTGTATCAGCCTTATAAGAGGCTTTGAGGTATGTTTTATGGGTTGTCTAAGAGTGTCATAGTATAGATAGTAGCCCCTGATACACTGTTCGGTGAAAGAAAGAACCGGACAGGGGATCGAAGTGATGATCACAGGAAGACTCATTGAATGATATTGATTTCTCTTGTGTTACAAGCAGGCGTCTGTAGCGGCTGCTGCCTCTCGTACTGCGGAGATCTCCGGATTGAATCAAAGTCTGGAGCGGGCCATAGAAGAACTTGGCCAATTGAGAATGCAGTTGAGAGATAAACAAGGTATGCACAAGCTTTGCTCGCATTTATTGCGAAATAAATTGTCAGTATGAAATAAGGTGCATAATTTGTGCTAGGGGTTATGACCTTAGTCGAGGCCCTCAAAAGGGCCGTTGCCGAGGCCGAAAAAAAGGCGGCCACAGGGCGGACTCTTCGTGAGAAACACGAGGCCAGAGTTATTAAAGCAGAGCAGGAGCTGCAAGAGGCCGTAAGGAAATGCGAGACCTTGGAGTAGAGTTTAACGGAGAAAGAATCCGAACTCACCAAGGCGCGTCAGGCCACGAGCGACTCCCGGGGGAAACCCAAAGCGCCTTGCAGGGGATCCAAGAGGCGAGAAAGATCGCGGCGGGTTATTTTTTTTCCATGTAAAGTAAGTATTTGAAGGGAAAACTATGTTTCTGATTTTGAATCCGGATTTCTCAGGGGTATTTGCCGAGCTACCTCACAGCATATCAGATGCCGCCCAATTCTACTGAGCCGAAGAAAGGAACACCGCAGATAAGCTCTTCTGGTCGCAGTATTTGGCGCCGAATTATCCGGTGCCTTTTACTGATCAACTGAAACAGCTAATCGAACTGCATAAGGTGGCAGAACTAGCCATGAAAGATCTGGTTATCCGGCTATGGCCTACCGAGTTGATTCCAAGCAACTACTTTGGGCTCGTGAAGCGGCTTATAAGCGCTTGCCCTCGACTTGACGTCATCAAGCGGTCGGTCTGTATAGAAGGTGCGTGAATGGCCTTCGCTCGTGCAAAGGTGCACTGAGGGAAGATGGATGCCGAAAAGCTGATGACCAAAGGACCGCCAGAGGGGAAGGAGCACCATAAGCCCGAATTATATTATGAGAGTGTCCTGAAAGGATCCTTCCTTGCAGCGGAGCTATGTACCAAGGACAATATATTTCCATGATGCCAATCATGTTGTCCTTTGTAATGTTTGAACAAGGTCCTTTATTTATTGTCTGTTATATAAAAGTTTACCCTCCTGTGCGGCCGTTTTATATGTTAAACCTGAGAGTTGGCCAGTCGTCGGCTTCTGCCCACACGTAAGAAGTACGGGGGTGTTCGAGATAAACCTGAGCACTCTTTATCCCAGTTTTGGGTCCTTCGAAGGAGGTGCTCAACACAACGAACCAGGCAATCGGACTATAGGGCTTTATCACTCTCACTTAGCCATAGGAGCTTTAGTATGGTAGGTGCAGCCCCTGTTGTTCGGAAGACCGTACTAGGGGCTCTATAAGCACCTGATCGGAGAAAAAACAGATCCATCGCATGCTGCATTGGTTATGGCATTATGCGGGAGAAATCCTTAAAGATTTTGTGACCTCTCGAACAGCTGACCAGTTCTCGCCGTATCATGACAATCAGTTTTCGGCTTTCTCTACTGAGGTGCTCGTCCGGAAGAACCGGGACACAATCGCAGTAGTTCTCCTAGTGCTACCTTAGCCGATATAACGGAACATAAGGTGCCAAAACATGGGAGCCGGGCAAACCCAACTATTGACCCAAGACATGATTCGGAGCTGATGCATATAATGCTATAGGTTCGGGGTGCCGAACTTCTGTGAAGGTGTTCGGACTTTATTGCTGTGTTATGGGTAAAACGAAGCCCCTGACATATTTTAAGGCATATCGCTGTGTACGGATGCCGCTTGACAAAATGATTTCAATAAGAAATAACAGCAGGTAAACGTCATATAAATCCACATGTTGATTTGAATAGTACGTCTATGTGTATGGGTACAAGTAATGTGATAAAAAAGGAATATGATAGCGAAACCTGTTGTGACCAGGGGGAAGAGGCTGAGTGCGGATCCGTAATATAGTCGGGCGGTCACTGCGGGAAATGTCTAAGGATTCCGTAACGCGTTCAAGTTGCCTCCTTGTAGCCCGTCCTGGTCGGCGCAAAGGTGAACTTGCGAAGGAAATGTAAGAAATATTTACGTGCCGGAGGGCGGTTGAACCACTGAGTTCGGCCTGTCCTGGCCTTTGCCGGAGTGTTTAGTTGAGCTCTGGACGAGCCGGGATATCCTTCCGGGAAGTAGTTCGGAGTCTCTTGACGGTGTCCGGGAGCCTGGACGTCGACTCGAGGTTCAGCTGCAAGGCGCTGCTCGTTGTTTCTGCTGCTAAGGCAGTGGTGTATTGGTTGGTGCTGAGGGAAGGTTCGGCCTTGCCATGAACCATGATGACGCCGCGTGGACCGGGCATCTTGAGCTTACGGTAGGCATAATGTGGCACCGTGTTGAATCGAGCGAACGCGGTTCGTCCGAGTAGTGCTTGATAATCACTGCGGAAAGGGACGATTTCGAAGATTAACTCTTTGATACGGTAATTTTCTGGTGATCCTAAGACTACCTCAAGGGCAATGGAGCCTGTACAGCGAACCTCCACACCTGGTATAATGCCTCTGAAAGTGCCTTTAGTGGGTTTGATCGCCGAATGATCGATGCCCATCTTGCGCACCGTGTCCTGGTAAAGTAGATTTAGACTCCTACCTCCGTCCATAAGGACTCGAGTGAGGTGGAACCCGTCTATTATTGGGTCAAGGACTAGTGCGGCTGGATTGCACTAATTGGCGTTAACCGGACGATCTGTGCAGTTGAAGGTGACCGGCCCTAGTTTATATTGTGGGAGGACTTGTTCCATTGAGTCGCCATCCCTAAGGATGCATATCCGGTCCGAGTTGGTAATTTGGGTGGTATTTACCACATTCACCGATTGAATATGCGGGGGAAATTTATTTCGCCCTCCTGTGTTCGGTGGTCTGGGCTCTTCGTCGCTATCATCACTTTGAGACCCCCCTTCGTCTTTGGCGCCTGCCCTACCGGCTTGTTTGAAGACCCAACATTCTCTGTTGGTATGGGTGGCTGGCGTTTCTGGGGTGCCATGAATTTGGCATTGGCGATCGAGTATGCGGTCCAGACTGGATGGACCCGAATTTTTATTTTTGGGTGGCTCTTTCCGCTGACCGGATTTTGAGCCCCTAAACCCGGCATTAACTGCTGTATTTTCGATGTTTTCACCATATTTGCGGCGCTTGTGTTTGTTGCGTCGTGGTTTGCGGTTGCTATCCCTGGCTTCTGATATGCTAGGTTTGCTTGCTGTATTGGTACTACGAGCCAACCAGCTATCTTCCCCCGCACAAAAGCGGGTCATAAGTGTTGTGAGGGCTGCCATGGATTTTGGCTTCTCTTGGCCGAGGTGGCGGGCGAGCCATTCGTTACGGATATTATGCTTAAATGCCGCTAAGGCCTCTGCATCGGACAGTCGACTATTTGGTTCTTCTTGGTTAGGAACCGGGTCTAGAATTTCCTGGCCGATTCTCCTGGCTGCTGAGTTATATGACTTGAATCGTCAGCGTCCGGCGGTCGCCCATAAGTGCCCTGGAAATTGTCCAGGAATGCCCCTGCCAGGCTCTCCCAACTTCGTTTAGAGTTTGCCGGCAAGCTATTGAGCCAATGCCGAGCCGACCCTTTGAGTTTTAGCGGGAGATACTTGATGGCATGTAGGTCATCCCCGCAGGCCATGTGAATGTGGAGGAAGAAGTCTTCTATCCATACCGCGGGGTCTGTAGTACCATTGTATGATTCAATGTTTACGGGTTTAAACCCTTCTGGGAATTCGTGATCCATTACTTCATCAGTGAAGCATAGGGGGTGTGCGGCGCCTCTGTGCCGGGCTATATCACGACGCAGTTCATACGAGTCTTGTCTGCCGTGTTCTGCTAGGCCGGATTTGCTTTTAGTGTATCCGGCGTGACGATCATCGTCACGTGTTGGTGTGCGCCCCCGTGATCCGTAGATTGATCTTGCATCTTTTGCCTTGTTTTCCGATACATCTCGCAGGTCCCGCGTGTTGCCCCGGGCCTTGGTATTTTTGTTTGATTGGCGGCAGGGTGCGAGCTGGACTTCGGGCTGAAATGCCTCTCTGTCTCGGCCACGAGGTGGCCGATCAGCCGCATCATACGCTGGTGATGTAGGTTCCAATGCTTCCTCCTCGAGGTGAGGTTGCAACCTACACTTTGGATAACTCTTGGTTGGGTGCTCGAGTTCGTATTCCTCGGCTGCCAGGACTTCGGTCCATCTATCCGCTAGCAGATCTTGATCAGCTCGAAGCTATTGCTGCTTTTTCTTCAGGCTATTTGTTGTGGCTATAAGCGGGCGCTTAAAGCGCTCCTGATCGACGGGATCCTCAGGCACGATAAATTCTTCATCGCCGAGGCTCACCTCGTCTTCGGAGAGAGGCATGTAATTGTCATCCTCCGTTTCTCCATGTGCCGCCTGTTCTGGAGGGCTAGCTTGTTCATCCTCCCGCTCTAAATCTAGCTGGAGGGGATTGTCTTCGTCTTCGGCACTATCCAGAGTGTTATTGTCTCTTGTTCCGGTATCACTACTTTTGCTATGGCGGGACTTAGAGCGGCGCCGCTGATGTCGATTGAGGGAGTCCTGGATTAGGGGGTATCCGGACAGCCGGACTATATCCTTTGGCTGGACTATTGGACTATGAAGATACAAGATTGAAGACTTTGTCCCGTGTCCGGATGGGACTCTCCTTGGCATGGAATGCAAGCTTGGCGATACGGATATGTAGATCTCCTCCCTTGTAACCGACTCTGTGTAACCCTAGCCCCCTCCGGTGTCTATATAAACCGGAGGGTTTAGTCCGTAGGACAACAACAATCATACCATAGGCTAGCTTCTAGGGTTTAGCCTCTACGATCTCGCGGTAGATCAACTCTTGTAATACTCACATCATCAAGATCAATCAAGCAGGAAGTAGGGTATTACCTCCATCGAGAGGGCCCGAACCTGGGTAAACATCGTGTCCCCTGCCTCCTATTACCATCCGCCTTGGACGCACAGTTCGGGACCCCCTACCCGAGATCCGCCGGTTTTGGCACCGAAATTGGTGCTTTCATTGAGAGTTCCACTGTGCCATCACCGTAAGGCTTGATGGCTCCTTCTATCATCGGTAACTATGCGGTCCAGGGTGAGGTCTTCCTCCCCAGACAGATCTTTGTATTCGAGGGCTTCGCACTGCGGGCCAACTCACTTGGCCATTTGGAGCAGATCGAGAGCTACGCCCCTGGCCACCAGGTCAAGTTCGGAAACTTGAACTACACTGCCGATAACCGCGGAGACTTGATCTTTGACGGATTCGAGCCCTTGCTAGGTGCGTTGCACAATCACGACGAGCATGATATAGCTCTGCCGTCGGACGGTGTTCGGGAGATCACACCGGCAACTACTCCGGCCTTTAATCCGGAGCAAATTGCGCCATCCGAGGACGGGTGGATAGACAACGCCATGGAGGCCGTATTCTCAGCGGCGATAGAGCCGGATACTGACCTTACCCCTCACGAGAGCCGTGATGATGAACCACTGGATTCATCTCCGGCCACGGACTCCGAGCCGCCTGCGCCCATGCCTATCGAATACGATTGGGCGCCGATCATGGAGTTCACCTCCGCGGATATCTTTCAGCACTCGCCCTTCGGTGATGTGCTAAACTCGTTAAGATCTCTCTCCTTGTCAGGAGAACCTTGGCCGAACTATGTCTGGCTAGGATGGGATGCGGACAATGAAGAAATTCGCTCCCCACCCACCACCCACTTAGTAGCCACTGTCGACGATTTAACCGACATGCTCGACTTTGACTCCGAAGACATCGATGGTATGGACGACGATGCAGGAGACGGACAGGAACCACTGACCACAGGGCACTAGACCGCCACCTCATTATATGATATATACATGGTGGATACACCCAAAGAAGGCAATGGCGATAAGACAGCGGAGGATGACCCCTCCAAGAAGCAACCCAAGCACCGACGTCAGCGGTGCCGCTCTAAGTCTCGCCACAGCAAAAGTAGTGATACCGGCACAAGAGACAATAACACTCCGGACAGTGCCGAAGACGACGACAATCCCCTCCAGCAAGATTTAGAGCGGGAGGATGAACAAGCCAGCCCTCCTGAGCGGGCAGCAGATGGAGAAGCGGAGGATGACAATTACATGCCTCTCTCCGAAGACGAGGTGAGCCTCAGCGACGAAGAATTTATCGTGCCTGAGGATCCCGTCGAGGAGGAGCGCTTTAAGCGCCGTCTTATAGCGACAACAAATAGCCTGAAGAAAAAGCAACAACAGCTTCGAGCTGATCAAGATTTGCTAGCTGACAGATGGATTGAAGTCCTTGCGGCCGAGGAATATGAACTCGAATGCCCCTCCAAGGGTTACCCAAAGCGTAGGTTGCTACCCTGACTCGAGGAGGAAGCATTGAAACCTACATCACCAGCGTATGATGCGGCTGATCGGCCACCTCGTGGCCGAGACAGAGAGGCATTTCAGCCTGAAGCTCAGCCTGCACCCCGCCGCCACTCAAACAAAAATACCAAGGCACGGGGCAACACGCGGGACCTGCGAGACGTATTGGAAAACAGGGCAAAACACACAAGATCGATCTACGGATCACGGGGGCGAGCACCTACGCGGGACGATGACCGTCATGCCGGATACACTAAAAGTAAATCCGGCCGGGCCGAACACAGCAGACAAGACTCATATGAACTGCGTCGTGATATAGCCCAGCACAGAGGCGCCGCACACCCCCTATGCTTCACTAAAGAAGTAATGGATCATGAATTCCCAGAGGGTTTTAAACCCGTAAATATCGAATCATATGATGGTACAACAGATCCCGCGGTATGGATCGAGGATTTCCTCCTCCACATCCACATGGCTCGCGGTGATGATCTACATGCCATCAAGTACCTCCCACTAAAACTCAAAGGACCAGCTCGGCATTGGCTGAATAGCTTGCCAGCAGACTCCGTTGGCTGTTGGGAGGATCTGGAAGATGCATTCCTTGACAACTTCCAGGGCACTTATGTGCGACCACCGGATGCCGATGACTTGAGCCATATAACTCAGTAGTCGGGGGAATCGGCCAGGCAATTCTGGACACGGTTCCTACCCAAGAAAAATCAAATTGTCGACTATCCGGATGCAGAGGCCTTAGCGGTATTTAAGCATAACATCCGTGACGAGTGGCTCGCTCGGTACCT